>CM042179.1:41091974-41218225 GCA_023376005.1 Doryteuthis pealeii
GAATAAATGACATACAACATAGTCATCTATTTTCTCTCTTTAATCATCCAGAGAAACTTCTCTAAAAAAAAAAAATAAAAAATAAAAAAATAATAATATTGTATACATGTATTTCAAATCATACAATTAAAGACTTCATTAACAACTTGTAAAAACTTAAGTATTTGATCAACTTAGAAGCTGCCTGATATTAAAGTTTGAGCACCTATGGCTTACATTTATACCTCTTTTATATCAAAGTATTTAATAAATACTATTATGAAAGCTTCTATGTTAGTATAAGCTATAATATATATATTATATATAACGTCTTTATGAAGCTTCTATGTTATATTAAGCTATAAGTAATTAAGATGCAATTTACCATGACATTCTTTCTTATTTTGGGGGTGGGGGCTAACATTATCTTATTTTTCTTTTTTCCTTTATTCATTCTTTATATCCAAGTATTTAAATAAATACTATTTTATGAAAGCTTCTATGTTATATTAAGCTATAAGTAATTGTTAAGATGCAATTTATCATGATATTGTTTCTTATTTTGGGGGTGGGGCTAACATTCTTATCTTTTTTTTTTTTTTTTTTTTTTTTTTTTTTTTTTCTCTTTTTAATTCTTCTCTAATCAGAATTAGTGGGCGCATTTCCAAATTTATAAGGTCTCCTATGAATGCTGAAAAATCTACAGTGCTGATGTGCCATGGTTTAAAGAGCTTCATATAAAATAACTCTACAACATGATATAAACAGCTAATTCAGTAAACATTTAGATTTTTTTCAGGCTGTTGTCCTCATCTTTGTTATATACACAATGTTTTGTCCACTGGTGTTTCCTAAAGAACTTGGTAGTCTTCATGGAATTTTTAACAGAATCCTTCATCTAATCCATTGAGGTGGACCATTCTCATTCTTTTAACCATGACATTTCTTCATAGAATGAGGAGTTTTTGCTCAAAATCAGAATTTGAAAACTATTTTTCAAATGTAAATGACTTGAAGGATCTATTTTTTAAAAATGCTAACATAGATGTCATTTTATTCTTGAATAATATATATATATATATAGTATATATATATAATACCCCATGAATTATTATTTATTACTTGCTGTCCATCATATCCGATGATGACATGCAAATAATTTTTCCTCCAATTATTTTGGTCTCTGGTTTGCGTTTTGCCAACTGTCTATGGGGATGTTTGAGGTCCTTCAGGTTCTCTTGATGTTGTCTTTGTACCTGAGTTTGGTCCACCGATTACACGTGATCCCTCTCTCAGTTGAGAGTACAGAATTTGCTTGGTGTAGCCTGTCATCCCAAGGTCTGTTTAAGTGGCCAGCCCATCTCAGGTTGCGTTGGACAAGTATTTTGTGCATGCCAGGAGTCCAGTTCTCTTCAGGATGGTTCTGTTTGAAGCATGTTGCCACCACTTGACATTTAATATAATACGCAAGTGACGCATATAGTAGACATGTAGCCTGTGAGCCTCTGTTTGTATACCGTTCAGGCTCCCGCACCGTACAAAACTAATTTTTTTTTTTAAATTTAAAAAATACACCTGTAAAGGAGCTTGTCTCTCACTCCAAACATTTTGTTTAAAAACAAAATATTTACTTACAAACTATTCCCTTACAAATCATGTGGATTAAAAAAAAAAAAAAAAAAAAAAAATGGCATTAAATAACCCACCGGGTTGACATGCCATCAAACTTAAACATTAACCATGACTGGGTACAGGTGTTAAAAAACATCTGAAGAAGGCTGGATGGCACGTTGGCCGAAATGTTGTGTATATAACTATAAAAATGAGGACAACAGTCCCAAAAATCTAAACAATAAAAATTATCAAGCCTCATCACAAAAATTCAATGTATGTAAAATTAAGCTTATTTTGAGTCCAATGTTTTAAGGGTTAAAATTAAATTTGATTGGAACATTGGTGTCCCAGTTGGAATGAAAGCCCACCCCCTCCCCCTTCCCTCCCATCTCTTACGTACAAAAGACAAAGGGTAACAAACATCAAATTTTGATACCAACGTAATAAACATACAATTAGGATTATATTCAAGTACCAATTAAATTTTAATTTTGTCTTTGATTTTTTTTGCTAGAGCTAACTATACCAATTTCTAACTTTTGACAAGACCCTCTCAATGTGCGTTTTTTTTTTTTTTTTTTTTTTTCTTTCCTAAAACATTGTGCAAATTGTAAGCTTTGGGGGTGGGGTGTATCTGTTAAAGAAGACTTAGAAAATACATTGATAAAAATGTCATTTAAAAAAAAAAAAAGGTTTGGATTTAGTCTGGTTGACCATTATTATTTTTTATATTTGTTTTTGTAAATTTTTTAATTTTTTTTAATTAAATTTTATTTGTTTTTTTTTTTTTTTTCTAAATTATTTTTTTATTCTTTTTATTTATTTATTTTAAATTTTTAATATTTTTTTTTATTTTTTTTTTTAATTTTTTTTTTTTTTAATTATTATTATTATTGTTCAGCAACTAATTTCCTTTCTTTTTCTAAAGGTGGAGGTCTTTTACCTGGCTGTGAAACGCCAAAGTGCAGAAACATTGGTCGGTTGGTTATTGGAACATTCAAAATCTCCAAGTACACGACGATTCCGACACAGACTATTCCCTTTATTCCATGGAACTTGCTTTCTGATGAATCTGGATCCATGTCGGATATATTCGATGATTTTTGACGATATGGAAGCAGAAAGAGGTAAGAATTTTTTAACTTTCTTAAATAAAATAATAGAAAATATATTTTTAAAAATTCAAATAAACCTCCTCCATCAAAAACTTATGCTTAGTAATTTTAAAATTCATTACACCACTGAACAAATAAATGAATATCAAATAAAACATACGTTTTTCACAACAAAAGAATTTATATTAATTCTAAATAAATTTACAAATAATAATAATACGTAACTTTTGTTTTCAGGATTGTAGATTAATAATATAAATACAAAATTTAAGATAATATTCCAACAGTCACACACAAATGAATATTACCCATAGACGTTTAAACAGTCAGCGTCCCTCAAATTTTTGAAAAAAATTATTTTCGAACACTCTCAAAATTCTCTGTATTCTTACCGTTTTAATTTCCAATATCAAACATCTTACCCTAATGATGGCCGTTTTTCTATATACTTAAAAACTTTTTTATATAGTTTCTATTTTATTTCATTTTATATTTAAAATAATGAATAGAATACGAGTACAAGAACATTTTGGCTGAAACATGTCAACATTTCGTTAAATATCTTTATCCATTCAACATTCTCTCATTTATTTATTTTTCAATATATATGTATATGTACACACACATACATACATATATATATATAATCTCGCAACGTCTTGTAAGATGAATGCCACTTTTTCATTCATTCTCCATTTGTAAACTTGTTGATGACTTTTCGGCCCTGCCAACAACTTGCATATCTTAGAATAAATTTGGCACTCATGACGATCGGTGAGATGACAGGAATGGTATACGCATCACTGTGAACTCTCATCTGGTGCCTGAGACTACCAGCTGTTTGGCACACTTTAATACGGCTGGAGGATGAAAAATTTTCATGTTGAATCAGTGTGGCATGGGAGAGACAACGATTGCAGTCGGATTGCTCTCATGTGATTAACCAAGCCTGCATTTGACAATGGGGCCCGGTCACACTCCTCACAGATCCACACATCTCCAATATTGGCTGGTGGAATTTCACGTTTTCTGCATGCTCTCTTGAGTTTTGTCTGGTCCTACCTGGCTGCTTCAAACAGTTAAGCACCCCCTGTACATCGCAGCCCTCCACTGTTCACGATCAGGTGTCAGGACTCACAATTACAGGGTGTAATGTTTAGTAAGCTAGTCTGAAATATCAAGATTTAGTGATTTTTTTAAAAATTAATTTTTATTTTATTTTTTACGATTCACTAAATATATATTTTTTTCTCTAAATCTTCTCCAGCAATTAATGACAGCTGCGACTCCATGTGAAAGTAACACTACATACAAGAAAGTAACTGATTTGCAAGCAATGATGAATATGCCATGTATGTGAGAAATGTCATCGCTGTAGGTATGACCGTAAGATGTTGCCGCGCATATGAAGAAGTCATGGAAGGAGATATCGGAAAGGTGGTCAAGGTAAGTTTTTTTTGTTGTTTTTTTTTTTTTTTTTTTTTTTTTTTTTTTTTTTTTTTTTTAGTCCAAATAATACTTATTTAATTCCATATAACTATGCAAACAAATGATTATCATCATTATTTTTGAATAGGAATACTTATTACTTTTTTTTTTTTTTTTTTTTTTTTTTCAGTTATGTATTATTAAATACAAATACTTACTTGATACTAGACAGGGGGAATCTGCTACTTGGGCAACAGCACATCCTCCATATCAACCTTCTCAGGCTATGTGGGGATAAATTTTAAAAGAAATCCATTAACTGGAAGAAATAACTGTAATTTTATTCTGTACTTTCTATTTTAACTAAATAGTTAAATTAGGAAAAATTTAGCAATGAAAGACAAGAGTGATGGAAGTGTTTCAGTTATATTTTTTTTTTTTTTTTTTTTAATATCCCTCTGTTTCAAATCTTTTTATCTGCATTCTTATTTAGTTTTCATTAGCCTTTCTAATTTAATACAATATCTTATTATATTAAAACTTAAATACTTACACCCTATGGAGGGTGCATATGTTTGCTAGTTAGCTTTAGTACTGAATAATTCAATTATACTAACTCTAAAATTTTAAATGTTACCCTAAATGCAAATGTTAAACTTTTTAAAAATTTATTTCTTTTTCTTTTTTCTTTTTTTTTTCACTCTCCTGAAGCTCGATCAAGATGGGCTACATCATCTGAATATTCAAGCAGATTGGCAGCGAAAAGGTGGTACCTATTGGGTACGCTACATGCATGTAGAAATACTCGGTTTTACAGATGTATCTCCTCGTGAGTATTATTTCTATAAACATTTTTTTTTTTTTTTTTTGGTTAAATCTGACCTGAATTCCAACATTGTATGTCACCCCGCAGAAAGAAAAAAAAAAATCAGGGAATTAACTGAATTTAATGAAATTTTCAGTGTTGATATATTAATGAATAAAACATAATGCACTAGTTATTTTATTTAAAACTTTTTACATTTTTTTCAGGTCGGTTAACTTTGAACCACATATCTTTAAGGTGTAACACAGATTCTCAAAGATACGTGGTGCAAAGTTGACTGATCTGAAAAAATACAGTAATCTAGACATCATCACTTTATCATAAGTTTCACAGGTCTAGTCAGTAATCTAGACATCATCAGTTTATTATATATGCCAAGATACCATACAACAATCTAAAACCCAAAATCAAGTAAATATTAAAGAAATGGCAACAACAATGGGATGAAAATACAACAAACTCTTATGAATTACAGCCCACTTTAAAAGAAAGGACACCTGATCCTAATAATACCAGAAGAGAAGAAACCATTATTACTCAGCTATGCATTAGCCACACAAGACTAACCCATTCCTTTATTCTAAAAGAAGAACCTTCACCTAAATGTTCATGTGGAAGCAAATATACAGTAAAACATTTTGATCGAATGCACAAACCTCAGATGCACTCTAAGAAAGTTCTACAATGTTAACAAAAGGAATAAACTATTTGGAAAAAAATAGATCCTAAAAACATATTGTTCTTTTTCAAGAACTGGCCTCCAATCAAGGATGTAGGCTCATAGACTTACAAAAATTACCCACACAAACACTTGATATACAAATCCTCAGCAGAAATGCTGATTTTAACAGATAACTAAACATGTATCATTATACCCAATTTTTAATAGGAAGCAAAATCTGAAATGATACCCAAATAGATACACACATAACAGCCATGCGTCACAAAAAAGAAATAAAACAAAAGTTTTCAGAATAACCCAATGAGTTTGATATTGTAAAATCCCAATCAAATCTGGGGTGCGTTTAGTCTTAACTGTTGGGGGTGGGTGCGTTTAGTCTTAACTGTTGGGGGTGGGTGCGTTTAGTCTTAACTGGGTTGTGCGGTGGGGTTGTTTCTTAACTGTTGGGGGTGGGTGCGTTTAGTCTTAACGTTTAGTCTTAACTGTTGGGGGTGGGTGCGTTTAGTCTTAACTGTTGGGGGTGGGTGCGTTTAGTCTTAACTGTTGGGGTGGGTGCGTTGTCTTAACTGTTGGGGGTGGTGCGTTTAGTCTAACTGTTGGGGGTGGGTGCGTTAGTCTTAACTGTTGGGGGTGGGTGCGTTTAGTCTTAACTGTTGGGGGTGGGTGCGTTTAGTCTTAACTGTTGGGGTGGGTGCGTTTAGTCTTAACTGTTGGGGGTGGGTGCGTTTAGTCTTAACTGTTGGGGGTGGGTGCGTTTAGTCTTAACTGTTGGGGGTGGGTTGCGTTAGTCTTAACTGTTGGGGGTGGGTGCGTTTAGTCTTAACTGCGTTTAGTCTTAACTGTTGGGGGTGGGTGCGTTTAGTCTTAACTGTTGGGGGTGGGGTGCGTTTTAGTTTAACTGTTGGGGGTGGGTGCGTTTAGTCTTAACTGTTGGGGTGGGTGCGTTAGTCTTAACTGTTGGGGGTGGGTGCGTTTAGTCTTAACTGTTGGGGGTGGGTGCGTTTAGTCTTAACTGTGGGGGTGGGTGCGTTTAGTCTTAACTGTTGGGGTGGGTGCGTTTAGTCTTAACTGTTGGGGGTGGGTGCTTTAGTTTAGTCTTAACTGTTGGGGGTGGGTGCGTTTTAGTCTTAACTGTTGGGGTGGGTGCGTTTAGTCTTAACTGTTGGGTGCGTTTAGTCTTAACTGTTGGGGGTGGGTGCGTTTAGTCTTTAACTGTTGGGGGTGGGTGCGTTTAGTCTTAACTTGGGGGTGGGTGCGTTTAGTCTTCTTGAACGCACTTTTTGTCCGTAAAGAAATCCTTCATTCTTAGTAAATTACAAAAATTTTCTCTAGATTTATTGAAGAATAAGTTTACATTTTCAGAATTGGATTGTAATTATATAGAATATTCCAATTTGATTTTCTTTCTTTTTTTAAAAAAAATTGAATCACCATTTTATTCCTATAACAAAAGTTCCATTTTCTCCTCTTTCAGATTCCCAGACCATAAAGGTTGGTGATAGAGTCCGTGTTAAGCCCTCAGTTTCTGTTCCTATGTACAAATGGGGTTCAGTAAACCACAGAAGTCTTGGTGTTGTCACAGGTGAGTGTTATTACCTTCACTACTTGAGCAATATATTATTTATTTATTGATTTTTATTTTCAAATAAAATTTGAATTTTTGGATCAAGATTTAGTTTATATAAGTTCACTTTTTATTTTTTTTTCATTTTAGCCTTTGCATTTTTTTTATTTTTTATTTTTTTTTTTAATTCTTTAACAGTTTGGTATGTTTTTGAAATTTTAGCATTTGCATTTTTAAAATTTTAAATAATACTTTAAACACTCTATAGTACTTTTTGAAAAAATTTTTAGTTTTTATGGGCCGTCCTTTAGCCTTCAAAGAGCACTTGTCCAGCAGAAATCCTCTGGTAAAAAAATCCTCAGTATTGTAAGTTTCTTCGTCAATGGTTGCTAGTATACTGTGAAAGAATCAGTGTTTGAGTAGTTAATCAGCCGAACATTATGGCTGTTGATTGGCAAAGGAATAAACCACGTGACCTTGCCTAGTCTATAAATTTAGGTAGTATTTGTCTCATACCCCACTTGTATGGACTGGGCACAAGGCCTCGTTTTAATGTGGGCCCACCCACCCACAAGCCGAAGCTCATGTGTGGGAAAGAACAAAAATTGCGTAGATCCCCTCGGCATTCCCCCTCAGGCGCTGGGCAATAAACCCAGCCCTGCCCCTTTAAATCAAAAGGGTAGGTGTTGCCTGGGCGGGGGGAAAGCCCCCTGGGATTGACACTAATAATTGTACTTTAACCCGATCCAGTGGCCGAAGCACACTGGACCCCCCCGCCCCGAAGAACGAGTATGCAAGGGAAGTATCTAGTCTATAAATTTAGGTGGTGTATTGCAGGACACCTTGTATTACAAATATTCCAACAACTTTAACATTTGCAATTTTTTATTTATTTATTTATTTTTCTCCAGCAATTCATTCAAATGGCCGAGATATTAGCATTGATTATCCACAACAAGCTCATTGGACTGGAGTGATTGATGAAATGGAGTTAGTCCCAAGTACACATCCCGGGATATTGTAAGTATTACTTAGTAAATTTACGGTAATCTGAACATTAGCTACATAAGTGAGTAACCTCCACTTACATGTTTCACTTTGAGGAAGCCGTTTGTTTTGGTCAGCCATTTTCATTTCACTGTAAATTTACACTGAAAATACAAATTTGTTTGAATCAATACAACTGCATTTTTTAACATGAAAATATCATAAAATGTGTTCTTAATTGTGCTTGTGCATTATTTGAAATGAACTTAATTGTTATTAAGAACACATTTTATGATATTTTCGTATTAAAACATGCAGTTGTATTGATTCGAACAAATTCGAAGATTAGCATAAATTTAATACTTTGTGTAGTAATCTGTGGTGAGCTACTTGTAGAAAAAAAAATTAACTGATGCATTGTAAAAATCACATAAGTAATAAGAGGCTGATATATTTAGGTAACATAAAACTTTCTTAGAACTAGCAAGAATGTGCTACCCTCTGGGTGTAAGTATTTAAGTTTTAATGTAATGAAATATATTAAATTAGAAAGACTAACAAAATTAAATACGAACACATATAAAAAGATTATTTTAATATTATTTTAATTGGTTTCTATATAAAATCATTCATAGGATTGATTTTAATGTTTAAGAATAAAACAATAATAGAGATCAATAACACCAACTAATTTATTAAATCTGGTTGTGTTAAAACCAGTATGCAAATTAGCCACACCATATATTATGTAAACCTTTACTTTTTTACTGATATATAAGATACATTGCAGGATTTTAAATGAACTAATAACATGGACTGTTTTGAGGCAAATCTAACTCAGATTTTCATAGAGACCTCATTAATGAATAAGATTTAATCTCTAGATTAATGATTTTGACTATAAATTAAATACTCCTTGATAAACTTACGCAATTTCTGAAGGTTTTGTTACATAGACAGTGACATAGTTTCGGTTAGACACCAAATCTCAATTATAAGATTCACTTATGTCCATTTGTCCATATTAGGCACCCCCTCTTTTTGTCTAATTTCAACCAACCAAGGGTCCTGGGTATGACTGCATCTAGTGGTGAGGTTCCAATGGCGTAGTGTTCACTTATTTTAGTTTATATATTAGTTTGACACTTTATTTGTACACAAAATTGGCCATTTTTTGCCCACTCTCAGGGGGGACTAAAAGTCACCTAAAACTCCAAATTGAGCACTTTTTTCACCATCAGTAAATTCAAGGCATTAGAATCCATGAGAAAAAGCAATAAAATTGATAACGTACATTTTCATCAAAATATGTAGACTTATAATGGCTGAAAAATGGCATTTTGGGGGCACCTTTTAGAGCCCCATATCTCTCCCAATTCTCAAGCGAACTCAACCATCTTTTACTATGTGATACTCCTCATCAAACTCTATCAGAAAATCATATTAGTTTGGCACTTTATTTGCACACGAAATTGGCCATTTTTGCCCACCATCAGGCCTCAAAAGTCACCTAAAACTTGAATTGAGCACTTTTTTTTTTTTTTTTTTTTTTTTTTTTTAACTGCATCTGCGTGAGTGGCTGAACAGGTCAATTTTTGAATGGCAATCAAATCTGGTGCAGTGACTGCAAACAAACTGATTTTTACTATGATGCATGCTGGAGTTGCTGTTGTCTCTCCTTCCTTCTGGTTCTCTTTTCTGTGGCGGTTTCTTTCCTCTCCTTTCCGCTCTTTTTCACTCTTTTTCGTCAAGGAGGCACCAGGACACTCGGGTTTCTGCACCAGCCTCCCATATGTTGGTGTTGAGGTGGCATGTCTTTATGCCATATCATTAAAAAATACAATCATTTTTTTATTTATCATAATATTGATACTTTTAATTAATATTAATATTTTTATTATTTTAAATTTTTATTTATTTTATTTTTTATTTTTATTTTTTTCAGGTGCCATGGATGTCAAATGAATCCAATAACTGGTTCTCGATTTGAATGTAGAGTTTGCAAAAAGTTCGACTACTGTGAAAATTGTTTCAAAACTAAAAGAAACCACAGACATTCCTTTAATGGAATTGCAGAACCAGGTGGGAATTTTTTATTTTTTAATTGAAATAGATCACTAACTAGGACTTAGCTTGTGACGACAACCTCAAGGCACTCCACAAGGAATGAGTAAAAAAAGTCGACTGAAGACTTTGTAACTTATTCCTTGCCTTGAGGTTACCGTCACAGTAAAACTTCTTGTCTCCTCGTTTCCTACCTGCGAAATGATTTAAATTTAGCGCCACACGCACATGTGACCTTTATCGGTGTCAAATGTTGTGTGTACCTACGCAATAAGATAACCGGGCTAAGCAAGGGAGATAATTCTCTTGCATTTACTAGTCTATTCTAGCAGTGACCACTCCAAGCAGAGATTTAAGAGGTTTGAATTCAGTTTTTCCTTCTCCTAGACTGGTTGCCTAACCATGGTTAAAGAGCCCAGTCTGCCCTATTATTTACCCATAGCTGGAGGGAGATTAGTTGGATTCATACATTTTCCAAGGGTATTAGCGCTATGTGAACTGTGGCTTCATCCAGGATTTGAATTCTGGTCTACGAGTCCATTTCCTATGACTCTAACCATTACACCATGCGCCTCCCTGTTTGCATCTAAAAACCTTTTCTAATTCAAGTTTCCAATATTTATATTCATCAGAATGATGACTTTATGATTTTTTTTTTTTTTTTTTTTTTTTTTTTTACGGCATAATGCCAACAAAGTTTTGAAATAAATTCATTCTTAATAGAAACTTTTTTATTTTATTTAAAAAAAATTTTTTTTATATAACAAACCCTCTGACACTGAATTTTTAACTTCCACTCACTCAGGCAAAATGTTTCAAAAATTTTTTTTTTTTACAGTGCTCCAATGACATGTGCTTAGCTGGCCATGGAGCAATTAACATCTATTTTCTTTATAGATACTAGCAAAAGAAACACCATTCTGGTGGTATAAAAATTCATTTTTGAAAGATATTGCCTAAGGGAGGTGGAAGCCAAAAATTCAATGTTAGTTTGTATCATAAATAAGTAAAATCATCAAATTTATTAAAAAGTAAAAACAAATAAAACTTTGAAATGGAAACTTAGTTCTGTCCCCCTCAAATAATTGAATAATTATTTTGAACATTTTACACATAAATTTTACACAATCGTAGATATTTATTTGTGAACTTTCAGTTAACCTCTTGTTACTGAAAAAAGGGTGAGAGTAAAAAATAATTTTAAAAACTGATTACAGGATTGTACTTTATTCTAAGTATTGACAACTACAATAAAAACCCTACAATCTATTAAGAAACTAGTTGGGACCCATAAATTTTCCCAGGGACTCATTCAATGCAAAAATGTACATTCCATGACATGCTAAATCAAAAAGCTACCAGCATCACTGCCCACTTTAAAAAAAAAATTTTTTCTTTTAATTTGTCAAATATTTTGACCCTGAGTGGGTAAGAAAAAGAAACAAGAGCATAGTCCATGGTCATTTATCCAGTTCTTGCGAAACAATGCCAGTTTCGCAACCCTCTGGCACAATCAAAGGTAACAAGATTCTTTCTGTATCGACCTCAAGAAGACTAGTCAGGTAACAAATGATCAGTACGACATGAAACAGATCCCCTCTCTGTCATCTGAAGTCTATTTATACAAAAGCACATCCTGGTAGCAAGGTATAAAATTCCCGTAAGGTACAGGTCTCCTCTTCGATATTTTGTACTGGACACTACCACTCCAGCCAATGCCATCTACATGAGTAGAGGGCCCACCTCAAATATTTTTCACTAAGGATCTGAGAGAAAAAACTTAGAAATAAAATCTTTATTTTTTTATTTATTTTTTTTATTTTTTTTTATTTAAAAATTATTTTTTAAAAATTTTTTAGGAAGCGAACCGATCAATGTCGGAAAACCAGGCAAACAAAAACGTGTTTGTCCAGTGCCTATTGGTTCAATAATAGATAACTGGCAAATATGTGTGAAGAATCTTGCTGTGTCATCACGAGAGAACCAAGCATCTCGACTGCTTGATGGTGGAAGTGGCTATTGGCAGAGTGCAGGTTCTCAGGGAAAAGTAAGTTCATTTTTATTAGACTTTACATGTGGATTTACGTAGGGAAATTTTTTACTTTGTTGTAATTTATCCAAGTGGCACAAATACCAATTTGGTATGTTATAATACTAAAAATAATTAAGAATTATTTTTTAAATTAAAATTTTTTTTTAATATCTAAATTTTTAATATTAATATTATATTGATATATGTTATATAGAATATATAAATTTATTATAATCATGATATGATTATATTATATAATTATATTGTTATATATGATAAATAAATTAATTATAATCATGATATGATTATTATACTACATAATGATTATATAAGTTATATATGATAAATTAATTATTAACTATAATCATTATAATATATAATTATTATATTATATAATTATTAATATTAATAACATTCAAAATATAATAAACTTTACAAGTGTATTTACATATGGAAATTTTATACTTTGTATTAATTTATCCGAGTGGCACAGATACCAATTTGGTATGGAACTAATTAATACAAGTTGGATGCTTCATCATAGATATCATTTGTAGAAATAAATAGCAGATATGCAATTAGGTAACAAACATATTCAACTAGCAGAGCTACCTGGCATTGCCTAGGATTTTAAGTTAAAAAAAAATCTTATTGATATTTTAAAAAACTGTTTTTATGTTTTATTCTTATATATACAGCAAAAGTAGGTATACAGTTATTAAAAAGAAAAAAAAAGGAAAAACACATACATTACTCATTGCATTTATTATACAAATAAATGTTACATATACATGTAATAAGAAGCACACGTAGTAAGAAGCTCTAATCCCTCAGCTACTCAAATTTCTTGCCTTCAGAGTTCACACACTCCTCTAATTGAGAACAGACACTCATGCACACTCTTGAACAAAGGTCTTTATCAGCATCAATTTGGTTAAATTACCAATTTACCTGACGTGAATAAAAGGAAATGAGGAAAGGTACATGCATTTTTATTATTTAAGATATGTCACTTTCACTTTCACTTTAGTACAATATGACACTAATTTCACTATGACACTACTGTATACCTACTTTTGCACCACCCTGTATATAATATATATATATATAATGCTATTTTCAAACTATATTAATTTTTTCTTGTATATTTTTAAAGCATTGGATTCGATTGGAAATGCAACCAGATATTCTTGTAAGTCGATTACAGATGAAGGTAGAACCAGCAGATTCAAGCTACATGCCTTCACTTGTTGTCGTGAGTGGTGGTGACTCTGTGCATACCCTCAAAGAATTAAGAACCGTAAATGTAGGAGTATCTTTTACCACTGTCACTTTGCTTGAAGATGTCCTTGAAGTAAGTATATATTCTTTTCTTTTTACTTATTTTTTTATTCTACATTAGTACCATTAGAATGTAATGAAATGTAATGCTTTTTATACATAATCTAATGATATTATCTCTTGCGCACTAGTCTGCATTAGAATGTAATGAAATGTAATGCTTTTTATACATAATCTAATGATATCTCTTGCGCACTATTCTACATTAGTACCATTAGAATGTAATACTTTTTATACATAATCTGATATTGTCTCTTGCTCACAATTCTGCATTAGTACCATTAGAATGAAATGTAATGCTTTTTATACATAATCTAATGATATTATCTCTTGCGCGCTATTCTACATTAGTACCATTAGAATGTAATGCTTTTTATACATAATCTGATATTGTCTCTTGCTCACTATTCTGCATTAGTACCATTAAAATGTAATGAAATGTAATGCTTTTTATACATAATCTGATATTGTCTCTTGCTCACTATTCTGCATTAGTACCATTAGAATGTAATGAAATGTAATATTATTTCTTGTGTGCTATTCTGAAAAAAACTTTATCCAATGAAAATGTTTTTCCTATTTAAATATTTCTTTTCTTTTCTCTTTGTTGCAGTACTATAGATTTATAGAAATTGCGATCAAGCAATGTCGCAGCAGTGGCATTGATTGCAAAGTACATGGCCTATCTATCGTTGGTCGACGTAAAGCTGATGAAGATGACACTGCAGCCAACTTTGCCTTTCTTGCATCTGATGATGAAGAGGAGGACCGCAGCAGTTCGCTGCAGACCTGTAGGAAGAAGACACGGTCATCAGGCTACAGAGAAATCCAGACACATGTACTTGTTTGGGGATTAAATGACAAAGATCAACTTGGTGGACCCAAAGGATCAAAGGTAATTTCCAAAAACACCTTTTTCTTTTTTCGACTACCCCCTCCTCCCCTAATCTTGGTCAGTAGTAAAACCTTCTTTCCTCTAATCTTGTGTTGTAACCTAGCAATGGTTACTAAATGAGAAATAACCAAAATGGAGTTTGGAAATTAAATGGAATCTTTATATCCTTAACAAAATACAATACTCGCCAGTGGCATGTGAAGAAGGTAAACCACTGTTAGTGGTATAAGACTACTTAGTCAGCATAATACTCCTATATTTATAAGTATTGGGACATACTCCTTAATATTCATAGGTAGGGTATATATGAAGTTTAACACTATCTGTTGTAACCTAACAAAGGTTACTAAATGAAAAATAACCAAACAGGTTGGAAATGAAATGGAATCTTTTAAAACATTAACAAAATACAATACTCACCAACGGTGTGAAGAAGGTAAACCACTGTTAGTGGTATAAGACTACTCAGTCAGCATAATACCCCCTTATTTATGAGGATTGGGACATATCCATTAATGTTCATAGGTAGGGGATATAAAAGACTGTTGTAACCTAACAAAGGTTACTAAATGAGAAATAACCAAAATGGAGGCTAGAAATGAAATGAAATTTTTATATCATTAACAAAATACAATACTCACCAGCAGTAAATCACTGCTAGTGGTATAAGACTCCAGAATTTGTAACCTAACAAAGGTTACTAAATGAGAAATAACCAAATGGCGGTTGGAAATTAAATGGAATCTATAACATTAATAAAATACTATACTTGCCAGCTGCATCAAGGTAAATCACTGCTTGTGGTATAAGACTACTTAGCATAATACTTCTGTATTTATGAGGATTGGGACATGCCCATTAACGTTCATAGGTAGGTTATATTAGAATTGGGACACACCCATTAATCTTCATGGGTTGAGTATATAACACACACACACACACTGTTGTCACCTAAGAAAGGTTACTAAATGAGAAATAACCAAACAGGTTGGAAATTAAATGGAATCTTTATATTATTAACTAAATATAATACCCGCCAGGGTCATGAAGGAGGTAAACCACTGCTAGTGGTATAAGACTACTCAGTCAGCATAATGCTTCTGTATTTATGAGGATTGGGACATACCCATTAATGTTTATAGATACGGGTATATAACATCTGTTGTAACTTAACAAAGGTTACTAAATGAGAAATAACCAAACGGGGTTTGGATATGAAATGGAATCTTTATAACATTAACAAAATACAATACAAATCGCTAGCAGCATGATGGAAGGTAAACTACTGCTAGTGGTATCAAATTACTCGGTCAGAATAATACTCCCATATTTATGTGAATTGGGACATAGCAATTAATGTTCATAGGTAGGGTATATGATGATTAGGACAAATGGACATACCCATTATTGTTCATAGTTAGGGGGTATATGAGGATTGGGGCATACCCATTAATGTTCATAGTTAGGGGGTATATGAGGATTGGTACATACCCATTAATGTTCATTGGTAGGGTATATAACAAAGTTGCACCTGACCACATTGTCAGTGATTTTATCCAGGTATATAACATCTTAGTAAAGTCTGCAGGGTGGTGTATTATTTGTATCAGCCAAACAGCGAGGGAGTCTATCCTCTTTTCACTAATGCTAGACCTGAGAGATTGTTTTCATTGAGGTGGCATCTACACCCTCCTCACCGTGGCCGGGTGGTGACAACATGGTAGTGTCATAGCTATGCTGTAAGGAACTCAAGTTCCTGGTAAGTCCTCCCAAGGTGGATTGGTATGTCACCCAGTAATATTAGGGCCACAGCACGATTAAAAATCTAAAGGCCATCTCATTATTGTCAGGATCAATGGCTTTTGGCGTACTTGACACTGCGTTTGTGAAAAATTTGTGGCAAACAAGGGCATCTCTTTCCCCTGACCGAGATAGGCATGTGGAGTTTGGGGACTGCTTGTCAATTTCCTTTTCCCTTGTTACTGTTTCCATGAATTCACTATTTTGTTCATTCGGGATACAGTGAATTGGATGGAGCCAACTCAACTCACCCAGGGTGAATGCCGTCAGATTTATCAGAACATTTCTAGTGGTCCACAGATTTCGAAGCCACAAAAATGTTTTAGCCATTTCACAAAAACGTAACTAATTTAGCACTTCTTATAATGACCCTCCCCAGTTGAAAATCTCTATTTAAGCGCACGTCGATGATCGGCGGAAAATGAATTGTCTTGTCTTACTTTAACACGTGTGCTAGCCGCTAGAACAGCTTAAAAAAGTGGGAATTTTTTGAATAAAAAATAGTCCATAAGTCGAAAAAAGGTTGAAGCACTGGTTTAAAGAACTGGAGACAGAAAATTAATTTTGATTTATTTTATTTGTTTATTTGTATTTTATTAAAAAAAAATGTTTTTTTTTTTTTAGATAAAGCTGCCATTTTTGAATGAAACTCTGTCAGCTTTAAAATGCGTCCAAATTGCAGGAGGGTCCAAAAGTTTATTTTGTGGTAAGACTCTTATTTCAAATCAATATATATTATCATATATGTGCTAGAAGGTGGTGGCTGAGGATCTTCATATCCTGGGTATGACGTTAAACTCTAAGGTTCCAGGTCTGGGAAATGTGGAGCACCCCTTCATCAACATTGCTCCCTGGTCCACTATGACCTGGAGTGGTAGTACCTGTCAGTCCCATCTATGGGTTAAATAGAAGAAAAAAATGAGTATCCATTAATAATGAATTTATTTGAAAACTTTGTTGGTATTAAATGACCCCTAAGGTTGACATGCCATAAAACAAAACAAATTTGTTTTGTATTGTTAAACATGTAATTTTAGAGGCATACTTAAAGCAGTGGTTATCATCAAAGGAAATGGAATCTGAGTTCAAACCCTGGATGAAGCTGATTGAATTTCACTTTGCACTAATGTCCTTCCGAAAAGCATGAATCCATTTGTTCTCCCTTCAGATATGAATAAATAATAGGGCAGACTGTGTTCTTTAGCCTTGAAGAAGGAAAAACTCTGAATTCAAATCAGCTGTACTCTGCTTAAAAAAACTGACTTTACGAGGGCTTGTGTAAATACATACTTTTAATTTTGATATCAAAGTAATAATACCAACTTTAAAAATTCTATTTTGGTTATATAAACCGTTATGTATGTATGTAATAAAGGAAAAGGTGACTTACCGGTGAATAAGGTCACAATGGTTAGGTAGTGCAGAATTCAGTGGGGTAAGTCAGCGATATAACAAATACAAAGTGCTCAATACATAAGTAGAGCAAATTTATTATAAAATGGGTTCAAGAGATAACCTCTTGTATCCATTTTATAAGATATATATATATAATAATGTATGTATGTGTGTATGTATGTATATGTGTGTATATCTATCATAGGATTGTAATGAAAGTTTTGTCCGATACATATGTTTATATATTACTCGATTTACGTACTTTATTGGTTAAATAAATGTTACATTGTATCGGACAAGACTTTTTTCCAATTCTATATATAATGTACTCTCTATATGGGTAAAATTAAAATTTTAATAATTTAATTTTATTGTATTTTCAGTTACTCAAGAAGGAAAAGTATATGCATGTGGTGAAGCAACAAACGGCAGACTGGGTTTGGGCAATCCTAGTGGGAGTGTCCCTGTACCAAGGCAAATCGCTTCCCTTGGTCAGTATGTCATCAAAAAAGTAGCTGTGCATTCAGGTAAGTTTTTGTAGTAAAATTGAATTCTTTTGATTATTTAAGCATCTAATATTTTTTAATCTTATAGATTACTTTTTTGTTGGATCTTATCTACTCTCTACAAATCCTTTCTTAGTAAAAGTTGCCTCACATGCTTAGAGGGCGAGCCAAATCAAAAAAATGAATACACACAGACATAAGCGCGCACACATATTTACACACACATAAACAAGAACCCCCACACACACACACACCCACGCAGAATTTGGAAGACATGAGACGGAGAAAAAAACAGCCACTAGCAACAACTTCAGTTCTAGTCATCTTCTGTAGAAGGGATTTTTATCCCGAAATATTAAGAATAAATCAAAGGTTAACAAACAACACCACAGTTACCTTCTTGTTTCTTTACACTTGCATTGTGATAGCCTTCAAAACCAACCAACATACTTTTTTTTAATTCAGAAAAAAAACTTAGATTGCTCTAATTTTAACAAAATTTCAATTTTGTTACAGGAGGACGTCATGCGCTTGCATTGACTGTTGATGGAAAAGTTTTCTCCTGGGGAGAAGGAGATGATGGAAAACTTGGACATGGTAACCGGATGTAAGTTTTGTTGTTGGTGTTTTGTTTTTTTTTGTTTTTGTTTTTTTGTCTAGGAAATTTTGTTCTTGGTCATTCCTGAAATTTTTGACAAATCTGAATTATACTCAACTAACACACCCTATGCATAAATTGACATACCTTTCTGTAGATGAGATATTGCTACCTTGGTATGTGAACTGGTCTAATAATCTTAGAGGCTTAGTTATACTCGATTAACACACCTATGCGTACATTGACATATCTTTCTGTAGATGAGATATTGCAACCAAACAAAAAAATACAGTGGTATTGGTACTATTTAACCCATACCTAGAGCTATGAGGGGATTCATACCCAACAACTAAATGAATTATCTTTTTAAAAATAATACCACCAAACGTTCAAGCTATCAATCAGTAGAATCTCTTTTAAAAGTCTCAAAACACAATTAACATTCATTCTATAATCCTACAAGTAACCAAATATGCAAATTTAGCATAAAATAACCCATAGCAGTTGATATAATGTAAAACCAACCAAAAAAAAATACGATGATAACAGTAATGGTACTATTTAACTTATAGCTGGGTCTATGTGGGTGTTCATACCCAACAACTAAATGAAAAATCTTTTTAAAAAAATAATACCATTAGACTCTCTAGCCATCAATTAGTAAAATCTTTATTTAAAAAAGTCTCAAAATATGATTAACAGCCAGATTATAATCACCCAAGTAACAAAATATGCAATTTTGGCATAAAATAACCCATAGCAGTTGACATGCAGTAAAAACCAACAAAATATATAAATAAATAGAATTATAATACAAATTATAGAACACAAATCATAAAATCTCCCTATTACAACCAACAAATATTAGAAAATTCTTTAAAAAAAAAAAAAATTTTTAATGAATAAATAAAATACCACCTGACACTTTAGCCATCAATCAGTAGAATCTCTACAAAAAAGTCTCGAAACACAATTAACATTCATTCTATAATCATACAAGTAACCAAATATAAAATGTTAGCATAAAATGACCCATCGCAGTTGACATACCATAAAACGCAACAAACAAATCTGAATTTATTTAGATACTTCAGGAAATTGATTTTATTGTTAATTTGACAAATCTTAATATTATTCACCAAATGTTTTTCTTATTTGGGGGACAGTTTCTGATTTAGTTTTTATCTTGAAAAATATGTAACTTTTAGTTTGTTTTTTGAAATTTAAATATCTTAATCTAAAAAAAATAAAAAGTTTAAAATCACCACTAACTGTAAAAATGGTCAATTACTTTTTTGATTGTATATCTATTTTTATTTTTTATTTTATTTACAGACGATACAACAAACCACGACTGATTGAAGCCTTAAAATCCAAGAGAGTCAGAGATATAGCTTGTGGTAGCTCCCATAGTGCTGCCATTATTTCCAATGGAGACCTTTATACATGGGGTCTAGGGGAATACGGAAGGCTTGGTCACGGAGATTCCACTACTCAGCTAAAACCAAAACAGGTAACTTATTCACGTCAAAAACAATCCCACTTTTCTAGCATTAGTAAGAAGGGGATACTCTCTGAATGTCTGGCTGATATAGGTTGTAGGGACCGTGGTTGTTGGTGAATGTGTAGTTGAGGAGTTGAAGAAGATCCGAGTTATGGGTTCCCACAATTTATATGTATAAGACTACGGAAATGTAGTTTCCATAGGTGACAAAAGACAAAATTGATACAGGAAACAAACTTTATATACATTAATTTACAATTGGTATATTCAATTGTTCTTTCAGTGATGTTGCAGACTGTATGTGTCTGTACGTAGTTGTGTGTGACATGTATTGTTTATATTTATGCGATTGTAGCAGTTTTGTCTGATTGAAACTTGTGATTGAAATTCGTTTTTGTTGAGTGAGATAGAGAAATTTGGAAACGAAAATACGAGACCAACCTGATATATCATTTTGTGTTTTCGGGCAGTGACTTCTCCCCATTGTGTTGATGTTGGGGGAGAACTTTCACTCCTACTGTCGAGTTGGGAGCATCAGCTCCAACTCTGTCGAGTCGGGAAGAGCGTAAGCTCCCACTGTCTGTCTCCCCGTCTTTCAGCTCTATGGGCCTTTTTATAAATTTCTTTTTGTCATTGTCTACGTGATCATTAAGCTAAAATATTCATCAAATATCAGGTGATTTGCAATGATGCAATATCGAATGATTTTGGTACATTCCGATGGCGTACATATTTTCCATGGAATTTAAACCATTGTTTCTATTGTTTCTAAAATATTTCTAAACTAATATCCATTCGATTCTCTTTTGTTTACCTAATTCTAAACTCATGACATACCATTGTAAAACTAGTTATTTAAGAAAACTTAATTATTTTAATTTGGTCAATTCCACATGCCATAAAAATATAGGGGCCAATCCCTATAAGGTCACTCTGCAGACATTATTACTACTTAGATATAAGAGATATTATACATACTAGCAAATATATGCACCCTCCGGGTGCAAGTATTTAAGTTTTAATGTAATAAAATATTGTATTAAATTAGAAAGGCTAATGAAACTAAATAAGAATACAGATAAAAAGATTTGAAACAGAGGGAGTATAATAAAAGATTTGAAACAGAGGGAGTATAATAAAAAATAGAACTGAAACTTACTCTTCCATCACTCTCGTCTTTCATTGTTATTTTTCTAATTTAAGTATTTAGTTATAAGAGGAAGTAAAGAATAAAATGACAGTTATTTTATCTTGTTAATGGATTTCATTTAAGATTCATTGAAGAGATTTTTGCTTATATTCATTAAAATAAAACCAAACAGAAATCAATAATACTAAACACATATTTATTAAATTCGATTTTTTAATATTAATATGCAAATTAGCCTTCCCGTTCAAACTGTAAACTGCTATTTTGTTGTATATATAAATATAATTGCATATTGTCAGTATGTAGACATAGTTAACAGTATTAATAATGTAAGACAATTTTATTAATAATTGATGTTTAGATAAAAATAAAATCATGGAGAATGTGATGTCAATAACTAAGAGAATTGTGACTTGAGTAGGAATATAGTTTCGGTTACAGATAGACAAACCCACAATCTCCATTATAATAAGATATTTACCAACCTCCTCTACACAAGTAGGATGTGACACAAGGTCAATTTATTAAGCAGTTTAACAGGTTTGAATTCAATGTTTCTCAACCTTTTTTGGCTGTGGCAAATTCTTTGTGCCCACCCCTAATCTCATGACACACCCAAAGGGGCCATAGGGCCCCCGTTGTGAAACCTTGATTTAAAGAATAAATTAGAAGTTTTCAATTTCTTAAAATTTAAAACTAAAATCGGCTAATAGATCAAATTAAAAAAAAGTACAAATATTTATGCTAACAAAATGAGTTAGATTTATTTAACATTTTAACTAGATTAGTTTAAGATTTTATTTTAGATTTATTAATTACTTATATATATTCCTTCCAATCCTATATTTTGTGGGCCCTAACTTTTCTATGGCTGCCTCTTGTGTACCCCCACCACCATGTTCTAAATTTGGCTTTGTGTGCCCCTCCCCCCCATTTAAGAAACCCTGCTCTAAATAATATGAAAAACTAACAATCAATAAAAAGTAATATTTGTTTTGGATTATTTTGGGTATAAGTTGTGCAAAAAATCACTACTTATATTTATAGACTATTCCAAGTGGCAGTAACTGAATTGACCAATCAAAAAACACCAAACATGTATTGAATTTACTATTCGATGGCGTTGATGAATTGTCCTAAATTACTTACTCAATGGACTGCTTTACGGAAAGGCCAACAGGATTAACTGGCAAGGATTAAATACGTCTTTCTACTTTGAGGACAGATCAACAGATAAGGATTAAAACTGATACGACTTTCTATTTCAAGAAAGGATCACACTTTATGCCACAAATATCTACTGTAAAACTGCATTCAACTACAGACCTAAAATGGCAATTCAAATCATAACAATTTGCATTTTATTGACTCTGCAGATTCTTTTTGTATTTTTGAGGAGGGTGGGGATTGACTTTTGTAATAAAATTAATTCTCACAGTAGATTGTGCTGGTCTATTATTCTAAAAAATTTTTACTAAATTATTTTTATTTATTTTTTTTTCTTTCCAGGTCATGGCTCTTGCTGGACAACGGGTTATACAGATTGCTTGTGGTAGCAGAGATGCACAGACACTGGCACTCACAGACGAAGGTCAAGTCTATTCATGGGGTGATGGTGATTTTGGAAAACTTGGTAGAGGGGGTAGTGAAGGTTGCAGTGTCCCTCATGCTATTGACAGACTTTCTGGTCTTGGTGTTTGCCAGATTGAATGTGGAGCGCAGTTTTCATTAGCGCTTACAAAAATTGGTGGTGTCTGGACATGGTAAGTTATTACTTTGTTTGGAGTAGATAAATCTGTTCTTTTTTTTTTTTTTTTATGTATTATAACATTTTGGTAAATTATGTAAATGAACAAATAGATATTGTAAGGTTAGCAGAGAAGTGTTTCATGATTCCTGCTTTTAATCTAAAATTTTGTCAGTCTAACAAAAGAAAAAAAATTACATGGTAAAAGGAAAAAATCAGCTGACACTAGATTACAATAACTAATTGCAATTTTTAATTTTAGTATAAAATCTGAATATAACTTTATTCTGAGTATTCTTTTTTTTTTTTTTTTTTTTTTTTTTCTTTTATTCCTCTTTTCTTTTTTTTATTTCCATTGTGTTTAAAAAAATTAAAATAATACTCTTAACTTATTTATATTCACTTTTTTTTTTTCTTGTCACTTTTTTTCTATTCACTTCACTTTTCTTTTTTTTTTTTTCTCTTCATTTTTAATTTTATTTATTTTTACTCTTAAATCAGCTGACACTATATTATTATAACTATTGCCATTTCTAATTTATTTCTGAAAACAACTTTTTACTCAGTATATTTTTTTTTTTTTTTTTTTATTTTGTTTAGTATAGTATTTTTTTTTTTTTTTTTTTTTTTTTTTTTTTTTTTTTACTCTTCACTTTTAATTTTTCTTCACTTTTTCTCAATTTTTTTAACTTTTTTTTTTACTTTTACTTTTTTCAAGTTTCACTTTTTATAAAAAGATTATTTCTTTTTACTCTTCATTTATAATTCATTTTTACTCCTTTTTAATAAGTTACTTTGTAAAAATAAGTTATATTATTAAAAGCATTTCACTGTTCAGAATGTTTTATGAACAATTAGCATAAGACTAAAATCCATGCTAATCAATGTATCAATCTTAATTTCAGGGGCAAGGGAGATTACTTCAGACTTGGTCATGGCACAGACACACACGTAAGAAAACCACATTTTGTGGAAGGATTAAAAGGAAAAAAAATTGTTCATGTGGCAGTTGGGGCACTTCATTGTTTGGCTGTTACAGATAATGGACAGGTAAGGTTTTTTTTTTTTTTTTTTTTTTAAGATTCTTAATTCACAGTTGAATTTATTCCCTTTTTTAATCACTTTTAAACTTAGATCTTGAATATTTTTAAATATTTAATTAGTGATTATGAAATCTCCCAATAAATATTTGCTCTCTTGTACACAAAAATCGTCAGTTTATTTATCTTTGTTTGAAGTGAAACTTATCAGTGAGTCAAAATGTGAACCTTTCAATAGCTTGAGAAACTAGGGTGCTTATTGGAGACCTGATCCAAATTTTCTACCAATGTAGCTTTTGTATTTTATCTGTGTCCCTGTCCAACCTGCAAATACTCATAGTTAAATTTTTTTTTTTTTCTTTCTTAATCCAGGTATATGCATGGGGTGATAATGACCATGGCCAACAAGGGAATGGTACAACCACCGTCAACAGGAAACCTGCCCTTGTACACTGTATGGAAGGATACAGAATAACTAAAGTGGCTTGTGGTTCATCACACAGTATTGCTTGGGCAACAACAGATCTATCAACGCCCACGACGCATGAACCTGTTCTATTCTCTGCTTCACGAGATCCGTTAGGTGCTACACTGTTGGGTAAGCAGTCACATGATTATTTTACTATATGATGCTTGCGTTCCTTATTTGCATGACTGTTACCATCTTGCAACACCCTCCGATTAAAAAAAAAAATGAGATAATCCAAGATGAAATGCAAAAATGTAAATAAATCTTTTTATTAATACTCATGTTCCTTATTTGTACAACCGTTATCATCTTGCAACACTCTGGTTAAAAAAAAAAAATGAGACCATCCAAATCGTCCAACATGAAATGAAAAAATGTAAATCCTGATTATCTGATGTTACATATCTGCCAATTTTTTTATTATTTTTTTTGTCACCTCTGCTAAATAATGGACCATTCCATTTTATGGTTGTCAAAGTGCGGATATATACTTGTATTGTATCCCAACCCCCCAATATTTTTTCAAATTAAACCCTGCTACCAATGTTAAATGGGATTCACTTGATACAGTCAACATTTTTTGTTTATCTTATTTTTAGGTTTGAATGAAGGCATTTCCGATGATGGAGCTTCTTCAGTTACACCAGCAACTGCTGCAAAGCCTAAACGTCCATCTTTATCCAAAATTGTCCTTTCCCTCGAATCAGATGCAAGCAAACAACAAGCTTTAAATCATGTTTTGACTGCTTTACAGATTATTTATGCCAGGTGAGATTTTAATAAATTTTTAAAATGTAATTTTTTTTTTTTTTTGTTTTAATAGAAAAATTTAATTTTTAATTAAAAGAAAACACATGCAGAAAAAATACGTTTTTTGATAACGTATAAAAGAAAATACAGAAAAACACTTTAAATACTATTCAAAAGAAAATACTGAAAAATACTTTTAATACTATACAAAAAATACTGTAAAGTAATGCTTTTTAAAACTATTTAAAGAAAAAAGGAAAACACTTTTTTAATACTATATAAAAGAAAATATTGAAAAACATGTTAATACTATACAAAAAATACTGAAAACAAATGCTTTTTAAAACTATAAAAGAAAATACTGAAAAGAAACACTTTAATACTATACAAAAGAAAACACTTAAAATACTGAAAAGAAAAAGGTTAATTAAATTTTCATTTGGTATCAACAGCTTAAATACAGGACTTAATTTCAAAATAAACATTCTTAAAATTATCTACACCAAGAAACTATTGTCCATTTCTATTTGAGTTTCCAAATGTTTTTTACCTTCTTGCAAATATAACTCAAATCCTCTGTGGAAATGACCTTTTTTTTTTTTTTTTTTTTTTTTTTTTTTAATTTTATTTTTTGTTCATTCTTCCTCTTTTTTAGAGATGCTATAGTTGGCTCTTTAATGAAAGAAGTTCAGGCTGTCAATCTTAACAGCGGTCTTGACGGTCAAAGATCTAGCCAGTTCAATCAATCAACATCAATGATGACTGGATCAATAGGCACCCCAGAAGAAGCAGCTACGGTCATTCATACAACTTCCACTCCAGTTGCTCAACCAACAACAGAGCGTGGGGATATTAATGCCATGGGTGACTCTGCACACTCAGATGTAAGTATCATTTAAATTATTACTTATCATGTGTCCTAGGAATGATGTCTAGTGGTAAGGTTCCAATTCTGGAGGTCTAGAGGAGTCAATAGTACCCCTTCATTGCCATTACTCCCAGGTCCACTCTGACACGGAGTGGTAGCACCTACTAAAGTCCTATCGATGGATTAGATTTTTTTTTAGTTTAATCAAAGTTTGTTTTTTTTTTTTTAAGTTTGAATACTCAACAAGGATGAATAAAACAAATGTCTCTGGCATGAAATAACCCAACAAGGGTTGACATGCCATAAAATCCAACCAATCAGTCATTTCTTATTTTTTTTTATTCATTCTTGTTGGGTATTCAACTAAAAAAAAAAAAAAAAAAAAAAAAAAATTAAACTCATTTAAAAAAAAAAAAAATTAAACTATGTGTATGTATTTTTTTTAATGAGTTTAATTTTTTTTTTTTTTTTTTTTTTTTTTTTTTAAGTTGAATACCCAACAAGAATGAATAAAATAAATTTCTCTTTTCTTTTTTCTTACTTTTTATAATTAGAAACTTTATAAATTTAATTTTAAATGTTCCTTTTTACATCAATGACGACCTGCTAAAATGAAACTTTCACTTTCTAATATTTTAAAATTCATATTGCTGTTGATTTCTTTTAAAACATTTTCCCCCTTTCTTTCTTTTCCAGTACTATTACCCTGGGGAAATATCTTCCTTCCCTAGTATGCACAGCTTGGCTGCAAAAGTTTCTCCAGCAACTAGCATAATTGCAGAGACTTTTACTTCGCCTGATCAAGTAACCAGCACCCTGGAGACTATTAAACCTGCCTACCCAGAGGGATTAGATGATTTTACCAGTAAGCTAACTGCTGATGATGCGAGAGTTCTCGTAGATCTTTTGAAACTTGCTGTAGCAGGCCGTGCTGGTGAGAAAGGAAAAGATACTTTGTCAGATATCCTTACAGCTCTTGGAAAAGCTTATCCACAGGTAATTACAATTTTATCTCCTTTTTCTATTTTAATATATAATATAATTAACATACACACAAACTGCCCTTTATATATGTATAAATTATTATTAAATGCTGTAATTGTTTACTGATGATTATTATTAATTATTGGAAACAATATAACTGACAAATATTTTCAAAAACAGATGACTTATAGAATCTTATTATAATGGAGATTTGGTGTCTGTCTAACTGAAACTACATCACTGCTTACATCAAAATACCATCAGAGATTGCTTAAGTTTATCAATGAGTATTTAATTTAAACTCAAAATCATTAATAAATCTTAACTATGTCTTATAGAAGTCTCTCTCTCTCTCTCTCTCTCTCTCTCTCTAATAATTATAATTATAATTATATATATATATATATATATATATATATATATATATATATATATATATATATATATATATATATATATATAAATAAAGGGAGTTTGGTATGTACGTGTCGATGTATAATTCCAAAACAGGAGGTCATACACATTAATATCCTAAGAAACACACCAAATTTAGTTATTGATTTTTACTAATTAAGTGATATGATTAAAAAGAAAATTAAAAAATATCATCTACCGACCCCTTATATTACAGTTTCTTCTTAAAAATCCATAACAAAAAAAATTATTGTAATTAGTTTCACTTTTATATGATCCCACCGGTATTTTGTGCCACAAAAATAGGGGGGGGGTCAAAATTAAGGCACTTATTCTCCTTCTTACCCACTCACTCCCTGGTGTTCTAAAAATAATTTAAGTGCAGTCATGGACCGGGTACTTTTGCTAGTATATATATACACACACACTCACATTCACATTGTTGGTATATCTGGTCAGTCTAGTTCTCAAAAAAACACATGTGGACTTTCAAACAACAACACACACACACGCACACACACACCTGTTTTAGTTGAGGTGTTTTATAGTTTTCAAAGGAAAAACTGCTCACCAAAATGTCTTGTTTTATAGAGTACAAAGGTTATTAAAAAAATTTGTTTCATTTAAATGTTTCTGTATATTAATTTTAAAATGTAATTTCCAGGTTGCTGAGATGTTGTTGGAGCTTTGTGTGACTGAATTAGAAGATGTTGCTGCTGATACTGAGGCTTGTCGTACAATGCCTCAACCAGTAGTTCAAGAAAGTCCACATCCTTATGCAGATGATTTAACTTTAACCGGTCATGTAAAAATACCTGGTATGTATAAATTTCTCAATTCAACAGCTGAAAAAAAAATGTTGTTTGAAAATTTAAGTTAAGACTCAAAAAAAAAATTTTTTTTTTTTTTTTTTTTGTTGGGAGTTTTCCTTTCTGTAATTTAAAAAAAAATATTTTTGTTGAATTGATGCAAAATTCTTTTCTCTTTAATTTTTGATTCACTTAAAAAAATTGAATGGTTATTTCCTAGTTGGGTAACATATTACAGGGTTACCCAGAAAAACAGAACCCAAATTATTTATTTTCCCATTAAACTAAACCTAAATCCTTACCCCCTCCCCAGTTGAGTAACATATTACAGGGTGACCCACAAATTGTGTAATAAAACTGTTAATTTTAACTAGAGGGTTAGGGTTAGTTTAATGGGGAAATAAATAAATAATTTGGTTTTTTTTCTGAGTCACTCTGTAATATCATGTTACTCAATTAGGAAATAACCAGTTTAATAGTGAATTTAGCTATGCACTGTAACTTTGTATAAAATTGACATATATGGGCTCCCATAATTTTTTTTTTTTCACTGACCCATTCTGAGTGTGAAACATCACATCTCCTCCTTTTTAATTCAGCATTTTGAACATGCCTAATGATTAGATATTTAGAGGGATTAATTTTCCAGATTTGCCTAATTGTTAATCTTAAATGAAATCTGGGTTTTTAATGTAATTTTCAATAATAAATAAAATTAATCATTGTTTCAATTTTTATTTTTTATTTTGATTCTTTCAAAACTTAAAATTGAGGTTATTCAATTGAACTATTTTAATTTACTTAAAATTTAATTGTGAATTTAGCTATGCTTTGTAGGAAATTGTAACTTTGTAGGAAATTGACATAGTCTCCCATTTTTTTAACTGACAATATCAAACTGTGAAACATCCCCCTTTTTTTTTCTTTTCTTTTTTGTCTTTAAGTTATGATTTAAAGTATTTTACTTTTTTTCATGGAATTAATTTGGAATATATTTTGGATTTTTTTTTTTTTTTTTTTTTTTTTTTTTTCCATGATTTAAAGTATTTAACTTTATTTTATTTTTTATTTTTATTTAAAAAAATTTTTTTTTTTCATTGTCTTAATTTGGAATATAATTTCTCTTTTAGGAGCAGAACGTTTACGAGTGGAATTTGATCGGCAATGTTCTACAGAAAGACGCCATGATCCTCTTTCCATTATGGATGGATCGGGAAGAACAATTTCCACAAGATCAGGTAATTTAATTTTGACAAAATGAATCAATATAAAAAATGCATCTGAATTAGGAATAATTATAATTTATCTGAATTTTTTTTTTATTTTCCTTCTCATGAGAAATTTGATAAACTTCCATTTATTGGTTTTATTTTATAGACTTTTTAATAAAAGTATTGTGACTAAAATTAAAAACATTCTAAACATTATAAATGGCTTTTTGTCCAAACCGTTTTGAAAGATATACAAAAAACACTAGGTTTAATATTTATTTAAATCTTAAATTTTATCTTTCAAAATGCTGTCTGTATATCTTTCTTTCTTTGTCTTTCTTTGTCTGTCTGTCTTTGCGTCTGTCTGTCTCTGCATCTGTTTCTTTGGCTAAAAAAAAAAATCCTTATAATTTCAGGTCGGGAATGGACAGACTGGTCATTAGAATTGCGTATCCCAGGTGATGAACTCCGTTGGAAATTTGCTAGTGATGGTTCAGTAAATGGCTGGGGATGGAGATTCACAGTCTATCCAATTATGCCAACTGCTGCTCCAATGGACATGTTGACCGACAGAACTGTATTGTCTCGACCATCTATCGACCTTGTGATATGTTTATTAGATTTGGAACTTGATGCAAGCACTGACCGAAGTATCGTACCACGACTGGCAGCTGCTCTTGCTGCATGTGCCCAATTAAGTTCTCTAGGTAAGTAAGCCAAAAAAAAAAAATATTTTTAATGACAATTTTAAAATCATTAATTCACACAATGGACTATAGGTTAACAGTTTTCATCCAGTAAATGTAAAGATTATATCTGGTGGCTTTTTTTAATATTTGAATTCCCTTGGGTATGTCTGATCTGATAATAAATTAGCAAAAGTTACCATGTAGGATAATAAGCAGTATATAAATCATCACCAAAACCTCTATAAACTCTCATATATATATATATATATATATATATATATATATATATATATATATATATATGCATTGCTGTCTTGGAAGACTATAATATAGCTATTGTGCCCCTGAAGTTACAGTGCCTCCTGTGACTGAAGTCCGGTGTTTGAAAAACATTCTCAACCACAGATGTCGCATGTGAAGGCTGTCCCTGAAGATGTTATGCCAATACTTTGTTGCCGCCATTTTCTTCTGGACCTCTTGGCTTCATGGTGTTGCGCCAGGGTGGCTTCAGACATGAACAGTCCACTATGGAGAGCCTACTGCCACCAAAGGCGGTCCTGAGCCAAATTTTTCAAGCTGGAAGGGGGTAATGCCAGAGCACCTGAGATCATTCTTGCAGACATCCTTGAAACATAGCTGGGGGCGATCAATTTGTCTCTTACCAGACGAAAGCTATGCATAGAGGATGTCTTTTGGGATTTGTCCATCATCCATCTGGTAGACATAACCCAGCCATCGGAGATGACACTGTCTCAGTAGAGAACACAAGCTGGGAAGTTGAGCTCTCTAGAACTGCTGTGTTAGTGATCCTGTACCTCCAAGTGATGCCCAGTATACATCTAAGGCAGCGAAGGTAGTAGCTATTTAGTCGCCGCTCTTGGTGGGAATATAGGGTCTATGTTTCACTTCCATACCTTGAGGGTGCTGATAACACATGCCCTATACACTTGTACCTTTGTGCGGATAGGCTCACTATCTGCACAAAGGTGTGTGTGTGTATATATATGTATATATAATCTCACAAATAACTTCATTAAAAAAAAAAAAAAATATATATATATATATAATCTCACAAATAACTTCATTAAAAAAAAAAATATATATATATATAATCTCACAAATAACTTCATTAAAAAAAAAAGATATATATATATATATAATCTCACAAATAACTTCATTAAAAAAAAAAATATATATATATATATAATCTCAAATAACTTCATTAAAAAAAAAAAAAAATATATATATATATATATATATATATATATATATATATATATATATATATATATATATAATCTCACAAATAACTTCATTAAAAAAATATATATATATATATATATCATGACATGTAATAAATACCATGTGCAATACCCTGTCCTCATCAGCCGCTAACCAGAGGTGATAAGTTTTGGTGGCTATAGGCAGGACTGCCACCCCTAGTACCACCAGCATCTTTTGGCCAGAGTATTAAAATAAATAAATGATGTCCGTTCAACTTAGCAGTTTCATGTTTACTTTTGCCCGTTAATGATATTATACAATCATCATGAACACTGATGTCATACACTCATCTAAGTAGATGTCATACACTCATCTAAGTAGATGTCATACACTAATCTAAGTAGATGTCATACACTAATCTAAGTAGATGTCATACACTAATCTAAGTAGCATGCAGTAGTATGTGATAAATATTGAGTGCATTTCATATCTGATTAAGAATTTTTTACTTCAAATTCTTGGCTTGCTTAGAATTTCTCCTGTGAGCTGTTGATCGACAAAAGGACCCTTAATCCTGTGGTAGTAATCCTGATTCATAACCCCCCCCCCTCATTCAATTTACATTTTCCGGTAGGGAAATTACATTGTTTGCACCAGCAGGCCGTTGAATTTTCTAAATTATAAGACTAATTATTTAGTGTTTTATTTTTAATAAATTCATTGTCTTATATATATATATATATATATATATATATATCTCAACTTCTCTGCATGAACAGGATATGACACAAGGTCAATTTATTATGCTGAGTTTAACAGGTTTGAATTCGGTTTTCCTTCTAGACTGGTTGCTTAAGCAAGGTTAAAGAGCCCAGTCTGTTCTATTTACCCATAGCTGGAGGGAGAATAGTTGGATTCATACCTTTCCCAAGGGTATTAGCGCTATGTGAAATGTAAAGTCTCATCCAGGATTTGAACTTGTGTTGATGAGTCCATTTCCTACGACTCTAACCATTACACCACGCACTTCCACATTGTCTTTAAATACTTTTTTTTTTTTTTTTTTTTTTTCTTTCTTTTTTTAGGTGCCCAACAAAGAATGTGGCACTGCAAAAACTGCGTAAGATCATGGCAGTTAACTATGGTGTGAGCCTGAATGTAAATACCCTCATGTCTAGTCCAACAGCTGACACACCTGAACAAGAATCTTCAAGAACACCAACAATGGTAAGTTTTGAAAAAAGAAATACCTAACATATTACATTTCAAACACCTTACACTGTTAAACACCTTCTCATAGAATCACGGCCTACTAATATATATAGTCACACAAGCAGGCAGAATTCTAACAGGCCTATTTTTTTATAGTCAATTTATGTCTGTTTCGAAAAATCTTAAAGCACAAACATTTGGCTGGATGGAACCATAAGTTCTCAAGAAATACTGTTTCTCTGTAGTATTTGTTGAAACTTCGGCATCTGGCAACTAACCTGGTAAATGCTCATAAGGTCATTAATCATCTTAACAACAGCAACCTTGAGCACCTTTTTGATATCCATCTTTCTAACATGGGGGCATGCCTACAAAGTCAGAAAACAGCACTGCTCACGTGACTTTCGGAAACACCTTTTTCATGCTCAGAATTGCGGAAACATGGAATAAACTGCTCGCGTCTGTTGTAGGCTGCCGAAGCACTGAATCATTCAAAGCCTCCATGCTTCCTGTAGTCCGCCGACACTATACCTGATGCCACTCTCCACATACATATGCACACACGCGCACACATACATGCATATTACTACTGTAAACTGTTCATGTTCCTGACACTAATACATTATTCTGTGTACTAGACATGAGACTTTGATGAGTTGTGGTGCACCTGAGCACTGTACACAATAAATTTCATTATTATCATCATTACTATCATTGCCGACCATGACCAGGGAATACATTTCACATTGAAAAGATTTCATTTTTTTCTGATATAACCTGAAATCATAGATAAATTGTTGGTGTGTTTGTTTTGTAACAACTCCATAATTTTTTAAAGTATTTTTTAATTTTTTTTACAATCTTTTATTACATTTCTGAAGAAAAAAAGACAAGTTTGTATATTTTTAACATTTTTTTTTCAAAACAGTCATAAATTGACTATAAAACGAATAGGCCTGTTAGAATTCTGCCTGCTTATGTGTCATATGGAGCCTGTATATATTAGTAGGCTGATGATAGAATGTGGGATTTTTACTCGCATCAGAAACTGACTTTTTAATGCAAAAATATGAAAAATTTATTTGAAAAAGCCAACATAGATGTCTTTTTTGAGGGGAAATAAAATTATACCCAAAAATATAAAGATAAACCTGATCAATACCAGACAAAACGAATTAAACATGATCCCCAATGATGCTAACATATTAAAACTGTTAACTACAAAAGTGTAAATATAGGCGTATTAAAAAAAAAAAAGTTGTTGGTGTGGTCTAAAGTCGGTATCAGCCAATCAGCAAGGGAGTCTACCGCCTTTTCACTAGCACTAGGCAAAGGGGATTGGTTTTTCGTCTGGTGTGGAGCGCCACACCTACCATCAGTTCCTTACTTTACCATACAGATCTCTGTGCTACTCATACGTTGAGTTGGCGTGGGCTGGTATTGAACTAGGAACCTTGCAATCTTTAGCTGAACGCTCTACCAACTGAGCTTACCATATATAAGTATAATATATGCAATTCATAATCACTAGGCATAAAATAACCCAGACGGGTTTGACATGCCAGTAAAATCAATCACTTTGCCTTTATTCTATTAGGTAATCTCTTGAATTTTATGGAATTGATATCTTTTTAAAATAAGATTTTATTAATGTTTTCATTTAAAAATCATTTGAATTTTTCTTTACTTTATTTTATTATTCTCTGCATTTTTAAATTTTTATTTATTTATTTTTCTTTTTTTCTTTTAGTCACTTAGTGGAACAGCGTTAGCATCTCTGGTGAAAGGCCTTCCTGAAGCACTTCAACGACAGTATGAATATGAAGATCCAATAGTACGAAGCGGCAAACATCTGATGCACAGTCCATTTTTCAAGGTAAGAATTTCTTCCTATTTTAATGAAGAACTGCTTGAATTGTTCCTGTTAATTTATGATGGATTTCCATCTTTTTTAATCTTCTTTTTATTGCATGTAATGTCTGAAAACTAAGAATTCTGATATTGTAATTCTCAGTGTTAAAAGGATTGACTAATTGAAGAAAAAATTAATTTGAAAATTCGGACCATATGATCTTTATAAATCGAGATCGCAAAAGGGGTTTTTGCAATCTCAATTTATAAGGACATTTTTCCATTTACGTTAAAATCCGGTTGTTTGTTAACAGACGATTTTTAGAGGTGTTTTTTTTTTTATAAAACTAACCCCTAACAAACAACTGGATTTTGACAATGTAAATGAAAAAAATGTCCTTATGAATCGAGATCGCAAAAGGGGTGCCTAAACGTCATAATGGTATGAAGATTCTACTAATGGAAGAAGGGGATGATACAGCATGTATAAAAAATGGCTTAATGTTGTACACAGTGGCTGCCAATGTCATGATCCAGGTTTGGAGGGGGCAAGAGCTTGACCCAGCACCCTCCTCCAGTGTCCGATAAATACTGATTCAGATTTTTCAAAGCTTCACCTACCCATCCACTTTCAAATTCTACATACTATAGTTCAGGAGTATAGTGGCAAAAGTTAGGCAATATATTTCAATTTTATAGCATCACAAAGGCTTAGGGCAATATTGAGTCCCACTGAAGCTGCACACTAAGGCAGCTGCCCCTCCCTGAACCCTATTTGTCTACCACTGGTTGTACACACTTTTTATTTAAATTTTGTTTTTAAGGTAAACCTGAAGTTATAGAAAATAATTTAATCTAAAAAAAAATTTGTTGAATAATGACATAATTTGCATAACTTACATTTTTAATCTTAATGATATAATATACAAGTTAAAACAATATTTACACTCTGTAGATATAAGCAGTGCTGATCTGCTCTTACCTAGAGACGCTTTTATTTTGGACTCATCCAATGCATTGGACTCTTCCAGTGCATATAAAAGTAGCTTATTGACTTTTCAATGAATCTTTGTGATGATAATTAACTTTCATATATATATATATATATATATATATATATATATATATATATATATTTACCAACCCCTCCGCATGAGCAGGATGGGACACAAAGTCAATTTCTTAAGCGGAGTTTAACAGGTTTTGAATTCAGAGTTTTCCTTCTCCTAGACCGGTTGCCTAACCTAGGTTAAAGAGCCCGGTCTGCCCTACTATTTACCCATAGCTGGAGGGAGAGTAGGATTCATACCTTTCCCAAGGGTATTAGCGCTAAGTGAAAATGCAATTACCATGTCCAGGATTTGAACTCGGGGCGACGTGTCCATTACCCATGACTTTAACCACGCACTTCCTACATTAACTTTCATATATGATCTCCAACTTTTGTTTTGATGGTGTAATTAGATTAGAAATTATAACAATACTCTAAATGCTTTAATTTGTTCTAAGATTTTCTCTGCCAAAAAAAAAAAATTTAAAAAATTCTGCAAGGTTTCAATATAATTCATTCCAACCAAATAAAAAAATTTTTTTTTTAATCTTGCTCTTTGTAATTGATACATTTTCTCTTATTGCGTTTCTCTGAATACAATGAATGGTAGAATAAAAACCTGTTGTGTATTAGTCTTTCTTATATGGACAGAAAGATGATATGACTTCTGTTATTTTGTCTCTCTCGTCAAAGAAATACCACTAATATTTACCAGCATTTTTGCACTAACAGTTAGGCATCACTTTATTTTATTTTCAGTAATAATCACTCCACTTCATTTAGTATTGAATATTTACACTAATTCTGTTTTCTTGACACTAGTAGCTTTGCTATATAAGATATAAGGAAATGATGATGATAGATATATAAGATATAAGGAAATGATGATGATGATGATAGATATAATGGATCGATATAAGGAAATGATGATGATGATATATAATGGATCGATATATAATGGATCGATATAAGGAGATGATGATGATGATAGATATAATGGATCGATATAAGGAAATGATGATGATGATAGATATAATGGATCGATATAAGGAGATTATGATGATAGATATAATGGATCGATATAAGGAAATGATGATGATAAGATATAATGGATCGATATAAGGAGATGATGATGATAGATATAATGGATCTATGAGCTAGAAATATCCTATAATTCCCACTGTCAACTGATAAATGCAAAGATTTCTTTCAACTCTTTATTTAATTCCATTAATCATGACCAGGTAAAAGTGTTAAGCTATGTTAAAGTATCTTATTTTCACCCATAGTCAAGATTGAACCTCCTAGATGATTGTCACTTAGGACTTTATTAACTCGACCTTTATATCTATTGTGTCATGCGTCATTATTTATTTATTTTTTAACTTGCTATATAAAAACCTGGAGAAATCAAAACCAAGCAAAGATGTCAATGAACTAGAAATATAGTTCATCTTGTCAACTGATATTTGTAAAGATTCTAAGTATAATGTTCCGTTCATTTTTTTAAATATAATAAATCATTTGTCAGGTTTCCTTATCAGATTCTTAAATAAATTAAAATTTGAAACTTATGTTTACTTATTATAAATACATCACTTAGTTTACACACTTCACTCAAAAATAAAGTTTTCAGCTGAATCTTTTGAAAAAGGATAACATCTTATTTCTTTAAACCCCTAAATTGTGGAGATACATGGTGCAATGGTTATTGTTATTAGAAATGAACATGGAGAGACTAGTTTAAATTCTGGACATGGCTGTTTGCATTTCATATATAGCTAATACTCTTGGGAAAGGTACGAACCAACTATTCTCCCTCCAGCAAATAGTAGGGCACACTGGGCTCTATAACCTTGGTATGGAAATTGGTATAGATGGAAAACTGAATTCAAACTACATGGGCTCCCTTCTTGTTAGTCAAAACTACTTTTAGATCTACCCCTCTTCCTCCTCCTTTTTGATATTTCTAATGTGAGATGTTTAGTGTACTAATCTTTCACAATTGTTCTTTTAAGGGAATAAGATAATTTTAATAAATCTTTGCACCCTGGGGTTTTGAATGTTGTATGTTCAATATTTTTTTTTGTGAGTGCAGTGTATTTGGTTGGGGACTAAAGTTTCAGAATTAAAGGATTAATTTCTCTTAATTTTTGAGATGATGCTTGATAATTTGTATTATTTGGACTATTGTCCTCATCTTCATTGTTATATACACATTTTATTGCAACGTTTATTTATTCATTTGTATAATTGCAGAATTTATACTGAAATTTTACCAACATCTTTAAAAAAAAAAGATTCTTAATTCTAATGGATGTGTTCATCCAAAGTATAAAAGAAAAATGTATTTTTTACATTTTAAACAAAACTAGGATGTTAATTTGTTAAATTTTATTTGTATTAGACAATTTGGTTTGACTGATCTTTAACTCTAGTCCATATAATAGATACTTAGATAAATAAGTACCTACCATAAAAAATTATTTCATGTAAAATATCTTAAATAAAAAAAAATATTTAAGATGAAAATATTTTTTAATAAGTACTTTATTAGATGGACAAGAGCCAAAGATTAGACAAACCAAGTTGCTTAATACAAATAAACTTTAACAAATAAATGTTAGTTTGGGGGGAAAAATGAGAATTTTATGTAAAATCTCAAAATATTCTTAGATAAATTATTTTAAGATATTTATATAAAATTCTCATTTTTCCAAAACTAGGATATTTATTTGTAAAAGTTTATTTGTATTAGACAATTTGGTTTGATTAATCTTTGATTCTCATCCATATAATGGGTACTTATCTAAAAAAAAAAAAATGTTCATTTTAAATAAATAATTTTTATTTAAAATATTTTGCATAAAATAATTTTTATTTATCCAAAACCTGGATATTTATTTGTAGAACTTTATTTGTATTAAACAACTTTATTTAATTTATTTTTGACTCTAGTCCTTGTTATTGGTACTTCTAATTTTACTCACAGGTCGCTGGTGGATAAGGGAGTGGTAGTACCTGTTAGGGTCTCATCTATGGGTTAAAAAGAAAAATGTGTTTATAAAAGATTCACCCCCACCCACACACTATGCAAATTAAATTTTCAGTACTTTATTCATTAATGACTTAATTTTATAATGAATAGCTGATTTTTTTCTTTTTTTCTTTAATTTTTTTTTTTTTTTTTTTTTTAAATAGAAAAAAAATGTTACTATCATAAGGAGTTTTCAACATTTGAACATTTGACTTAAAAAAAGAAGAAAAAAAATGTTGTCATGGAAACAAAAGTAATCTGCAAAGTCAATTTTTGGATTGTATTTTAGTTACTGGGGGAAAAGAATTAGACAAAATGAAGACTCAGTTTTATTCTTCAGAAATTTTTCATGAATCTTTTAGAATATTTAGTTGAGAAATTCTCTTTTTAGAATATTTAGTTGAGAAATTCTTTTTAGAATATTTAGTTGAGAAATTCTTTTTAGAATATTTAGTTGAGAAATTCTCTTTTTAGAATATTTAGTGGCGAAATTCTCTTTTTAGAATATTTAGTGGCGAAATTCTCTTTATAGAATATTTTTTAGAATATTAAGGAGTTAACTATTGAAAATGAATAATAGAAATTTGATTTCAACAGACAACTCCATAAAATATATGATTGAGGTACAAAGTTAACCTGTCTTTATGGAAATAATGGCATAATTCAACTAAATGTTGAATAAACCCAATTTTCTTAACAAGTTTTGAAAAAATTAAAACAAAATTAAAACCAAACAATGATTAGTTTTATTTATTATTGAAAATTACATTAAAACCCCAGATTCAATTTAAGATTACAGATTCTGCTAATCTGGAAAATTCACCCTAAATATCTAATCATTAGGCATGTTCAAAATGTGTACTTAAAAGGAAATGTGATGTTTCACACTTTGACTTGGTCAGTGAAAAATTGAAAACAATTATGGGAGACTATAGATGTCAATTTCATACAGCACATTTACATTGTAGCCAAATTCACTACTAAATTTTTAAGTGAAAAAATAGGTCAATTGTATCAGAAAAAAATTCAAAAGAAATATTTTTAAAATTATAAAAAGCGAAAACTAATTACAAATTTTTTTTTTTTTTTTTTTTTTTTTTAGTTTTAAGAAAATAATTTAAATTTTCAAATAACTTTTTTCGGGTGTTGAAATTTTTACATTTTTTTTTTCTTCTGGATTTGATCTTTCTAAAAATGTAAAAATTAGGAACTGTAAATTCATTTTCTTCAAATAACTAAAGGATCAACCCCTCTACAATCGTTCATGTTTAGAATATTTAGTTGAGAAATTCACGTTTAGAATATTTAGTTGAGAAATTCACGTTTAGAATATTTAGTTGAGAAATTCACGTTTAGAATATTTAGTTGAGAAATTCACGTTTAGAATATTTAGTTGAGAAATTCACGTTTAGAATATTTAGTTGAGAAATTCACGTTTAGAATATTTAGTTGAGAAATTCACGTTTAGAATATTTAGTTGAGAAAATTCACGTTTAGTTGAGAAATTCACGTTTTATTTAGTTGAGAAATTCACGTTTAGAATATTTAGTTGAGAAATTCACGTTTAGAATATTTAGTTGAGAAATTCACGTTTAGAATATTTAGTTGAGAAATTCACGTTTAGAATATTTAGTTGAGAAATTCACGTTTAGAATATTTAGTTGAGAAATTCACGTTTAGAATATTTAGTTGAGAAATTCACGTTTAGAATATTTAGTTGAGAAATTCACGTTAGAATATTTAGTTGAGTTATATTAGTTGAGAAATTCACGTTTAGAATATTTAGTTGAGAAATTTTTAGAATATTTAGTTGAGAAATTCACGTTTAATATTTAGTTGAGAAATTCACGTTTAGAATATTTAGTTGAGAAATTCACGTTTAGAATATTTAGTTGAGAAATTCTTTTTTAAATTTAAAAATAAAACTGGCTTAAATATCTATTGAGCTTGACTTCAAATCGCCTTTTTGTAGATGGAAAATAAAAAGGAAATATTCTATAAAATAGCATTTAATTTTCTACCTTGAAAAATTGTTTGGGGTGAGCACAATGTAACCGCCCACATACTATTTAGTTACAAATTGGATTGGAATTTGCTTTATTCTCAAAGTTAAAACATTTTAAAAACACTGAACGAAATTCTTGCTATAATAAAGAATTGTTGCTTTTATGGTAACAGGAACGTGATCAAAAATAAAATCCTGGATACCGATAATTGCCTCAGACTTCTTTTTTTTTTTTTTTTTTTTTTTTTTTTTTAATTTATTTATTTTTAATTTTCTTTTAATTTTCAATTAAATTCTGCTGAAATGTTTTTGAGAATGTTATCAATTTTTTTAAAAAGTTACTTGAATTTTTGTGTAGAATGATAGGGAAAAAAGTAAATGTACAATGGTTCAGGTTTTATTTAATGACAATTATCATCAGGTGATACTGTTAGCATATATTACTATGCAACAAGATCAAAATGTTTTTTTGTTTGTTTGTTTGTTATTCGTAGTTGCTAACAACATCCACTATTATAAACAATATTTGAAATGTTACAAATAAGCCACAGCCTTAATTGTTTTTGATATGTTTAAAATTCTTTTTCTACTGAAACTAAAAAATAAATTATTGTTAATGTGATATTTCTCAGAAAGTTAAGTTTTTCACTTTAAATGCTTGTTCGTATCAACAGGTCGTAACCATCTCACCCACCCACATTACTTGATGTAAATGTAAAGATTACGTAGGAACATTTGATTGAGTTTTAAGGAGAGAAATATACAATAGATTTAAGAGGGGGTTAAGTTAAATATTCAAAATATTTGATCGCAGTTTCAATCGAAAACGTTAATATCATTGGGTTTTTTTTAGTTGTTCATATAAACTTTAATTTTTTAAATTTATTTTTCAAATCCTTATTTATTAAAAAAAAATGATTAAAATAATCTTTATTTGGGTTTGATTTACTAGGACTGCCAATTTTGTTCGTTAAGAAATTAGTTTTATTTATTTTTGCTAAGTAAATAAGATCTTATTTTTCCTTTGTTGTAGTAGTAGTAGTAGTAGATTTAATATAATTTTTTTTATTTTTAGTTCCTACCCTTTTGGGTGGTGTGGGGCTCTTTTTAATATAGGTACGGCACCCAGTCTAATAGGTAAACTAAATTCAAACCGGTTTTACTCTGCTTAATAAATTTAAAAAATGACCTTATGCAGCATCCTGCCCGTGGCGGAGGGGCTAAGTAAAAATACAAATTGGATGACATTCAAATTTCGGTCAACAGTAAAATTTAGTATTGACAAGTTAAATATTGGAGAGAGAAAAATGATCTAAATTTAGGCTGTGAGCAGTGAGATACTTATTTTAAAAAAGTGTAGCTATTTTTGTGCCACTGAACCTAGAAATTTAAAGTGACCTATCGGGCAGAGGGCAGTAGTAGCCAGTAGCATGTGATTTTTAAAAACTTTCTGATCAAATTTTTTTCTTTCCCATTCCCCCACATCATGGTGTAATTAATGACAATGCGAGAAGAAAAACTTTTTATTACTATTTTTCTCTTAATAGGGAGAAAATATTGATTAGAAATAATCGGAGACTAGTGATTTTTTTTTTTTTTTTTTCGCTAAAAGATAAGACATTAAAATTTTATTTATTCTATTTGAATAAGAGAAAAGTTTGTATCCAATTATTGTGACTATATATTTATTAATAAGAAAAAAAAAACGAACTCTTAGTACGTCTGTAGTCAATTTTTAGCGACTCGTGAATACTTTTTTTCCCTAACAATTATAAAAAAAGATAACTGAATTGTTATTAAGAGTTATCTTTTTTATTCGTAAAACAAAGAATTCAAACATAGATCGTATTTTTTTTAAATACGTTAATTCTAATTTGTCCCTTTGAATATTTATAATTCAATTGATTTGAGTACTATTTTTTAAAGATTATTTTTAATTGTTAAAAATAAATAAAAAATGAAGGAGCGATTATTAATCCGGGTGGGTCGAGATGTAATTAATTCAGCCTCATCCTCTCCCTCCCACCCTCTCTTTTTTCCATCACTTCCTTAACGCAAAAAAAAAAAACACAACCAAAAATACTTACAATAAAATTATTTTGTTATTTTAAATTTACTAGAAAAAATTATTTTTTATTTTATGTTTATAAAAACGTAAAACTTGCTTTATTTTATTTTTTTTTAAATTCTCCTCAGCATACCGTTGCCAAAAAAACGTGTGTGACACTCACTGTGTACATTTAATGAAAGAAAATAGTGACTAATATTTTCTCAATTTATACATTTATTTTACTTATTTGACTAATTTAAGGAAGACCCTAGAGAAAATTGGAAGTTCCTTTTTATAAAACTTAACTAAAAACTCCGTGTTTTTTTCTTTCTCTGTATTTTTATATAACTTAATAGTAAACGTCTGTCGCACTGCGCATTAGTACACAAAGAAGTAATTCGGTTCATGTGAACTATTTTTATATAAAGGCCTGACTTAAAATTCTTTTCTCTCTCTGTTAAGTTTCAACGGTAACAGTTCATAAAAGTTTATTATTTAGAAAAGTCAGACAAATTTCTTTTCCCCACAATTTTTTGTGTCGTGATATACTTTGATATATAGCCATGTTTGTGTCGTGTTATTGTATTTCTGAACGATACTTTGTCGAAAGCTGCCTGACGAGTCGTTGCAGGTTCACATGCAACCGTATGATACTTATAAAAAAGACCACATTTCCTTTATTTGACGAAATGATGGCCCTAAGATAAGGAATTTTGTAAGTTGATATCTTTTTTTTTTCTTAACTTACCCCCTTTTTTTATACATTTAAAAATATATATTAACTTTTTATGTTTAATTTTAATATTTATTTTTTAATACAAAAGTGATTTTCATTTTTTTTTTTTTCATTTATCAGCACAATGGCTGCGAATTTAATTTTTTAAACAAAAGTTAAGATTAAGGTTTCTCTACTTTTTTTAGATTTAAATATTGTACGTTTTTTTTCTCTCAAAGAAGCTTGGATTTTATTAAGTTACTTTTTAATTCATTTATTTCATTTTATTTTATTTAAAAATTTTTTTCTTTACTATAACTTTGAACAGGGTAAAAAAATCGATTAAATATTCACTTAATAAATAATTTTATTTAATTCTAATTGAAAATTTCCTATTTTAAGGATTTAAGTTTGTCGGTATTTTCATAGAACATTTTTTTCTTATTTTTATTTATTTTTTCGGAACCAACTTTGTAAATGGGGCGAAAGAGCGGGTAAAATATTTTGAATCGAGCTTAAGTTTTCCTTTTTTTTCTTTTTTCTTTTTAAAAACTAAACAGTGATATAACTTTTCTTTTTTTACATTTTTCATTTACATTTTAGATAAATTATAACAGGTTGTAGTGAATTTTACGTTTTGTTTCTTTTGTAACTGTAGGCGATCTCTTTTATGTACTTAGTCAAATTATTTCCTCTATATTAGAGCAGAGTGACCCATTAAGTTATCCAACTTTGTTTCTCAGATATAATCCCGTACTGCATACATCCTTTGTCTTTTACGTCTGTTTTTTTAAATTATTATCATTATTATTTTATTATTCGTGTATATTACGGAAATACTATTAGTATTATTATTTATACTTATGTGTGGATCTGTGGCTTAGTAACAAATAAACTTCCCCACCTAGAGGGTTGTTAATGTACATTTGTACAGGCAATTTGTAATTTGTTACTAAAAATAAACTTCTAAATTTGTATGTTTTTTTTTAGGCTTAATAAACGTTCGAGTTTTCCTAGAAAAAAACGAACAATGATTATTTAAATGAGGCACAAAAGCTGGCAATTATTACTTTATTTTAGTGAAAAAGAAAGGGGGGAAAATTCGTTTTATCTTTTTTTGAAGGTCATTCTTGATCCAGAACCTTCTCTCAACAAGTTTGAAAAAAGAAAATAGGTGCTTCTCTATAGAATAGTCTGCCCAACCCATAGAACTTTTTTTTTATAACCATATTAAAAAAAAAAAAATGGCGCAATCCTATTTCTGAGGTCCCATTCGAAATGGGACCTTTTCAAATATAAATATCTCTAGTTATATATAGTAGATACAAAAAATGTTTTAGTGTCAGTTTTCTTCATTCTTAATACTAATGGCACTTAAGATAATGACAAAATGAACTTTAATACAAGTTTGGGGGGGGTGAGCAGTCACACCGGTTTTTCGTCAAAAGTGCGTGGAGGTACCAAGAATGTCGAAATGTATTATATAGTCAAATATCGATGTTCAGCATACTTATGTATGGTGGAATGCTAAAAATTAACATTCAATATTCAATGTTCATATGTTGGAACTGATCCTATTTTAATTTATACACAGTCCCGGGTCCCCTTTTTTTTCTTTTTTCTAATTTAACTTAGATTTTTAAATAGAAGTGGACTATTTTGTGCTTTTTTTAACTAAATTACAAAATCTTTCAATTTGATTTTTAACTTAATTTTAAAAAATATATATTGCTCATATAAATAAATCCCAAACTTAATCTTTTTCAATATCCCCCACCAAATAATTATTTATTCGAAACTTCTTCATATATACTTGATCATTAAAAATAATTTTAGTCAATAACCCCAAGTAGATTTTAGTGTGTTTTAAAGGTTGCTTCTTATCTATGGTAATGCTTGATATCTGATCTGGGGATATAAAGCCTGTTTCTTTCAGAATTTTTAATAATAGTCAATTTTGTTAGTCTTAATTTCACCAACACTGAAATGTAACAACGAAAATATCACTTTCATAGTTGTTTTAAAAATACAAATTAGACATTTTTAAAAATTGTTCTATTTGTTGGTAGGTTAATAAATTGTATCTCGAACTTGCATAAGTTCACTTTTAGTGAGCAGTTCAGTACGAATTTCAATACTTGATTCTACACTTTTGATAAAATGTAATATATATATATATATTAAAATGAAATTTTAAAAAAAATTAAAATTAATCATTTAAATAAAACGTTTCTATCAGTGCTTCCTCTCAAACAGGTAATAACTAAGTAAACTACACGACTTAATTTGATATATTACTAAAAATTCTAATATTTGTATGCAACCATGACCCAGAAAAATAAACTGCACATCATAGTTATTTTTATTAGTAAAATTCACTTAAAATGTTTTCTATAATAAATAAAGCAATTTCAAGTTCAGTTTGCAACTGGTAATCATGTTTAGTCACTATTCGTCTTAAACGTGTTTTTTAGTTTCTCTCTTTTTTTTTTCTTTTTTTTTTTATATGATCTCAATTCTCTATATAACAGATAATTAAAATTGTTAACGCCTACCTAAATAAAGCATCAATATCATTTACAGAACTCTGTTGCAACCGAAATTTGACAGTAACAGGTCATCTAAGTGCATTTCTTCATATTTTGGAGTTTGGTTTCTTACTCATGTGTCTATAATTTTCTTTATAATAATAAAAAAATTGTATTTAATGCTGATTCATTCTTGTTGCTTTATTATTAATTAAAAACGCCTGAACGTTTTTTTTTATTTTATTTTATATCATTTCATTTTATTTTATATTTATTTTATTTATTTTTCTCTTCCAGGTTCTTGTAGCTCTTGCATGTGATCTCAACCTTGACAGCCTCCCTTGCTGTATTGAAGCTCATAAATGGGCATGGTTCCGGCGTTACTGTATGGCCGCCAGAGTGGCCGGTGCCATAGTAAAAAGGTCACAACTTCCTTCTCCGTTCCTTGAAGAAGTTATCAAGAAAGTGCAGGACATATCAGCTGATGGAGAAGCTGTTTTGAAAGAGCATGAAAGTCATGATATTTTCAAGCAAGAACATGACGAACAGTTACTACTTTGGTTGAATAGGTAAAAATCAATTTCTCATTTAAATTGACTCTCTTATAGCAGCTTTGATAAATTACAATACCAATGTCTTATATAATTTTAACTCTTTGCCTGCCAAATTTCCCCTGCAGTTGTAACAAATTTTCTTGATAATTTTTTAATATTTTTTTTTTTACCTGTGTGACAGGATATTTTAAAGTTCACTATTTATTCACCTCAGAACTCTTTTGATAAAAATGTAATATATGTTAAGTATATATAGACTCAGATTACAATAATTATAGGACTTTATTTTAATAGAATGAGTCCTTCTGTTCAATTAGAATGAACTAAACATCAATTTTTGTACTTTGCTTGGGTGTGGTATGCGTAGAAACATGCAGTGGTGGGAGAGCCGCTATGAGCGACTTAACGTAGGCAACGAGTTAAAGGGCCCAATATAGTTAAGTTGATAGAGCCTAGAAACCACTAAGTTCCAAGTTTGAAACAGGTCCTCACCAACTCAGCACATGGGTAATCTGATCTGTTGTAAAGCATCTGGTAACTGGTGGTAGGTGTGGCGTTTCATTTCGGCAAAAACAATCTCCCTGGTCTAATGCTAGCAAAAAGGGGGTTGACTCCCTTGATAGGCCTCTCTGCAGCCTTTATTACATAATTTTAAGTACATTATTACTTAGCAAAAAATGTCCCCTTTGGGCACAAGTATTTAAGTTTTAATATAATTAAATATTATATTGAATTAGAAATTAGATCCCAACACGAAAAAAGATTACTTCATTCTAATTGATTTCAATATAAAATTATACATAGGATTGCTTTCAATACATTTGAGAATTAAACAATGTTAAAAATCAATAACACTATTTATTAAACACGGTTTTATTGAAACCAGTATGCAAAGTATTCACAAGTAAACATTTATTTCTTAATGATGTATAACACACATCGCAAGATTTTAAACGCGTTACTGATATGGGCTGTTCTGAGACAAATCTATCTTGGCTAGACCTCAATAGATTTTTTTAAAATGATAATTAAGATTAAATAATGATAATGATTATTTAATGTCCATTTTAAATATAATTTAAATAACTAAGGAAATTGTGACGATGGTGGTGACGTAGTTTCGTTTACAGACACAATATCTCCATTGTAATAAGATTTGATGACCTGTCTATTGATGTTCTTCTGTTTTTCGTCAAGTCATGGTCCTCCTTTTTGAAATTTCTGTGATCTCTCTCTCTCTCTCTGACGTGTTATGTTTGTGTACTGCTAATATAGACAAGGGAGTTGTGTATAAAACATCTTTTTATTACTCATGGGTAGTTTTAAAATACACAACATGTTTGATTAAAACCTTTCACTGCTGCTGATTGATGAGAAGACTTTAACCGTTGACTTTATTCAATTATAAGAATTCATCACATGTGACTGAAATTAAAGGGAAGTAAGTGCAGAACTCATTGATAAAAATCTGTGTTCTCCAGAAAAGAAGGAGGCAAAGCAGCATCATTCATGAGTCAGTGAAAAACAAGTAAGGGGATGGTGTTGGAAGGGGAGGTAAAAGGGCCATAAATGTACTATTTCCCTGCAAAGCTGATTATATTTAAGACTTAAATGATTTAAAATGAAAAGATTATTTAAAATCATCAATAATGCTGTAGTCTCTGACCTATTTTTTTTATATATATTTTTATTACACATAACTTTTGTTAAATTAAAATATAAAATTCAGTTTTATTTTTATATAAGTAATCAACTAAGACTCTGTTTTAATGCGAGTTTTGCACACACACGACATTTTCTATCCTTTAAGACTTTTTATTTAAAAAAATCTTTTTTTTAAATTATCAAATTGTTTAATCTTCTAAAGGGTTGTGTGTTAGTCTTTTTGGGGTCCCCCCTTATTTACATGATTTGAAATGACTGGTTGTTAATCAAGCACTTTTAATCATTGTCGTTAATTAACTAATCTAGTATTGTACTGTTGATTGTAAAGCTGCTCACCTCACTTTTGAAACTTAATATTATCCCATATTTTTACAATACTTTTATTATTAATCTTGAGTATATATAAGTTGTTTATATCCTGGTAAATTGTTCACTTTATAAAAAATTTATATCTGTTTTGTTTGGTACAATCCTTACTGGATCTTGCAAAGAATCCGGTCACCCAAGACAATTTCCAAAACTTTTTTTTTTTTTTTTTACTTACAATGTTTCACATTCATTTTTTTGTGAACCAAAGAGAAATTAAAGTTTAAATAGATAAAATTAAAAATTCAAATGGATCAGTATATGATTCAGAACAAGAAAGAATGTAACTATTTCTATGAATCTTTTAGATGGGGCTTGATAATTTGAATTATTTGGATTATTCGCACTATTGTCCTCATCTTTATTGTTTAGAATAAATCTATTAACAATAAAGATGAGGACAATAGTCTTAAATAATACAAAAAAATGTAACCATCACAAAAACGAAAAAATCTTGTGACAGGCTTTCCTGACAAATATTTTAGTAATACTTAAAGTAATAACTTTCTATTAACATTTTATTAGCTAACTTGAAATGAAAGTTATTAATGACCTCAGAAATAGTCAAATCAAAAAAAACATTTTTGCTTTACATTCTTGTGTTAAATCTTAAAGCAATTAGTTGTAAAAAGAAAAGATACTGCACACACTTTTTATTTTTTTTTATATATTTTTTTATATTTTTTTTATGTAGATTCCTAGGCTAGAAACTTATTTGCCTGTCCACACACGTCAGAAATATTTAAATTCTTTTTCCAGTAATAAATCAATCTTTCTATTTCTTAATTCAAATTTTTCAGAATTTTAATTTATCTTTTTTTTTTTTCTTTTTTTTTTTTTCTTTTTTTTCCTTCAAGACGTCCTGATGATTGGACTCTTTCTTGGGGTGGAAGTGGTCAGATCTGGGGTTGGGGCCACAATCACAGAGGTCAGCTGGGTGGTGTGGATGGTGCCAAGGTCAAGTTACCTGTCAGTTGTGAGGCACTGGCTACTCTTCGACCTGTCCAGTTGATTGGAGGTGAACAGACTTTATTTGCTGTTACAGCAAATGGAAAGGTACTTTTTTTTTTCCTATTTTATTTTTAATTCTAACTGATGAAACATCTCTTTGAGAAATGACTAGACTATATCATTAGATTAGATCCCTGTTTCTTTTTCCAGTTATAGCAGATTTCAATCTACTATTAATAACAGAACTTGTTATGTGTTGGATTAAGCATTAAAACAGAACAAATATTTGATCTTGTGAAAAAGTAATAAATAATAAAGTAAATATATTGATAAAATATAAAAAATAATTAATGTATAATGATTGATATATATAATAATTAATGTATAAAAAAATAATATATAATTAATGTATAAAAAAATAATATATAATTAATGTATTAAAAAATAATATATAATTAATGTATAAAAAAATAATATATAATTAATGTATAAAAAATATATATAATAATGTATAAAAATGATATATAATAATTATATAAAATGATATATAATAATTAATGTATAAAATGATATATAATAATTAATGTATAAAAATGATATATAATAATTAATGTATAAAAAATGATATAATAAATGTATAGAAAAATAATATAATAATAAATGTATAGAAAATAATATAATAATAAATGTATAAAAAATATATAATAATTAATGTATAAAAATATATAATAATTAATGTATAAAAAATATATAATAATTAATGTATAAAAATATATAATATAATATAATGTATAAAAAATGATATATAGTAATGTATAAAAATGATATATAGTAATGTATAAAAAATGATATATAGTAATGTATAAAAAATGATATATAGTAATGTATAAAAAATGATATATAGTAATGTATAAAAATGATATATAGTAATGTATAAAAAATGATATAGTAATGTATAAAAATGATATATGTAATGTATAAAAAATGATATATAGTAATGTATTAAAAAAAATTATATATAGTAATGTATTAAAAAAATTATATATAGTAATGTATTAAAAAAAAAATTATATATAGTAATGTATTAAAAAAAAATTATATATAGTAATGTATTAAAAAAAAAATTATATATAGTAATGTATTAAAAAAAAAAATTATATATAGTAATGTATTAAAAAAAAAATATATATAGTAATGTATAAAAAAAAAAATGATATATAGTAATGTAAAAAAAAAAATGATATATAGTAATGTATAAAAAAAATGGGTAATGTATAAAAAAAAATGATATATAGTAATGTATAAAAAAAAAAAATGATATATAGTAATGTATAAAAAAAAAAATATATAGTAATGTATAAAAAAAAAAAATGATATATAGTAATGTATAAAAAAAAAAATGATATATAGTAATGTATTAAAAAAAAAAAAAAAATGATATATAGTAATGTATAAAAAAAAAAAAAAAATGATATATAGTAATGTATAAAAAAAAAAAAAATGATATATAGTAATTCTATATAGAAATCTCCATTTCTTCCTAACTTAAAAATCTCATAATTAGGACTAAACATTAAATATATATATATACTAGTCTTCATCAGGACTTTCAAATATCACTTTGTGATTTTGGCGTATTTATTTATTTATGACTTGATAAATAAATGCCAACATCACCAGACAATATTTAAATGTCTTGATGATTATAAGTATATATATATATATCTATTCAATAATTCAATTTATTCATGACAATAAAAAAATTTAAACATCAACAATAATTTTCAGATGTTAATCATCCTCACATTTCTTATTTTTTTGCATTTATTTATTACTTTCCCACATACTGTCAGATTCCTATTTCTTCCTGATAAATTGATCTTTTGTAAATCATTAGGATTGTTGAATGATTATGTAGTAAATTTTAGCCATTATTTAATGGTTATTCAATATTCCCTTTAAAAAAAAAATTGTTTTTTATTGTTTTTTTTTTTTTGTTTTTAAAAAGGTTTATGCTACAGGATATGGTGCTGGTGGTCGCTTGGGTATTGGTGGAACAGATTCTGTTGCCACACCACCATTATTGGAATCTATTCAGCATGTATTCATTAAGAAAGTTGCTGTTAATTCTGGTGGGAAACATTGCTTGGCATTGTCTGCTGAAGGAGAGGTCTTCTCCTGGGGAGAAGGTGAAGATGGCAAATTAGGTCATGGCAATCGAGGGTAAGTTCTTAAAATAAACATCTCTCTCTCTCTATCTCTCTATCTCGTGTGAGATGGTCACTATTACAGCTTTTGCTGGAATGGTGTACCAAAGGCAGTATTAATTGGTAGAGTGCTCAATATAAAATAGAGCTGTTATATAATATCATAAGATAAATATATAGGTTTTACATATCTATTTATTGGGTGACAAAGGAACATTCACAACCATATTGGTTTATTTATATATATATATATATATATATATATATATATATATATATATATATATATATATTATATATATATATATCTCTCGCTCTATTTCTTTTTTCTGCCTTTCTCTTGTTTTTAATTAGACTGAATAAAACTACATTGAAATGATATATGTAAATTTTAAAAATAAAACAATGACTATGAATATTAAGATAACTTCCATTTTAAAAATTGATATTTGTATAATTTTACTTTAAAGTTTGTTTTTTAAGATTTCCACTAAAGTGATTTAAATTTTATTTCTTTTATTTACAAGTTATGTTTTATTTCCATTTTGTAGTCATTGTGATCGTCCCAGAGTTATTGAATACCTCCGGGGAAAAGAGGTGATTGATGTGGCTGCCGGAGGAGCACATAGTGCCTGCATTACAGCCAGTGGAGAGCTGTTTACTTGGGGTAAAGGCCGTTATGGCCGTTTAGGTCATGGAGACAGTGACGATCAGTCTAAACCCAAGATGGTAAGTTTTTTTTTTTTTTTTTTTTTTTTTTTTTTCTTTGTTACGCTCAAATCAAAATTTACTATTTATAATGAGTAATATTTTGTTTAATAATCTTAAATACTTATTTCTTGCTTTAAAAAAAAATCCTCCTGGCAAGTGTCAGAATATTCAATGCATAATTATATAAATCATATGATTATTATCATATAAGACAAAGCGTGACACGTTGGGTCACCCATTGAGCTCTGGGTAGATAAATAGGATTAGGGAAAAGTGAGTTTGCCAAGCGAATTAAATTTTAAAATAGATAAATATGGTTGGAGAATTTTAAAAAAAACACTAAAATTATTTTGTTGATTTAACATAAAAATAAATTTCACACACACCAGTCTCTCTCTACTCTCAATGAGAAACTAATATATATAACGAGGAGGTAATCAAGATATACATAGAGAGGGGAAAATTGATAGGTAGAATGTAAAGCAAGAGATGGGTAAGTTCTTGACTTAATTGCAAATTATGACTAATTAGAACCAATCAAAGTGTTGTTTTTTTTTTGGGGGGGGGTCCCCAAACATAACTCAATTCTAAAACTAGTTATCTAGTATAACTTGTCATTAAACTAAACAATAAAAAAGCCTTTAGGAGACAAATATTGATTCACTCGTCTTTAGTATAATAGATAATAAAAAAAACATAATATGAATATATAAATCATAAGTGTTATATTAGAATAACACTGAAAGAGAGCTTAGAATAATAATTTAACCTGTTAACATTTTCTCTCCTTTTTAAGATATTTTTAAACATAACCAAAGTACAATTAGAACCTTGTATTAACTCTTAACATCCTGTTGAGAATTTTCAAAGTCCAGAGCCCCATTCCTATAAGGATTTATCAAAAAATGGCTTTTTTCATTTAAAGTTACCTGTTATTTCCCTTAAATTAAAGACTGCTAAATATGTTTATTATTACATTTAAACAAAGGCTATCATTTGGGGTGGATTAGGAAAACGTGACTTCTGGCTGGGTGGAATGAGGCAGTATAGGATGTTAAGAGTTAAAACACATTCCTTATATAAATGGGTTTTTTTTCCCCCCCCTTTCTCTAACTTCATGATCCAAATCTTGATGACTGTTATACCACAAATGCATCCTGATGTAACTTTTAAAAAAAAATTTTTTTTTTTTTTTAAACTTCAAATCCTAATGACTGTTACACCACAAATGCAAATGAGTTAAACTATAAAATGAATTTAAAATGAATTTAAAGAGCTTAGAATAATAATTTAACCTGTTAACATTTTCTCTCCTTTTAAGATATTTTTAAACATAACCAAAGTACAATTAGAACCTTGTGTTAAACTATAAAATGAATTTGATTGAATTCTTCAGTTAATACTTATGCATATTTTTCCTTTTTTCTACTTAAGGTGGAAGTGCTAAAAGATTACAGAGTCATTGATGTTGCTTGTGGGAGTGGTGATGCGCAAACTTTGTGTATCACAGATGATGATAGTGTTTGGTCATGGGGTGATGGAGATTATGGTAAACTTGGTGAGTTTCCTTCATACTATTCTTCAATAATATATTTTATGGCTTTCGAATGATATTTCTTGAATGCATTCAGCTTTACTCTTCTCTAATTCACTGCAGTAGTATTTGACTCTTAATTTGTCATCAGTCTGGAATGTCTAAGGTCAATCATAATTATAGTACTTCACATTGTAGATCTACTTAATGTTTCTAATAGAATACATCTGTCTGGTCTACATTGCAGCTGCTATTGGTATTACTTATTGTTAGGTTTACTTTTATATTTTAAGATTAACTTTTATTTATTCTTTCATAGCAGCATTAAATGAATTTACATAAACTCTTTTATATTTAACTTTAATAATTACAAAATTCATGTGGTCCATAATTTAACTACAAATATATACACAATAGATGACGTGTAAAATGAAACTTCTTTCTCTCCTTTTAGATATTTCTTATTTTATAACTTATATATCTATATTAATTATATGAAATATATACTATATAATATTCTGAATATATATATATTAATTATATAATATTCTGAATATTTTTTTAAAAAAAATTTTTTTCTTATATATAAACCTTCGTTCTAGATATTTTTAGAATATCTTTACATCTTTAAAGTAAAAATAAATAGATAAAAGAATTAAATAAATCTCGTAAAACAAGAATCTTTCTAGAAATTACTTTTTTTTAATATTTCAAACAAATTATTACGTTGAAATTTTAAAAAACAATAAAAAACTGTTATAATTAAGTCTTTCATTTTAATTGTGATTCTTCATTTAAAAAAAAAAAATAATTTTAATTTCAGGTCGGGGAGGCAGCGATGGCTGTAAAGTTCCCATCAAAATCGAATCTTTGCAAAGCCTTGGTGTCATCAAAGTAGAATGTGGATCACAGTTTTCTGTTGCCTTAACAAAAACTGGCGCCGTGTACACCTGGTAAATTATTCAAACTTTTTATCTTTAAAAAAAAGTTTAATTAACAGTAGATATTTCCTTTCAATGGTTTCGGAGATTATCAAGGCAGGTTGGATTGGGGGTTTAATTGAACCAAATTTAAGATTATACAGATATCAAACCAGCAAATTTCAAATCTTGTTATGATTCAATGTTTTATTGAATATTTATTATTGTAGAAATTCAACTAAACATGATCTTGTCACTTTTAGTTTTAATTTATCAATTAAAAAAAAAAAAAAAAATCTTTCTCTGCATTGTTATAATTAATTAAATCTTACATTTGTCATTTTAATTGGGATTCTTTGGGGAATCTCGCACTCTGACAATTAGTTTTTAGAAGAAAAATTTTAAAAATTTACAGCAAAATAATCCCTTACAAAGCATACGTGTGTGTGTGTATATATATGTGTGTGTGTGTGTGTATATATGTGTGTATGTATATGTGTGTGTGTGTATGTTGTGCTAGATGTTATATTACTCGTATTCATTTTTATATTATATATATTATGTTTATTTTATAAATATTGGCATTAAATAACCCAACAGGGTTGATATGCTATTAAACCAAAGCAAATCATTTTTTTGTTTTTGTTTTTTTTGTTTTTTCATAGTTATTTAATTTTAATTTCTGGTCAAGGAGTCTTGTGACTTGTAAGTTTAAATTATGAAAGTAAAACTAAACAGTGTAGATTCATAAACAGCATTATGTTTATCAAATTATAAAACTTCAATTCAATGTATTTTTACAGGAAATCTTATGAATCCTTCTTACCTTTTTTAACTTTGTAATTTAGTGTGACTAATACTATTAACATTTGTTAGTGTGTTGTTGTCCACCTGAAGAATGTAGTTCAACTATGTACTTTTTTTTTTTTTCTTTCTTTTTTACTAATGATATAAGGGTTATATCAACCTGTTGCTAATTTTGATGAATACTTAAGGTATACTGATGTAAAAATTTTCTAAAATTTGTCTTTTGTTTTACAGGGGAAAAGGTGACTACCACAGACTTGGACATGGTACTGATGATCACGTCCGAAAACCTAGACGAGTATCTGCCTTACAAGGCAAAAAGGTTATTGATATTGCATGTGGATCACTTCATTGTGTTGCTTGTACTGACACTGGTGAGTAAGAGAAAAAATGTATAGGGTTTATAAAAAAATAAAATAAAATTAACTCTTAATATCCTGTTGAGAATTTTCTTTTAAGTCCAGAGTCCCATTCCTATAAGGATCTATAAAAAATGCTAAAAATGGCCTTTTCATTTTAAGTTACCTGTTATTTCCCTTAAAATAAAAGACTTATAAGTATGTTTAATATATTTAAACAAAGGCTACCATTTCGATTGGATTAGGAAAACAAATGTGACTTCTGGACGGGTGGAATGAGGCGGTATAGGATGTTAAGAGTTAAACAGATTTTCACTGAAGTCAGTCATACAGTAAAGATTTTTTTTTTTTTTTTTTTTTTTTTTTTTAAATGAAAGTTATGTATTGATTAGTATTATTGGGACTATTGTCCTCATCTTCATTGTTATCTGTAAAACGTTTCGGACGATGTCACCTCCAGCCTTCTTCAGATATTTCTTGTCGGACTCAGAATTATGTATTGATTATTTGTTATTTCAAAACCAGAGTTCACCTTGCCCTAACTTTGCTTTTAATCCCTTCAGAGAATTAACCTTTTATTGTTAATGCAAAATTAATTTTTCACATATGCTGACAACATGGAATAATTTTTTTATTAACTCTTAACACCCTATACCACCTCATTCCAGGCAGGCCAGAAGTCACATTCGTTTTTCCTAATCTGCCTCAAATGATAGCCTTTGTTTAAATGTAATATTAAACATATTTAGAAGTCTTATATTAAAGGTACATAAGAGGTAACTTTACATGAAAAGGACATTTTTTGATAAATTCTTATAGGAATTGGGCTCTGGACTTAAAAAAATTCGAAACAGGATGTTAAGAGTTAAAATCAAAAACTATTTTAATATAAAAACGTGTCTTTGGTTTCTAATTAAACATGAACAAGCTTTTTAAATCTTACAGTGAAATTCTAATGTCAAAAAATCGTCTGTTGCTTTTGTTTACAAACAACCCCTAAGTTTGTGCTGAAAAGCAAAAAAAAAAAGGTTGATTACATTGATACTGATCAACTCGGTGCATAAGTAGCACATGTTAGGTAATCTGTTCTTTGCGGTAAAGTTGGGAGCTGACGGTATGTCTGGCACTCTACCTCAACAAAAACAATCTATGATCTAGCACTAACAAAAAGGGGATAAACTCCTTCACTGTCCAGCTGATACTGACAATAGGTCACTATCAACTTTTTTTTTTTTTTTTTTACATCTATTAAAATTTTTATAAGTAACTTTAGAGAAACTCTTGGACTGTAAAAACAACCAATGTGTAAATGATAAATTTTGCTTAATTTCTTTTTCATAGAGGAGTCAGATTTTAAAATATTGTAAGGATTATAATTTCTCTGGTTTAGAAATATTAAAACAACTTTGTTATAATCTGAAATCTATTCTCTGATTATTGTTTTAATGTATTCATTTTTGTTTCTTTATCAGGAGAAGTGTACACTTGGGGTGATAATGATGAAGGACAGTTAGGTGATGGTTCAACTAATGCTATTCAAAGGCCAAGACTTGTTACAGCGTTACAAGGTAAGTAATAAGTTATTAAAATTCATTGGATTTTTATATATACTAGCAAATATATGCACCCTCCGGGTGCAAGTATTTAAGTTTTAATGTAATAGAATATTATATTAAATTAGAAAGGCTAATGAAACTAAATAAGAATGCAGATAAAAAGATTTGAAACAGAGGGAGTATAATCAAAAAATAGAACTGAATCTTACTCTTCGATCACTCTTGTGTTTCATTGTTATTTTTTCTAATTTAACTATTTAGTTAAATGAGGAAGTAAAGAATTAAATGAGTTTTTTTTTAATGGATTTCATTGGTTTTATTTTAATGAATATAAGCAAAAATCTCTTCAATAAATCTTCAAACAGAAATCAATAATACTGCGCACATATTTATTAAATTCGATTTTTTAATATCAATATGCAAATTAGCCTTCCCGTTCACATTGCAAACCGCTATTTTGTTGTATATATAAATATAATTGCATGTTATTAGTATGTAGATATGGTTAACAGTATTAATAATTTAAAAACAATTTTATTTATAATTGAGGTTAAGATAAAATAAAATCATTGAGAATGTGATGTCAATAACTAAGGGAATTGTGACTTGAGTAGTAATATAGTTTCGGTTACAGACAGAAAAACACACAATCTCCATTATAAGATATATATATATATATATATATGTATATATGTATATATGTATATATATGTGGTGTAATGGTTAAAGTCATAGGAAATGGACTCATTGACTCAAGTTCAAATCCTTGACAAGGCTGTTTGCATTTCACACAGCGCTAATACCCTTGGAAGGTATGAATCCATATATTCTCCTTCCAAATATGGGTAAATAGTAGGGCAGACTGGATAGGTAACCAGTCTAAGAGAAGCAAAACTCTGAATTTGAAAAGCCTAAGGTCAGTCATTGATGGGTTTGTGGCATTCCTTGCACCAATTCTTCCCTATTAACTGTGCCAAAAAGTGTGGATGGTCCAACACGTGCCTTCACCACTATAAACAAAAAACACTGGGTTGTCCATTGGATCAGCTCGTGGTATCTTATGAACCCTGACAAGAGTCAATTTATATATATATTATATATTGAATTTTACTGTGCTTTTGTTAAAAATGGAGATTATTAGTTAACTTTATGGGTTTTTTTTATGTATGTATATATCATATCCTTTCATTGTTTTAATTTTTCTTTCAGGTAAAAAAATAAACAGGGTTGCGTGTGGATCTGCCCACAGTCTTGCTTGGTCTACTAATAAACCTGTTAGTGCTGGGAAGTTGCCTTCTGTTGTGCCACTTGAGTACAATCACTTACAGTCAATATCAATTCCAGTCCTACGAAATAGACTTGTATTGCTACATCATTTTTCAGATCTGTTTTGTCCATCAATCCCAATGTTTGACCTACAAGAAGGTGGTCCTGGGTGTGCTAGGGGTGAAGTTCTCACTAGCCTCAATGCCCTCAGAGGGGTCTTGGTATCTGCTGCAAAGGTAAATTTGATTTGTCTTTTATTATTAACTTTAATTCAGTATCTTTAATTAGTAATGAATTTTTTAATGATTCTAAACTATTTACATTCAGTAGGAAGTAAAAAGGTTATGTAACCTTTGACATCAAACTTGTTCAGTTTGGGTTTGTGAAACAAACACACACATTTGTTTTAGAAATGCAAATTATAGTGAATTTATAAGTATATTCTACTTGATCAGGAAAGTCATTATTTTACATAATTCAATCTAATTAGCTTCCATAAACTCAGAATGTTCAGCTATTTTTTTTATTCATTTAAAATTGTTTTATATCTTATGCTTTGTTTACTTGCAATGATATATATATATATTATATATTATATAATTATAATTAGAAATAGAAATATCTGAACATCATCTAAGTGATGATTCATTTCATTATTTTTGCCAAGCATTGTAATTTTCCAGGTTTTAATCTCTTAATAACAAACTTAATGAGATTTCAAAAGTTTTTACTTAAAACTGATATTTATATATTTATGAGGTTTTACAACTGTTATTACAAGTCAAATCTAAAATCTTTTCTGCATTTTTTAATTTACAGGAAGCATCTTTCCGTAAAGTTGTACAAGCAACAGCAGTTAGAGACAGACAACATGGCCCAGTGGTAGAACTCAACCGAATCCAGGTAAGATTATGTAATTATTATATATCGGGGTTGGTGTGGGGGTAGCAATTGATTCTGATCATTTTTAAAAACCATCTTGTCAATTTAAATTAATATCCACATAGATCAATCTACTTTGGTAAACCTTCAGTCTTTTTTGGATGCAATGGATTTGTAAAAGATGTCATATTGAAAATAAAGTGAGCAAAATTGTTTCAAATCCAATATCAAGAATCAAGACATTATTTCATAATGACAGGAAATTTATTAGGATTTAACGTATATATTCATGGATAGGTCGCACTTTTTTAAATAAAAAGTTCCACAAAAATCATTGGTGTGATTTTTTTTTTTTTTTTTTTTTTTTTTTTTTTTTTTTCCATTTCAACAAATGTAAAACGGCACTACTTTAGTTTTTATTTATCATTAAGCTGCAACAATTCAGTCTTGATAAAGTTAAATAACTATGCTTATGCCTAAATGATTAAACCTTTTTTTTTCTAAAGTCTTTTATACTTTTTGCAACTGAGTAGATAATCATTGACTTCTTTTGTACATGAATATACATAACTTTGTATTTCTTTTTAAAAAAAAAAAAATTTTTTTTTTCTTTTTTTATAAGGTGAAACGTTTTCGGAGTCGTGGTGGTTTGGCTGGTCCTGACGGAACTAAATCTGTATTTGGCCAAATGGCTGCTAAAATCAGTGTGTTTGGACCTGACAGTTTAATGTTACCACACCGAATTTGGAAGGTTAAATTTGTTGGTAAGTTGTTAATCTATTTATTTTTTTTAAACAAGTTCAATAGCTTTGATATAGATCTGAACTTCTTTCTTTTAACTATACAAAACTTAACTTGGCTGTGCACTGGCCTCCTATCAAGGATGTAAGTTCATAGACCTACAAAAATCACCCACACACTCTCTTGATGTTCAAATCCTCAACAGAAAACTTGATTTAAAAAAATAACTAGACCCTATTACTATACCTAAATACCAATTGAAGCAAGATCTGGAATGATATGCAGGTGGCCACACATGTGGCAGCTGTACCTTACAAAGAAATTTAAAAAAAAAAAAAAAAACGTATTCGGCATAAAATGACCCAATGGGTTGATGTGCCGTAAAACCCAACCAACCAAACCCTGGCTGTGCACCATTATCTTTTAAAATAGTTATATACTTATATTTATAAATAATATTGATTTATATACCTAAAATCATTTATTCTTATTTTATTTCAGGTGAAAGTGTGGATGATTGCGGTGGTGGTTATAGCGAATCAATAGCTGAAATGTGTGATGAGCTTCAGAATGGATCACTGTCTTTGCTCATAGTAACACCAAATGGGCGTGATGAGTCTGGAGCCAACAGGGATTGTTTTCTGTTAAATCCAATGTTAAAATCTTCTCTCCATCAAAATATGTTCCGATTTTTAGGTAAGTCAGTAAAGTCTTTTTTTGAAATCCTTTTGAAAACTTTGATTGATACTAGAGTTGTATATAAAAATTGACATTTTATCCATCTTGAGAGAAATACATCTATATAATGAAAATTATGAATCGGATATCAAATACATCTATAAAGATATACCTGTAAAGAAAACTTGAGTAGCAACTTGTATCTCACACTAACCAAACCAAAGTTAATGGAAATTATTTATAACAATTTGAAGATATTAAGAACATAGAAACTTTTATCAAAATTATGTGTTTTAGCATTAAATGACCCAAAGTGTTAATGTGCCCTCAAACAAACCAAATCTAGAGTTGTTTTAAAGTTGATACTTTATTATAATTCACTCAGCCCCAAAAGTTTTTTGGGGGGTGGGGGGTCAACTTAGTTGGTTTTATTATTAAAAATAAATTAAAATAATCTTGTAACTAATGCTAACATTTGAAAGTAATCACTTAAATTTTTTATGTAAATCTAGGTATATTGCATACAGCTTGACTGATGATTTTACATTGGAAATATTTTTACCCTTGGTTTTATTTTTTAATTTTAGGAATGCTTATGGGTATTGCAATAAGAACTGGCAGCCCACTTAGTTTGAATATTGCAGAACCTGTATGGAAACAACTTGCTGGGATGCCACTAACAATCAGTGATTTGACGGAAGTTGATAAAGATTTTGTTCCTGGTAATTTTATCTTTTTTTTCTCTTTATCTTTTTTTTCTTTTTTTTTTTTTTCTTTCATCTTTTCTATCTTTTTTTTTTCTTTTTTCTATCATCTTTTCTCTTTCCCGTTTTTTTTTTTTTTCCTTTTTCTTTCTTTCTCTTTCTTTTTTCTTTAATCCTTTTCTTTCTCCTTTTTTTTCTTTCATTTTTTTCTTTCATTTTTTTTCTTTCATTTTTTTTCTTTCATTTTTTTTTCTTTCATTTTTTTTCTTCATTTTTTTTTCTTTCATTTTTTTTTTTTTTTTTTTTTTCTTTTTTTTTTTTTCTTTCACCTTTTTTTTTTTTTTTCACCTTTTTTTTTTTTTTCACCTTTTTTTTTCTTTCACCTTTTTTTTTTTTTTTTTTTTTTCTTTCATTTTTTTTTTTCTTTCATCTTTTTTTTTTTCCTCATCTTTTTTTTTTTCCTTCATCTTTTTTTTTTTCCTTCATTTTTTTTTTTCTTTCATCTTTTTTTTTCTTTCATCTTTTTTTTTTCTTTCATCTTTTTTTTTTCTTTCATCTTTTTTTTTTTTTTTTTTTTTTTTTTTTTTTTTTTCATTTTTTTTTTTTTTTTTTTTTTTTTTTTTCTATCATTTCTCTTAATATACATTCATTTTATGTTGTTTCATAATGTGATTGATAAACCTTTTGTTGCTATTTACCAATTCAATTTTTTTTCCTCTTAAATTTTTCAGGTTTAATGTGCATTAAAGAAATGGCAGATGAAGATTTAAGGAATGCAGACATGCCTTTTAGTGTTCCAAGTGCATCGGGTCAAGAAATGCAACTGTCAATGAAATACAATCGGATAATACCAGAAAACCGATCAGAATATATCAAATCTGCTATGAATTATCGGTTAGTTTACTCACCCCCTTCTTTTTTCTACCATTTTAAAATTCTGGTTTATTTTTACAAGTTTACAATATGTATAGCTTTTAATGTGCATATTCAGTACGAAAAATCCAAATAATACTAAATACCTGTCAAAATTACAAGTTTTATGTTGCTATAACAAAATAGTACAGATATAATTAGTATCAGTTGAGTTGTAAACTAACTAAATTGCTATCCTAGTAACATAACCAACACTGCCTAATCAGAAAATGTTAAGTATTCAAACTCACTGTTCAACTAGTTAATAGTAAATGGATTTTTAAAAACATGTATTTTATATCAACGTCTTGATTAGTTTACTAATTTTAACACCTCCCCAAATTAAAAAAAAAAGGTTGTATCCCTTTGAAAATCTTGAAATATTTTAATAAATTGCTTTTAATGTTTTTTTCTCGACAGCCTTCATGAATTTGATGATCAAATTAGATGGGTTCGGGAGGGGATGACCACTGTGATACCAGTACCACTTCTGTCTCTCTTTACTGGATTTGAACTTGAAACCATGGTAAGTAATATCCTTATATACAACTTAATTAGTATCTCTATCATAGAGCAATAATTAAGCTAGATTTTAAAGCATTCACCTATAATCTGGCCTTTTATATCAGGCAAGGATAATCTTAGCAAATATATGGAAGCTAATAAAATTTGATTTTTACATTTAATTTACATATTAATGACTTATCCATTCATAATTCTTCTGCTAGGATCAGTGGGTTTTTTTTTGTTTTTTTTTGGGGTTTTTTTTTTGTCTTTTTTTTTTAAATTTTATATTACACTTTGATCTTAGACAGAAATGCCCATCCATATTTAATAAGTTATGCTAGTATTTTAGATAATTACTGCAGTCTTATGCTAATTTGAAACTTTATACTTTAATTAATAAATTTTAATTATGATTTGTAATATTAGCTTAGATTTGATGTTTTTCATGAAATCTGAACTAAACTTGATGAAAATACAATAGTTTTATCTAACTTTTTCATTTATGTATTTATTTATTTATTTTTCAAGGTAAGTAAAAACTTTTTCTTATTTTAACAGTCCAGATGGAAAAATCTGGTTGTGTACTGGGATAATCTTTCTTTTTTTTTTTTTTTTTTTTTTTTTTTTTTTCTTTTTTTTCTTTTTTTTCTTTTTTTTTTTTTTTTTTCTTTTTTTTTGAAAGATTAAATCCCTGAATTTGTACATTCAGTTGTTCTCTCTAAAATGGTTGGTCAGCAATAACAGTGTGTGATTAAAAAAAAAAAAACATCTTTTCGAAGATGACAAATTGTTACTCAAAAAATACTTGTCTTAAAAAGACTTGTAGCACACTGAAAAAATTGTTACTCAAATTGGTTTCTAAAATGCTTGGTGGTTCAGCAAAAATGATGCTTGGTTCAAAAATGCAATACCTTTGGCTATTGCAAATGTTACTCTCAATGAACCATTAGGTTGTGGTGTATGTGTGTGTGTGAATTTGGCTTAAAGGTGGTCTAGTGCTGATGGATTTATTTTCTGACGGCCTGGATATCTTAAAGCCATTAAAAATTGTTACTCTCAAAAATTGCTTTGGTCAGCCTTTTTTTTTTTTTTTTTTTTGTCCTTTTTCATATTTTGTATCCTTTGCTTTTTAGTTTTCCTCAAATTTCTTTAGATACTAACTACATATAGTCTTTTTTTTTTTTTCTTATATATTAGGCTATAAGTTAGATCCACTAACAAATTTAATGAATTTGACTTCCTCAAATTTTTGTAATTTGTGTGGATATTGCAAATTTATTCCCACTGCAAATACACAAATTTTCCCTGCCCCCAAGAAATTGAATTTACCTCTTAGCCTTACACAGCCATCTGACTTGGCTCCTGCATGACAAGTTATTATTAAATCCTCGGGAGATAAGTGAGGTGTCGTGTATTTGCTTTCAATACTTCAACCTGGAAATTCAACAATTTCAAATTTTAACATTTTTTTTAAACTTAAGACTTTTTTGCTTCAAAATTTAAAAACATTTTTATAGTTATTTTTTAAATGCTAATTACTATGAATATCAAACTTGTAGTTTTATTTTCCCTCATCCTTTTCATTCCCTCTCCCCAAAAAGTGTTAGTAATTTTTACACATAGTATTAGATGTAATAGTTTATAAATTGATTATTAAATTTTTACTTGTTTTTCTGTTTATTTTTATTCTTTATTTCAATGAATTAAGATAAAGAGAATGAAAAGAAAAACTAGCTAAAAAAAAAATTAAACAATTTGTTTAGAAATTTGTCTTACTGCAGTTGGATGGGAGAAGAATTTGGATACTTGTAAAATATTTTATATTTATTTCTGATTTTTTTACATTTACTTTAATTTAAATGGGACTTAATTTTCACAGATTAACAATTATTAAAAATAAATTTACAAACTTACAATGTTTTAGATAGAACCCAAAAATTATTTTTTTAATGATTTCCTAATCCACTAAGCATGAAGAAAAAAATCCACCACGCTTATATTTCCATCCCCCTATGCTTTAAAGTTAATTTTAAGCTGACATAGCATTGGTATTGCAATTACTGCTCAAACACCTGAATGATGATTGGCTGTAGAATTAGCCAACTATATGTACAGAGGCCAAGGACTGCGTTGGCATACTCTACTTAAAGCCATTTTTCTGTTGAACGTTGTACAAAAAGGCAGTGAATTAGAATTTGATAAACTCAAAGGGGGTATTATGTTGGAAGACCCGAACCCCCCCCCCCCCCCCCCATGAAACCAGTTAATAACATAACTGACAATGCTGCCCAGTGCTGTTTAGTCAGTCATATCTCGAATATTTATAATCTTCATAAAAAATTTTTAAATTGAAGTTTGAATAACCCATTGAAATATCTCTACGTTGTTCTAAATAAACAATATTATCTTTTTAAAATAATCTTCAAACTGAAGAGCAAATTAGTTTTCAAAATACTCAAATAGCTTGCTCTATTCATGGTACTTTCAGTCATTTTATGTCCCCACTTTCAAATTACATAGAATGTGGAACTTTAGCTATCAGACTTTTTAAATTTTTTATTTTCCAATTCAAATAATATGAAGGAACTATTTGAGAATGGAGAAATAAAATTATGAATACAAACCTGATCACTATCATACGAAGTAATTATTAGAAAATAATTCCAAAGGATTTTGGCATCATTAAAATGGGTGGGGTTTTCTGTTTAAGAAAAAAATACATAAGAATATAAATGCACCAAGTACATGATTTCCTAACCCCCTAGACATTTAAAAAAAAATCCACCCACCCTCATATTTCCATCCCCCATATCCCCCATGCTTTAAAGTTAATTTTAATATAGCCTATTTTGTACTGAAAATAGATTGTATATTATAGATTTAAAGGATTATTTGCATAAAGATAACACTAATCATGTCGCAATCTAAAACATTGGACAGTTACGAAAAGTCCATTGGCTTTGGAGAAACATTAGCATTGAAAGCCTTGTTGTAACAAGGGGAGGTAATAAATAACGACTGCATTGAATGAGGCAGCACATGCCAGATTCTTAGACCCTATAGCAAGCCCCAACCCTTTTTATTATATGGGTGATAGAAGGCGGTGGCTGAGGGTCTTCATGTCCTGGGAATGACATTAAACTCAATCTGATAGTAAGGTTCAATTTCTGGAGGTCTGGGGAATGTGGAGCACCCCTTCATCACCATTGCTCCCTGGTCCACTCTGACCCAAAGTGGTGGTATCTGCTGGGGTCCCATCTATGGGTTAAATAGGAAAATGTGTTTATAGAAAAAATTGAGTATCCATTAAGAACAAATTTATTTCAAAACTTTGTCTGCAATGCCATAAACCAAACCAGATTCTTAGTCTTGTTCTTTGGTACAAGAAATCATTGCATTAACTATATTAATATATAATCATATTGACTATAGTCATATATAATAATATATGATTTAAATATATTAAAAATTATAAATTAATTTGAATATATATTGCATTGACTATAGTACTATATACTCGTATTGCATTGACTATAGTATAATATACTCGCATTGCATTGACTATAGTATATATACTCGCATTGCATTGACTATTGCATTGACTATATAGGATATACTACTATATACTCGCATTGACTATTACTATATATAACTATCGCATTGACTATAGTACTATATACTATATACTATTGACTATACTATATACTCGCATTGACTATAGTACTATAGTACTATATACTCGCGACTATATACTCGCATTGACTATAGTACTATATACTCGCATTGACTATAGTACTATATACTCGCATTGACTATAGTACTATATACTCGCATTGACTATAGTACTATATGATCATTATGATAATGTATATGTATTACTATATAATCATTGTATATACAAAATCATTGCATTGACTATATTACTACCAGTTCAATACTACTGACAATGCATCTCTAATGAGTGTTTTACAAACCTCAATTTTTGTTAATGACAAAAGATTAAAGTATTTTTTATTTATATATTTTACAAACCCCTCTGCACAAGTAGGATGTGATGCAGGGTCAATTTATTAAGTGGGGTTTTAACAGGTTTGAATTCAGTTTTCCTTCTCCTAGAATGGTTATCTAGCCATGGTTAAAGAACCCAATCTACTTTACTATTTGCCTATAGCTGGAGCGAGAGTAATTGAATTCATGCCTTTCCCAATGGTATTAGCGCTATGCAAATTGCTTCATTCAGGGTTTGAACTCTGATCAACGTGTCCATTTCCTATGACTCTAACCATTACACCATGCACCTCCAATTAAAGAATTGATATAGCAAGATTGATAGAAATGGTATCAGGAAGTTGCAATGTATTGGGTGGATAGAAAATTACAGTTGGGGATTCATTCACAAAAAGAGGTGCTTCTACATGTAATCTGAACATTAGCTACATAAATGAGTAACCTCCCCTTGTTTTGGTTTTTTCACTTTGAGGAAGCCGTCGGTTTTGGTTGTCCATTTTCATTTCACCATAATCAATACAACTACATGTTTTAACACTAAAATATCATAAAATGTGTTCTTAACAATTAAGTTAACAACTTAAGACAAGAACTGAAAGTGAAAGTACCTTTTAATCTACTTTTTGTCTTTTAAGATCAATGCAGATTAATTCTTAAGGCTCACCTAATAAAAATGTATAAAGCTCAAGATGGTGTATATAATAATAATAATAATAATAATAATATCTAGAAGTTATACAATAGGTGGTATTCACTTCCTTTTTAAGATGGATACAGATTAACTCTTAAGGCTTAACTTATGCTCAGCACTTGTCAGGGGTTCAAAGTGCCTCAACCCCTGGATTGGGATAAGTAATTATTAACGGCGTTGATTTAAAGGGGCTGGGTTTATTGCCCGGTGGCTCCCTTGAGGGGCAATTCCGACAGGATCAACGCATTTTTTGTGCCTACTACACTTGAGCTTTGGCTTGTGGGTGGGGGTCCACATAAAAATGTCCTTGTGTCACACCCTTATGAGTGGAATGAGAGGCAAATACCTTTTTTAAGGCTCACCTAATAGCATGTGTAAAGCACAAGATGGTAATATCTAATATTAATATTTATTATTACATATAATAGGCAGTGTTTTCTTCTGCTAGTGTCTTTGTGGGTAAATTTCTGTATCAATATTATACTAAGATACTACAGTATTTATTAAAGATATTTAATCTCTTTTTATATCAATACTTGTTTAAAGCTCTCCATGTGCAGTATAGTTACTAAATAGTTCTAATAATTAATGTTTCTTTAACTTCACTTAAATTCTCTTGGAACTCCTTTCAAAATATCATTGAATTTATTTTAACTTTAATAAGAAGCTTTTCTTTTTTTTCTTTTTTTTTTTTTTCCCCAAGTTGATTATTAACTCAGAAAATTCATAACAGGATTTTAAAAGTCCAGAACCCCATCCCTATAAGGATTTATCAAAAAATGGTCTTTTCATTTAAAGTTACCTGTTATTTCCCTTACATCAAAGACTTCAAAATATGTTTAATATTACATTTAAACAAAGGTTATCAATTGGAGTAGAGTAGGAAAATGAATGTGACTTCCGACTGGGTGGAATGAGGTGGTATAGGACATTAAGTTAAACTTTGCAAATTCAAAGAGGATTTTGATGGTGAAAAAAATCAATCCAGTAATATGGACTGTGATATTCCATCTTAGCAATGTCTTTCAGGGGGTTAAATCATAAAAGACTTGTTGCAAAAAGGGGAGGTAATAAATGACTGCATTTGTATCATAACGTGATGATAAAATATTGCTCAAACCCAAAGTTTTTCTTCCAATACAGAAAGATCTAAATTGTAATTCCTTTAAATACCTGGGTTTTTTATATTTAAAAAAAATCATCTACATTAACTAATTATTCTCTTAAATTCTCTTTGAACTCCTTTTATTGAATTCACTTTAATTTTTCTTAGCATTTTTTTTCAAGTTGATTATTAAATTTAACATGGAGTGCAAATTCAAAAGAGGATTTTGATGGTGCAAAAATTATTTCACTTTGTGAATAATAAATCCGGTAATATAGATTGAGATATTTAATCTAAGCAATGACTTTCAGGTTAATGTTACTTGATTACATCATTTGTTGTTTTTTTTGGGGGGTGGGGGGGTAGATTAACTCTTAACATCCTGTTGAGAATTTTCTAAGTCTAGAGCATTCCTATAAGGAAGATGGTTAAAAATGACCTATGAGCATTCCTATAAGGAAGATGGTTAAAAATGACCTTTGCATCTAAAGTTACCTGTTATTTCCCTTAAATCAAAGACTTTCAAATATGTTTAATATTACATTTAAACAAAGGCTATTGTTTGGGGCTGATTAGTTAAAACAAATGTGACTTCCAGCCGGGTGGAATGAGGTGGTATAGGCCTTTAAGAGTTAAATCATGAAAGTTTTGTTGCAACAAGGGGAGGTAATGAATAACTACTGCATTAGTATAACCTGATGAGAAAGTATTTTTCAAACAATCTCGTTTTTTTTTTTTTTCCTTAAATGCAGAAAGATTTAAGCCGTAATTCCTTAAATAACCTGTTTTTGATATTTTTAAAAAATAAATAAATTTCACTTGTGAATAATCAATCCAGTAATATGGATAGATATTTAATCTTAGCAATGGCTTTCAGCTTAATTGCATTACATTAAGGGCCGGCTTAGCTCAGTCGGTAGAGCGTCCGACTAGGAACTACAAGGTTCCTGGTTTGATACCAGCTCTCACAAACTCAGCGTGTGAGGAGCTGGTGGTAGGTGTGGTGCTCCACCCTAGATGCCAAAAACAATCTCCTTGGTTTAGCACTATTGAAAAGGGGATAGACTCCCTCACTGTCTGGCTGATACTGACTTTAGGCCACCCCGTTGACTCGACTGATAGGGATTAAATCATGACAGCCTTGTTGGGAGGGGGTAATTAATAACGGTTGCATTAGTATCATGATGATAAAGTATTTTTCGAACAATCATTAACTTTTCTTCCAATACTGAAAGATCTAAATCACAATTCCTTAAATAACCTGTTTTTGATATTAAAAAGATCTTAGTTATCTGAATACATTTTCTATAAATAAGTTGGGAGGGAGAAAATTTCCCTAAAGTAATTTTATATATATTGCAAGTATCCAATACTTTCTATTCATCCTGTTGTATGCAAAATTTAGCTATAGAAATTTTCTGCAATAGAACCAAAAACATATATTAATATCGATTCTATCATTTAAACCATAACACAATTGGAATTACAATGTGAGAATATGTGGTAAATTCAAAGTTTGAATAAATAAATTTGAAGCAATATCTACTGAAAATTAGAGGTAGTCTTAATTTACTTAGAAATTGTATATAAAACTTTTTTTTTTTTTTTTTTTCTTTTTCTAAATCGGCTTTCTTTAGACTAGATGATCTTTTCTTTATTTTAACTTAGAACTCCCTCACTTTAAAAAGAAATTTTTTTTTTTTTTTTTTTTTTTTTTTTTTTTTTTTCTCATAAACCTTTTCAAATAATATTTAGATGCCTATTTTTTCTCTCCCCCTGAATTTTTTTTTTTTTTTTTTTCTGTGACCAATTGCAAATGTGAATACCTGCAAAGAAATGACTGGAGTGAAGAGTGGTTTTTATATCTTAGCATGCACGCGCATCTGACTTACCTCCCGCGCAGCATATTAGCCATTCTCGGGAGACAAGTGAGATGTCGTGCGTTTGCTGGAAACGCATCAAAATATCCTGTTGACCACCAAAAAAAAAAAAAACTATTTAAAAAAAAAACAATGGAGAGACATCAAAATTCCAACCAAATCTTTTGAACAACTGAATATATATTTTTAAAAGAAATGTTTTCTTTCTTTTCAGATTCCTGTTGTAAACTTTAAAGTTTTATCATTTATACCTGAAAGTTTATAATGTGAAAACTGCACTTTTTAAAAAAAATTTTTTTTGGCGTTGGTGGGGAATGTAATTGTTATTGTACATGTTGTTTACTAAGATATACTAAAATTTGCCTTTTTTTTTCTCTTTTAATTATTTCTTTTTATTTATTTTGATTATTTCTTTTCATTTCTTTTATTTATTTATTTATTTAATTTTTTTTTTTTTCTCTCTTCTTAAAGATTCATGATGAACTAAAGTATTTAGATTATTTAAAATTCTTATAAGTATAACGGTAATTATATAGTGAAATTTGTTAGCTACAACCAAAGCTGTGAGCCAACATCATCAGAATAAAGGTTTTCTTTCCCCCCCCTCCAATCGATTTAAATGAGATATTAACATTGATTATAATCAGCATTAATATCTCTACCATTTAAATTACTCCACTCCATTGAGCTCAATGAAATGAAGTAATTTAATGAATGAATCAATCTATTCATTTATATTCCTTATTATATTCCCTATTATTTAATGAATGAATTAATTTATATTCCTCAAGTTTTCAGCTTCAAATCTTATGTAGAGGGCAACTCACAGCTCACTTATAGAATCTTTTTAATAGGAAAACTACACAAATAGAAGAAATTTATTGCTGGATAGAATTTTTTTTTTTTTTTTTTTTTTTTACCGTTTTCTTTCATAAAAAAAAATTAATAATACAATAGTACTTAATTAGATAAAATGCAAATTTCTGCTTTAACAAGACCTAAATATTATAAATTTGGAAATATAGTTAATACAGTTTTGAAATACGAATATACCAAAAATACACTCCTGTGCAAGTTAATTGAAATAACCACTTTAGATATTCTTTCTTTTTCTCACCATATGGTCATGACCCATTGGAGGGGGGTGAATCTTTTTTTTTTTTTTTTTTTTTTTATTATAATTATTATTATTATTTCATTTGCAGTGGTGTGCAGTAATATGAATCTATTTTGCAGGTGTATGATGAAATTTGTTCAGCTCAGAAAAATATTACGTCATCCGTGATTGTATCAGATTTTTGTCATGTCCAGACTGTTGATTAGTTGTCCTATGACCATTGTCTGCAATGGACATTACTTCAAGGAAGCATACAAAAATTGTGATGCAGCACGAATACACTGGCGAGCGTTACAGAGGCTGCGGATATAACAATAATGGAATTATTTATTGTTTTAGTTGATTTGTACAAGCGTGTAAGAATTGCTCTCAAATTGCACAAAGCATTTTAATCTGACATTGAAATTAACACATGATATAAAAAAGACATATAATCTTCTTGTTAATACACTTAAATGTGTTAAACAACTTGTTTAAAATTAAACCATAAAAATTGACTTTTTCTGTGTATTTCATACCCTGTATTATCAACCCTTTTTCTGAAATAGTGCACACTCTTACAGCGGAGATATCTTCAGATTTTAAATCGGCATGAAAAATACTTCTAGAAACTGAAATTTTTTCATATGAATCAAATGTCCACGGAAGTCAAAAATTAAGCCATTTTTAAGCCTCTGCCCCATAGTCTATTTACAGTTTTTTTTGGGGGGAGGGGTTGTCATATTTATTTTTAGTTTTTATTTTTCTTTATAATAATCTTTGTTTTTAATGCATTTTGTAAATAATTTTCACTACTTCAATGCTTCCTGCACCCCTCCTTAATTGTTTTGTAAGTTTTACTTTTTTCTAAGATTGACATGATTCTCTCTCTCTCTCTCTCTCTCTGTCTTTTTGCACTTGTGCAAAAAGTCACACCTGTTAATGTAAACATTTTCTTATTTTTTATTTTTAACTTGAAGGTAATTGAAACAAATATTGGATAGATTCTGTGGATGTCGATTTTCAGCCTAAAATTAAAGCTGGTTGGCTTCTTCAGATTTCTCTGCCAATTTCTCTGCCTTTTCTTTTGGTGTCGACTTTTAAGTGATGATGCAGATTTTTTTTTTTTTAATTTTGTGACATAAACAAATCCTGACAGTTATAACAAACAGATTTTATTTTCTAAACAAAGTCCAAAAGAAAGAATACAAAATGGATAGATAAATAACACAATCGACATTGTTGTTTTCCTACAAATTCAAATTGTTTCTCACGTGATAATGTTTGAATATGGAATATTTTCTATTAGTTAATCACTAAAGTTCAAATGTCATGAATATACTAAAATTTATTCACAATAAAAATTATTGCATATTTTATAATTATTAATGTGAAAGATAATGGTTCATGCATTATGAATTAAGACTATATTAACCAAAATTCTTAACTCTTAAATTTTCCCATCAATTTTTGTTAATAATAAATTTTCATTTGGAACTTTTGGGAAATAAAAATTTCCCAAAAGTGTGCTTCAGGAATTAATGGAAAATTGAGTATATTGTTCTGTTTTGTTTTTTTTATTTTTTATTTATTCATTTATCTATTTATTATAATTATAATACGTTCAAACTTGATCTTTTAAAAAAAAATGCATACTGAAAATTAACAAGTAGCCCAATAATCCAACAAACTTATTTTAAAATATAAACTTATATATATATAAATACACACACACTTTTGAGTTCAATATTAAAGGGAGATAATCCATGTTTGAAAATTTTAACATTTTTCTCCCAAATGATATGATTGGAACTGAATTTTCCTTAACAGGTTTGTTACATTGGAATAGTTTCAGTTGTCTTTTCCTTTCTTCTTTATATTAATACATGTACATATCCTAAAATGTATCTTTGTTTATGAATCCTTAGGTTTGTGGTAGCCCAGATATACCACTGAATCTCTTAAAATCTGTGGCTACGTACAAGGGAATTGATGCTACCGCACCACTTGTACAATGGTTCTGGGAGGTGATGGAAGAATTCTCCAACAATGAACGGTCACTCTTCCTTCGATTTGTGTGGGGTCGGACGAGATTGCCTCGTACTATTGCAGATTTTAGAGGCAGGGATTTTGTATTACAGGTAAGTATTGCAATTAAAGTGTGCCTTTCAAAGAATTTTAAAGATTCATTTGCTGGAGATAATGTGGCATAAACATATATATTGAACAAATCCTGACAAAGAGTTATAACAAACAGACTTTATTTTCTAAACAAAGTCCATAAACATATATATTGAACAAATACCCTCCATCAGGCATCTACCATACTCTGAACGTCTCGCAGCCCTGGGAATGGATTCGCTGAAACTTCGGCGTCTGGCAACTGACCTGGTAAACACTCATAAGGTCATTAATCATCTTAACAACAGCAACCTTGAGCACCTTTTTGATCTCATCTTTCTAACACACGTGGGCATGCCTACAAAGTTAGAAAACAGCACTGCTCACATGACTTTCGGAAACATTTTTTCACGCTCAGTTGCGGAGACATGGAATAAACTGCCCGCGTCTGTTGCAGGCTGCTGAAGCACTGAATCTTTCAAAGCTTTCAAAGAGTGATAACAAACAGACTTTATTTTCTAAATAAAGTATTAAATGAAGAATAAAGGCTGTCAACTACCGTGTACTCCAAAATGGATGCTACATATGCACAGATTCTATGGGACGGTGTTGTAAGTTTTCATTTTGGTGGGGCTCTTTTATATAGTCTGCTAACAATGTCACCTAACAGCGAACTGTAGCAAGTAAGGGAAGATAACTCTACACCTTACAGCAAACTGTACTAAGGGAAGATAATCCCTACACGTTTATTTTCTCCTAGAAATGTATTATTTAGATCATTAGATTTATTACTATAAAGGAAATATAGATTTATGGGTTATTTCCTATAAGTCTAACATAAACAAAGGGGAACTACTCTTGACTGATAAATTATTTATTCATTTTCCCATTAAACTAACCCTAACCATGTCTTCTTTTTTCCTAGTAGATAAATAAATCATTTATCGGTAAAGAGTGGTTCCCCTTTGTTTATGTTAGACTTATAGGAAATAACCGATTTATGTTAAACTCAAATTAACAGAAAAGCTACAAATTTCCATTGGTCACAATTTAATAGTATAAAAATTCCATTGTATTTGTTTTATACATAAACATAATTTACATATTAATGATAAGCTGTGTCAGTGCTACTGTACAGCTGTACTACTTTGTCTCTAACGATATCCTTGTATAGCTACTGTTTATCTTGAAGAAAATTTTAGCAGCAGTATTACTACAAAAAAGCAGTTATTTCCAATAACTCCAACCTAAAAAGTGGGACACTGAATGAATCTTGTTATTTTTTTATTTATTGACCTACTAGGAAAAAAGACAGGTTTATATATTTCTCGTGCCCTTGAATTTAGTGTGTGTGTGTGTGTGAAGTATTTTACTTCTGCTTATATAGGACCGAACATTTGAATTTAGATTGGCCACTTCTTAAATGTTTCTTTTAAAAAATTTTAATGTAACTTGATATAATTTTTTTTTTTCCTTTTTTTTTAGGTTCTGGATAAATACAATCCTCCAGACCAGTTTTTACCTGAGAGTTACACCTGCTTCTTTCTGCTAAAAATGCCAAGATATTCTTGCAAAGAGATCTTGCAAGAGAAGTTGAAATATGCCATCCATTTCTGCAAGTCCATCGACACCGATGATTACGCACGTGTGGCCCTAACGGGTGACATAATGGATGATGATACTCAGGACGCAAGTGAGGACACTGATGATCTTGATAGTATTGAGTCCGGGGGAGAGTTTGACTCAGACTAAAACAACAAACAATGACTACCACTAGTACTACTACTACTAAATTCTACCACCAAAAAAGAAAAAAGGGAAGAAAAAAAAATTGTATTAACTTATAACATCCTCAATGTTCTGCCTGTTAAAACAATTAAACAAAAAAAAAAAAATGACTGTATTAAAGTTTTGTTGGGGGTTGTTTAAGTTGAAAAATTAAATTCTGTGTGAATGGTAGATGTTGGAATGCATGAAAGAAAAAAAAAGTGTGCATGTCTTGTGTATGAAAGGAGTGTGAAACTGTTCATCTTAGCTCGGACAATAACTAAATACGTAAGTAACAATGAAATTTGGGAAGATTGTAAACCTGCTGGGTGTGAATGAACTGCTTATCTAAAGTCAACTGTTTCAGTTTGTCAAACAAGTTTTTTTTTTGTTATATATATATATTATATATATATATTACTCCTGTCACATTTTTTTAAAGATTGATAGTTTTTACCTTAAATGAACTTTGACCTTAGAATGATAATCCAATACAGATTTGGCACTTTTAGCACTTATTTGATTTTTTTATTAGTTTTTAAAGAATAAATGAAATTAAAGAATTGCTACAACAAAATCAGAGGCAGGAAGAAATTAAGGGAATATAAAAATTACATTAATATAATATATGTATGATAAAGAACAATGTCACATTGAATAAGTTTGACTACTGAAAGGTTAACTTTCTGCTACATTTTAATTTATATTAATAAAACTAAAACTTCTACAGAATGATTGTAGTTTGGCAATATGTGTTTGGTTATTGTTCTTGCTAATGTGAAAATCTAAAAAAAAATAAAATTTAATCATAAACTTCATGAACTGTGACCCCCCACCCCACCTACCCTCTTCCTTCTACTGGCTATTTACATTGAAACTGTATTGTGAGTTTTTGAATTTGCCTTTGGGACTCCTGTTGTTAATTACTTGTGTATATATATAGTAATATATATACATTACTGGAGATAGAATTCATTAAAGAAAAGAAAAAAATTAATTGAAAAAATAAAATTAAAAAAAAAACGCTTCCATTTTTTAACCTGTGATCTGTTATGCTATAAGCAAATTTAGTTTTGAATTGGTAAATGTGAAATGTTTTCATTTCTTCTTTTTTTTTTTAAAGTTATAAATGTTCTGTTTTTTGTTTTGTTTTCTTCTTTCTTTTTTTTTTTCTTTACTAATAAGCATTATAACTAAATGTGCATATTGTCTACACAAACCACTGTAGATACTTTGTCACTGGCTTGATTATTTTTTTTTTTTTAATTTAAAACAAACTATTCTGGATTTGTTATGAAATCTAATAAATGTGATAACTGTTGTCAATTGCCAGCGAGTTGTTAGAATGCTGTTAAAGTCAAGAAATTTTGCTCATTGCAAAAAGAAGAAAAGACATTAATGTTGTCACCATAAGTTCATTTGATACTGATTCCATAAAAGTTAGAAGGTAATCTGAACATTAGCTGCATGAATGAGAGTAACCTCCCCTTGTTTCTTTCACTTTGAGAAAGCCTTAATGACAATGTGCAAGCACAATTAAGAACACATTTTATGATATTTTCGTGTTAAAATATACAATTGTATTGATTCGAACAAATTCGTATTTATGGTGAAATGAAAACAAGGCTTCCTCAAAGTGGAAAAAACAAAGGGAGGTTAGTCTCATTTATGTAGGTAATGTTCAGACTACTGAAAAAAAAAAAACTAAAGTAAATTTAGGGTTATACACTTGGCAATATTTTATATTAAAAGAAAAAATTGCTTTTTTTTTTTTTTTTTTTTTTTTTATGCCCACCCAGAGCGTGCAGGGTTGCTTGGGAGAGTGGGTACTATTTCCCAATACTCTTGCTCATACTCTCACTCTAAAGTATTAACCTGGATTATTTATATAATTAGGATTTAAATATTTATTTCCTATAGAAAAGATTGTATTTATTGGGGGAAAACATCTTAATTTCCTCAAAAAAAAAAAAAAAAAAAAAAAAAAAAAAATTATGGATTCCCTCCCTTGTATGATTCATGTTTAGTTTTCAAAACTTATAAAATGTTTGAAATTTTTTCCCTGTGATTTTTATTTATATTGAATTGATGAACACTATAGCCCGAAAAAGAAAAATTGTCGTATTAAATGCTTTTAAGGGATGGAGTTGCCTTCTAACAATAAATATTATCAATTTCATTAATTGTAAAATTTGAGTTTTGAATATTTAAGCTTTTTACTTCATGGTCTTTTATTTTTGTCCAAATAATTCATCATCCCTTCCCTCATCAGATAAATTTGGCAAATTCAAAAGGTTTAGGCTTTTTTACCTAAATTTATAACAGGTATTCATTCTTTTCTTTTTTTCTGCATTGTAATAAAGTAAAAAAAAATAAAGTTTTTAACCTAATTTTTCTAGAATTGTTCTTTCTATTGGTTTCTCTCTTCACGATCATTTTGTCACACTTTTAATTGAAAAGAAAAAGGCCTTGACAAACATCAACCTGGGAACTTTCTGTCTGTCCATAAGTATAAAACCAAATAACTAACTTTCTGTCAGAAAAGTGAAATGAGTACACAATTTGGACCATATGACCTTAAGGCACCTCTTTTTGATCTCAATTAAGAAAGGACGTCTTTGATTTACATATTGTAAATGAAAACATGTCCTTTCTTAATCGAGATCAAAAAGGGGTGCCTTAAGGTCATATGGTCCCACAATTTTATCTTGGACTAAAGTTTTATAAAAACAAAAATTGTTGACATTTTCTGTCTAGTAAAAAAAATCAAAAAAAAAATCTGGTATTTTCGTTTTGGTATTTTTAATCCAATTATTCAAGCATTAGACAAGCGATATTTTGTCATTTAGCAAAAACAAAGCTGGTTAACATCATGTATCTCCATAAGAATTCTTTTCGTCACACTGTTTTTGAATTTTTCCCAACCGTTTAAAAAGAAAGATTTTGACAAACATTAACATGGGAACTCTTGGATAGTAAAGGATTTTTAGTAGTTGATGTTTGTGAATTGTGCATATAGATATATATATATCTCTCCTCTTGAATTCTTTCTTTGATGAAGCAATCGTGCTATTAAAAAAATTGCGTTGGTGCTTTAGTGTAGGAAAACTGCTTTCAAATGTTATGTTATATTTTTTGTTTAAAGGGGAGAAAAAAACTTTCCCAAGCAAATAGTTAAATGTTATATTAATCTTATGGTTGAAATTTCTGAGTTGTTTTAGTAAATTATTTGGGCTACAATTCTCGAAGTTCTTTGGTTGTATATGACATTCAATAACCATTAGGTTTATGTCCATAAAATGTCTTGTTGGTCTATTTTTTTTTTTCTTTTTTTTTTTTTTTTAACTTTATTAGCAAGCCATATTATTTAAAATTTAATTCCAGAATTAAAGTATATAACAAAAAAAAATCAAATTTAACTGACCAGCATTTTATAAAATCTTAAAAGTGCTCAAATAATCAGTGAAAGAGCAATCAAATTCATAAAGATTATTAAAATTCAATTTCACAATATTTAGGCTTTTTTTTTTTTTTTTTTTTTCTCATTTTCTCCTTTCGTCCTGCCTCCTCCCTCTTCTTTCGTTCCTCCTCTTTCTTACTGCTTCCTCCTGTCTTATTTTGGGGTGGTGGTGGTGCAGGGGGACAATTTAAGTTTTCATCTATGGGAGTTAGATGACAGGAAAGATTGCCACATAACTCAACGGACCGTGATGTGACACAATTGTCACCCATCCACCCTATTCATAATATAAAAGTCCAATTTTGTGGGCAGTGCACATTTATTGCTCTGTGCATAATTCTGCAGGGTTTTTCTTTGTTTTTTTCGGGGGTGAGGGGGGGTTCACTTCCTCAAATTCTGTTTTGATTTTATTTTCCAAAATTCTGGCTATTGATTCCTATTTATGGAATTGTTTTTCCCTGGTTGTAAATGTTGCTTCTTATATGACTGCCATGCCCGATTTCATAGTTCCTATATTTAACTAGCTTTGATATTTCTTGAGTCTTACCTTTTTAGGATAATAAAAAGTTCTGCATAGTTAAGGATGTGCCGACTTTTTCCTGGGAGGATGGTTGAACTCCTTCCCTTAAGCAAATAAAAAAATAAAGCATTGTGTACCCCCCCCACACACACACACACACACAAAAAATTATTTAAGCCTCTTAGGTGTTACACTTTAAATCAAGCCGTTAAGATGTAATTTAAACAAATATGAAGATGCTGAATAAATGGATGTTTTTTGTTTTTTTTTCTCCCCCACTTTGATTTCTAAATTTGATACAATTGGGCAGACGTTTAGATTGGCAATGACCCCCAGAATTTAATTGTTTATGTTAATACTGGAGGGGTCAGTTTAGCCCAGTAGAGCACCTGCCTAGGAATTACAAGCTTCCTGATTAGATACCTGTCAACTCAGTGCATAGGTTCTGCAGATTGGTTAATCTGATCTGTGCAGAGTTGAGGTAGGTGTGGCGCTCTACCTCAGCAAAAAAGAACAATCTCACTTGTCTAGCAAAAAAGGGTGGACTCCCTTGCTGTCCAGTTGATACCGACAATAGGCCACACTGCCATTTTTACTTTATGTTAATACTAAATGAGGTCTAGTTTAATTGATTGATCTTATATCTGTATTAGTTGAAATTTGTTATTAAAACGATCAGTTTTGTACATACAAAAGTATTCTTTGACTGACAATTTAAGGATTAAAATTAAATTCGACTGAGACACTGTCTCTGTGGGTAGTGAAAGAGTTTTTTAAAAATTAAATAAAATCTTATATAGCTTTTTTTTTTTTTTTTTTTCTTTCTATTACCTATTGGTAATAGAAAGAAAGAAAAAAAAATAGCATCAAATCTCTGGAATTGTTGACTTTTAATGTTTTTTTTTTTCTCCCTACCTGACTTTATATCTTAGGACGTTAAACTTTTGGATTTCGAATTGATTATTTATATTTAGGGTTTCATAACCCATTATAGGGCAGGTTTTTACTTTATACTTAAAAAACAAAAAAAAAAATTTGCTGTATTATTGACTACCCAAGTAGTAGTTGTACAATTAAGTTTTTTTTTTTTTTTTTTTTTTTTTTTTTTAGATTAATTCTAAAACCGATAACCCACGGTGAGGAATTAGATAAGTCTTGTGCTATTAGGTCTTAAATTTCTTTCAGAGGAATAAGGTTTGTCAAATTTCGTTCAATGAATAATTTTTGGGAAATGGGTGATAGTTTTTTTTTTTTTTTTTTTTTTTTTTTTTCTTAACTACTATGGCTGGAATCTGACAATGTTTTTGGGTTTGTTTGTTTTTTTGTTTAAATAGAAGACATTTCATGAAGATTTACATTTAAACCATTGTCAAATTATTACAAACAGAACTTGGATTTTTTTTAATGTAATTTGGTGCCAAATTTGTGATGACTGAAAATTCAATTACGATCCATATTTATTCATTTTTTTTTTATTTATTTTTTTTTTTTTTTTTTTTTAAGATATGGAATTACCTGTTAATTTAAGATGAATAAAAAAAAAAATTTTTTTTTAATATATATATATAAATATATATATATACAAATCACATAAGTAAAACTTTGCATATGTAAATAATTTGTGACATTGTTATTTTTCTTTTTCCCTGCTTTTTCTAAGTTGATGAATAAAGCACAAAAAAATGAATGTAGGTATCATTTATTAGTTACTATGTCCATGTAATCAAGCCTTGCTTTCCTTTCACCTTTCATAGTTGGTGATTTGCTATTATGTATGCAACATTTTATGTAACAAAAATTAAAAGAAAAAAAAAAAAAACTATTGTACTTTTGGAAATATTTTTAATAAACTCAATTTTAAAAAATTTAAAAAAATCTTAAATTTCTTTTTTTACAAAATAATTTCTGTTTTTGCTAAATATTGGATCTAAATCTGATTGTCTTATAACAAGAACTTTTTTTAATTTTTTTTTATTAACATTTTACTTATAAAATTTTTAATTTACTTGACACTATAAAATTAGTGCCTACCTATACATTTGATTGCTTTTTTTTCTTTTTTAAGAATATTGCAAATTTTGACTTGAGTTGACTACATGGATATAGACAGTATGTGTGTTATAATATAATAGAGAGAGAAAACCTCTTGATCTTTTAATATTTTTTGATTTTGGTTATCTTAACTCTTAACATCCTGTTGAGAATTTTCTAAGTCCAGAACCCCATTCCTATAAGTATTTATCAAAAAATGGCCTTTTCATTTAAAGTTACCTGTTATTTCCCATAAATCAGTCTGCTTAAAATTGTTTAATATTACATTTAACAACGTCAAGCCCTAGCACCTATATGATTTTCCCAACCCTATTGCCCTTATGGCAGGCCCCAATCCCTTTTTATCATATGGGTGCTAGAAGGCGGTAGCTGCGGGTCTACATGTCCTGGGAATGATGTTAAACTCTATCTGATGGTGAGGTTCCAGGTTTGGGGAATGTGGAGCACCCCTTTCATCACCATTGCTTCCTGGTCCACTCTGACCAGGAGTGGTAGTACCTGTTAGGGTCCCATCTATGGGTTAAATAAAAAAATTGTATTATCCATTAAGAATTGATTTATTTCAAAACTTTATCAGCATTAAATGACCCCCTGAGGTTGATATGCCATAAAACCAAACATTTAAACAAAGGCTATCATTTGGGGCAGCTTAGGAAAACAAATGTGACTTCAGGCCGGGTGGAATGAGGCAGTATCGGATGTTAAGAGTTAATGTACAAATGAAATTATAAAAACTAGCAAAAATAAGCACACCCTGGGTACAACTATTTGTTTCAATTTAATAAAAGTAAGTAGTTGTTGGGGCGGCCTAATGTCAATATGACCAAGGAGATTATTTTAGCGTATATAATAGTAATAATAATATTGCCCTCTAAAAAAAAATCTATTGTTTACTAGTACTAAATTTATTTTTTTTTATTTATGGTCCAATCTAAATATTTACATAGAAGATTACCTAGATGGGTTCACATGCCATAATTATTAACCCCAGTTTTGTGACGTAGTCTCTGTTACAGACAGTTACATAGTCTCCATTATAATAAGATAATAAAAATTTTTTTAAAACTACAAAATCCACTTAATCATTAGTTATTTAAAAATAAAATTGAACCTAGAGAAATTAGTCTCTGTACTCTGAAGTAATTAAAATATTCATAGAGAAACCCCACACCTATAATAAAATAACAGTAATAATCTATTGCTATTGTACTAGATTTAGTTTAGTGTTTAGAGAAACCTCACCCCTTTTAGAAAAAGAAAATAATACTCTTGCTTACTAGTATTAAACTTAAAAAAAAAAAAAAAAATTATCTATGGTCTGATCCAAATATTTACTTATAATAGTAATAATAAACTATTACTTACTGGAACTAAACTTGATTTAAAAAAAAAAAAAAAAAAAAAAATTATTTATGGTCTGATCCAAATAATATTATTAAACTTTATTTTATTTATTTTTATCTATGGTCTGATCCAAATATTTACATAGATTACCTATCTCTATGAAATGAAACTCTTCTACATACTTAACCAATTTATGAATATAGCAATGGTAACTATGAAATGATAATTAGAATCCTCCACTCATTTTTAAATACAAGCCCACTTTAACCGGGGAAAGGAGGTTTAGGTACCAAACATGTATGCTAAAAATAAAAGGGTCCCCCTTAAAGGAAATTTGGGATATTGTAAAAAAAAAAAAAATTTAAAAAATACCTATTACCTCTAAAGGTGGTGTCGATTTATGCATTTTTAAAAATTGAAATAATAAATTATTTTAATATATCTAGATATATAGATAATTTGTTTATATTGTATCTACATCTAGATAATGTTATACTTAATAGATACCAGTTACTTCTTACAATATCACAATTTTTTTTTCTCCCTTACCCCCCCCCCCTTTTGTCCAGTACTTAAACTTTGATCACCCTGCCATCTGATCCAGAGTGGTAGTATGTTAGAGACCCTTCTATGGGATCAAATAGATCTGTTAAGATTAGTTGCATTCATTAGGACTGTGCTAAAAAAAAAAATATGAACATGCTTCTCTAACCTCTAGGCATAAAATATCCCTAGATGGATTCACATGCCATTAAAGTCATTCCTAAATAGAAGCCTCAATATCCTCATATTTCTATGCCAACTGGAATCTAGTTCCAGTTCCTTGTGAAGAGATTATTTAAATTGATGTCTTTTTTTTTTTTTTTTTATATTTTTTTTTAACCTTTTTAAATGATGCTCCCCCCCCTCCCAATTTTTTTTTCTAATCTGGAGGGTATAATTCATAAAAATCTTAAGTATTCATAAGAGTTTCAATTCATAGGTAAACTTGTATGTAAATATTTGGATCAGACCAAAAATAAAAAAAATACTAATTTAAATTTAGTACTAGTAAACAATAGATTATTATTTTTCATTTTTATTTTTTTTAAGATACGAGGTTTCTCTGTGAATATTCAAATTACTTGTTCTATTCCTAAATTACAGACCTAATTTCTCTAGGTTCAATTTCATTCTTAAATAAGTAATGATTAAGTTGATTTTGGTTATCTTAACTCTTAACATCCTGTTGAGAATTTTCTAAGTCCAGAGTCCCGTTCCTATAAGGATTTATCTAAAAATGGCCTTTTCATTTAAAGTTACCTGTTATTTCCCTTAAATCAAAGACTTCTAAATATTTACATTTAAACAAAGGCTATCATTTGGGGTAGATTAGGAAAATGAATGTGACTTCCGGCCAGGTGGAATGAGGTGGTATAGGATGTTAAGAGTTAAACTGTTTTGACAGCTGTCAGATAGAGCAGTGACACAGAGCCAGAGAGCAGTCAGATAGAGCAGAGCCAGAGAGCTGTCAGATAGAGCAGTGACACAGAGCCAGAGAGATGTTAGTGAGAATGGAGAGAAAAAGGCCAATTGACTTCAGCCAAAACCATCAAAGAACTTAGAGAAAAAGATTCCTCGTTTAGATTTGATTGGAGTGGAAAACTTGAAATTAACCTAAGAACTGCCTGAGCAATATTTTTCAGAACCTATGTTTCTATTCTAACCGAAACCCATTAGTTGGCTAATTTCCTAGCATAAAATTGTGCGTGCGCATTATCTGAAATTAACTTAATTGTTATTAACACATTTTATGATATTTTTGTGTTAAAGCATGCAGTTGTATTGCTTTCGAAAAAGTTTCTAAGATTTGTTTATTTCGCAAGGAGACTTTCTAAATGGCTACCGGCAAAGTGAAAGTCAAGGGAGGTTACTCTAATTGCCTTATTTGCTAGGAATTTAGCCAACTAAAGATGAAAATTACCAGTTAGATGTCCATCACTCACAGCTTTGAGTAAGATTGACCTCTGTATTTTCTTTCTTGTTATATAGATGATTTTCGTTGAATCTGAAAGAAAAGTGTCACCTTGTGATATAACCATCAAACCGCCATTAGCTGTGGTGTACCAACTTCTGCAGCAGTTTTCTGGTCATTTGAAATCAGGGGCACAACGGGGGCATTCAACTGTAGAAGATACTGTAACCCATGGAATCGGATATTGAAGGCCGTTTTCAGATATTCAGCGAGCCATTTTGTTTATCAGGCCGACTGGTTATACCAGATCCACTGACCCAGAGTGGAAGTACGTGTTAGGGTTCCATCTATGGGTTAACTAAAAAAAAAAATTGAGTTCCCATGAATGAATGAATAAAACAAATATATTCAGCATAAAATAACCCAATGATGGTTGACGTAAAACCAACAAAATGCCATGATAGAGCACCCAGTGAGAATCACACTCAATAGTCGGTTAAATGAAATTTGTAGGATCTAAATTCCACCATCGTATATTACCCCACCGAAAATAAATAAAAAATACCAAAAATCAGGGAATTAACCGAATTTAATGAAATTTTCAGTGTTGATATATTAATGAATAAAAGATATAATGCATCAGTTATTCTATTTAAAAACATTTACATTTTTTTCAGGGCAGTTAACGTTGAACCGCATATCTTTGAGAATCTGTGTTATACCTCAAAGATATGTGATACAATGTTACCTGACCTTAAAAATGTAAAAGTTTTTAAATAAAATAACTGGTGCATTATATCTTTTATTCATTAATATATCAACACTGAAAATTTCATTGAATTCGGTTAATTTCCTGAATTTTGGTATTTTTTTTCTTTCGGCGGGGTGACATATAATGGTGGAATTTAGACCCATTAAGTTCTATACCATATATTCTCATGTACATATCAAATTTTGAAAATCTATTTTCATTATTATTATGAGCATCAACTTATATTGTACTTTTGTAAGGTTGAAATTCAAATTAATATATAATGAAATTTATTGTGTACAGTGCTCAGGTGCACCACAACTCTTCAAAGTCTCATGTCAAGTACACAGAATAATGTATTAGTGTCAGGAACATGAACAGTTTACAGTAGTAATATGCATGTATGTGTGCGTGTGTGTGCATATGTATGTGGAGAGTGGCATCAGGTATAGTGTCGGCGGACTACAGGAAGCATGGAGGCTTTGAAAGATTCAGTGCTTCAGCAGCCTACAACAGACGCGGGCAGCTTATTCCATGCCTCCGCAATTCTGAGCGTGAAACATTGTTTCCGAAAGTCACATGAGCAGTGCTGTTTTCTGACTTTGTAGGCATGCCCACGTGTGTTGGAAAGATGGAGATCAAAAAGGTGCTCAAGGTTGCTGTTAAGATTTCGATTTAACCCAATGGTTTGCCCAGGTACCTAATGTATGCTTAAGATCATATTCAACAAAGTAACTTTTTAACTAAGTTGCCAGAACTTTGAGAAAGGAACATGTACTTGCTCCTTTGATAAGATCAAGTGAGGTGTAAGTGCTACTGTATGGCTGCATTACTGAATGCTTAGAGAAAAAGCTAGATGGGAACTACACAAGGACGCAGTGAACTGTCTTGAATAAATCTTGGAAGCAGTACCCCACAAAAAAAAACAAGCTTTACAGCCACTTAGCCAAATGGTTTGGGTGATGGGGTTAAGACAAACAAGACATGTTAGAGAAGTGACATTCTACTGTGGACACACCAGAATAGGCCAACCAGCAAAAAGCTCGGAATCCAAGGAAACGAAATAGCAGACTCAGCAGCAAAAACAGCTAAAAACAACCCACTTGATACACACTTTAAAATACCTTTTACAGACTTAAAAAGAACCATAAACATATACACAAAACAAAAATGGCAAAATTATTGGAATAACTTCCAAAACAACAAACTACATGAAATAATGCCACAAATAGGAAAACTTCAAATAAATCAAACCAAAATATCCAGAAAAGAAGAAGTAATATTATCCAGACTAAGAATAGGACACTCATACATTACCCATTCATACCTCCTCAAAAAAGAAGCAGTCCCATATTGCATACCATGCCAAAAACCCTACACAATCAAACACATTTTAACAGAATGTAGCAACCTAAAACAAATACGAAAAAAATACTACCAAACAACAAATTTAAAACAGATATTCTACCAAATAAACCCAGAAAAACTACTTGGATACATAAAAGAAGCACACAACTACAACAAAATCTAAAAATCTTCCAAAAAAAATGAAAACACAAAAATATGTTTAAAAAAAATCATCTAAAAGTTTCATTCACAAAAAATATGTCCAAAAAAAAAAAAAAACCTTTAGAAAATTAAACATTATCACCAATTCATTTCAAAAACGTAGTCGGCATTAAATGACCCATTGAGGTTGATATGCCGTAAAACAAGAACAAACTCAAAATCAAAATCAACTCTGTGTAGATTCTGGATGCTATATACAAGACCTGCCAGGGGGTGATAACTAATAGGGATGGGTGGTAAGTAATGGGAATCCATACTGTCAATATGACCATGATGATGATGATGACTTGCTCATAAATTAGCAACAAGGATTCTTGTTTTTTTTTTTTTTTTGTTGTGGATAATCAATATTAATATCTCTACAATTTGAATGGCTTAACAGATAGAGAGAAAAAAATGTTAATTAAAAAGATTTTCTTCAAAACAAACGCAAGTGTTTAAAGTATTATTAAGAAATATATATATTATATATATAGGGGCCGGGTTAGCTCAGTCGGTAGAGCATTCGGCTAGAAACCACAAGGTTCCTAGTTCGATACCGGTCCTTGCCAACTCAGCGTATGAGTAGCACAGGGATCTGTGCGGTAAAGTAAGGAGCTGATGGAAGGTGTGGCACTCCATCTCAGATGCTAAAAAAAAGAAAGNAAGTGTCTAACTCTTCTGACTCATATTTTAATTATAGTTAATTATAATTAAAATTTCTTACTATATCGTTATATGTCATTTCTTCTACTCTGACGAAAACAAAAAATTGTCCCCCCCCCCCCACTCCAAAAACAAGCTGGATTATAACTTTTTTTTTACATAGGGATTTTTATGGGGCATCCTGCAAGGATCAAACTTGCTAAATCAGTAGTAATAGATCTGCAAACTAACTTGCTAACAATTACACCACGTTTATTCTTTTTTTTCCCTCTACCCAGGCTTTGAATTAATAATGTTATTGTTTTAAAGATTATTTATTGTTTTACATTAATTTGATTACTGATATATCCGGGTTAAGGGAATATTCTGAAGTTGGTATTTGGTATATTATCGCAGTAGTAATTGGTACGTTGAATAGCAATCCGTCTGCCGAGCAGTCGTGGTGTCGTCTAGCGAGTTTAGCTTGTAAGGCTTAGGTTTTATTTTCCAGTACCCCACTCGTACCGAGTCAGGCACGAAGGCCCTATTTATGTGGGACCACCCACAAGCCGAGACTCATGGGTGGCGGGTAGAAAAAATTGCATCGATCCCGTCGGCATTCCCCCTCAAGGGGGGCGCCTCAGGCGCTGGGCAATAAACCCAGCCCTGCCCCTTTAAGTCAAGGGGGCAGGTATTGCCTGGAGGGATGGCCCTCTGGGATTGACGCTAGTAATTTACCATCTCACCGCGTCCAGTGGCCGAAGCTCACTGGACCTCCGCCTGAGCGGGTCGTAGGCTTAGGGTTTTCACATGTGTCCCACTTTCACACGATATGGCACAAGGCCGTTTTATGTGGGGACCACCCACAAGCCGAAACTCATGGGGTGGTAGGTAGAAAAATTGCGTTGATCCCGTCGGCATTCCCCTCAAGGGGGGCGCCTCAGGCGTTGGGCAATAAACCCAGCCCTGCCCCTTTAAGTCAAGGGGGCAGGTATTGCCTGGAGGGATGGCTCTCTGGGATCGACACTATTAATTTACCACTCCACCGGTCCAGTGGCCGAAGCTCACTGGACCCCCGCCTGAGCGGGTCGTAGGCTTAGGTATAGGTCCAACACAGTGTCAACTATTTATACATGACACTGTCCAATCAGATTATAGTGAGGGGGGTACCAAGTATTTATATATTCATTATATCAATTACTTTATTCATTATTATTTATTTACCTTGAAATATTAATTTTAAATTTAGCAAATCGCGTCATTTATATTTTATTAAAAATATAGTTAATCATTAAATTAAAATAATGATGTTATTCCTTCTACTCTGACGGAAAAAAAATTCCCTGACCTCCACCAGGCCGGATTAGATAAGATCTTTTTTACATGGTGATTTTTATGGTCATTCTGCGAAGATCGAACTCGCTATTCAATACTAATAGATCTGCAAACGATTATTAAACCATGTTTTTTTTTCTCCTCTACCTGGCTTTGCCGGGTAACCGCTGCTAGTACATATAAAAGGGTAGTTGTGTGTACGTGTATGTCCAGAGGAAACTTCAAAAATAAAACAATTAATGACAAAATTATATATACACATTCACTATCACCAGATCTTGGTTTTTGAGCAAAAATAATGAAGGTTTGATTTATATTAATGAGAAGATAATTAAAAAGTGAAATTTAAAATGATAAAAGAATTCTTTTGGATTTGATATTCTAAATAGTAGACATTAATTTTTCTTTTCAGAGCAGCTGGATCAACGCAAGGTTTGTTTTTTTTACATATAATAGGGATTTTAATGGGGCATCCTGCGGGGATCCAACTCGTGATTCAGTAAGAATGGATCTGCGAAATTAACTTTTTTTACCTTCCCCCACTACCCAGGCAATGCCGGGTAGCCACTTCTAGTATCTTATAATGGAGATTATGTAACTCTAACTGAGACTATGTCACAAAACAGGCGTTAACAATTATTTGCTTTTTATGCTTTTTACTACTATCATGTTGTTCTCAAATGTATTCAAAGCAATCCTAGATATGATTTTATATATAAAGTAACATTAAAATAATTAATATTTGGGACCATATGACCTTTAGACACCCCTTTTGCGATCTCGATTCATAAGCACATACTTTTCATTTACACCGTCAAATTCGGTTGTTTGTTAACAGACGATTTTTAGGGTTTTTTTAAATTAAAAACTAACCCCTTAACCCCTAACACCTAACAAACAACCGGATTTTCACGGTATAAATAAAAACATGTGCTTATGAATTGGAATTGCAAAAGGAGTGCCTAATTGTCATATGGTCTAATATTTGTATATTCATTCTTATTTAGTTTTGTTAGTCTCATATATTCTATCACTCAGCAAGACCTTTGTCAGCCGCTCACCGGCTATCTATTTGAAGCTGTACAAAGCTATGGCGTGGCCACACTTGGAGTTTGCATCACTGGTCTGGAACCTCTATCTTGCCCTGAATATTACCTCCTAGAAACTGTACAGAGACGTGCCACAAACGAATACCCTCCATCAGGCATCTGCCATACTCTGAACGTCTCGCTGCCCTGGGAATGGATTGCTGAAACTTTGGCGTCTGGCAACTGACCTGGTAAACGCTCAACGGTCATTAATCATCTTAACAACAGCAATCTTGAGCACCTTTTTGATCTCCATCTTTCCAATACACGTGGGCATGCCTACAAAGTCAGAAAACAGCACTGCTCAGTGACTTTCGGAAACATTTTTTCACGCTCAGAGTTGCGGAGACATGGAATAAACTGCCTGCTCTGTTGTAGGCTGCTGAGAGCACTGAGTCTTTCAAAGCCTCCATGCTTCCTGTAGTCCGCCGACACTATACCTGATGCCACTCTCCACATACATATGCACACATTGCACACATACATGCATATTACTACTGTAAACTGTTCATGTTCCTGACACTAATACATTATTCTGTGTACTTGACATGAGACTTTGATGAGTTGTGGTGCACTTGAGCACTGTACACAATAAATTTCATTCATTATTATATTTATTACATTAAAACTTAAATACTTGTGCCCGGGGATGAATATTTTTGCTAGTTTTTATAATTTCATTTGTAAATTAAGATAACCAAAATCAAAAACTAATAAAGATAAAGATTTTTTCTCTATATATTATATTATATTCATTATATTATATATACTAGCAAAAAGTACCCAGTCCATGACCAGACTAAAAAAATTAGGAACACCAGAGAGTGAGCGATTAGAAAACAGGAGTAAGGAGAAAATGAGAGGAAAATAATTTAAATTAATAAAAATAAATAAAAATCGCTAAGAATTTGTATAGTAGGTACCACCAAAATAGGTCGCATGATCAGTTTAGGCATTTTTGAAGGAAGAAACGTAAATATTTTTGAACTTTTAAAAAAAATCTCGCAAAAAAGAAATACAAAATAAAGAGTTATTACAAAGAAAAACAGATAATTTAAGATCAAATCATCCGATTTGGGAAAAATTTCTCATCATTATTGTGAAAAATAAGTAAAACAGTCTGTTTATTTACATTTTACACAGGTTTGATATTTTTTAGCAGAATTTTGTATTCATGGTTCTTTTACTAAAAAGCTCTGACATTGAAACTTTATAAAATCTTCTGATATAATTATTCAGACTTATCTTTATAGAAAAAAGTAAAAATCATTTTTTTTCGGTTCATTTTTTCAATTTCATAAAATAAAATGCAGGGGTGGGTAGACCTCGTAAAAAAATATTTTTCCAATATATTTTAGGAAAAAACTATTTCAGACATATTTTCATCCAAAGATGAGTAATTAATGAAATTTTCATGAAAATCAGATGATTAATTGATTTTTCATATAATTTTTTGAAAAGCCTCTAGTCATAACTTGTTTTTTGCTATGTTAAATTTCAATTGATTTAACGGTGCAAAAATATAAACATTGGTTTCGTTTATAGTTTTCTTATTTCCGTAAGCTGAAAAATTTTTTTTTTTTTAAATCATCAGGAGTTGTTTCAATTTTCTTCTTTTGAATGGACAAAAATTTTCAAGATAATATTAACCATCATGCAAGTTTCATAGTGTTAAATATAATTTTTAACAGGGAAAAGTTTGTTTACATTTAAGATATTTAAAAAATGCATTCCTAAACATTAGCTACACCAATTTTCCCTGTGAAATTCCCCCCCCCCCTATATTTAACACAATGAAACTTGCAGAAAAATTAATATTTTCTTGAAAAATTTTTTTCCATTCGTAAGAAAAACATTAATAAACTCCTGATGATTTAAAATTTTTTTTTTCAGCTTACAAAATAATGAAATTATGATTGAAAAACAATGTTTTCATTTTTGCACTGTTATATCAACTGAAATTTAACGTAGCTAAAAACAAGTTACGATAAGAGTTTTTTTAAAATTCTATGAAAAAATCAATAAAATAGTCCGATTTTCACAAAATTTCCATAAATGTTTACCTTTGGATGTAAATATATGAAATAGTTTTTTCCTAAAATGTATTAGGGGAAATTTTTTTTTTTTTACCCCCATTTTATTTTATGAGATAAAAAAAAATGACACGTCAGAAAAATTTGTACTTTTTTTTCTAAAAGATAAGAGTCTGAATAACTATATCAATGAAATTGTATAACGTACAACACTTTAGTTTTTTTTAGGAAAAATTAATGAAATCAGAAATAAAAAGTGCAAAAAAATGTCATAATATTAATATTTGAAAACTTTTTTGCTTTGTAATTGGTATGTACTATATTCTATTAAATTGTCCAAAAAAATTTTTTTTTTTTAATAAATTTATTTTTAAGAGATTTTCAATCTTTTGTGTGCTTAAATATTTTTATTTTCTGCATGAAATAAATTAAATATATATTTTTTTCTGCGTGAAAAAATCGAATTTTTCATGGATATTTAAATATATGAATTTTAGAATTCAGGTTAACTAAAAGTTGGGTCCGATCCGAGCTAGATTAATATTTTTAAAAGAATTTGTAATTTTTATTGTTGAATTAGTAATGTGTGATTCTTAGAATATACGGAAGAGCAAAACTGACATATTTGTTTTGTTTTTATACGAAGAGACGAGACGCTTCTCAGTCACCAAAGTTTGTTTTTCTTAGTGTAAAAAATTATTATTATAAGTAAGTATATATTGATTATTTTATCAGTTTTTCTCTTAGAAAAAAATATTCAAATTTTCATTTCATTTTCGATTTTAAAAATTAATACTAAAACCGAAGACATTTTTTTTAATGTCAATTTCACTGCGAAATTTTAATATTAGATTTTTTCAATTTTTATTGGCCATAATTTTAATTTAAAGTTTTTAAAAAGATTTTATTCATTTTAATAGTAAATTTTGGCTAAAAAAAGGATGTCCGTTACAACCATATATTGTAGATATATAATCATAAGAGGGTAATAATATGTAATTTTTTTCTGTCTAAATTGCGGCCTGAAAATTACCCTTTCGCATGTAATATGGTTAGGTTTATTTATTTTTTTAAGATAACAATGTAATTTTTCCCAATCGGATAATTTGATCGTTGAATTAACTATTTTTCTTTGTAACAACTCTGTAAGATCTTTAATTGTTTTTTTACAAGATTTTTGATAAACAAAGTTTGGAAATATTTATTTCCGTTTTATTCAAGATGGCCTAAACTGATCCCATGACCGAATTGGTGATCCCTACTAAATCTTATTAAAGATTTAACAATAAACAAAGCTAAGAATTAGTGTAATATAATATTCGTTTATTTTAAGAATAGTCTGTTTTTATTGTTTACCTTTTTGAAGTAATTTTATTTTTTTAAGTGAGCTTCCTTGTGTAAGGATTCAAAGTGATATATTTGAAGATAAAACTCCGACAAAGGTTGACAAAAACATTTAATATGGTACAGCACATGGATAAACAGGGTACATAATACATAGAGGTGTACATAAACATACATACAAAAGTGGAGATAATGACACATTCATGAATGGTAAAAAGATAAACATAAAAGCAACAGACATGAGACTAGGAATAGTCCATGCTGTATAAATCACTTACAGTAATGTAAGGGGGGCCAAAGCCCCAACAAGAGGGGGGTAGACCAGAGTCTAACCCATAGTTGTGTCTCGTGGGTCGAGCAACCGGAAAAGAGAAAGAGACGTTCAAACCAGCCGCTTAAATATCCAAAGGCCCCTAGCAGGAACCAGCGAACTAAACGGCAGACAACTCCCCCAGGCGAATACAAAACTAACGCCGCACTTGCCTGTTGCTGGTAGAAATGAAATGTATTCATTTAATTCCTTCTTTTTTTACCGTATTAAAATGTAACAATAAAATGCTAAGAATTAAATACTTACATTTGTTCTTATTACAATGTCTGTTTTTCTTTTTTTTTTTTTTTTCTAAAACTCTTTTGTACATACGAAAAAAATTAAATACTGATTAAAAATGGTATATTCTATTCTAAAATGAAAGTATTAATAATAAAAACAAAGTTGAGTTATTATTAATCACTAAATTAAATGTGTTTGTTTATTATTATTATTATTATTTACTTCGCTGTAAAAATAATTCAATTGATAAAAGCACATACAAATTACATATTCAGAAAGATTTTTTTTTTCTTCTTTCTAACCAAATAAATATTTCTAAGATTAGACCGGTGATACACAAGAAATTCCGAGCTGAAACGATTAGAGCACAAATTTGTCAATTTCAAATTACCAGCAGCGGCGCCATTTTAAATCACTGCTGAATATAGGCAGCAGCCAGCTAAATTTTTTTTTATATTAACAGCAGCAGCTATTGCCACAATTATCATAAATCATTTAATTTGTTTAATTAATTATATCCCTTAATCAGTAAAAATCAATAACCAAATTTGGTGTGTTTCTTAGTTATAAGGACATCAAGGTGTATGCCAGATTACGAATCTGAATAACATCTTGTTTCTGAGTTAGATGTCGACATGTACATACCAAACTTTCTTTTATATATATAAATTACACACAGAGTCTCTATGTAGTCAACTGAAGTCAAATTTTTGAATATTCTTACAAAAAAATAAAAAAGGTAATCGAATGTATAAGTAGTCACTAGTTTTATAAAATTTTTAGTTTAACACTACAGATAAGTAAAATGTTAATTCAAGAAAAGAAAAAAAAAGTTTTTAAGTTCTTGTTATAAGACAATCAGATTTAGATCCAATATTTAGCAAAAACAGAAATTATTTTGTAAAAAAAGAAATTTAAGATTTTTTTAAATTTTTTTAAATTGAGTTTATTAAAAATATTTCCAAAAGTACAATAGTTTTTTTTTTTTCTTTTGATTTTTGTTACATAAAATGTTGCATACATAATAGCAAATCACCAACTATGAAAGGTGAAAGGAAAGCAAGGCTTGATTACATGGATATAGTAACTAATAAATGATACCTACATTCATTTTTTTGTGTGCTTTATTCATCAACTTAGAAAAAGAAAATAATGATATGGGGTTTCAAGAGGTTTGGGTGTTTTAAAGGTAGTTGCATATTCTTAGGCTTTTTGCCCCATTAAAGGTAGTTGCAGATTCTTAGGCTTTTTGCCCCATTAAAGGTAGTTGCATATTCTTAGGCTTTTTGCCCCATTAAAGGTAGTTGCATATTCTTAGGCTTTTTGCCCCATTAAAGGTAATTGCATATTCTTAGGCTTTTTGCCCCATCTCATTTGTTGGTCATGCTGAAAAGGAAGGAATTCAGGGAACGAAAAGGAAAGAGACAAAGGCAGAAGGTGGTTTTATGACTTAGGCTTTATTCCCAGTCATAGTCACTTGTTGCAAGGGAATATCTCCCTGACCAGTAAGAGCGACTAGACCCAGTTACGGCCTAAACTAGAATGGCCGAGAAATTCTTTTGGGGGACGGAAGTCTGTCCCTTTTCGAACACATATGCGGAGGGTTCGATGAAGCCCCATGCGAGTTTGTTGCTTTTATTTTAATTTTAGTTTTATTTTAATCCCCACAACAATGTCCCAAATTATTTACATATGCAAAGTCTTATTTATGTGGTGTGCATATATATATTAGAAAAAAAGAAAAGAAAAAAAGGTATCTAAATATCATTTAAAAAGGTTAAGAGATTTTAAATTTCCTTTTTTTTTTTGGTTATCAACAAGATACTTTGAATTGTGTCCAGCAAATGCACATTATAATAATGAAATTTATTGTGTACAGTGCTCAGGTGCACCACAACTCATCAAAGTTTCATGTCAAGTACACAGAATAATGTATTAGTGTCAGGAACATGAATAGCATACAGTAATAATATACATGTATGTGTACAGTGCTCAGTGCACCACAACTCATCAAAGTCTCATGTCAAGTACACAGAATAATGTATTAGTGTCAGGAACATGAATAGCATACAATAATAATATACATGTAAGTGTACAGTGCTCAGGTGCACCACAACTCATCAAAGTCTCATGTCTAGTACACAGAATAATGTATTAGTGTCAGGAACATTAATAGCATACAATAATAATATACATGTAAGTGTACAGTGCTCAGGTGCACCACAACTCATCAAAGTCTCATGTCAAGTACACAGAATAATGTAGTGTCAGGAACATGAACAGTTTACAGTAGTAATATGCATGTATGTGTGCGTGTGTGTGCATATGTATGTGGAGAGTGGCATCAGGTATAGTGTCGGCGGACTACAGGAAGCATGGAGGCTTTGAAAGACTCAGTGCTTCGGCAGCCTACAACAGACGCGGACAGTTTATTCCATGTCTCCGCAACTCTGAGCGTGAAAAATGTTTCCGAAAGTCATGTGAGCAGTGCTGTTTTCTGACTTTGTAGGCATGCCCACGTGTGTTGGAAAGATGGAGATCAAAAAGGTGCTCAAGATTGCTGTTGTTAAGATGATTAATGACCTTATGAGCGTTTACCAGGTCAGTTGCCAGACGTCGATGTTTCAACGAATCCATTCCCAGGGCTGCAAGACGTTCAAGAGTATGGTAAATGCCTGATGGAGGGTATTCGTTTGGTTGCACGTCTCTGTACAGTTTCTAGGAGCAAGATAGGGGTTCCAGACCGGTGATGCAAACTCCAAGTGTGTCCAGCAAAAGCACATTATGATTTATCTCCCGAAAGATGACTAATATTCTTTGCAGGAGGTAAAACATGTGAGCATACATGCTAAGATATAAAAAAAAAACATTCTTTACTCCACACATTTCTTTGCAGGTATTCACATTTGCAATTGGTCAGATTAGAAAAAAAATTCATTTAAATACTATGGTGCCCTAGCGGGCACCAACGAACTAAAAGGGGCAGACAACTCCACCAGGCGAATACAACTAACGCCACACAGGTATTCACATTTGCAATTGGTCAGATTAGAAAAAAAATTAATTTGAGGGGGTGAAAAAAAAAAAGGTATCTAAATATCATTTTAGAAAATCAAGAGATTTATAAAGTGAAGGATTTCTAAAAAAAAAAAAAAAAAAAAAATTAAAAATTCAATAAAGATCTTTTGCAAATGTTTTCTGGCCAAGATGTGTGTCCATTAAAATGCACAATATATTTTATCTCCCGAAAGATGGCTAATGTTCTTTGCAGGGGAGGTAAATCAAAAAGAAAAAAATATTTAAAAAATTAAAGCATATAAATAGATAAATAGTCATGTTAATTTTAAAATTAACAGACGCAACTTTTTCACAAGTGCAAAAAAATAAAAATAAAAAGACAAAAAATAAAAAGATAAAAAATAAAAAGATAAAAAAATAAAAAGATAAAAAATGAAAATATTATTTTTTAATCTTTTTGTTTTTTATCTTTTTATTTTTTATTTTTTTATTTTTTTGCACATGTGAAAAAGTTGCATCTGTTAATAAAAAGATAAAAAAATAAAAAGATAAAAAGATAAAAAAATAAAAAAAAAAATAAAAAGATAAAAAAAATAAAAAATAAAAATAAAAAAAATAAAAAAAAAAGATAAAAAATAAAAGATTATTTTTTAATCTTTTTTTTTTTATCTTTTTATTTTTTTTATCTTTTATTTTTTTATCTTTTTGCACTTGTGAAAAAGTTGCATCTGTTAATAAAAGATAAAAAAAATAAAAAGATAAAAAGATAAAAAAATAAAAAAAAAATAAAAAATAAAAAAATAAAAAATAAAAAAATAAAAAAATAAAAAGATAAAAATAAAAAGATAAAAAATAAAAGATTATTTTTTAATCTTTTTATTTTTTATCTTTTAAATTTTTGCACTTGTGAAAAAGTTGCATCTGATAAAAAAATAAAAAGATAAAAAAATAAAAAGATAAAAATGATAAAAAATAAAAAGATTAAAAATAAAAAAGATAAAAAAATAAAAAGATAAAAAAGATAAAAAGATAAAAAGATAAAAAAATAAAAAGATAAAAGATAAAAATAAATGATCATGTCAATCTTAGAAAAAAGTAAAACTTACAACAATTGGGGAGGGGCGGCTCAAAGTAATGAAAATGATTCCATTAAAGAAATGTCCATAAGACAAAGAAGCAGATGGTACATGAAGTACTCAGGAATATTCCATACTTGCATCTGGTTGATACCATTCCTTGAGTTCTGATTGGTTGGTGACTTTAGTGTGGTTATCATACTTAGATAAATTATCACCACCATTCAGCAATATGCTTTTAGCAAGACAGAATGTAATGCTGTTTCTGTCTTGCTACCAATTTGATGGTATTTAGTCTTCTACACAAACTAATGTTTCTTTAACTTCTCTTAAATTCTCTTGGAACTCAAATTTTTGACTTTTCTTAGCATTTTTTTTCAGGTTGATTATTAAATGTAAGATGGAGTGCAAATTCAAAAAGGATTTTGATGGTGAAAAAAAAACAAAAAACAATCCAGTAATATGGACTATGATATTCCATCTTAGCAATACCTTCTGAAAATAAGAAGTAGTTTCAATTTACTTTCATGAATTTATTTGAATTTATTTTTACAAGGTAAATAAAACTTTCTTTAACAGTCCAGATAGAAAAATCTTGTTGTGTACTGGGATCATCTTTATTTTAAAAAATCTTTTAAAGATTTATCACTGAATTGAGTTGTTCTTTTTAAAATGGTTGGTCAGCAATAACAATATAAAACTTGAAATCTTTACTAATATGACAAATCTTTACCCAATAAAATTCTTGTCTGGGTGGGAATTTGGTTTAAAGCACTCTATCCACTCCATGGAATGTTACATGTCCCCATTTTCAGATAATTGAGTGTAAACTTTTGTTTGTAACTGAGAACTCTCTCACTTTTAAAATCTCTTAAACTTTTCAAATAATATTTAGATACCTTTTTTCTACCCCCCTCAAATAATTATAATTATAATGTGAGACTGGTAAATTGAAGTTTGATTAAATGGATTTGAAGCAATATCTACTGAAAATTACAGGTAGTCTCAATTGACTTTCAAATTGTGCGTAAAACTTTTTTTAAATCTGCCTTTTAATTGAATTTTCTCTTTTTTTTTTAATTTAAAAAATTTTTTTTTTTTTTTAGAAATCCTTCACTTTATAATTGAACCTTTTTAAATGATATTTAGATACCTTTTTTTTTCACCCCCTCAACTGAATTTTTTTTCTAATCTGACCAATTGCAAATGTGAATACCTGCAAAGAAATGAATGGAGTAAAGATTGTTTTTTTTTATATCTTAGCATGTATGCTCACATGTTTTACCTCCTGCAAAGATAATATTCTTTGCGGGAGATAAATCATAATGTACATTTAAAGGACACATGTGGAGGATTATGAGTATGTGTGTTCAATTATATTAGAAATATGACACAGTTAGGCAGAAAATACGGAGAAATAATAAAACAAATGCATATAATTATAAATTAACAAATAAATTTATTCAGAGAATAAATTTGCAAGTAATCAACAAATATGTAAATGTTCGAAAAGAATAGTGTAGGTGATATGTGTAATGTAAAATGTAAAAAGTTCGTATGTTAAGTTTGGAAAAGTTCGTTTTGATGTGAACAGAAATGAGAAATAAGTTTGTGTATCTGACCGTTTGAAATGGATTCCTGATGTCGGCTGCGGCGGTACGATTGAATGTTAATAGTAGGAATTGTGTTGAAGATGGTGGAATCTTGAGTCTGACACCTGTTTCTTGGTCAGCGAGAGGAGATCTATGTGTTTGTTTATCTTTGGTTGTGTCCGGTTTGAGTGTGAGGTGAAATCTGTCTAGTCTGCTAGCGAAATGAATTCTGTGCTCTCTGATAGCGAAAAGGGTTCTTGCTGTTTGTTGATTTCGTCTCCGTTATTTATAATTAGGAGATAGGATCAAAAGGTAATTAACTTTTTGGCGCAAACGCGCGGACGTAGTAGTAAACAATATCTAGCCAATCGATTCTGATTTTTGTGTAAACAATTGGTTTAATCACTTTTCCTTAAATCTTTGGAAAAGGATTTGTGTTCGTGTGTTTGATTTAATTACTTTTCCATAAGTTTGGAAAAAGGATGGTGTTTTATGTTTATTTTAATTTCTTTTCCTTAAGTTTGGAAAGAGAAATGTGTACGTGTATTTATTTAAAAATATAGAATTGTATTCTATACACACATCTTGACCACAAAAAACATTTGCAAAAGATTTTTATTGATTTTTTTCTTCTTAGAATCCTTCACTTTATAAATCCTTTTAAAATCGTATTTGGATACTATCTGTATTATTCGGACTACTGTCCCCATCTTCATTGTTATTTGTACAATGTTTCGACCGATATGCCCTCCAGCCTTCTTCAGGTATTTCTTGTCAGACTCAGGAACCTTCTTTTCAGACTCGGGAACGTAATCGGGAGCCATCACGGAACTTTGAACTTAACCCTTTATTTAGTCCATGGGGGAATCCTGTTCTTATTCCGCTAGCCATAGTTGTGTTAATTATTTTTCTATGTTACTGCCTCTACTCACGATTGAACCCAGAATCCAGAGATAACTGTCACTTAGAACTGTCTTAACCTAACTACCTTATCCACTAGGCCATGTGTCCAATTGGACAATTGAGTGTGAATTTTGGGAACTTATAAACCTAATGTCTTGTTTTGGCTAGAATATCTACCTATTCATTTTTATAAGGTCAACAAACACTGTCTTGGCACCTAAAGGGTAAGACCAGATGAACTAAAGGAACAACCACAGAACCAACTGCAGAGACAACACGACACGAGTTAAGTTTCTTAAACCTCTATACATACCTAATATCTCCGCTGAGCGAACGTCTCTGGCAACATTTACGAACTCTTACCGTTTAACGAACTCTCACAGACACTTCAAGCACATGTTGTACCTCTTACTGACATTTAAACACCATTTGTATACTAACACATTTAACACTACAACCAATAAACTATAAACCCAATTATATACTCTATAATTGCCTTGTACCTTTCCTTCATAACCAACAGTCTTAATAGTTCTACTTGTTTACTGTTATTTCTGTTATAGAAAATGGACTCGTCAACCCAAGTTCAAATCTGTTCTGTTAGTACATTAGCAAAAGAAAAATTGAATAGAAGATTTGATTAATTTTGTTTATTTAAAAAATAAACAAAGCTGGAATTGTTGAGATGATAATTCTTTTTTCGCTCGGTGAAATGAGGGCAGGCTTAGGGTTGAAAGTCTGTTCTGACTGATGACTGGGTTCTGTGTAACGCGGAGTGTGGTGTGGGTCGGAAGTATGGCGGTTCTTGATCTTGGCCTGGTAGAATGGCGTTCTGTGTGATGGCCCACAGTCAACTGCCTTAGACTTTAAGTGAGCTGTTTTTATAATTGTCAAGTAGGATCAAAAAGGCCTTGAAAGATTTTTTTTTTTTGGGGGGGGGTGTTGTGATTGGTTAAAAAAACCTTAAATAGAGGATATTTTTAATTTTTTATAAATTTTGTTTTTTGCCCAGAACCTTGAGCAAAGCCTATGTGTAGATCATTTGTTTTGGTTCATTTTTTAAGCTACTGTTGGGTTCATCCGGTTGATGTCAGTAACTTATATTCTGTTTTTAAGTGTTTTGTTTTGTTTTTAATTTGTTTTGTTGGTGAATGGATGTATTGGGTTAGTAAAAAAAATGTAAATCAACAATGGATTCGCTGAAACTTCAGCGTCTGGCAACTGACCTGGTAAACGCTCATAAGGTCATTAATCATCTTAACAACCTTGAGCACCTTTTTGATCTCCATGTTTCTAACATACGTGGGCATGCCTACAAAGTCAGAAAACAGCACTGCTCACGTGACTTTCGAAACTTTTTTTCACGCTCAGAATTGCGGAGACATGGAATAAGCTGCCGGCGTCTGTTGTAGGCTGCCGAAGCACTGAGTCTTTCAAAGCCTCCATGCTTCCTGTAGTCCGCCGACACTATACCCACTGTGAGCACTGTACACAATAAATTTCATTATTATTATATCTATTTCTGTTATAACAGAGTGGAGCTGGTATAACCTGTCGGCCCACCTTCTGTGAAACATATTTTTTCACACTCAGAGTTGCCAAGGCATGGAATAAGCTGCCTGCGTCCGTTGTGAACTGCTGAAACACTGTATCTTTCAAAGCCTCCATGTTTCATGTAGTTCGCCAACACTATACCTGATACCCATCTCCACACACATATGCATGCACGCGCACACATACACATATATTATTACTGTACACTGTTCATGTTCCTGACACGAATACATTATTCTGTGTACTAGACATGAGACTTTGATGAGTTTTGGTGCACCTGAACACTGTACCCAATACATTTCATTATTATTATTATTTTCCTTATTATTAAACTTAAAATTTAATTGGACCATATGACCTTTTGCTTTGCTGGTTCATAAGTACATTTTTTCATTTGTTAACAGACGATTTTTAGAGTTTTTTAAAAAATTATAAAACTAATCCCTAACCCTAACCCCTAACCAACAACCGGATGTTGACGGTGTAAATAAAAAAAATGTACTTATGAATCAGTAAAGCAAAAGGGGTGCCTAAAGTTCATATGGTCCATTTAATTTGTCAATTAAATTTGGTGAAAATACGATATAGTTTTATGTGATTTTTTATTGTATTTATTTTTTAAAATTTACTTTTTAGGTAAATAGAACTTTTTATTTTAACAGTCTGGATAGAAAAATCTGGTTGTGTACTGGGATTATCTTTTTATTTTTCTAATTTAATTTTTTTTTCTTCTTAATCTTAAATGATTAATCCCTGATTTGTACATTCAGTTGTTCTTTTTAAAATAAATGAATAAAATTTTTTTTTAAATTTTATATCTTTTCAAAGATGACAAATTTTTTACTAGAGAGATACGTGAGAACTTGGAAATTCAATTTCATTTCAAATTTTAACATTTTTTAAAAACTTAAGACTTTTCTTTTATTGCTTAAAATTGTAAAAATATATATTGTTTTTATATTTAACCGATTGATAGACCCTAACAGCTATTACCACTCCAGGTCAGAGTGGACCAGGGAGCAATGGTGATGAAGGGGTGCTCCACATTCCCCAAACCTCCAAAACTGGAACCTCGCCATCAGATAGAGTTGAACGTCATTCTCAGGACATGAAGACCCCCAGCAACCGCCTTCTAGCACCCATATGATATAGGTGCTAGGGCTTGATATGACCAGTCATTTGATCGGAGGGGGCCTCTCCAACTGCTCGTTTAGACCAAGTAAGAGCTAAAGTTGAGTGTTGCATGTCATGGACTGCTCAACCACCTGGGTTGCATCTTTAAGCATCACGGGTCGCCACCCACGGCCAACAGGTGGCCCCATTTGGAGGTGTCTTACCCCTCTGCAAAGGAGCAGTCGGTGTATTCTAATGTCCTAGATTCTAGATTAACAGTTTCCTTCTTGTGTAACATAAATAAAAAGCACTGTTAAATTTTGTAGACTTCCTTTTTTCTTTTTTCATTAAATAAAATTAATTTCAGGAATACAACAAAAAAGATATTTTTAATCGTGAATAAATGTTTTAAAATATTATCCTTCTTGGAAGAAATAAATAAATATATCAAATTATAAATCGGATATAAATAATAATAAAAATAATGAAATTTATTGTGTACAGTGCTCAAGTGCACCACAACTCATCAAAGTCTCATGTCTAGTACACAGAATAATGTATTCGTGTCAGGAATATGTATGTGTGCGCGTGCATGCATATGTGTGTGGAGAGGGGTATCAGGTATAGTGTTGGCGAACTACAGGAAGCATGGAGGCTTTGAAAGATGCAGTGTTTCAGCAGTCCACAGCAGACGCAGGCAGCTTATTCCATGCCTCGGCAACTCTGAGCGTGAAAAAATGTTTCCAAAAGTCATAATCATAATGAATAAAAGTCTCAAAAAACTAGTACACAGAATAATATATTAGTGTCAGAAACATGAACAGTTTACAGTAGTAATATGCATGTATGTGTGCGCGTGTGTGCATATGTATGTGGAGAGTGGCACCCGGTATAGTGTCGGCGGACTACAGGAAGCATGGAGGCTTTGAAAGACTCAGTGCTTCGGCAGCCTACAACAGACGCGGGCAGCTTATTCCATGTCTCCGCAACTCTATAAAATACATCTACAACAATACACCAGTAAAGGAAATTTGATTACCAACTTTTATCTCAGTCTCTAACAGTTTTTTTTTGGCATTAAATAACCCACAGGGTTATTATACCATTAATCAAACCGAACCAAATCAAATAAAGTTTATGAAAATTATTTATACGAATTTTGAAGATATTAAGAACTTGAAACATAGAAACTTTTATCAAAATGAATTGTTTCGGTATTAAATGACCCGAAAAGGGTTGATATGCCGTAAACTAAATCATATTTTAAAATTTAGAATCTACGAATTAGAAAAAGTTTAGAATTGCTATAAATTGATTAACTTTATTAATCTGATTCAATTGATCAGATTTAAATAAATCATTGATTAGACATTTACGAAATATTAAGCTACAAGGGAAGTAACTCTTGTACTCCTTGTTATAAGGTTTAGTTCCCCTTAACTAAGGAAATTAAATAACTAGTACAACATAAAAACACCCTCCGGATGATGTAAAAATAGATTTTTGAAACATATTGCCTGAGGGGTGGGAGTAAAAAATTCAATGTCAACGAGTTTGTACCTTAAGTAAGTAAAATCATCAAATTCATTAAAGGATTAAAAAATAAAACAATTTCAAATGTAAACTTTAAATATGTATTAAAATAAAAAATAAAACAAACTCTATATAGATATATAATACCAGTCATGTATTTATCAAAACTTGTTTTAAAAAACAATGAGGACTGTCTAATGTTGCATGTTCAAATTTTGAGTGTATTTATTCTATGTTATGACGATTTGGGGTAATGTGACGTAAGCAGTGACGTAATTTTTGTTACAGACAAACCCGGTAAGCGAATCTCCATTATTAATAGATAATGAAATTTGTTGTATACAGTGCTCAGGTGCACCACAACTCATCAAAGTCTAGTACACAGAATAATGTATTAGTGTCAGAAATAGGAATAGCGTACAGTAACAATATACATGTATGTGTGTGCATGTGTGTATATGTGTGTGGATGGGAGTATCAGGTATAGTGTTGGCGGACTACAGGAATCATGGAGGCTTTGAAAGATGCAGTGTTTCGGCAGCCCACAACGGATGCAGGCAGATTATTCTATGCCTCGGCAACTCTGAGCGTGAAAAAATGTTTCCAAAAGTCATGTGAGCTATGCTGTTTTCTGACTAATATAAATTATATAATTATATATAATTATAATATAATTATATTATAATATAATTCTGATATAATTAGAATAACTAAGAAAAATTGTTTGCTAAAATATTTTGCCAAATAAAAGCAAATATTTTGTTCTAAATACAGTAATTTATTGTGGTATTTAATATAATATATGTATGTATAATATAAGTGAGAAAAATGGAAATAAATTCGACAGATAAGTCGGAAAAAATGATTGGAAGAAAAATAAGTAAACTTTGGTTTGGATTAAATTTATTGCTGTTGTTTTGTCAACACGTATTCCGACCAAATTTCGTTCACATGCACAGAATATTCTATTTAAAATTATTTTGAATATAAAACAAAAGAAAAAGAATAAAAACAATATCAAGCATATAAACTAACATCTTTAAAGATAATAATAATGAAATTTATTGCACCAAAACTCATCAAAGTCTCATGTCTCGTACACAAAATAATGTATTAGTGTCAGAAACAGGAACAGCGTACAGTAATAATATACATGTATGTGTGCGCATGCTTGCATATGTGTGTGGATGAGGGTATCAGGTATAGTGTTGGCGGATGGAGGCTTTGAAATATGTGTTTCAGCAGCCTACAACGGATGCAGGCAGCTTATTCCATGCCTTGGCAACTCTGAATGTGAAAAATGTTTCCGAAAGTCATGTGAGCTATGCTGTTTTCTGACTTTGTAGGCATGCCCACGTGTGTTATGTCAAACGAATTTCATTCTTTTGCTTTGGGAAAACCTTTATCGATATATATATAATATATATATATATATATATATATATATTATATATATATATATATTGGTTAGGAGGTTGATTTAGAAGGCTATCACAATGCAGGTGTAAAGAAAAAAATAATAATACGGTAACCATATTTTACCATTGTTACCATATTATTATTTTTTCTTTACACCTGCATTATGATAGCCTTCTAAATCAACCTCCTAACCAATATATACACAATGCTTCAAGCAAATTATAAAACTCTCTCTCTTATATATATATATATATATATATATATATATATATATGTGTGTGTGTGTGTGTGTGTGTGTGTGTGTGTGTGTGTGTGTAAAACTCACTTTTCCCTAATTTCAGTTATCTACCCAGAGCTCAATAGGTAACCCAACGGGTCACGTTCTATATATAATATATATATATATATATATATATGTGTGTGTGTGTGTGTGTGTGTGTGTGTTCGGGATAAATTTGACAGTTCCCTAAGAAAAAGTGCTTTGTAACTACAAAATTTAATGGATTGTAAATGAATTCAACAGGCACGTTAATTGCATTATTGTCAACAGGTTTAACTCAAAATAACCGTCATTAGCGTCGATCACAGCCTCAATCCTGCTCCGGAACCTGGAGCAAATTGATGTTACAGTTTCCCTAGGAAGGGTCTCAAAAACTACCTTAATTCTGTAATTTTTGTAGTACTAGCACGGCGATTGATGTCTTTCTCAACAGCGCCACATACAAAATAATCCATGGGGTTAAGATCTGGGGTGTTCGGAGGCCAAACATTGGGACTGTTGTAGTCGTAAAAATTCGCCGACAACCATTTTTTACTTTTCCCAGAGGTGTGGTAGGGGAGCCGAATCCTGCTGCCATACATATGGTCTACTATTGGCTACCCTTGTTATCCAGGGCTTGACTACAGTGTTCAGCAAATCCACGTAGGCATCTGATTTCAACCTGATCCCCCTCTCTGAAAAATGCGGAGGTATCACATCACCCTCAGAGGACACACCCCGAAAACCATCACAGTTTAGGGAAATTTAATCTGCATGACACGAGGAGTGTCCTTTGGATTGTATGCAAGCCATTTGTTATTCTGCGTGTTGTGCTTTTGATCTTGGCAAAAGTTTTTCTCGTTGGAAAAGAACCAGATTGTTTGTGGTTCAGCAGGATGTTTCATTTTGCTCAGAAATTTCTTCGCCTTTGTCAGACGATTTTCACGGGCCTTTTCTGCGAGCAGTTAACCTTTGTGACGCCCCTATGAGTAGTAACGAAGGTCTTCATTCAGTGGAAACTTCATGGTAGAGGCTGAAACATTCAATTCACGTGGCAAAGCCCGAATTCCAATGCCAGGGTTATCCAACACTTTTTCTGTAGATTTTCGAGGAATTCTGCTGTACGAATGCAATCAGATTATCTGTTATGTTGCTTTCTTCTAGCCACAGCCTCGTAGTCTTCATTGAAATTCTCCAGTTCATGCCTGATTGTTTTTACAGTGTTCAGGGAGCATTGGGCAGCAACTATAATCTCCTTATTTTGATGGCCGGCGCAGATTATCATGATACAAGTTATTCTCTTGCATGATTCAGGTGGGTTCCAGTCATCCATTCTATCTGTCATCACGTATATGAATGAAGATTGGTCCAAGCTTTTAAATGGTGCGTAGTGTGCGTCAATACCTCCAATTTACGGAGAAAAATAACCAAATATAAGTATGTCAAATTTATCCCGAACACTATATATATATATATATCAGTGGTCGGTTTAGCACACTTGGTTCCTGGTTCGATACCGGCCCTCGCCAAGTCAGCGCATGAGTAGCACATGGATCTGTGCAGTAAACCGACATTAGGTCACCCCACCGACTTACTTACACACACACACACACACCACACACACACACACACACACATATATATATATATATATATATATATATATATATATATATCGATAAAAGTATCAAAATAAAGAGCAGTTGGTACTATTTACTTACAAGGAAAAAGTTCTTGTTAACCCAGATGTTTTTAATAGAAAATTAGTTGAAATTGGCCGTGTGGCCTACATCGTCAGTGGCGCCTATGCTAGACGATTATGAACCATTGTTTTATATCACTGATCAGAATAAAGCTCTGGTTATGAAAATCTGTCACAGGTGTTTCCTGTTCGGGCCGTCAACTCTTCAAAAGTTTGTATTTGACAAGACTTGTTCTTAATTTCTGTAATTTTGTCAAAAGCCATGCAATGAAGACGGCACTTGGGTATGAAAAAAATATGGGTTATCCTCCCTTAACGAATGAAGAATGAGTATGGCCACAAATCAGACAGGAATCGCAATAAAGCGAGTAGGATTGTAGATACCCCAAGAAGCAGACAGAAACCGATAACCCCTACTAACATTTTATATTAAAATAAAAAAAACTTTATATTTAAAAATTATCAAAAATTATATTTAAATATTTATATTTAAAAACTTTATATTAATAATATATATGAGCCATGCAAGGAAGACTGCACTTGGGTATGAAAAATATGGGTTAACCTCCCTTAACGGTAATGGACGATTCCACTTGTGTGAAGAATGAGTATGGCCACAAATCAGACAGGAATCGCAATAAAGCGAGTAGGATTATCTAGATACCCCAAGAAGCAGACAGAAGCCGATAACCCCTACCAACAAACAGACTGACATTTTAAGCCTCACTGAGCAGGCATGAGGAAGCCGCTGAGTTAAGAATCCTGAACTAAAACGAAGCAGTGACAAGAAGTCAGAACACGATAAATTGACCACAAAAAGATAAGTGTTTCCATATGAATTGAAATTTGTTTCCATCGTGAGACTATTAACCGCTAAAAGAATATGTTTTACCAATTATTCGCACAATTATATAAACGTTGTTGAATGCGTCAGCTTGCTTTGTTTATTCCTTTCTTACGACTCATATGGGGAGTCGATAAATTTCACTACGTGGGATAGAAAAGCCATCAATAAGCGTTGGGCTCAATCAAAATGGTCAAAGAAGATTGGATAAAGGAAAAAGAAATTTGAAATGATAGATTTTGATCGTTACAAGTGTAAGAATTAATGTGGTTATAATTGCAGTGGCCAAAACCACTTCTTATAATACACTAGGAGGCCTTAGAGAAGCTTCCTCTCCCCACATCCGTTTTCTTTTGCAACCACACGCTTGTCTATAACAATAATATTGTAGGAAGCGCGTGGTGTAATGTTTAAATTCATAGGAAATGGACTCGTCGCCCCGAGTTCAAATCCTGGACGTGGTAACTGCATTTCACTTAGCGCTAATAGCCTTGGGAAAGGTATGAATTCTACTCTCCCTCCACCTATGGGTAAATAGTAGGGCAGACTGGGCTCTTTAACCTTGGTTAGGCAACCGGTCTAGGAGAAGGAAAACTCTGAATTCAAACCTGTTAAACTCCGCTTAAGAAATTGACCTTGTGTCGCATCCTGCTCGTGCGGAGGGGTTGGTAAATATATATAACAATACCATTGAACAACCTCGGACGGTTTTGGTTGGTAGTGATTTTTTTTAATACTTCGACTTTTTTTTTTAAATAGCTTTTGTCCGTGATTTAATTTAGGGCTTGTAGCGAAACGAGAAAACGAGCTCAAGGCCTCGTTTTAACGTGGGCCCACCCACAAGCCAAAGCTCATGGGTGGGAAAGAACAAAAATTGTGTCGATCCCCTCGGCATTCCCCCACAAGGGGGACGCCTCAGGCGCTGGGCAATTTGTACTTTATCGGACCAGTGGCCAAAGCACTTTGGACCCCCGAAGGTCAGGCAAGCGGAATGAGAACAGGATACCCCCGCGAATTGAATAAAGGGTTAGGTTCAAAGTTCCGTGATGGCTCCCGATTACGACAAGAAGCTTCCCGAATCCGAGAAGATTCCCGAGTCCGACACGAAATACCCGAAGAAGGCCGGAGGGCACATCGGCCGAAACGTTTTACAAATAACAATGAAGATGAGGACAATAGTCCGAATAATCCAAATAATACTTTTTTTTTTCTGACTTTGACTTTAGCACATGAATATGGATTGATTGTGTTAAAAATGAAAAGATCAGAGAAACGTTACAAAGTCTTTGTAGGAGGCCTACAAAGACTCAAGAAATCACTATCCAAATAGAGGATTACTCAGGATCGAAAAGAAAAACCTTTAAAAAAATAAATCACGAACGACTCCATGAGTTTTACTACCTATATTAGTGATATAATTTTTCTTCTTCCCATGTTTACCTGTACATCTGTGGTGAACGAGATGACTTACCTCCCGTGATATGCATCTGCTTGGAATGTCAGGTTCTAGCTGAAAAATAAAATGGTTGCCATTGTAGGGATTATCTCCCCGCTGAGTTGTCGCTTGTTCTCACCAGGAGCTATAGTATTTAAGCGCCTGGTTCAAACGCTTCTCTCTCTTTTCCTGTTCCTCAAACTACGAGACACATGGGTTAGATTCTGGTCTATTCCCTTCTCGTTGGGGCTTTGCCCCATCCCTACATTACTGTAAGTTATTCACACAGCATGGACTATCCCTAGTCTCATGTCTGTGGCTTTTATGTATATCTTTTTACCATTCATGAATGTGTCTCTATCTTTATTTACGTACACCTTATGTATTATGTACCCCTTTATCCATGTGCTGTATACGTATTAAATGTTTTGTTTATCAAACCTTTGTCGGAGTTTGTATCTTCAAGTATAATATCATCGTTAAATCTTCCACCATTAACGGACGGATTTATGGCGTGTAGTATCGTTTTGTCTCGTTGGTGACCTGATTGTGGCAACATCTAAGGAAATTATGCCAACAGAGAAACTGGATATAAGGAGTTCTTTTTGATCATTTCGGCAGTAATAACATCGACACGAATCTAGATTATCGTTTGTGACTTGGACGTGTATAACAAAGTCTAGAACTGAGAGAAGTGTGCGTAACGAAGGAGAGATGACCCAACGGAAGGACTGGGACCCGAGGCAACTCAAATTACTGTGACACATTTTTGAGACATATATGGAAATTTCTTCTTCTTCTTCTTCTTCTTCTTCTTCTTCTTCTTCTTCTTCTTCTTCTTCTTTCTTCTTTCTTCTTCTTCTTCTTCTTCTTCTTCTTCTTCTTCTTCTTCTTTCTTTCTTCTTCTTCTTCTTCTTCTTCTTCTTCTTCTTCTTCTTCTTCTTCTTCTTCTTCTTTTCTTTTCTTCTTCTTCTTCTTCTTCTTCTTCTTCTTCTTCTTCTTCTTCTTCTTCTTCTTCTTCTTTCTTTCTTTTCTTCTTTCTTTCTTCTTCTTCTTCTTCTTCTTCTTCTTCTTCTTCTTCTTCTTCTTCTTCTTTTCTCTTCTTCTTCTTCTTCTTCTTCTTCTTCTTCTTGTAATGCCTTTCTTCTTCTTCTTCTTCTTCTTCTTTTCTTCTTCTTCTTCTTCTTCTTCTTCTTCTTCTTCTTCTCAGGTTTTTTCTTCCCGAAAAAGAACGTGGTCGCCATTAACAGACGGATTTATGTGGTGTGTTCTCGTTTTGTCACGTTCGTGGCAGGATTCTACAAGTGCCTAGGCAAATTATTCCCACAAAGAAACTGGATATAAGGTGTTCGTTTTTGGTCATTTCGACAGTGGTGATTTCGGCGCGAAGGTAGATTCTCGTTTTGACTTGGACGTGTGTAACAAAGTCTGGAGCTGAAACCCAATGGAAGGACTAGGACTCAAATTACATCAACTTCTATACAGTTAGAAATGTCCAATCTCTCCATGTATCGAGACCCCTCTTTGGACCCTGTATATTCCCTCATTTTTCTATATTGTAGCACAATGCATAAGTGCAGAAATGTATATATATATATATATATATATATATATATATATATATATATATATATACCAACCCCTCCGTACGAGCAGGATGTGACACAAGGTCAAAAGGTTTGAATTCAGAGTTTTCCTTCTGCCTAGACCGGTTGCCTTCTCCTAGACTGGTTGCCTAACCAAGGTTAAAGAGCCCAGTCTGCCCTGCTATTTGTCCATAGCTGGAGGGAGAGTAAGATTCATACTTTTCCCAAGGGCATTAGCGCTAAGTGAAATGCAATTACCACATCCAGGATTCGAACTCGGGGCGACGAGTCCATTTCCCATGACTTTAACCATTACACCACGCGCTTCCTATATGTGTGTGTATATATGTGTATAGAAAAGTCAATCATAGGAAATCTCACCGGGGTCAATTCATGTAAACTCCAAGAATAAACAATGTGTCTAGTGCAATCTGTAACAAAGTCTGTAAGCCAGCTTCTGGTCTTAAGAGACATATGGTGATGCATAAGCATAAAAATTTTATCATCTGATCCATCTGATACAACGGGAAGGACGTCCTTCCTATGTCATATTTGCATCAAACTTTGTGGATCTGCAGCGGGTTTGATGAGTCATTTGATGGCTTAGGAGAGAAAAGGTTCTGGCAGTGGGGTTATAGGATTGTGAGGGACGGCAGTGATCTGTAAATATTATGCTATTGCTATATATGTGTATACTTTTATGGGAGTAAAATGAGGAAATAAATTCGATAGTATATGTAGAAATGTAGACAAACACGGGATGTTATAAAGGATGGATGTTTATTCCTGGTGATAATATCGATACTATAACGTTTAGGTCTTTATCTGACCATCTTCAGGATGTGAGATAAGATCTTGTGTCAGGAAGTTCAATTCTCTTTCTGTAGGTGACTGGTCACAAGTGGGAGGAGGTTGTGGTCAGCTGCTGCTGATATGGGTTGGATGTTTGATGTGGAGGTAGGGGGTGAATCATGATCGGCAATAGAGGCGGTGGGAATTGGGTCATGCGGTAGAGGTAAGAAAATGGAATTAGGTCATATTTGATGTTGTGATGTGTGAGGAACTATAGGAGTGGGGATGTGGGTTATTTGTGGGGGCTTGGTGCGTGTTTTTTTTTAATATATAGAGGGATGTTAGGTTGTTGTGTTGCTGTTGTTATGGTTTGAATTTGTCACTTTATAGCTGTCTACGACTATTTTCCTAGATATGGAGAAATGTTGAAAAAGCCGGACCTATTGTTTATATTCTGTATGTTATATATTGCACTGGCTTCGAAGTGGTCATATGGCTGATTTTTGTGATGTATTGCACCCATGATTTCGTATCTTGTGTAGTCTGCATCTATTTTTTATTTATTTATTTAAGATTGTTGTTAGAGTTCAAGTGGTGCAGCCATACAGTAGCACTGACACGACTACAGCTTGGAAGAATTCTCGCTTTATCTTTTCAGAGAAAATATATGTCTATATAATCAATAATCTGTCTATAGCTGTCCATGCATTTCCTATACGTAAATTGGCATCTGTTTCAGTAGATGAGATATTACTACCTTGGTATGTGAACTGGTCTATTATTTTGGGATGCATCGAGTGTGGAGATGCCACTATCTTGTACTCCATTTTATCTGAGTTCACATAGAGGCGAACGACTATTGCAGCCTTGTCTATGCTATGATGTGCAGTAGTAATTCGGATTGTACTAGTGTATTAGCGAGAAGCGTTCGATCATCTGCTTAGTCCGCATCTGTAATAGTCTCTACGGGATATCATCAGCTTCTTGCCTTTCTTTTAGCGTGAAGCATTAGTCTTTTATTAGGGATGTATGCTAGCATCGACGTACTGTTGAAATCGAAACTATAGTGTGTTTCTGATATGTGGTGGAATAGACAGTTGTTGCAGTTGCCTAATCTAATATTGCGCTTATGTTCATATATGCGTTTCTTAAGATCTCTGGAGGTTACACCTATGTATTTTTGTCGCGGTCCATACAAGGTATATATATATATATATATATATATATATATATATATATATATATATATATATATATATATAAGTTAAAAGAAAGGAAATGAATCCGACAATATGAGTATGAAAAGGTGGAATGAAAACATCACACAATGCTGTTAAAGAAGAAAACAATTTATAATATAATCATAGCTGATACTTCCGTTTAAATTGTTTCGTCTTGTTGCCAACATCTCAAAAATCCGCTACATTTGGATATGTTTTAATGACAAAAGGTATACTTAGAGACATGACCAACATATATATGGCGCGAAGGCCCACATTGGTGTATAATGTAACGACTTTCGTTCTTTTTTGCAGTATTAAGGTTTTTTGTTTGTGAACTGATTTGACATTCTTCTCCGACCCAAACAACTACGGAGTGAATGTGCTCTGATGATGATTTTTGTAAAATCGAAATATTGATCAGTATCAGCTATGATTATATTATAAATTGTTTTCTTCTTTAACAGCATTGTGTGATGTTTTCATTACACACACACACACACACACACACACACACACATATATATATATATATTTATATATGTGTGTGTGTGTGTGTGTGTGTGTGTGTGCATGATTTTGAAACATCATACAGATCGGATGCGTGTGTGTATATGCAAACTGGAAACATTGGAGAAAATAGAGTAAGTTTGTGTACATGCGTATGTATATGTATGTATGTGCAAGCTGGACATGTGTGTGTGTGTGTGTGTGTGTGTGTGTGTGTGTGTGTGTGTGTATAAGTGTGTGTACTAGATAAGGGTTAGCCTGTGTCGGTCAAAGTAAGTTTAGGAAACCGGCGATAGAAAGACCAACACTACTTTGGCCTTTACGTATGCTAGAAGAGCAGTCAGAGAGGCCTACTACGATCAATCGGCTGGTCACGTCAAGCCCTAGCACCTTGACTGTTCCGGCCGTATTCCTCAATTGCTCTTATATCATACCCCTAACCCTTTTATCATAAATCATCTAGAAGACGGTGGCTGAGGGTCAATGTCCTTGGTATAACGCTAAATTGCATCTAGTGGTGAGGTTTCAATTCCAGACTCGGGGAAATGTGGAGTACCTCTTCATCGCCTTCTCCCGGATCCACATTGACCTGGAGTGGGAGTACCTGTTGGGATCTCATCTGTGGGTTAAATAGATATAAAAATGAGTTAAAATGTGTTTTATAAAAGAGTGTAAAAAATTGAATACCCAACAAGAATGAATAAGACAAAACGTCTTCTGCATGAAATAACCCAAGGGTTAACATGCCGTAAAAATTAACCAACCTACCAACCAACCAACCAACCACACAACTAACCAACTATTTAGAGAATGGGCATGAGTAATTCCATGTCAAATCATCCAGTAAAAGTAAAATTGTCACCCACCCACTTCAATTTTTCTGAATATTTTTCCATGTGTGGACTTATGTTAACATTAGATAATCCCCAAAATTTGAGCGTCCAATTTTTTTAAAAAGTCAATCAATTTTAAGTTATTGATGATTTCTGATTTTTTTTATAGCAAGATCAATATCCCGATGTGGCACTGCATCTATGACAATTTTCTTTAGATATTATTTTACACATATTGAACATTATTTGTACCAAGAAGATAGTTTGACATTTGCTAATCCGCACTTGGACAAAATTTCAGAAAAATTGAAGGGGGTGGGGGACATGGCCTGGATGATTTGACATAGAATTACCCACATATCAGTTGGGGGCCTCGTAGGGTGTCATATGACAGTCTACAAACCCCATTTTCGACCTCTTTTGTATCTCTTGGACTCTTTTTTACATTCCATTATCAAGTTAACCTTTTTTTATATTTTTGTAACCCTTCAACATTCGACTCGTTCATAGAACAGTACGTGTATATTTCTATATATTGAGACATGTTTGTGTATTCTTTCTAGGGACGGTTCAGATCAGTCGGTAAAGCGTCCGACTAGGAACCACAAGGTTCCTGATTCGATACCGGTCCTCGCCAACTCAGCGTATAAGTAGCACAGGGATATGTGCGGTAAAGCGAGGAGCTGATTTTGGGAGACGCCAAAATAATCTCCTTGGTCTAGCGCTTGTGAAAACGGGATAGGCTGTCTGGCTGATACCGACTTTAGGACACCCCGACGACGACTTAGTTTGTATATTAAAAAAATCATATGTTGGTTTGATTTAATGGCATATCAACGCTGTGGGTTATTTAATGCCAACTCAGTAATATCTATAAAATAAACATAATCTATTAATAATGGAGATTCACTTCCGGGTTTTGTCTGTAACAAAAATTACGTCACTGCTTACGTCACATTACCCAAAATCGTTATAACATAGAATAAATACACTCAAAATTTGAACATGCAACATTAGATAGTCCTCATTGTCTTTTTAAAACAAGTTTTAATAAATACATGACTGGTATTATATATCCATATTAAAAGTTTACATTTCAAATTGTTTTATTTTTTAATCTTTAATGAATTTGATGATTTTACTTACGTACAAACTCGCTGACATTGAATTTTTAACTCCCACCCTCAGGTAATATGTTTCAAAAATCTATTTTTACATGCACTAGTATTAATAATGGAGATTCGCTTCCGTTTTTTGTCTGTAACAAAAACTACGTCACTGCTTACGTCACATTACCCGAAATCATCATAACAGAATAAATACACTCAAAATTTGAACATGCAACATTAGACAGTCCTCATTGTTTTTAAAACAAGTTTTAATAAATACATGACTGGTATTATATATCTATATATAGTTTGTTTTATTTTAATACATATTTAAAGTTTACATTTCAAATTGTTTTATTTTTTAATCCTTTAATGAATTTGATGATTTTACTTACTTAGGGTACAAACTCGCTGACATTGAATTTTTAACTCCCACCCTCAGGTAATATGTTTCAAAAAATCTATTTTTACATCGCCCGGAGGGTATTTTTTTTATTTTGCACTAGTCTTATTATAATGGAGATTGTGGGTTTGTATGTCTGTAACCGAAACTATATTACCATTCAAGTCACAATTCCCTTTGTTATTTACATCACATCCCCGTGATTTTATTTTTAATTAAACCTCAATTACTAATAAAATAGTCCTTTATATTGTTGGACTTATTTGCATATTATCTAAATGCAATTGTATTTATAAATACAACAAAATAGCTGTTTACAGTGTGAATGAGAAGGCTAATTTGCATATTGATATTAAAAATTTGATTTTAATAAATATGTGCTTAGTATTATGGATTTTTAATTGTTTGGTTTTATCTTAATGAATATGAGCAAAAATTTCTTCAATAAATTTTAAATGAAATTCATTAACAAGAAGAAATAAGTGTAATTTATTCTTTACTTCCTATTTTAACTAAATCGTTAAATTAGGAAAGTTTAGAAATGAAAGACAGGAGTGATGGAAGAGTAAGTTTCAGTTGTTCTATTTTTCGATTATACCCCCCTCTGTTTCAAATCTTTTTATCTGCATTCTTATTTAGTTTCATTAGCCTTTCTAATTTAATATATCTTATTACATTAAATACTTGCACCCGGAGGGTGCATATATTTGCTAGTATTAATAATGGAGATTCGCTTCCGGTTTTTGTCTGTAACAAAAACTACGTCACTGCTTACGTCACATTACCCGAAATCGTCATAACAGAATAAATACACTCAAAATTTGAACATGCAAGATTAGACAGTCCTCATTGTTTTTTAAAACAAGTTTTAATAAATACATGACTGGTATTATATATCTATATATAGTTTGTTTTATTTTAATACATATTTAAAGTTTACATTTCAAATTGTCTTATTTTTTAATCCTTTAATGAATTTGATGATTTTACTTACTTAGGGTACAAACTCGCTGACATTGAATTTTTAACTCCCACCCTCAGGTAATATGTTTCAAAAATCTATTTTTACATCGCCCGGAGGGTGTTTTTTTTAATTTTGCACTAGTATTAATAATGGAGATTCGCTTCCGTTTTTTGTCTGTAACAAAAACTACGTCACTGCTTACGTCACATTACCCGAAATCATCATAACAGAATAAATACACTCAAAATTTGAGCATGCAACATTAGACAGTCCTCATTGTTTTTTAAAACAAGTTTTAATAGATACATCCCCGGTATCATATATTTATATATAGTTTGTTTTATTTTAATAGATATTCAAAGTTAATAGAACTTAGTTTCGATTTCAAATTGTTTTATTATTTTTTTTTTTTTTTTACTCATTTAATAAATTTGATGATTTCATGATTTAATTCTCCGACATTTAATTTCTAACTTCCACCTCCTCATGCAATATCTTTCAAAAATTAATTTTTACATCGCCCGGGGTGTTTTTTTTTTATTTTGCTAGTAAACATAATATATATAATATAACAATGAATGATATAACAAATAATAACATAATATATAACATAACACAATATATACACATATTTATACCTAGCTACAAAAAAGGGGCCGGGTTAGCTCAGTCGGTAGAGCGTTCGGCTAGAAACCACAAGGTTCCTAGTTCGATACCGGTCCCCGCCAACTCAGCGTATGAGTAGCACAGGGATCTGTGCGGTAAAGTAAGGAGCTGATGGTAGGCGTGGCGCTCCACCTCAGATGCTAAAAAACAATCTCCTTGGTCTAGCGCTATTGAAAAGGGGATAGACACCCTCGCTGACTGGCTGATATCGACTTTAGGCCGCCCCGTCGACTTTACTTTACTTACTTACAAAAAAGAAAAACTCCCGCCACCAAAACATTATGTGGCATTAATAACAGAAACTTACTAGCTACACACACCCCCATCAGAAGAAAAAAAAATGGAATTCCCACTCCAAACTTAAAAGAAGCGTATCGGGGAATAGATTAAAATTTATCGGCGAATTTCGAGCTAACGTATATTTTGGTGGAAAAACGCACAATGCAAAAGTATACGTTGTACCCGGTAAGAATTCGTGTCTGTTCGGTATTGACTGGATAATTTTAAACTCTTTTTGTAATAAATTAGACGCTACAGAAAAAAATAAATCCAGACAAACAGAGAAAGTTTTAACAGAACTAAAAAATGAATTTCTCAAGTATTTTCTGAAGGTTTAGGTTGTTGCACGAAAAAGTAAGATTCGAAATTAAAGAAAATGCAAAACCAGTTTTCAAACCTAAAAGAAATGTACCCTTTTCATCTTTGGAGGTAATAAACAAAGAACTCGAAAGACTAGAGAAAGTCGGAGTGATCGAAAAGGTGGATTATTCAGATTGGGCGTCACCGACAGTATACGTAAAGAAAAAAAACAAAAAAATAAGAGTCTGCGCTGATTTTTCGACAGGCCTAAATGACTGTATTAGCAATTGACCCCCCCCCCCTATTCTCGACCTAACTTCACCTGTATGAGAATGACATCCGTCGAAGCAGGGACTCAATCCAATGTCCCGAAGAAGGTCTAACAGACCGAAACGTTATAACGTCGACATCACTACCTACAATAAATATCCATCTTGTACAACATCCCGTGCTTGTCTACCTTTCTCCACACATATTTATACATACTGTTACGCCCGCACACTCGTTGGGATCGACCAGCGAGCGCGCGCAACAAGCAATAATAATAATAAAAAAAAAAATGTGCGAGATAGGTCCCAGTTATAAAAACAAACAGTATCGTATAAAAAGGGAGATGGGATTTCAAACCTCTCTCTCTCTCTCTCTCTCTCTCTCTCTCTCTCTCTCTCTCTCTCTCTCTCTTCTCTCTCTCCTCTGCTTGAAAGCAACACAATGACAACACTGAAATGACGACCAAACTTTGAATAAACATGTAAAGGTTTATTTATTCTAAATTACACAAGAAGCGGGGGGGGGGGTTTAAAAGTACAATAGTCAAGCCTGTGTATTGACGGGGTGAGTGAGACGCTAGCTAATTCTTATACCAAGATACGTGAACGACCAATCGAGCAAACGCGAATACTGGCATATAAACAATAACCACACAATCAATAAGAGTTTACAGAATACAACAACAATAATCATACAATCAATAAGAGTTTACAGAATACAACAACAATAATCATACAACCAATAAGAGTTTACAGAATACAACAACAATAATCATACAATCAATAAGAGTTTACAGAATACAACAACAATAATCATACAATCAATAAGAGTTTACAGAATACAACAACAATAATCATACAATCAATAAGAGTTTACAGAATACAACAACAATAACCACACAATCAATAAGAGTTTACAGAATACAACAAACAGAATGCATTTTTGCTTTCAACTCATGATTAACCGCATGGTCTGTCGAAGGAACGTCCTTTTACACAAAAAGATTAGAATCTGTTAAAATCCTTTTTCACAGAATTTCAGAGTCACTCAAAAGTTCCTGTCGAAACAACAGTAATTCAATCTCTTTTCTTTCCTTCTTTTTATTCACTCTTCTGTCATCCGTAGTTTCTTTCTTTTTTTCTCTGTGACAGACTGGATGCTGGTTCGTCAGTAATCTTCTAATCATCCATCAAATATGTAAATATCTTCAATCAAATATTTAAATATCTTCTCTCGGAGCGAGGGATTATACATCGTCTCGCTGGTGACGGAGACCCGGTGTCGCCTGCACTCTTGTGGTCGCGACGCCACCTCAAAGAAAGGGCGGTTGGCAATACACTACAAACCGAATCGACCTACGATTTTACGTATGTATACTAGTTGATGTACTAATAGGGTGTCACAATACATATGTTTTGTAAGGGATTATTTTGTGGTAAACATTTTTTTTTAAATTATATGTTGTATGTACAAAGGCCTTTATCATGTCTTTTCTTCTGTAGTATTCTGTGTTAGTATATCACAGATACCATCATCATCATTATGTCATACTGACAGCACGGATTCCCATGACACTCTTTCTTTCTCTCTCTCTCTCTCTCTTCTCTCTCTCTCTCTCTCTCTCTCTCTCTCTTAACATACACACTCTCTCTTTCTTCCTCTTTCTTCCCCCTCTCTCTCTTTCTCACACACACACTTTCTTTCTTTCTTTCTCACTCTCTCTCTCTCTCTGTATGTTTCTCACATACACACTCTCACTTGCTCACTCTTTCTTCCCCCATCTCTTTCTCTCTCTTTCTCACACACACTCCCTCTCTTTCTCCCTCTCTCTCCTTCTGTCTTTCTCTTTCTCTCTTTCTCACTCTCTATCCCTCATCCCCCCTCTCTCTCCATATGTCCCAATTGGTTATCGACCCTACTAAGTTCTCAGTACAGCATCCAGTATCCGTACATAGGTTGATTGATGTAAGTTTTTTTTCCAGATTGGCTGACTCCCATGTGTCCATGCGTAGGTGTCCACAAACGAACGTCAATAATGAGTTTTACTTCTCCATCAGTCTAGTATGTATTGTTCGTCTTACTTGGATGGTCTGTGTGACAGGAGTAGTAAGTGACCGAACAGATACTTTTTTTTAAGCGGTGTGCTGCTTTCAGGATTTGTTGAAGACAGCACCCAGTATCCTTGTGTAGTTCCCATCTAGCTTTTTCTCTAAGCTTTTTTTGTGGTGTGCTGCTTTCAGGATTTGTTGAAGACAGCACCCAGTATCCTTGTGTAGTTCCCATCTAGCTTTTTCTCTATGTGCTGCTTTCAGGATTGTTGAAGACAGCACCCAGTATCCTTGTGTAGTTCCCATCTAGCTTTTTCTCTAAGCTTTTTTGTGGTGTGCTGCTTTCAGGATTTGTTGAAGACAGCACCCAGTATCCTTGTGTAGTTCCATCTAGCTTTTCTCTAAGCTTTTTTGTGGTGTGCTGCTTTCAGGATTTGTGAAGACAGCACCCAGTATCCTTGTGTAGTTCCCATCTAGCTTTTTCTCTAAGCTTTTTTGTGGTGTGCTGCTTTCAGGATTTGTTGAAGACAGCACCCAGTATCCTTGTGTAGTTCCCATCTAGCTTTTTCTCTAAGCTTTTTTGTGGTGTGCTGCTTTCAGGATTTGTTGAAGACAGCACCCAGTATCCTTGTGTAGTTCCCATCTAGCTTTTTCTCTAAGCTTTTTTGTGGTGTGCTGCTTTCAGGATTTGTTGAAGACAGCACCCAGTATCCTTGTGTAGTTCCCATCTAGCTTTTTCTCTAAGCTTTTTTGTGGTGTGCTGCTTTCAGGATTTGTTGAAGACAGCACCCAGTATCCTTGTGTAGTTCCCATCTAGCTTTTTCTCTAAGCTTTTTTGTGGTGCTGCTTTCAGGATTTGTTGAAGACAGCACCCAGTATCCTTGTGTAGTTCCCATCTAGCTTTTTCTCTAAGCTTTTTTGTGGTGTGCTGCTTTCAGGATTTGTTGAAGACAGCACCCAGTATCCTTGTGTAGTTCCCATCTAGCTTTTTTCTCTAAGCTTTTTTGTGGTGTGCTGCTTTCAGGATTTGTTGAAGACAGCACCCAGTATCCTTGTGTAGTTCCCATCTAGCTTTTTCTCTAAGCTTTTTTTTGTGGTGTGCTGCTTTCAGGATTTGTTGAAGACAGCACCCAGTATCCTTGTGTAGTTCCCATCTAGCTTTTTCTCTAAGCTTTTTTGTGGTGTGCTGCTTTCAGGATTTGTTGAAGACAGCACCCAGTATCCTTGTGTAGTTCCCATCTAGCTTTTTCTCTAAGCTTTTTTGTGGTGTGCTGCTTTCAGGATTTGTTGAAGACAGCACCCAGTATCCTTGTGTAGTTCCCATCTAGCTTTTTCTCTAAGCTTTTTTGTGGTGTGCTGCTTTCAGGATTTGTTGAAGACAGCACCCAGTATCCTTGTGTAGTTCCCATCTAGCTTTTCTCTAAGCTTTTTTGTGGTGTGCTGCTTTCAGGATTTGTTGAAGACAGCACCCAGTATCCTTGTGTAGTTCCCATCTAGCTTTTTCTCTAAGCTTTTTTGTGGTGTGCTGCTTTCAGGATTTGTTGAAGACAGCACCCAGTATCCTTGTGTAGTTCCCATCTAGCTTTTTCTCTAAGCTTTTTTGTGGTGTGCTGCTTTCAGGATTTGTTGAAGACAGCACCCAGTATCCTTGTGTAGTTCCCATCTAGCTTTTCTCTAAGCTTTTTTGTGGTGTGCTGCTTTCAGGATTTGTTGAAGACAGCACCCAGTATCCTTGTGTAGTTCCCATCTAGCTTTTTCTCTAAGCTTTTTTGTGGTGTGCTGCTTTCAGGATTTGTTGAAGACAGCACCCAGTATCCTTGTGTAGTTCCCATCTAGCTTTTTCTCTAAGCTTTTTTGTGGTGTGCTGCTTTCAGGATTTGTTGAAGACAGCACCCAGTATCCTTGTGTAGTTCCCATCTAGCTTTTTCTCTAAGCTTTTTTGTGGTGTGCTGCTTTCAGGATTTGTTGAAGACAGCACCCAGTATCCTTGTGTAGTTCCCATCTAGCTTTTTCTCTAAGCTTTTTTGTGGTGTGCTGCTTTCAGGATTTGTTGAAGACAGCACCCAGTATCCTTGTGTAGTTCCCATCTAGCTTTTTCTCTAAGCTTTTTTGTGGTGTGCTGCTTTCAGGATTTGTTGAAGACAGCACCCAGTATCCTTGTGTAGTTCCCATCTAGCTTTTTCTCTAAGCTTTTTTGTGGTGTGCTGCTTTCAGGATTTGTTGAAGACAGCACCCAGTATCCTTGTGTAGTTCCCATCTAGCTTTTTCTCTAAGCTTTTTTGTGGTGTGTGCTGCTTTCAGGATTTGTTGAAGACAGCACCCAGTATCCTTGTGTAGTTCCCATCTAGCTTTTTCTCTAAGCTTTTTTGTGGTGTGCTGCTTTCAGGATTTGTTGAAGACAGCACCCAGTATCCTTGTGTAGTTCCCATCTAGCTTTTTCTCTAAGCTTTTTTGTGGTGTGCTGCTTTCAGGATTTGTTGAAGACAGCACCCAGTATCCTTGTGTAGTTTCCCATCTAGCTTTTTCTCTAAGCTTTTTTGTGGTGTGCTGCTTTCAGGATTTGTTGAAGACAGCACCCAGTATCCTTGTGTAGTTCCCATCTAGCTTTTTCTCTAAGCTTTTTTGTGGTGTGCTGCTTTCAGGATTTGTTGAAGACAGCACCCAGTATCCTTGTGTAGTTCCCATCTAGCTTTTTCTCTAAGCTTTTTTGTGGTGTGCTGCTTTCAGGATTTGTTGAAGACAGCACCCAGTATCCTTGTGTAGTTCCCATCTAGCTTTTTCTCTAAGCTTTTTGTGGTGTGCTGCTTTCAGGATTTGTTGAAGACAGCACCCAGTATCCTTGTGTAGTTCCCATCTAGCTTTTTCTCTAAGCTTTTTTGTGGTGTGCTGCTTTCAGGATTTGTTGAAGACAGCACCCAGTATCCTTGTGTAGTTCCCATCTAGCTTTTTCTCTAAGCTTTTTTGTGGTGTGCTGCTTTCAGGATTTGTTGAAGACAGCACCCAGTATCCTTGTGTAGTTCCCATCTAGCTTTTTCTCTAAGCTTTTTTGGGTGTGCTGCTTTCAGATTTGTTGAAGACAGCACCCAGTATCCTTGTGTAGTTCCCATCTAGCTTTTTCTCTAAGCTTTTTTGTGGTGTGCTGCTTTCAGGATTTGTTGAAGACAGCACCCAGTATCCTTGTGTAGTTCCCATCTAGCTTTTTCTCTAAGCTTTTTTGTGGTGTGCTGCTTTCAGGATTTGTTGAAGACAGCACCCAGTATCCTTGTGTAGTTCCCATCTAGCTTTTTCTCTAAGCTTTTTTGTGGTGTGCTGCTTTCAGGATTTGTTGAAGACAGCACCCAGTATCCTTGTGTAGTTCCATCTAGCTTTTTCTCTAAGCTTTTTTGTGGGTGTGCTGCTTCAGGATTTGTTGAAGACAGCACCCAGTATCCTTGTGTAGTTCCCATCTAGCTTTTTCTCTAAGCTTTTTTTGTGGTGTGCTGCTTTCAGGATTTGTTGAAGACAGCACCCAGTATCCTTGTGTATTCCCATCTAGCTTTTTCTCTAAGCTTTTTTGTGGTGTGCTGCTTTCAGGATTTGTTGAAGACAGCACCCAGTATCCTTGTGTAGTTCCCATCTAGCTTTTTCTCTAAGCTTTTTTGTGGTGTGCTGCTTTCAGGATTTGTTGAAGACAGCACCCAGTATCCTTGTGTAGTTCCCATCTAGCTTTTTCTCTAAGCTTTTTTGTGGTGTGCTGCTTTCAGGATTTGTTGAAGACAGCACCCCAGTATCCTTGTGTAGTTCCCATCTAGCTTTTTCTCTAAGCTTTTTTGGTTTGTGCTGCCTTCAGGATTTTTTGAAGACAGCAACCCAGTATCCTGTGTGTTCCCATCTAGCTTTTTCTCTAAGCTTTTTGGGTGTGCTGCTTTCAGGATTGTTGAAGACAGCACCCAGTATCCTGTGTTAGTTCCCATCTAGCTTTTCTCTAAGCTTTTTTGTTGTGTGCTGCTTTCAGGATTTGTTGAAGACAGCACCCAGTATCTGGGTAGTTTCCCATCTAGCTTTATCTCTAAGCTTTTTTGTGTGATCCTCTCC
>CM042179.1:41218325-41245825 GCA_023376005.1 Doryteuthis pealeii
AGAGGGATGCAGGGCCGTGAGTGCGCGTATCCGCGCCAGAAAGAATGACCGCAGAAACAAAATGGAAAGGTATGACCACGGAAACGAAATGGAATCGAGAAGGAATGACCGCCGAAACAGAATGGAAAGTAACGACGCAGGTACGAAGGAAAAAGGTAGGACGAACGGTAAGAAGGAAACAACCAGGCAACGCAACCGGGATGGGAGAAGGATCTTTGGGTGAGTGCTCTGGTGCCCGACGGGCCACTCCGTGTGGGCGGTTGCACATCATGGAGAGAAACAATGTGTCATGTGAATTTTTTTTTTCTTGTTGTAATTTTTGTTTTGTTTGTGTAATTTATGAATAAATGACAAGAAAGGCAAGGGGAGGTATATAAACCAATGGCGGTGCAAGAATGTGTATGTGCATATAAATGCACACTTAGTATATAGTTAAATAATAGTTAGTTAAATCGAATTAAAAAGGTAGTAAGTCAAACCACATATATGTATATAAAATATATGTGTATGTATGTTGTAGACCGAATAAGTAGTAGTAAAACCCATATATAGATAAGTAGATAATGTGTGAATATATATATATGTATAGATAGATAGATAGATACTATGTGTGCATGTATACATACATGTGTGTGTATGCATATATGTGTATGTGTAAGTAGGCATATTGTTTGTGGGTGGCAATAGGCAACAAAAGCATAAAACTGAGGATAGATATAAAAGGATGATAATCTCTTCTTAGGAGACGAGAAGTCTGGGTTGTGACAACTTTAATAGTTGACCAGTTGGTCAGATAGGTCATAAAAAATCATGGGGTGGTCTTTTAGACAAAGAACCTTTCAAATCCCACAGGGTTGATAAGATCTCAGAGATGAGATTTGATACGAGAGTGAGATGAGATTTGGGGATTCTGGGAAATTTAGAAAGTTTGGACAGTTAGTCTTGGGACAGCGGAGAGACCAGTTAGCTTCTGGACAGCGGAGAGAGCAGTTAGTCTAGCATTAGAAGGGGTCTCCAAAAGGAACGGGGGGAACCCCCCCTCCATCTCGACAACCAGTAGAGATAGCAGCAGATGGATACGTGTTATATATCTCTTGGCCTTTTCTGATGTTCACCTGACTGACATTGTCTTGTCTTCATTTCTCTTGTTGTTGTTTTGTTTCCCTTATGACACATGGGTGCGTTTCAGACACGGCGTTGGGGTTTTGTCCGACGATCAATACGGCCAGTGACAGAAGTGACAGAGAGATTCCGGACAGATTGCTATTGGTCATCAATATTCTCTCCGGACGTCCTGTACGTAACAATCCAGAGTATCGATCTGGGAGACTGCTATTGATAGTGATCAATATTCTCCCAGACGATTTGGACGAGAAGAACGGCGAAATGATGACGACGCGAACCCATGTCTCATACCAGTATCCTTGTGTAGTTCCCATCTAGCTTTTTCTCTAAGCTTTTTTGTGGTGTGCTGCTTTCAGGATTTGTTGAAGACAGCACCCAGTATCCTTGTGTAGTTCCCATCTAGCTTTTCTCTAAGCTTTTTTGTGGTGTGCTGCTTTCAGGATTTGTTGAAGACAGCACCCAGTATCCTTGTGTAGTTCCCATCTAGCTTTTTCTCTAAGCTTTTTTGGTGTGTGCTGCTTTCAGGATTTGTTGAAGACAGCACCCAGTATCCTTGTGTTGTTCCCATCTAGCTTTTTCTCTAAGCTTTTTTGTGGTGTGCTGCTTTCAGGATTTGTTGAAGACAGCACCCAGTATCCTTGTGTAGTTCCCATCTAGCTTTTTCTCTAAGCTTTTTTGTGTGTGCTGCTTTCAGGATTTGTTGAAGACAGCACCCAGTATCCTTGTGTAGTTCCCATCTAGCTTTTTCTCTAAGCTTTTTTGTGGTGTGCTGCTTTCAGGATTTGTTGAAGACAGCACCCAGTATCCTTGTGTAGTTCCCATCTAGCTTTTTCTCTAAGCTTTTTGTGGTGTGCTGCTTTCAGGATTTGTTGAAGACAGCACCCAGTATCCTTGTGTAGTTCCCATCTAGCTTTTTCTCTAAGCTTTTTTTGGTGTGCTGCTTTCAGGATTTGTTGAAGACAGCACCCAGTATCCTTGTGTAGTTCCCATCTAGCTTTTTCTAAGCTTTTTTGTGGTGTGCTGCTTTCAGGATTTGTTGAAGACAGCACCCAGTATCCTTGTGTAGTTCCCATCTAGCTTTTTCTCTAAGCTTTTTTGTTGTGCTGCTTTCAGGATTTGTTGAAGACAGCACCCAGTATCCTTGTGTAGTTCCCATCTAGCTTTTCTCTAAGCTTTTTGCTTTCAGGATTTGTTGAAGACAGCACCCAGTATCCTTGTGTAGTTCCCATCTAGCTTTTTCTCTAAGCTTTTTGTGGTGTGCTGCTTTCAGGATTTGTTGAAGACAGCACCCAGTATCCTTGTGTAGTTCCCATCTAGCTTTTTCTCTAAGCTTTTTTGTGGTGTGCTGCTTTCAGGATTTGTTGAAGACAGCACCCAGTATCCTTGTGTAGTTCCCATCTAGCTTTTTCTCTAAGCTTTTTGTGGTGTGCTGCTTTCAGGATTTGTTGAAGACAGCACCCAGTATCCTTGTGTAGTTCCCATCTAGCTTTTTCTCTAAGCTTTTTTGTGGTGTGCTGCTTTCAGGATTTGTTGAAGACAGCACCCAGTATCCTTGTGTAGTTCCCATCTAGCTTTTTCTCTAAGCTTTTTTGTGGTGTGCTGCTTTCAGGATTTGTTGAAGACAGCACCCAGTATCCTTGTGTAGTTCCATCTAGCTTTTTCTCTAAGCTTTTTTGTGGTGTGCTGCTTTCAGGATTTGTTGAAGACAGCACCCAGTATCCTTGTGTAGTTCCCATCTAGCTTTTTCTCTAAGCTTTTTTGTGGTGTGCTGCTTTCAGGATTTGTTGAAGAGCACCCAGTATCCTTGTGTAGTTCCCATCTAGCTTTTTCTCTAAGCTTTTTTGTGGTGTGCTGCTTTCAGGATTTGTTGAAGACAGCACCCAGTATCCTTGTGTAGTTCCCATCTAGCTTTTTCTCTAAGCTTTTTTGTGGTGTGCTGCTTTCAGGATTTGTTGAAGACAGCACCCAGTATCCTTGTGTAGTTCCCATCTAGCTTTTTCTCTAAGCTTTTTTGTGGTGTGCTGCTTTCAGGATTTGTTGAAGACAGCACCCAGTATCCTTGTGTAGTTCCCATCTAGCTTTTTCTCTAAGCTTTTGTGGTGTGCTGCTTTCAGGATTTGTTGAAGACAGCACCCAGTATCCTTGTGTAGTTCCCATCTAGCTTTTTCTCTAAGCTTTTTTGTGGTGTGCTGCTTTCAGGATTTGTTGAAGACAGCACCCAGTATCCTTGTGTAGTTCCCATCTAGCTTTTTTCTCTAAGCTTTTTTGTGGTGTGCTGCTTTCAGGATTTGTTGAAGACAGCACCCAGTATCCTTGTGTAGTTCCCATCTAGCTTTTTCTCTAAGCTTTTTTGTGGTGTGCTGCTTTCAGGATTTGTTGAAGACAGCACCCAGTATCCTTGTGTAGTTCCCATCTAGCTTTTTTCTAAGCTTTTTTGTGGTGTGCTGCTTTCAGGATTTGTTGAAGACAGCACCCAGTATCCTTGTGTAGTTCCCATCTAGCTTTTCTCTAAGCTTTTTTGTGGTGTGCTGCTTTCAGGATTTGTTGAAGACAGCACCCCAGTATCCTTGTGTAGTTCCATCTAGCTTTTTCTCTAAGCTTTTTTGTGTGTGCTGCTTCAGGATTTGTTGAGACAGCACCCAGTATCCTTGTGTAGTTCCCATCTAGCTTTTCTCTAAGCTTTTTTGTGGTGTGCTGCTTTCAGGATTTGTTGAAGACAGCACCCAGTATCCTTGTGTATCATCTAGCTTTTTCTCTAAGCTTTTTTGTGGTGTGCTGCTTTCAGGATTTGTTGAAGACAGCACCCAGTATCCTTGTGTAGTTCCCATCTAGCTTTTTCTCTAAGCTTTTTTGTGGTGTGCTGCTTTCAGGATTTGTTGAAGACAGCACCCAGTATCCTTGTGTAGTTCCCATCTAGCTTTTTCTCTAAGCTTTTTTGTGGTGTGCTGCTTTCAGGATTTGTTGAAGACAGCACCAGTATCCTTGTGTAGTTCCCATCTAGCTTTTTCTCTAAGCTTTTTTGTGGTGTGCTGCTTTCAGGATTTGTTGAAGACAGCACCCAGTATCCTTGTGTAGTTCCCATCTAGCTTTTTCTCTAAGCTTTTTTGTGGTGTGCTGCTTTCAGGATTTGTTGAAGACAGCACCCAGTATCCTTGTGTAGTTCCCATCTAGCTTTTTCTCTAAGCTTTTTTGTGGTGTGCTGCTTTCAGGATTTGTTGAAGACAGCACCCAGTATCCTTGTGTAGTTCCCATCTAGCTTTTCTCTAAGCTTTTTTGTGGTGTGCTGCTTTCAGGATTTGTTGAAGACAGCACCCAGTATCCTTGTGTAGTTCCCATCTAGCTTTTTCTCTAAGCTTTTTTGTGGTGTGCTGCTTTCAGGATTTGTTGAAGACAGCACCCAGTATCCTTGTGTAGTTCCCATCTAGCTTTTTCTCTAAGCTTTTTTGTGGTGTGCTGCTTTCAGGATTTGTTGAAGACAGCACCCAGTATCCTTGTGTAGTTCCCATCTAGCTTTTTCTCTAAGCTTTTTTGTGGTGTGCTGCTTTCAGGATTTGTTGAAGACAGCACCCAGTATCCTTGTGTAGTTCCCATCTAGCTTTTTCTCAAGCTTTTTTGTGGTGTGCTGCTTTCAGGATTTGTTGAAGACAGCACCCAGTATCCTTGTGTAGTTCCCATCTAGCTTTTTCTCTAAGCTTTTTGTGGTGTGCTGCTTTCAGGATTTGTTGAAGACAGCACCCAGTATCCTTGTGTAGTTCCCATCTAGCTTTTTCTCTAAGCTTTTTTGTGTGTGCTGCTTTCAGGATTTGTTGAAGACAGCACCAGTATCCTTGTGTAGTTCCCATCTAGCTTTTTCTCTAGCTTTTTGTGGTGTGCTGCTTTCAGGATTTGTTGAAGACAGCACCCAGTATCCTTGTGTAGTTCCCATCTAGCTTTTTCTCTAAGCTTTTTTGTGGTGTGCTGCTTTCAGGATTTGTTGAAGACAGCACCCAGTATCCTTGTGTAGTTCCCATCTAGCTTTTTCTCTAAGCTTTTTTGTGGTGTGCTGCTTTCAGGATTTGTTGAAGACAGCACCCAGTATCCTTGTGTAGTTCCCATCTAGCTTTTTCTCTAGCTTTTTTGTGTGTGCTGCTTTCAGGATTTGTTGAAGACAGCACCCAGTATCCTTGTGTAGTTCCCATCTAGCTTTTTCTCTAAGCTTTTTTGTGGTGTGCTGCTTTCAGGATTTGTTGAAGACAGCACCCAGTATCCTTGTGTAGTTCCCATCTAGCTTTTTCTCTAAGCTTTTTTGTGGTGTGCTGCTTTCAGGATTTGTTGAAGACAGCACCCAGTATCCTTGTGTAGTTCCCATCTAGCTTTTTCTCTAAGCTTTTTTGTGGTGTGCTGCTTTCAGGATTTGTTGAAGACAGCACCCAGTATCCTTGTGTAGTTCCCATCTAGCTTTTTCTCTAAGCTTTTTTGTGGTGTGCTGCTTTCAGGATTTGTTGAAGACAGCACCCAGTATCCTTGTGTAGTTCCCATCTAGCTTTTCTCTAAGCTTTTTTGTGGTGTGCTGCTTTCAGGATTTGTTGAAGACAGCACCCAGTATCCTTGTGTAGTTCCCATCTAGCTTTTTCTCTAAGCTTTTTTGTGGTGTGCTGCTTTCAGGATTTGTTGAAGACAGCACCCAGTATCCTTGTGTAGTTCCCATCTAGCTTTTTCTCTAAGCTTTTTTGTGGTGTGCTGCTTTCAGGATTTGTTGAAGACAGCACCCAGTATCCTTGTGTAGTTCCCATCTAGCTTTTTCTCTAAGCTTTTTTGTGTGTGCTGCTTTCAGGATTTGTTGAAGACAGCACCCAGTATCCTTGTGTAGTTCCCATCTAGCTTTTTCTCTAAGCTTTTTTGTGGTGTGCTGCTTTCAGGATTTGTTGAAGACAGCACCCAGTATCCTTGTGTAGTTCCCATCTAGCTTTTTCTCTAAGCTTTTTTGTGGTGTGCTGCTTTCAGGATTTGTTGAAGACAGCACCCAGTATCCTTGTGTAGTTCCCATCTAGCTTTTCTCTAAGCTTTTTTGTGGTGTGCTGCTTTCAGGATTTGTTGAAGACAGCACCCAGTATCCTTGTGTAGTTCCCATCTAGCTTTCTCTAAGCTTTTTTGTGGTGTGCTGCTTTCAGTATTTGTTGAAGACAGCACCCAGTATCCTTGTGGTTCCCATCTAGCTTTTTCTCTAAGCTTTTTTTGTGGTGTGCTGCTTTCAGGATTTGTTGAAGACAGCACCCAGTATCCTTGTGTAGTTCCCATCTAGCTTTTTCTCTAGCTTTTTTGTGTGTGCTGCTTTCAGGATTTGTTGAAGACAGCACCCAGTATCCTTGTGTAGTTCCCATCTAGCTTTTTCTCTAAGCTTTTTTGTGTTTGTTGAAGACAGCACCCAGTATCCTTGTGTGCTTCTGCTTTCAGGATTTGTTTATCCTTGTGTTCTAGCAAGCTTTTTTGGTGTGCTGCTTTCAGGATTGTTGAAGACAGCACCAGTATCCTTGTGTAGTTCCCATCTAGCTTTTTCTCTAAGCTTTTTTGTGGTGTGCTCTTTCAGGATTTGTTGAAGACAGCACCAGTATCCTTGTGTAGTTCCCATCTTTGGTAAATTGTTTTGTGTTTACAATTATTACTGTACAAAGGTAACTCTCAAAATAAAACAGAATGATAAAAGCAAATATTGGGTTACCCCCCTAAAAAAAAGAGAAAAAACAGCACCTAACCCTAACCCTAACCGTAGATCCTAATCCTAACCCCGTTTAAACTTTTAAAAAATTAAAATGAACAGTTTTATTACAAAACGTGTGGGTTCCTTTTTTATTCTGGGTCACCCTGTAATATCATATTATTCAACTTGGAGATAACCGGTTTCTGCTTGTGTTTACTATTCATTCATTTCATTGGCATTTCAGTCTCGGAAGACTATAATATAGCTTCTGTGCCCCTAAAGTTACAGCGCCTCCTGTGACTGTAAAGTCCAATGTTTGAAAAACATTCGCGACCACAGATGTCGCATGTGACTGCTCTCCCTGAAGATGTTGATGTGTCAGTACTTTGTTGCCGCTGCTTTCTTCTAGACCTCTTGGCTTCATGGTGTTGCACCAGGGTAGCTTCAGACATAAACAATTAACAACAAAGTAAATGTATACTTACTTTCACTATTCATTAATGTGAAAGAAAAGTGTAAAATTCTTTTTTGTAAAGTCGGCGGAAATGATTTTGTTTAAAACGAGGGCCACGTCAAGCCCTAGCACCTATATGATTGCCCCAACCCTACTACTCCTATGGCAAGCCCCAACCTTTTTTTTAATCATATATGTGCTAGAAGGCGGTGGCTGAGGATCTTAGCATCCTGGTGTGACGGTAAACTCTATCTGATGGTGAAGTTCCAATTCTGGAGCTCTGGAGATGTGGAGTACCCCTTCATCACCATTACTCCCAGATCCACTTTGAGGGTCTTAATGTCCTGGGTATGATGTTAAACTCTATCTGATGGTGAAGTTCCAATTCTGGATCTCTGGGATGTGGAGTACCCCTTCATCACCATTACTCCCAGATCCACTTTGAGGTTCTTAATATCCTGCGTATGATGTTAAACTCTATATAATGGTGAAGTTCCAATTCTGGATCTCTGGGATGTGGAGTACCCCTTCATCACCATTACTCCAGATCCACTTTGAGGGTCTTAATATCTGGGTATGATGTTAAACTCTATCTAATGGTGAAGTTCCAATTCTGCTCTGGGGATGTGGAGTACCCCTTCATCACCATTACTCCCAGATCCACTTTGAGGGTCTTAATATCCTGGGTATGATGTTAAACTCTATCTAATGGTGAAGTTCCAATTCTGGATCTCTGTGGATGTGGAGTACCCCTTCATCACCATTACTCCCAGATCCACTTTGAGGGTCTTAATGTCCTGGGTATGATGTTAAACTCTATCTGATAGTGAAGTTCCAATTCTGGAGCTCTGGGGATGTGAAGTACCCCTTCATCACCATTACTCTCAGGTCCACTCTGTCCCGGAGTGGTAGTATGTGTTAGGGTCCCATCTATAGGTTAAATAGAAATAAATGAGTTTTAAAAAGTGTTTAAAAAAATTGAGTTTAAAAATGATTTTGAATCCCCACCAAGAATCAATAAGAATAAAATGTATTCAGCATAAAATAACCCAACATGAGTTGAGATGCCGTAAAATCCAACCAGCTATTAAAATGAGGGGCATTAAACCAAAATATTGCATAGATGTTGATTCTGCTGACGATGTTTACTGATTCAATTAAAGGTCACTGATTGTCACTAAATTGTAGGTATACCCAATTTTGTCGTCTGATAGGTTTTTAAAAACAATTTAAAATTAATTAAATCTATGATTTAATGTCAAACTTTTGTCTAAAATGATAACTAGTAACATCATTAAAAAAAGAAAAATATCATTACATATGCAGTTTATTTTTAATAGATTTAAAACGATTTGTTTTGGTCAATCTCGACGCGATCCGCCATTAACGCTCTTTTTCAAGGTTTTTAAAGCGCTTGTTTACAATTTGAATGTAACATTCGCGATAGAAAAAAAAATTACCAAAAATCAGGTAATTATCCGATTTTAATGAAATTTTCAGTATTGATTTATCAATTAATGAATTTTATAATGCATCAGTTATTTTATTTCAAAACTTTAATTTAGTATTTTTGTTATGAAAAATTAATATATAAAATTCATTTAAAATATGAAAATCCTGATGTTAAATTTAAAATGTTATATTTTTAGATCTTAAAAATAAATATCTATTTAATGCCAACCTTATTTTATTACATCAAAGTATACTTTTTGAAGAAAAACTTGATTTAACCTTTCCCCCCGCCCCTTTTAAGCAGAAAAATATGGATGTATATATTTTTTCTTTTATAAGATAATAGAAAATTAAATAATTATTGAAATGAGTAAAAAAGAAATCTCCAAAAATGTAGTAACGAGTCGAACTTACCTGACTCAAAGCGTCCTCGGTGCCTGGCCTGCGAAACTATTCATGGGGGAAGAAGGAATGTGGTACGCCATTGTATCCACTCTGAGTAAGAAGTGTCAAGAAGTGTATAAAAGCGACCCATTTTGGCCTGAACGGTGCACTTCATTTTTGTTCTTCAGTAACAGAGTGTCGAGAGAGCGAAAGAGGAAGTGAAAGAAGAGGAAGAAGAGGAAAAAGAAGAAGAAGAGAAAGAGAAAGAGAAAGAGAAAGAGAAGCTGGTGGACAATTTTCAATCTATTTCGGCTAAATTCGGAAACATGGACAGAATGTTCGATTATAGGTTGATCCCGCGCGTTGAAATGATTTGCGAACTTTGCAGGAGAACGGATGTCGAGCTGATACTACCATTGCGCCTGCGCGGTGGTGCCTTCACTGTGTACCAACAATTGAACAAGGAGGAGAAGGCCAATTTTCAGCGCATAAAGCAGGCTCTTATAGCCACCTACGCCCCTGACTCGTTCAGTGCGTATGATCAACTCGTGGCGCGGCGACTCCGACCCAAGGAGACAGTAAACGAGTATTTGGCGGACCTGTAGCGACTAGATCAGCTTGTCGGGGAGCGACGAATGATCTGTGGTTTTGTTGCTGGACTGCCGCAGCACGTACGTCGGTTGCTGCGAGCGTCATCGCGCATGGACGATATGACAATGGGTGAACTCGTGGACCGGGTACGGGCCATTATGACCAACACTGAGCAGCCCGAAGAGATCGTTGCTGCCGTGCCAGCTGAGACCCGGAAGATCGAAATTGTTTGTTACAAGTGCTCCGGTCTCAACCATTTGTCCAGAGATTGCTTGCTAGGACGCTCAGGCACAGCCCCTGAACCACCATCTCAGTTGCCACGGACGATTCGATGTTTCCGGTGTAAGAAGACCGGACACATTGCTTCGGAGTGTCCGGGAAACGCTGCAGGGGAGAAGTAATCAGCGTCAGCTTGCTCCCCAGGGAAAGAAGAAATGAGGCGCTGCCAACAGTTGACGTACATGTTAACGGGAGGAAATGTATAGCCCTAGTAGACACTGGATGTACGCGGACGTTGGTCACCAGATTTGTGTGCCATGCCTGGAGGCTCGGACAAGATAGGGTGCTAACAGCGGATGGAAAAACAATAAAGTGCTGCGGGCGAAGCCGAATTCAGCTCTGTGTAAACTGCACTGAGCCTGCATACGTTGATGCCCTAGTTGTAAATACACGGTTTTTGGGGTTTGACCTTATACTGGGGAATGAGGCCATCAGAGCTTTTGGCGGCATGACCCTCACACAAGCTGGAACAGTGAGCTTTGGTGGGCGAAAGGCAGATGTGTGCACAGCAATCCAACGATGAGCCGGATTTCCGTGTGGATTATGATGAAGAACAGAATCGTTGGATTGCTAAATGGAAATGGTCCGGGGGTAGAGCTCCAGAGCTCCTGTGCAATAAGGTACCGGAGTACCAAGTTCCCAAACATGCCAAAAGAGCTACGAGGCCGAACTTCGTGATTGGATAGAGAATGGCTGGTTGCTGCCCTACCCCGAAGAGAAACTTGGTCCACCTAAAGGACTGATTCCGCTAATGGCCGTGATTCAGCACAACAACCGTAAAGTTCGTCCGGTCATGGACTACAGAGAGCTGAATGAGCATGTCGATGCATTTACGGATGATGCTGATGTGTGCACGGCCACGTTGAGAGAATGGCGTAAGAAAGGTGCGAATGTATCACTGCTTGATTTGAAACGAGGATACCTTCAAGTTTGCATTGACGAATCTTTGTGGCCATATCAGACTGTGATATTCAGGGGGCAAAGGTATTGCCTCACCCGGCTGGGTTTTGGCCTCAATGTGGTGCCTCTCATCATAAATCTATTGTCGAAGCCGTTATGTCCCGAGACCCGACTATCAAGAACGCCACGTCGGCGTACATAGATGAAATTTTCATCAATGAAGATTTAGTATCAACAACTCGGGTGAGGACGCACCTGTCTGAATTACGTCTTAATTTGTAAGGATCCAGAGCGACTGCAGGATGGTGCCAAAGTCTTTGGTCTGCAGGTTTGGGTGAAAATAGTATACTCCGTTGGAAGCGGGGGAGTGAAGTTCCCGATGTTCCCCCCATGTTATTACACGACGAAACACATTTTCCCTGTGCGGGAGACTTGTGGGTCATTTTCCTGCCTGTGGCTGGCTCAGAGTGGCTGCTGGATTCATCAAGCGTTGGGCAAATGCAGTATCCGACAGTTGGGATACTGCGCTTACCGATCCTCTGCTGGAGATGATGATACGAGAGACAGTTGCCCGGGTTAAGCGGAATGATCCAGTTAAGGGAAAGTGGTGCACCGAGAACCTGGAGATGGATTTGACGGTTGACGCAAGCTGGCTTGCTACGGGGGTGTCATTGGAAGACAACGGAGCCGTGATCGAGGATGCGTGCTGGCTGCGCCCGGACAATGATTCCCAGCATATTAATTTGGCCGAGCTCGATGCGGTGGTGAAGGGTGTCAACCTTGCCCTTCAATGGCAGGCTTCACCTAAAAACGGACTCATTGTGTACGTACTATTGGCCCAAGAACAGTTTGAGCGGAAGGTCAAGGGTACGAACGAAAGCGGCCGCAGAGATGCTGGTTAGGAGGAGGCTCTACACACTCTCGCAGCTGATTGAAGAGTATGAACTGACCGTTGATGTGACGCTGGTAAGGTCAGAGCAGAACAGAGCTGACGAACTGACAAGAGTGCCACAACAATGGTTTAAGGCCACGAAAAAGGGGAATGAGATGGCGCAGGATGCTTACGCTGCTACTCTGAGCGAGCGCCAGATATTAAGTATTCACCGGCATAGCGGGCACCCTGGAGTAAGGCGAACAACCTACTTTGTGCGTCGAGTTAGCCCATCAACGGCAAAGAAAGCTGTAAGATCTATAGTGCGATCCTGCGTGGACTGTCAATCCATCGACCCAGCACCAGTGCACTGGAGGAAGGGAAAACTAGACGTGGGCACTAATTGGAGTCGGCTAGGAATGGACATTACCCACTACGGGGGTGAACACTTCCTAAGTCTCATCGACTGCGGACCCTCCCGATTTGCTATGTGGCGACCAATTCGGTACCAGGATTCGGGTACAGTAGCCCGTCAGTTGGAGGCAATCTTTTACGAGCGGGGTCCACCAAACGAGATACTGACTGACAATGACACTGCCTTTACCAGCAGGAGTTTTCCAAACTTCCTGGAAGATTGGGGAGTACGGTTGCGTCTCCGATGCGCATACGCGCCGTTCGGGAACGGAATCGTTGAACGGTGTCACCGGACGATAAAAACAATTGCAGCCAGGAAGCAGTGTACCATACAAGAGGCTGTCTACTGGCATAATGTAACACCCAAAGATGATGTTTCGTCTTCTTCAGCACCAACCAACTACCATGTCAGGGTCAAGGAGATTGATGCTGTCCTCCCACCCGAATCGCAACATGAACAGGGGACGTACAAAGTGGGAGACTATGTTTGGGTCAGGGTCCCGAACGGCAGATGCACCACACGATTCAAAGTAGGTCGTGTGACTGGAGTCAACAGTCAGCAATCTGTAGTAATTGATGGGACTCCACGCCACGTCAGACACTTGCGCCGCACTCTCCCGAAGATGAGAGCTCCTCTGAGGAAAGTATGAGGCTGGTTCGGGTGGGATCCTCATCATCAGAATCATTCACTGCCAGTGATTCTTTAAATGAATCATCTACGGACGAGCCGAGTTTGGGACATCATCCCCGCGCCATTGGGAGAGTGGAGACTGACACTAGGGAGCATTGCGATCAACGGAGAGGGCAAAGGTCATCCGACGACGAGACATCCACCGACAACCCGGTATTGCCAAGCGATCCCACTATCACAGTTCGTTGCGATCGCCAGGATAATCAACCCGACCCCGTCCCCCTCAGGAGGAGCACGCGTCAAAAACTCCTACTCACAGCTGTACTATTTGTGATCACTAGATCAGGGTAGGTGGGTGTAGTAACGAGTCGAACTTACCTGACCCAAAGCGTCCTCGGTGCCTGGCCTGCGAAACTATTCATGGGGGAAGAAGGAATGTGGTACGCCATTGTATCCACTCTGAGTAAGAAGTGTCAAGAAGTTGGAGGGGGGCAGAATGGACTTTTTATAGAGGTTGCGAGGTATTATGGGTGACTACCCATGGTGCATTGCAACTTTTATTTGACTATAAAACGACCCATTTTGGCCTGAACAGTGCACTGCATTTTTGTTCTTCAGTAACAGAGTGTCGAGAGAGCGAAAGAGGAAGTGAAAGAAGAAGAAGAAGAGGAAAAAGAAGAAGAAGAGAAAGAGAAAGAGAAGCTGGTAGACAATTTCAAGCTATTCGGCTAATTCGGAGGTGGAAAATGATTTGTGAATTTGCAAAGAAGCTGGTGGACAATTTGTTTATAATTTTTTTACATTTTATTTTTCGATTTTCGGTACTTATTTTCTCATAGAAATTTTTTTTGTTTCTATTCATAACTTCGGTCTTTTATCTCTTTATTTAATTAGAAAACTATAAGAATTCGAACAAAATGTTGCGCCCCCAACATAAGGGGGGGGGTCAAAATTAAGTGACCTGAAAAAAATGAGAAAGTTTTGAAATAAAATAAATAATGCATTATAAAGATCATTCATTGATAAATAAACACTGAAAATTTCATTAAAATCCGATAATTCTCTGATTTTTGGTAAATTATTTTCTGTTAAAGTCATTTGTCAAAAACGCAGTTTAGCTTCATTTTGGGTATCCCTACTAAACTGATATGTTTATGAAAACTGTCAAAAAGTCCCAGATGTTAAATTTTTCTGAGGCCGAGAATAGCACCTGTTGACACCGGCTGACATGATTGCTTGTTGTCAAACAAAAAAGGATCAAGGATTTTTATAGCTCCACCCCTCAAATGTGATACATGGTCCAATAATCTTAATTCCGGATGAAAGCTATTGAGATGGTACTTAATTATTGCGATAATTATTAGGTACCACCAATTTTCCTTGTGATCCCCCTCCTATATTTAACGCAACGAAACTTGCATAAAGGTTAATATTATCTTGAATTTTTTTGTCCATTTGAAAGAAGAAACATTAAACAAACTCCTGGTGATCAAAAAAAATTATCTTATGGAAAATAATGAACGAAAAACAATGTTTTCATTTTTGCGCGGCTAAATCAATTGAAATTTAACGTAGCCAAAAACAAGTTATGACTTGAGACTTAAAAAAAAAATCTCTGAAAAATCAATTAATGGTCCGATTTTCACGAAAATATCCTTAATTACTTATCTATTGATGTAAATATGTCTGAATATATTTTAACGAGGTCTACCCTCGCTATTTTATTTTATGAAATATGAAAAAATGAACCGACAAAAAACGATTTTTACTTTTTTTTCTATAAAGATAAGAGTTTGGCTAATTATATGAGAAGATTTTTAAAGTTTTAATGCGAGAGCTTTTTAGTAAAAGAAAAACAAATACAGAATTCTGCTAAAAAATATCAATAAAGAAATTGAACCTGTTGTTAGAAAAACAAAAAAAAAAAAAAACGGACTGTTTTACTTATTTTTCAAGATAACGATGAGTAATTTTTCCCCTATCGGATAATTTGATCTTTGAATTAACTGTTTTTTTTTTTTTTTTTGTAACAACTCTTTATGTTCGTTATTTCTTTTTTTGCGAGATTTAAAGAAGAAAAAGTTTTTAAAAATATTTACGTTTCTTCCATCAATATGGCCAAAACTGATCACGTGACCTATTTTGGTGGTACCTAATAATTATGCACCAACCCAATATGTTATCATTAGCTGCCCTATCAGAGGTATTTGGAACTACAAAAGCCGCAATAATCACTCGCAATGCTGATAGTACGACCATCAAGACGTTTTTTTTTTCTTCTTCCAAATAACTCCAGTTTTAAGATGGATCTCAGTAGATAAATCTAGTCGGAAAACCATTAAGTTTACGACTCCTTTTGTATTTTGAATATATATTTGTGCAATTATATTGTGTTTGAATCTTCTTCATCCGAATTGAAAGTCTATCTATCTATGGGGCCCAACAAAAAAGATCATAATACATGTTGTATGTTACTTAGTAGAGATGACCACTGTTCAATAAACGCCATTACCCAGACATCTATACATAAATAAAGGGAAGTTGGTGTGTGTATGTATGTATGTATGTATGAAAGTTCAGTGATGCATATACAACACCTGTCGACTCAGCCAACACCGATCATTATATGTGCCAGATATGTTCTAAGTTATGCAAGACTTTGGCAGGATCGAAAAGTCATGAACGAGCTCACAAACGGACAATGAATGAAGGAATGTCATTCGTCTAACAAGAGTTATAGTGAACGTGTGTATATATTTACTTTGTCGTTAATTGTTTTATTTTCGTAGTTTAATACGGACATACATATTGATCGCAACGTCTTGTATGGAGGCGCGTGGGCTAGTGGTTAGAGTCGTGGAAAATGGACTCGTCGATTCGAGTTCAATTCCTAGACGAAGCTGTTGGCATTTCACATAGCGCTAATACCCTTGGGAAAGGTATGAATCCATATATTCTCCCTCCAGCTATGGGTTAAATAGTAGGGCAGACTGGGCCCTTCAGCCTTGGGTAGGTAACCAGTCTAGGAGAGGGATAACTCTGAATTCAAAATTCCTGAGGTCGGTCGTTGATTGGGTTTGTGGCAACCCTTGATGCACCAATTCTTTCCTATCGACTGTGCCAAAAAGTGTGGATGCCTTCACCACTATAAACAAATCACTGTGTGGGTGTTCATTATGTATGAACCCTCATGCGTCGAAAATCGAGAGAGAGTCCATGATATATATATATATATATATATATAGGCAATAAAGGACTATTTGCTCGTAAATTCCTACCATAAACTGAACCCCCATTTTATGTCCGTGTTTTTGCAATAAATGTTTTATTTTTCTTGCACCCGTTATTTTACAATACTAAATATATTTCCTATATTTATTTTAATATTCACTTCAATGTGTATATTCTAAAAGCTTTTATTTTGTGAGAATGGTTAGTTTTAAAGTGGGGGTTCGTTTTTACACTTCAACTTTTTACTCGTAAATTCCTACCATAAAACGCCCAAGCCTAATTTTATGGCAGGAATTTACGACTAAAAAGTTGAATATTAACTTTTGTTGTTGTTATTTCTTTTCTTTTTGGCTTTGGTACTCTAAAATAAAAACGTCAGATTTTAATCATCGTCGACGAAAAAACAAAATTACGGTCATAAAAGGAGGATCCAATTTATGCCTAAATTGTAAAACTTTAAAACTAAACATTCTCACAAAATAAAAACTTTTAGAATATGCACATTGAAATGAATATTAAAATAAATAAATAAAATATATTTTGTATTGTAACATAACGGGTGCAAGAAAAATAAAACATTTAATACAAAGACACGGACATAAAATGGGGGTTCAGTTTATTTTATGGTAGGAATTTACGAGCAAATAGTCCTTTATTACCAATATATATATATATATATATATATATATATATATATATCATACAAAGGATTAGGTGTTCGCCATAAGGGCAATATATAAAATAGGTGCTAGGCTTGTTGCTCTTTTGATCAGCCGATTGATCTAGCCTAAGTCAGGGTCAAAGTGGAGTGTTGCATGTCATGAAATCCGTCCTTAAGCATGACGGGTCGCTACCCACGGCTAACAGGTGGTCCCAATGGATTATTTTACCCCTCTGCAGAGGTGCAGTCGATGTATTCTTCAGTCCCAGCCGAGAGGGTGTGCGGTCATTTAGCAAGCTATGAAAAATATTTTTAAAACTTATCAAATGTTAGGAATACTCTTCAGTTCTGGTTCGATACCGGCCCTCGCCAACTCAGCGTATGAGTAGCACAGGATCGCTCCACTTCAGACACTAAAATAATCTCCTAGATCTAGCGCTAGTGAAAAGGGGATATACTCCCTCGCTGTCTGGCTGATACTGATATTAGGCCACCCCGACGACTTTACTTACTTTTACTTTATTTGAACAGATATCTGATTTCTCGTTGAGTCAGGGTATTTGCCCGCTCATCCCACTTATGAGGGCTGGACACAAGGTCTCGTTTTTATGTGGGCACATAAAAATTGCATCGATCTGGGGGGATGCCCCCCTTGGATCGATGCTATTAATTGTACTTTACCGGTCCAGAGGCCGAAGCACACTGGACCCCCAGCCGAGGTCGGGTATAGAAGGTAAGGATATTTGTCTCATCCCCACTTGTATGGACTGGGCACAAGGCTCGTTTTAACGTGGGCGCATAAAGAATTGCGTCGATCTCGGCATTCCTCCTCATCAGGCGTTGGGCAATAACCAGCCCTGCCCACAAAGAGGCCGGGGGATGGCCCCATCGAATTATTATAACATCACTACACTTTGATCCTTCCTTAACCCCTATGCCAGGTAAGATTTCTCGTTGAGTTAGGAGTATACATTTAAGCACATAGCTTAATATATGTTATATATATTTCATATATGTCATATTATTTCATATATGTCATATTATATTTATATTTCTGTAGAGGAATCGCAAAGAATTGTGAAGATGGGTGAGTGTATTTCTAAGATTTGCGTATATAATTTTACATATACATATACGAAGTATCATAGACGAATGAATAAGGCTGAGTAAACTCTAAAAACAAATCAGGAGCCGGAGTTCCTAAGATGGTGTGATGCTGAAATCCAGTACTACCCGGCAACTCCCGCGACACTGCTGCTGCCAAACTGCGTTGGTTACTTACCTTTCATTTGCATCACAGCGGCAGTGTCCGTGTGTGTGTGTGTGGGGGGGCGATTTGCTGCTTGGGCAACAGCTCATCCTCCATATGAACCAGCCCAGGCTACGTAGTTAAAAAAAAAAAAAAGAACACTACTCCATCGTCTCTCGTAGACGGAACAATAACAACAGCATGTTATATTTGCCAACCCCTCCGCGCGAGCAAGGTGACATGCAAACTATAGCGCTATGTGAAATGCAAACTGCATCGTCCAGGATTCGAACTCGCCTCGTCGTGTCCATTTCCCATGACAGTAACCATTACACCACGCGCCTTTTATATGTGCTTGAAGGCGGTGGCTGAGGGCCTTAATCTCCTGGGTATGACGTTACACTGCATCTAGTGGTGAAGTTCCAATTCTGGAGCTCTGTGGAGTGTGGAGTGTCATCGCCATTACTCCCAGATCCACTCGGACCCGGAATCGTAGTACCTGTTGGGGCTCATCTATGGGTTAAATAGAAAAATAATGAGTTTTATGAATAAAACTAAAACGTCTTTGGCATAAAATAACGCAGCAAGGTTGACATGCCGTAAAACCCAACCAGCCATGCAACCATGCCTCCCAACTCCGATTAATTTTTTTTTAATTTTAATTATTTTCTAAGAAACTTGAAAGAAAAAGAAATGTTTGACAAAGAATTTGAATATCAAATTTTTTAATCAATCAATTTATTTCTTTAATTTTAATTATTAAATAATGTGTTTGCCTAGGCCTACTAGGCTCTAGCGATAGCAGACGTTGTGTCGTCTGATATCCAATGACAACCACTATTGCAGAAAAATCGTCTCGCTAGAATCATACGGCGTCGAGGTTGAGAATTGCCAGCTTCGTCGCCATGGCTTCGTTGCCATATACGCCGTTTTAAAATCCACCGGATTAAAAAAAAAAAAAAAAAAAAAAACTAAAACGAATTTTTTAGACCAGGGTAAAGAACAATTTCCTTCGTAAATTCCTACCATAAAATAAACTGAACCCTTATTTTATGTCCGTGTTTTTGCAATTATTGTTTTATTTTTCTTGCACCCGTTATTTTACAATACTAAATATATTTTCTTTATTCTTTAACAAATAAAGAAAATATATTTAGTATTGTAAAATAACGGGTGCAAGAAAAATAAAACATTTATTGCAAAAACACGGACATAAAATGAGGGTTCAGTTTATTTTATGGTAGGAAGAATTTACGAGGAAATTGTTCTTTTTTACCTTAAAAATATTTGTTTCGCCTGTTTTCTTTCTCGCGTGCTTGCTTTCTTGCCTCTCTCTCTCTCTCTCTCTCTCTCTCTCTCTCTCTCTCTCTCTCTCTAAACTTTCCCCTTACTTTCTCACTGCAATTTTCTTTTTTTTCTCATTATATTCTTTCTTTCTTTCATTCTCTCTTTTTTTCTTCCTCTATAACCTTTTCCTTCCTTTCTTTGTTACTTTCTTTTTGTCACTATATTCTTTCTTTCTTTCTTTCTTTCTTTCTTTCTCACTATAGCCTTTTCCTTTCCTTTCTCACTGTAACTTTCTTTTTTCTCACTATATTCTTTATTTCTTTTTTTCTTTCTTTCTTTCACGTTGTTGATTTCTATTTTGATTTTTCTTAGTTCAAAATTCACATTCTAGATCGCATAAGCGTTCTATAGATACGTATTTACAATAAATTACAATAAAATCGTTTTAATTAATAAATATCAGGACCTGTGGATACTACAGTACAATAATTTAATTATTACCACGTTTTATATGTTTTTGTTTAATTAAGAGCTATTGCCAAAATAGTTCAATATGTAAAAGTATAATAATCTTGATTTAATCGTCTCTCTCACTTTTTTTTTCTTCTATTCATCTTTTCATTATGTTCGATTGAAACAGATTAGCGTTATCGTTTCCGCGCGCTTAACCCCTCTATCTATAATGTCTTTCTTCCTTTCTTGTTATATTTTTCTGTGTAGCATGTCAATTTTCTTCCGTTTCTTTCTTTCTAATAAAAACAGAATAGTCCATTATTTACCTGTGACGCCGCTCATACGAAATAAGAATTGAGCGTATAAGCAATACCAGATAATCAGGACTTACATTTTTGCATTTAATCTTGGACGATTAAGACGGTCTCATTTTTTTTTTTTAACCAGATGGCGTTGCAAAATGATAACCGTCATGCAATTAAGGAACACGAGTATTAATATTAATAATATTAATGACAAAAAATGGTGCGTTTATTTCCTTCAAAGTATTCCTCTTTTAGGCATTACATACTTATGTCAGCACCACTTCCACCTTTTAAAACAGTCAACCCGAGTTCAAATCATGGGCGAAGCCACATAGCGCTAATAACACCCTTGGGAAAGGTATGCATCCAAATATTCTCCCTCCAGCTATGGGTAAATATGGGCTCTTTAACCCGGTAAAACTTGCAAATCATACTCAAAATCCCATGACCCAGAAAAAACAGAACCCACAAATTTTGTAATAAAGCTGTTAATTTTAACTAGGGGGATTTAGGGTTAGGGTTTAGGATTTAGGGTTAGCGTTAGGGTTTAGAATTAGTTTAATGGGAAAATAAATAAATAATTTGGGTTCTGTTTTTTCTGGATCCACCTGTATACAGTGTGAACCAGAAAAAATAGAACCCACAAATTTTGTAATAAAACTGTTAATTTTAACTAGGGGGATTTAGGGTTAGGGTTATGGTTAGGGTTAGGGTTGGGATTTAGGGTTAGTGTAATGGGAAAATAAATAAATATTTTGGGTTCTATTTTTTCTGGGTCACCCTGTAATATTATGGGAATTTGAGTATGATTTGCAAGTTTTACCCTTTAACCCTGATTAAGCAACCAGTCTAGGAGAAGGAAAACTTTGAATTCAAACCTCTTAAAAAATCTCCGCTTGGGGTGGTCACAACTAGAATAGGCTAAGTCCTACTTAGTGATCTATTTCAATTTATTTTATTCAACAAAGTTTTCTTTTTGGGGGTTGCTATATTTTGACTTCTCATGTTTTTCTCGGTATAAATGCAGAATAGCGCACAAAAGATAATATCATTCGAATCGCATCTTACGCATAAATAGTATTAGATTACGTAAACTTCCGAAGCAGCCTAACCCTGAAACTAACCCTAATCCTAATCCTAGCGTCTCAAAGGTTTCGAGTTATTTCGTGAAATGCTATAAAATACAATGTCTTTTATGCGTAATCTAATCTAGCGCGCTATTCTGCATTATGCTTTTTATACGTTATCTAATGATATTATCTCTTGCGCACTATTCTGCATTAGTACCATTAAAATGTAATGAAATGTAATGCTTTTTTATACGTTATCTAATGATATTATCTCTTGCGCACTATTCTGCATTAGTACCATTAAAATGTAATGAAATGTAATGCTTTTTATACGTAATCTAATGATATTATCTCTTGCACGCTATTCTGCATTAGTGCCGTTTTCCTTCATATCATTCATGGTGCTTGAACAACGACTTTTAGCTTTTGGATGATATACATCTATATATATATATATATATATATATATATATATATATATATATATATATATATAAACTTGCAAATCGGTCGGAAAATTAAAACATATTACAGGGTGACGCAGAAAAAACATAACCCAAATTATTTATTTATTTTCCCTTAAACTAACCCTAAACCCCAACCCCAACCCCAAACCCTAACCCCTAGTTAAAATTAATGTTTTATTACAAAATCTGTCGGTTCTGTTTTTTCTGGGTCACCCTAAGTTTCCAACCATTTGCCAGGTTAGCCATATATATATATATATATATATATATATATATATATATATATATATATATATTATATTATATATATTAGTGTAATGCCTGTAGTTGTAAGAAATGGACTCTTCGACCAGAGTTCAAATCCTAGACAAGACTGTCTACATCTCACATAGTGTTAACAATACCCTTGGGAAAGGTATGCATCCACATACTCTATCTCTCTCTCCAGCTGTGGGTATATAGCGGAGCAGACTGGTCTTTTAAAAACCTTGGTTAGGTAACCAGTCTGGAAGAAAAACTCTGAATTCAAACCTGTTAAACTTCGCTTTAAAAAATTGACCTCATGCTCGTGCGAATGCGTTGGTAAATATGTACCCTAAAAAAAAAAAATAAAAATATTTAAGAATCTACTTTCCTTATCATTGGTAAAGCCAACGGTCACACAAATATATATATATATATATATATATATATATATATATATATATATATATATATATATTCATCCCGGATTTGTTCTTGTTGATGACTGATCTATTACATGCGGTCGATACAGATATTCCGAGGGACCTCACAACAGTGAGGGGGGGGGGACGATGTGCAGTTAAAAACCGTTGAGAGGAAGGCCCCGAAACGGTGCACATTCTCTCCTCATGATCCCAAACATTTGTAAACATCATTTGTTTTTTCAATATATCAAATTCACACTGTCGGATTAATTTCCTTTTATTTTACATACATACATATATATATATATATATATATATATATATATATATGGGGATTAAAATAAAATTAAAATACCCCCCCCCCCAACAAACTCCCATGGGATTTCACCAGAAGAACCCTCCGCGCATGTGCGAGAAAAGAGACCGACTTACGACCCCCGAGAGAATATCTCCGCTATTCTAGTTTAGGCCTTAACTAGGTCTAGTCGCTCCTACTGGTCAGGGAGATGTTCCCTTGCCACAAGCGACTATGACCGGGAATAAACCTAAATCATAAAACTACCTTCTGCCTTTGTCTTTTTCATTTTCGTTCCTTAAATCCCCCCCCTTTTCAGCGCGACCACCAAATGAGATGCGATTAAAAGTAAAACCCGAAGAACACGCACCAGGTATATCCAGCTACCTTTAAACCTTAAAACACCAAAACCTCTTACTACCCCATATACACTCATTCAACAACATCTCGCTTGTTCACTGGGCGAACCCAACGAATGTTAACAAAATGCGCAGTAAGGTCCCTTCAGATTGGTTGCTAAGTTACGTCAAGTCTATACAAATCGTGCTTCAGATATCCAAAATAGCTGAATGAACATATTCTAGATACACCTTACAATAAATGTATACATAAATGTAACATACATCGATCCGAGTTCAAATTCTGGACGAGCCTATTTGCATTTCACATAGCGCTAATACCTTTGGGAAAGGTATCCATCCAACTACTCTCCTTGTAGCTATGGGAAAAATAGTAGGGCGCACTGGGCTCTTTAACATTGACTAGGTAACCAGTCTCGGAGAAGGAAAACTCTGAATTCAAACCTGTTAGGATCCGCTTACAAAATTGTCCTTGTGTCACATCCTGCTCGTGTGGAGGGGTTGGTAAATATATACAATAAATGTATCTAATTATTTTTTTTTTCTTTAGGTCAGAGAAATATGATTGTTATTCTGGATGCCGCGCGAAAGACCTGTCAGGAGTGATGACCGATAGGGACGGTAGGCGAGAAAGAATCATGGGAATCCGTTCTGACAGCGCGACATGATGATGATGATGATGACGATCATCATCATCCTCATCATCATCATCATCCTCATCATCAAAGTAGAGATCAAGTGACAGCAATCTATTTTCTACTTTTACTTGATCTCTACTTTGATGATGATGATGATGATGATGATCATCATCATCATCATCATCATCATCATCATCATCATCATCATCATCATATCATCATCATTGTGATCATCATCAAAATAGAGGTCAAGTGACAGCAATTTATTTACTCTAGTCTTTCTTACCAACTTGTAAAGTATTGCTATCCAAAAATAGTTTTAATTAATTTCATATCACTAATACATTCAGTTTTCCCGTGCGGGTCTTGTGGTGTCTTTTGAACCCAATCCTAGTACTCTGGTGATTATAGGCACAACTCTCACTTTCACATTATTACTAATATTCATATTTTCATTTTATGAATTTTATTTGTAAATGCAAAATTAGTCTTTTCTGTTTATTTTATCTCAGCGGCAGAGAGAGAGAGAGAGAGAGAGAGAGAGAGAGAGAGAGAGAGAGAGAGAGAGAGAGAGAGAGAGAGAGAGAGAGTTACTAACAATATACGGGAAAACATTTTTTTAAATAAAAAAGGTTGTATTTAATTTGTACATAAATTTTTAAAAGGATAGAATAGATTCTATACTTTTTACATTTTTTTTTAGCAAACTCATAAAGTTTGGTATACCTAGGATCTGCCAATTTTCTATTTATTATAAAAGAAAACTCATAATTAATTTTTTCTTTTATAAAAAAAATGTGTAGAGGTATAGTATACTATACCTCTACACAAAAATATACATAGATTTCACATGCATACACACACACACACACACACACAACAGAGAGAGAGAGAGAGAGAGAGAGAGAGAGAGAGAGAGAGAGAGAGAGAGAGAGAGAGAGAGAGATTTTTGTAAACATACAGATTTATTCTTGTTATTAAGTTAAAGTAGGTAGTTTTATTGAGTTTAATTTGCAATTAAAATACTAGCAAATATCCTTTTAATTTTACTGAATTATAAAATGTGTTTTAATAATAAAAAATGCAATAAATCATAAATGTATTGTTGCTGTTATAATTATTATTTTGATAACTATTAGTTTGTATGTACTTATATCTTACACACATCTATCTACTTTTAGAAACTTATTAAGCCTGGATAAGGTATTACTGCCACAACGGCGGTAGTTACTACTCCTCTTTTTGTATGTTACTGCAATATTGGCGCGCCAATTGAATCATTTCCTTCCAAATGACGTAAAGAGTAAGAGAGAGGGGCAAAGAGGAGGAGAAAAATAAAGAGGAAAGAAATACTGACGGAGGGGGAAATCATTCAACACATGACAAAACAGAGAGGAGAAATTCCCATAGAATGAGACTATTCTAAAAAAGGGAGGGGCAAACTCCGCTAGAGGGAAAGGAGGAGTTGCATTAGAAGGGCGTGTAATTAAATGGCAAAAACAACAGCGACAGAGCACAGTAAAAGAAACAAAAGAGAAGAAAAGTAAGATAAAGGAACAGATTTTTTTTTTAAATAAAGAAAAGAGGTTTGAAGAAAATAAAGAAAGTGAGAGAGAGAGAGAGAGATGGTGTGAAGAGACTAAAGAGAGGGGGTAGAGATACGCAGATAGAATAGAGACAGAGAGAAGAGATTAATGAAAATAAAGAGACGCAGATAGAGAGAAAGAATTAATGTAAAGAGGGGGAGAGAAACGCCGATAGACAGAGAAAAGGACGCTGAAGATAGATAGATACATACATACATAGAGAGAGAGAGAGAGATACCCGATCATTTGTTCAGCATGGCGGCCGCACAGTCGCTATTCGAGCAACACTATCAACTGCGATCAGCACGAAGTACCAGATATATTACACTCATAAACCAGAAATTTGTTTGGTTACACCGACGGCCATAGTCTGATTTCTTAAATAAAATATATAATTTTGAATGAATCAAAAACTGCAGCAATGAATTTCGGCAGACGAGGTGTGCTACCAAGGTCGACCAGCACCGTATCAAACACTTCCACTGGAGCCAGTACCGACAAGTAAGTAATAATATTATTAAGTAACACAATTATTGTATGAGTGACACTACAACAATTACGATCCTGACCTACGGTCCAGTAGAGTCCCCCCTTTTCTGTTTATTGTCACCCCCACCCTGTCAAAAAATTTAAAATTTAAAAATGACAAAAATTTAAATATAAAATTGTTTAGGTGTGCTTCTTTTTTTTTTTTAATATATTTATATATTTTTTTTTACTGTTGTTAGGGTCTTTGCTAAAAATAAAATCTCTCACCTAATTTTTTAAAAAGAGGTTGTTTTTTTACGATATATGTATTAGTATTTTTAACAATAAATAATTATAATTGTTAGTAAAAAAAATAAAAATTGGATACAATATCGTTTTGAATAAGAAAACTGTTTAAAAGAATATTTGCTCTTTTGTAAAAAGAAAAAAAAAGCAACAACAAAAATATGGTTCTCTCTCTTTTGACTTGTAGTTTAAAATTTGTCTCTTTATAGAAAGTTAATTTGAGCTTAAAATCCTTTTTAAAATATCGTATTTCGATTTTCATGCATATTCAATATAACAATTTGAAATAATTACTGAAACAAAAAGTTTTGAAATAAAATAAAAATCTACAGATTTCAGTTTGTGGATCATATAAAAACAAACAACATAAATAAAAACAAAAACAAACAAACAACATAAATAAAAATAAAAACAAATAAACAAAAAACAAACAAAAAAAATACCCTGAAGACATTGCAAATTTAAATAAACGTCATGATTGGTGAATTGTGATATCAGCTGAATCCGAAACATTAAACTCGAATCAATTGGTGAGAAAAATTGAGCAAAATAATTACAATTTTAAATTAAAACTTTTTATTATTATTTAATATGTCATGAACTTCGTGTAAACTTTCATTGGAAGTTTATTTGATTAAAATATACTTTTAAAATTTAATTACTAAGTTATATTAGCGACCTAATTATTAATGAATGAATGATAGTATTTACTATATAGTTTTCATTCATAAAATGTAAGACATTGAATTTTTAATTATTATAGAACTTAGTAATTATTTCCCCTCTCAATTATTGCACTTTGTGTTAATTTTACTATTGAAAATAATCGTAGAATGAGTAGTCTCCCTTTTCCTTGTTTATTTTGATTTGAAAATTTGTTAATATTTAATGGTACAAACTCTAGGAGATTAATATACTATTATTTTATTCATATTTTGCAATTTTACCAGAAGCTACGAAAAGAAAATCTTTCGCTTATAATATACATATGTAATTCCCCCCAAAACCAAAAAAAACAAACAAAAATATTTAGCACTAGATGATCAACATATAACTGTTGATACAAAGGTTATTCAGATAAATGCGTACCTTTCTTTGCAGATGATAAAAAAAAAGTTTATATTCAAAACCAGCTAAAAAAATTAAAAAAAAAAAAAATTCAACTTTTACTAAGAAGCTGACCCGATTTTTTATTTATTTATAAAGACACAATTACCTGAAATTAGTTTCAATTATTTATTTCAATCCCCATCACCATCATTAATGAACAAGTTGATGGACGTTTTCATCGTTGATTATTTATTTGTTACATTTCATTTCTTCTCGAGATTAAAAAAAAAGGTTTATCTATGATGAATAACATATTAAAAAAAACAACAATTTCGGAACCAATACGTTTCGTTAAGTAACATTTCAAGAGATTGTTTTTATTGTTATTCGTTCGAAAGTTTTAAAAAATGCGTTACATTTTTTTCTTCAAAAGAGTGCGTACTTTTTTTTTTTTTTTTAAGGAATATCAAATTTTTTTTATACTAGAAAAATAACGCTTTGAAAGTGATCAAAATAACATTAATATTAAATAATTGAATAATATTGCAAATTAAATTACTATGTAATTAGTGATTCTTAGTAACAAAAAAAGATATTTTAACTTCTTGGTTATTCCTGTTGATTTTTAA
>CM042179.1:41253325-41348325 GCA_023376005.1 Doryteuthis pealeii
AGAAAATGATTTTGCTTGTGCACAAGTTGACAGCCAACACACACACACACACACACACACACACACACACACACACACACATATATCATTCACTTTAAGGGAGTCATGATTGGGTGTATGTTGTGCATGCCAACAGATCAACAAAAAAGTCTTCAGAATTTTGATAAAAAATGTCTTTTAAAAGAAACCTCATCTTTTATTGCTTTAAATACAGAAAGTTTTATTAAAACTTTTTGGTGATAAAAAACAAACAAACAAAAAATCAAATGTGTACATACCTAGTAAATACCAAAATATTTATTGAAATCAAATATATTTTAGAATTTTTATTTTAAGATCTTTTTATTTTTAGAATATTTTAAAATATCTAAAATTTTCTCCAGAGACTTGCTGCCCTTGACATCAACTTGTAGACTACATTTACACTGGAGACTTGCTGCTATTGGGTCACTATACATTAAACCAACCTTGTGTCACATTTCAGTACATGGTAAATTCAGTAAATAATATCATTGTGTCTGTGATTAGCACCTAGTAACCATAGAAATGAGAATAACATGTGATGGCATCAATGTGCAGACTACATTTACACTGCAGAATGGTAGTAGTAATCCTGAATAATTTTATTTAAATTTCTTTTTCATTTTTAAGATATTCACCTACAGGATGAAAAGATTCTAATCAATTTATTAATCCTCATTGAATAATGTTATAATGACATTTACTTTGTATCACATTGTATTGCATGAAATGGATACGCCCCCCCCCAAGTTAAAATCTTAAATGAACCTATTTTCATTTAACATAACACTAATACCCTTGGGGAAGGTATGCATCCAACGATTCTCCTTTCAGCTATGTGTAAATAGTAGGGCAGACTGGGCTCTTTAACCTTGGTATGGCAACTGGTCTTCTAGAAGGAAAACTCTGAATTCAAACTTGTTAAAACTCTGCTTAAATATTGACTTTGTGTCGCATCCTTCTTGTGCAAAGGGGTTGGGTAAATATATACACTTTGTATCACATCTATTAGTAAAGGGATGTATAAAATACACACACATTTTTAAGGCATCAAAATCTACTTATAAAAACAAAATGAAAATGCCATTTTCAAGTTCATTTTAATTATTTATACATAGAATAGATGGAATGTTTCTTTGAAAGTATGGTGATCCAAAAGTGTAATAATCCATGTTTTTTTTTGTGTGTGTGTGTGTGGGGGGGGGGGTAATAAATTTTCTAAATTGAAATACCTGCTTAAGAAGAAAACAATTTTTTCCATGTATTTTATCAATCCTAAAATACTTTAGATCTCTCTATATCATGACAACAGTTTTCCATACTAAAATGATTTATTTTTATAATCTGAGATTGGTCATTGATCATTTATTAGGATAAAACTAATCAGTCAATTTTATTTATTCAGTATTTTAATTGATAAAATGCCAGTCATCTGCAGTCAGTGGAAACCTCTTTAAAAAAATCTGATTTTTTTTTCTCTTTTTATGAACCACACCTTAGAAGATTAAGTTATGAAAACGAATAAAGTAAAAAACAAAAATGCCTAGAACAATATTGTACCTTTATTCTGCCTTCAAAAATAAGGCATCCGTACAAACAAAATAAAACCGGTACGTGAATTTGTACATCCCTAATTATTAGTGATGTATAAAGCCAGCACTTGCTAAAGCAGTTTCTTTTTTTTAATCTCCAAATTTGCTAATTATAAAATTTTTGGTATTTAAAGCAATGAAAAATTAAGTTTCTTTTTAAGACACTTTCCTCATAATTCTGAAGACGTTATTATTTATTGTTTTGTTGTCATGCCCTCTCCTCAATCATTTTAAAAACATTTTTTTTTATTTGAGTCCCTTAATAAAGGTGCACGTGAATGAGTCTCATATATTGTAAAGATAATTCATTTTGTCAAAAACGCATTTTAGGCCAATTTTGGGTATACCTATATTTAACACATTAACAGTAGTAATAAAGTCGGCAGATTGGCTTATTATTTTTAGTGTGGTGGAGCGCCACACTTACCGTCAGCTCTCAGATGCTGCTTTACCGCACAAATAAGATTACCCAAGTAGTTCTACTCATGCGTTGAGTTGGCGAGGACCCGGAACCTTGCTGATGCTCATGTTTTGGTGAGATGGAGTAAATCTTGATTGTTTTCACTTAAAAATGCAAGTGCGGTTTCTTCCGTTAGAATGATTGACATTTATAAATCTTTTAAACATTAGGTAAAATATGTTACACCCGCAATTCCCAGGGGTATCTCGAGAAATTTGAAAATTTTAGTAATTCCAGTTAGTTGTAATTCAATACGCCATTGAAATTTCAAATTGGAAAAGTTTACATGTGATTAAGTTGTCTTGCAACAAACAAAAAATTTGCCAACAAGGAATACTCAATGTGAATAAAAGCAAATGAAATAAATAGTGAAATAAGAATGGTCTGGTTTTTGTATTATCATTAATCTTTGCAATGTATTAGTAATCTGGTTCCACTTCTAAGTAATGAGAAATTTTCATTATAGTGTAGACCCGGTTATGTTACCAATAAAGTTGCATTGTTCTTTTTCCAGAGGATGCTTTGGAAAGTAATGCCTCTTGTTTATTTCCACGAAAGCATCAACAGTTTGGTTTCTTCATACATTCAATAAGCATTGATAAATGTCAATGAGTGTCATTTTTTTTCCGCATGGAGCAAGTTATTGACACACCTTTGCTTTTATGTTGGATGACTTTTTTTTTTTTTTTTTTTTTTCAAAATGTCGCCTAGGTGCTAACAAGGCATAAATTGATCACGTGGCTTATTTTGGTGGTACCTAATAATAATACACACACACACACACACACACATTTATATAAAGATGCTCTAAAAGTAAAGCTTCCTATTTTTATTTTCCCAGTCACTATCATTTCACACCTGTAAGAAAGTAATGTCTCTTATTCAAGTTGTTGCAAATTAGAGGTGGATGTTGGTTGTTTGATGGTGGTAGAGGTTTAACCTTCTTGCTAATTAAATGCCTTGTATATGAAAAAATTAACCGACAAAAAACGACTTTTACTTTTTTTCTATAAAGATAAGAGTTTGAATAATTATATCTGAATAATTATATCAGAATATATCAGAATATTTCTATAAGTGTCAATGCGAGAGCTTTTAGTAAAAGAACTATGAATACAGAATTCTGTTAAAAAATATCAGTAAAGAATTGACCCTGTTGTAAAAAAAAAACAAAAAACGGACTGTTTTACTTATTTTTCAAGATAACGGTGAGTAATTTTTCCCCAATCGGGTAATTTAATCTTTGAATTAACTGGGGGGGGGGGTAACAACTCTTTCGTTATTTCTTTTTTGTGAGATTTTTTTTTAAAGTTCAAAAATATTTACGTTTCTTCTTTCAATATTTTTTTCATATTTCATAAAATAAAATAAGGGGGGGGTAGACCTCGTAAAAAAATATTTTAGACATATTTTCATCCAAAGGTAAGTAATTATGGAAATTTTCGTGAAAATCGGACGATTAATTGATTTTTCATAGAATTTTTTAAAAAGCCGGTAGTTATAACTTGTTTTTGGCTACGTTAAATTTCAATTGATTTAACGGTGCAAAAATGTAAACATTGTTTTTCGTTCATAATTTTCATTATTTCCGTAAGCTGAAAATTCTTTTTCAAAATCATCAGGTGTTTGTTTAATGTTTCTTCTTTCGAATGGACAAAAAACTTTCATAATATCAACCTTTATGCAAGTTCCATTGTGTTAAATATAGGGTGGGGGGTAAATTTAACAGGGAAAATTGGTGGCACCTATGATACAGATACACTTTAAGCCTCATCTCAAAAATTCAAATAATTTTACTTTATTTAAAACTTAAAAAAAAAAACTCTTAAATACTTAATTCATTATTCCAGTTGTTCAACTGCTATTTATTCACAATATATGTTTAGAAGAGATATTTGAAGTATTCTCAATATGTGAAATTTAAATCGTTATCATCTTATTAGATTTAACAGATCCTTAGGATCTTTTTTGTTATGCATTAGTTTTTACTTGTCTGCTATTAAATATGAAGAATCAGATTTTTAAAATTTTTATTTCTCTTTCTGTTTTATTTTTATTTATTTATTTATTTATTTAAATGGAACAAATTGCATCATAAATAATAATAACTACAATTAATTGCTTTTATTATAATCACAATAACAAACTATATTATAATAGATAAAACCTTGAATAGTGTTTTTTAAACAGTACGGGCAACGTTTGGAACAACTTAACCAAACAAGGTATTTGCTGAGCTTCTTTTTTTTTTTTTTCTCTAAGAATTTTATTGGCCTAAACTGATCACGTGACCGTTTTTTGGTTACCATAGTAAATAGTTATGGAAAATTTCGTGAAAATCGGACTATTAATTGATTTTTCATAGACTTTTTTTTAAAATCATCTTAGCTACGTTAAATTTCAGTTGATTTAACAGTGCAAAAATGAAAACATTGTTTTTCAGTCATAATTTTCATTATTTCCGTAAGCTGAAATTTTTTTTTTATAAAATCATCAGGATTTTGTTTAATGTTTCTTCTTTCAAAAAAAAAAAAAAAAATTTCAAGATAATATTAATTTTTCTGCAAGTTTCATTGTGTTAAATTGGGGGTGGGGGGGCTAAATTTCACAGGGTGGTACCTTTGGATGTAAATATATCTGAAATAGTTTTTTCCTAAAATATATTAGGGGAAATAATTTTTTTTACGAGGTCTACACCCCCCCCCCATTTTATTTTGAGATATAAAAAAATGAACCGTCAGAAAACTTGTTTACTTTTTTCTATAAAGATAAGAGTCTGAAAAACTATATCCCAAATAGTAGGTACCACCAATTTACCCCGTGAAATTTACCCCCCCCGCCCCCCATATTTAATACAATATTTTTTTTACGAGGTCTACCCCCCTCCATTTTATTTTATGAGATAAAAAAAATGAACCATCAGAAACTTTTTTACTATAAAGATAAGAGTCTGAATAACTATATCCCAAAAATTGTATAACATACAACGCAGTATTTTTTTTTTTAGAAAAAATTAATGAAATCAAAAAAATGTCATAATATTATTATTTGAAAACTTTTTTTTTTTTTGCTTTTTTAATTGGTATGTACTATATTCTATTAAATTGTCAAGAAACAATTTTTTTTAAAGAAATTAATTTTTAACAGATTTTCAATCTTTTGTTTGCTTAAATAATTTGAATTTTTTTTAATGTTTAAAGATCTTTTTTGCGTGAAAAAAAATCAAATTTTTCACGGATATTTAAATATATGAATTTTAGAATTCAGGTGAACTAAAAATTTGTCCGATACACGATATATTAATATTTTAAAAAGAATTTGTAATTTTTATTGTTGAATAGTAATGTGTGATTCTTAGAATATACGGAAGAGCAAAATTGACATATTTGTTTTTTTTTTTTACCTTGGAATTACGTCTACTATATATTTTTTTAATTTTTAAGCGTAAAAAATCATCTTGAACTAATTCAACCTATTTTTACAATAAAAGTAACTAACTCTTCATTATTCTATCAGTTTTTCTCTTAGAAAAAATATTCAAATTTTCATTCATTTCATTTAGTTTTCGATTTTATAATTTACCCAAACCCATAATTGGCAAAAAGTTATTTTGATAATAAATTTTAATAGTAAATGTTACTAGTAAATTTTACAAGTAATTAAAATTTTCATACATTTCATTTCTTTTTCTATTTAGAATTTGAACGGGCGCAAATTCGAGTCTTCTATTACTGGCATAGTGCTTTTTTTTTTGCTTCTCTTATATTTTTTAAAGAAATTGTCTTCAAATTTGCTCTGTTGTATCTTCACTTCCACTGGGCCTAGAAAAAAAAATAGTCCTGTTTGTACTTCCAGTTGTCTTCTAATTGAGTGTAAAATTTCAAGAATATTGATAAAGATTAGCCACTATGATTTTGAAAAACAAAGTAGCATGTAAAAATTAGTCTTTAAAAAAAAAAGTCATATTTTATTTTTTGAAGCAAAATATCATTTTAACTCGCTGTAAAAAAAATATTCAATTGATAAAAACGCATAAAAATTATATATTTAAAAAGACTATTTTCTTTTCTTTCCAACCATATAAATATTTTAAAGATTGGTTCAGAAATACTCGAGAAATTGCAAATTTTACTGATTAAGGTCGCAAATTTGAAAATGTCCGTATTTATCAGCTAAATGCTTGTAATGCAAAGTTGAGAAAATGAAACAAGATTAACAACAAATTTTAATTTTTTTTTTCCAATCTACATTGTTAAGTATACAGTGACAATCTAGGAGTTGGAAGAAATGAAAAATATTAGTCAGAAATTGATAAATAATGATACTTTAAGAAATCTTTTCCCCTGTTAGACATTGCAAAAAAGTACATTTTCATATTCAGATATTCGAATTTACTATAGAGGTTAAGATTTCATAGTAATATTCCCAGGTTACAAGATCACAATACTTGTAGAACTCTTTGAGTTTTCTATATTGTTGTATGAACATTTTTTTTTTTAATAAAGACAATTTCAAATGATAAAATTGATGCCTTGGTCATTTTAAAGAAAAATCCAATCAAGATGATCCTTAAATGCAAATTGAAAACTTTGAAGATTAAATTTAGATCTTTTATAAATTTTTTAATGATTTACTCAGAATATTCTTTGATTATCCACATACATAATGTTAATTATACTAAACATGGTAGTATTTATCCCCCTCCCTGCTAAAATGAAATATGATACAAAATCTAAAATAGAAGACACCTTAAACTACAACCAGGAAGTTATTTTCTTCTGATCTGTGGAAGCAAAAACACAATTAAGCAATTTTAACTGAGGTTCCTTCAAAAAGTATAATGTAAACAAGAGCAGCATCTCAATTGAAGACAGTCTCAGAATTATTTTGATATATAATGTATGAAATTTTGATAATGTTTTTAATGTCAGACTTTTTTGTGAAACTTTCAATTTAAAATTATGATCTATTAAAACATAAACAAAAATATCAGCACACGACTGGACCGGCTTTTTAGTTACGTTCTCTTTTCTACACTCTCTGCATAAATATTAAGAACACTTTCATGCTAAACAGTTTTAAAAACATGAAATTATTAAAAAAATAACTTAATGATTTTTAAAAATTTTAATATATATTGAAATATAGATATTATGAAAAGCTAGCTAAAAAAAAAATTAGATTTGTAGGTACCACCAATTTGACCCTGTGCAATTTACCCCCCCTACATTTAACACAATGAAACTTGCAGAAAAAATAATATTTTCTTGAAAAGATTTTTTCCATTCGAAAGAAAAAACATTAAACAAACTCCTGATGATTTTTTTAAATTTTTTATCAGCTTACGAAAATAATGAAAATTATGATTGAAAAACAATGTTTTCATGTTTGCACTGTTAAATCAACTGAAATTTAACGTAGCTAAAAACAAGTTACGATAAGAGGATTTTTAAAAAATTCTATGAAAAATCAATTAATAATCTGATTTTCTCGAAAATTTCCATAAATGTTTACCATTGGATGTAAATACATCTGAAATAGTTTTTTTCTAAAATATATTAGGGGAAATATTTTTTACGAGGTCTATTCCCCCACCCCCTATTTTATTTTATGAAATAAAAAAAAAATGACGCGTCAGAAAAATTCTTTTTCTTTTTTTCTAAAAAGATAAGAGTCTGAATAACTATATCAATGAAATTGTATGAATGTACAACGTCTAGTTTTTTGAGGAAAAATTAATGAAATCGGAAATAAAAAGTGCAAAAAAATGTCATAATATTAATATTTGAAAACTTTTTTTTGCTTTTATAATTGGTATGTACTATATTCTATTAAATTGTCAACAAAAAAAAATTTTTGTTTAAGAAATTAATTTTTAAGAGATTTTCAATCTTTTGTGTGATTAAATATTTTTATTTTCTGCGTGAAATAAATTAAATTTTTTTTTTTCCTGCGTCAAAAAATCGAATTTTTCACGGATATTTAAAAATATGAATTTTATAATTCAGGTGCACTAAACATTGGTCCGATACAAGCTCGATTAATATTTTAAAAAGAATTTGTAATTTTTGTTGTTGAATAGTAATGTGTGATCCTTAGAATGTACGGAAGGGCATTGCTGACATTTGTTTTACAAAGAGACGAGACACTTCTAAGTAACCAAAGTTTGTTCCTGTTAGGCTGACAGTGTTAGCGTGAAAAAAATTATTTTATTTAACTTTTTTCAATAATTAAAATAAAAAGTAAGTATAATAGATTATTTTATCATTTTTACTCTTAGAAAAAATATTCAAATTTTCATTCCATACTTTTACGGGTTATCGTAAAAGGGAAATAATTAGTAACTTTTCTGTCTATATTACGGTCTGAAAATTACCCTTTCGCATGTAATACGGGCAGGTTTGTTTATTTTTTAAGATAACGATGTAATTTTTCCCAGTCGGATAATTTGATCTTTGAATTAACTATTTTTCTTTGTAACAACCCTGTACGATCTTTTTTTTACGAGATTTTTGATAAACAAAGTTCGGAAATATCTATTTCCGTTTTATTCAAGATGGCATAAACGGTCTGGTGGTACCTATAGATTTGAAAACTTAGAATGTACAAAATTCGTAACTTCAAAAAGTTTACAGAAGAAATTTCTTTAAAACTGTTGATAGTTGTTTGCAACATACATGTGTTTAAGAATGCCAAGTTTTCTTAAAAGTACTCCAAAAATAAATAAATGATAAAGAAATCACTGAATTTCTTGTTGATTTGATACAAATACCTCCAGTGGTTCACAAGTTATGAGAATTTAAAGCCCCGGAATTGCAGGTACAAAAATGGACATGATTTTGTTAAAAAATCTCAAATCACAGACCTATTCAAAACAAGAAATTCAGTCATTTATAGAGCTCTTTATAACTAATGTGATTAGATAATAACTTCAAATTTTAAAAAGAAATCAACTGGGAATTCTAATTTAAGAAAAAAGTAAGTTGTAAAAAAGGAGTTAAGCTTAAAATTGACTATAGCAATCTAAGAAAAATATTGCAGTTGTCCAGAATATAGACTCAGAAGAAAGAAATACATTTTGAAGAAGTTGAGAAGAACAATTCCTCTATAGGAATGGATGTGATTCAGAGTTTTTTTTTTTTGTTTTTTTTAGATTTTTTATGAAACAATAACCAGTAAAATTAACAAACATGGGTGTAAATTGAAATCACTGGGTTTAATGTGATTGAACTGATTTCTTTTTCTGTTGGTTTTTTTTATCAAAATAACTTGGTCACAGTTGTTAAGTTGGTTTTTAAGATGTTGTTCATTTCAAATTGATTCAAGAGAATTATTGTGGTACTATTGTTGATCTACTCACTGAGAGTTTTTTTAAACAATTTGACTATGTTTGTAATTCTCAAGATTTTAAAAATTAAAAATGACTGCCTTAATTAATAATGAATGCCATTAACATTAGTTGATATTATCTATTGATGTTAATGGCCTCTATTGACTAATAACTGACAAGATAATAAGATTTTTTTCTTATACTAAAGTATAGAATATGAACTTGGAAGACCACAAAACATCTGCATAGTTGGGGAACGGTCCCATTCTATTCCCTATATAGAAAACTACTACTATGTGAATTTTCATAAATTTATATTGTGTGATAGTTGAGAAAATTGATTTATTTATGAAAGGGTATTTTTGGTGTCCGAAATCCTGATTTTTGCTTCCTTTTGTTTTTAGTAGTAGAGCAATTCCTAATTTGGTACAGGTAAAAAAAATCCGAATTACTCGGCAATTGTTCAATAAATTTTAAAAATTCAATCAGCCTTTTCCTATTTTTATTATTATTATTATTATTTCTTTTTTTTTTTTTTTGTCAATGAGCTCTATCCAAAAAAACTAACATTTATATATACATTACATCAAATAAAAAAAGAAAAGTTAAATTTAAGTGTGTACTTCTAAGATAATGATAATATTTCTTTTGTTTTTCATTCAGTTCATGCTACTGCACTGATTTGGTGCAAATGTCAAATAACTGTTAAATGATTAACATTTAGTTCTTCTGAAACCTCTAAAATTATTATGCATGGGTGACTGCTTCAATAATTCAATTATGAATATTTTGATGCATGTACTAATTTTTTTTCTTAAATTTTAGTGAGAGCACATTTGGGAATGAGGTTGAAGATGAAGAAAAAGACAAATTCAAAAGGTAAATATCATTTGTATTTCATACAATTTTCCCTCTAGATCTATGTATATATATATATATATATATATATATATATATATATATATTACATGTATCTTTATACACATGTATCAGATGAGGATATTTGCTAACTTTTAGTTTAGTCTAACATAAAACTATAGTAATGAGATACTTGGTGATAATTACTCAGATATTACATACAATCTATATGAATAGATGCAAATTTCTGTGCATTTCTGCACCCATGCTAACTAAAATGGCCTATATTATGTTCAAATGTGTATTGAATGTACTAACAAATGGCATTTATCACACATCATGGGATATCTAATTTGCATAATGATTTTTAAAAGCTGGTTTTAGTAAGTAATTTTCCTTCCGGTGTTATTCATTATTTTATTTTCATATATATTAGCAATAGTTTTGTGCATAACTTTTTAAGAAAGTCATTAAAAAGAAGAAATAAATTTCTAAAATAAGAAATTAAGTACAAATTGCTTTGTGACAACTATAATAAAAAATTTTAAAAAACACCTACATATACACAGACACAAATATATGATAATTGTCTTCATTTTCATATAACACCCTTCAGGCTCTATTGGTTGGGTGGGTGTGTATTTGTATACAAAGTCTGAAACTGAAATAAATCAGGATCATTTTTTTTTTTTTTGTATAATTTCAAATTAAAACCTTATCTTAAAAAAAAGTGTGTTGCAGTGAAGTGAGGGTACTAAGCTAGTCTATGATTTTAAAAATATATATATAGGTATGTACAAAAATATACACTTACTAAAGGATTTTTTTTTAAATTCCCCAAAAATCTACTAATTGTGATTTAAAGCAATAAAAGATGAAGTTTCTTTTAAAATATATTTTTTCCTTAAAATTCTTTTTTTAATTGTTTTGAAGTCATGCACCAAATGCCCCCAATCATTTTGTTAATTTGATTCCTTTAATGAATGTTTCATGGAGAATTAGATTTTGTTTACATTTTTTATAATGGTTTGTCCATTTGTTTATACAGATGTCTTATTTTTTTAGTTCAAAAAATGGTAAAATAAGATACAATATTTCTATTCTAGGAATTTTTTTACTTTATTTATTTTCATAGATTCATCTTCTAAGGATGTAGTTAAGAAAAAAATAAGATTAAACATTTTTGTTTTGGTTTTTGGTATGTAGGCTTGTCAGTAATAAATGATAACATTGCCGATAAAAAGTGCGTGTTTATTGTACATACCTAATAAAGTAAAGTTATTTTTCTACTGAATACATTTGTAATAAATAACTTTGAATTGAAAAGTACTTTAGTCTCCTCATTTTTTATTAGAAAATATTTAAGATGTTTTTGTTGTTTTTTTTTGGGGGGGGTTAATAATGTGTTGTCAGTAATATCTCCACATTTACTGCCTCCCTTCCCCCAAATCTATCAGTGAGTGGGGGGGGGTCTATCTGTTAATGGTAAAACAGGAGAGAAATGGTAATACAGTGAATCAGTCAATTAGTTTGCTGCTGTTAGGAGAGAAAGTGTCAGAGAAAATCCAAAATTGAAAAAATATAATGGAAATATTTCTGACACAAGATTCATGAAAATATTTCTAAACTATTTTTTATTTTTTTGTAGGTAAAATAATTTTTGTTTTTATAGCTAATCAAAATGATAAAATTTCAATGTATCATCATCATCATCATCATCAGGTCATACTGATAGCATAGATACCCATGAGTCTCTCACCAACTGTTCCTATCGGTCATCGCTCCTAGCAGGTCTTCTGCACGGCATCCGGAATCCATTCAGAGCTGGTTGTTGTAGATTTTTGTTGGTCCACCTACACTGATGTATTCATATGTAGGTGTCCACAAGAGAATGTCACTTATGAGTTTGCTAGGGACTTCCAATCTGCTGTGTCAATCCCCCCCCCTATATTTAACACAATGAAACTTGAATAAAGGTTGATATTATCTTTCAAAAGAAGAACCAAAAAAAAAAAACTCCCCAAATTGGAGGTCACTAGAGTTGGCATTGCTTTTCCAGCAGTGACCAGCACATCTTGTTCATCTCATTTGGTTTGTGTGATAAAAAGTAGGTGGCCAGCTGCTTTTTTGTGGGACTGATTTATAAATTATTCATTATTTAGGGACATTTAAAACAAAAAGAAAAAGGCTTTTTAACACTTTCCACTGTTTTTCACAAACTCTATTTTCCATGCTTTATTAATAAACTCTGCAAATAATATTGGCTGAAAAAAACAAAAAATAAAGTTAAACATTTGAATATATCACATTTTGATAAATGTTAGATTTAAGAGAAAGTCATATTATCCTTTCTCCCATTTTGTGTAACTATGTGTAAACTTGTATAACATTTAAGTTAATAAAGATTTAGAAAAAGAATTTTGAAAATATTATTTGTAAAATTAGTGAGAACTTTCAACATATTTTTCTTAAAACAAAATTATTAGGTTTTCTTAAAAGATTTGCTAATAATTTTTTTTCCAATTTTTAAATTGTATTTTCAAACTGGGAACTTTGAAGAGAAATAAATTTACTTCATTTTTATACCAGTTTCATTATCTGGTCTAAAACTTGTTTTGTATGAATTCTTATTAATCAACCCACATAACATTGTTTTTTTTTTTTCTATTTTTATTTTATTTTTTAATATATAATATCAGATTCATGCCCTTATTATATTTTAATATTTCTAATATATATCAGATTTATACCCTTATTATATTTTAATATTTTTGATATATCATATCAGATTTTTTAGAAATCAGTTTCTCAATTTTCTACCTCCCTGTATTCATTCAAATTTTCAAGTTTATAGCCATCCTTTAACAGAATTATTTTATATTTCTTATGTATTTTGTGTATTGAATTAGAGAGAAACATTTTTTAATGACTTTTTTCCCTACTTAATACAAATGACTTTTATTAGTTTGAATGAAGAGAAATATCTACTAATACTTTATTTTTATGTTTTTAAAGTATTTTATAATATTTTATGATTCATTGATATTAAACTATTTCCTCTTAAATACTAAATAAATTCAGAACTGAGGAAGTATTACATTCAACAAAGAATAAACTACTTTACTAATACTTTTAATTTTCTCCATTTTCTCATCCTGGTTAAACCATTGAACCCATAAGAACAATATTTTTCAGGCTAAGCATTATTTTACTATATACCATAATTTTACTATATACCATAAGGCTGATATTTTGAGCTCAGAGAGATAATGTAAGATACTACTAATAAAAACCACTATTCATAACATTTCTTTTAATTGAATCTTGAGATAGTTTTAAACAAAGATATCTGTACCTGTAGCAGAAAATTTTAATGTCTTTTATGCTTTTTTTTCTTCTTTTTTCATTGGAAATTTTGTAATCTCAGTTACTGGGTATCTAGTTATTTGATGTGATACCTCTGGCTTACAGTGTATAGTAAAATAGTGCATAGCCTGAAATATTTGGCCTACTTGTTCAAGGAGTTAATAATTCTTTTATTTAAACCACTTCACTGGTAATCTTTTAATTTGCTACAATGACTTGTACAAATATAAAATTACCAAATGAATCCCAAACGAATGAATTAACTTTATGCTTTTTTTTCTTTTACAGAAAAACCCGTAATTTAAGTGAAAAGAAGAGAAGAGATCAGTTTAATATGTTGATCAATGAACTTTGCTCAATGGTCTCAACAAATAATCGAAAAATGGACAAATCTACCGTCTTGAAGTCTACAATAGCCTTTCTTAAAAATTATCAAGGTAAGAAAAGTTTTAATTTGATTTATTTTGATGACTCAATCTTGCACAATGAAAACTTATTTAAAAAAATATAGAGTATGAGTTTAAAAAGCTTAGATTAGAATTAACTGAGGTGATAACAGTATGAAAAGAATAAGTATCTGAAAAATAAAAACAACTTAATAAATCATTAAAATTTTCTTATTGATCTTTAATCTTTGGTGTTTGTATTTTAATTAAACTGTCATTCCAATGGTTTCATATAGTTAATACTGATTGATAATGATACCTTTGAAAATAAAAAGATTTTTTCTATTGATCTAAAAAAAAAAAAAAAAAAGATTTTTCTATTGTTAAAAAAACAATAAATATGATGCTAAGAAGAGAGATTGAAAAAAAGAATAGAAGGGATGATTGAGTTGACTGATACATTTAACCGGGTTTCAAATTAATTGAATCCTGCTTTGATTTTAACATCCAACTATAAAGTGTCTATTGCTAAAGGGCTTCAGCAATCTTATATCATAGTCTCTTCCCTTTTTTTGGGGTTGGTGAGGGAGAGGGGTCAGTATTTTTAGTTCTATTTTTTCCATTTGTATTTGTTTTGTTTTTGTTTTTTCATTCTTCTATTTTTTATTTTTTTTTATTCTTTCCTTCGTTTTTTTGTTTTATGTTTTTTTTAAGGGGGGGGGTCTTTTTCTTTTTCTTTTTTTTTTTCACTCTTTTAATTCCTCTGAATTTTCGTTTATATGTTATTTCACTCTTTCTTCATTCATTTTTCTTCATAACTTATTGTATGTGTAAATTTATACTTATGCATACAATGATTCTGTTCTGTTATTGATTGCAGAAATATGTGAGAAGAATAAAGATGATATCTTAGTATAATCTCTTTAGAATGAGATTTTAGTTTTAAATTAAAACAAATTGACCTGATAATTTTACTGTGGGTTACTACAGATTAGTGTAAATGTACCCCCCTCCTGCATCTTGGATAGATGTGTAGACTTCATCTATCCGAGCAAATAAAGCTGTCATGATAATAATAATGATAATAATAATAATAATAAATGTAAATAATACCTTTTTGAAGTAAGTTTGAATTGTAAACTAACATTAGATTATAATGTTAACTAATTGTAAAGTAAATCCAACCAGATTAAGACTAATAATTTCAGATAAAGAAAACCCTGAACAAGTTAATACCAGTTTCACTCAATGTGTTTATTATATGTAAAGAAAAGAGAAAATATGCTTTTATTTTAATTTTATTTATTCATTTATTGAGAAGATATACCAGGTATCTGGTGTTAATTTGAAATAACCTTTATTAGAATAGATATACTTTAATATTTATTTTATTGTCACTTTTTAAAAGAATTGTCATAGATGGTCTTATAAACTATATATATTTATAAAGGCTTTAAAGAAATTTGTTGTATCTTGTGTGAATTACTAAGAAAAGGTGTTTTGCATGTACATACTATTTTTTATTCATTTACTTTGTATTTAATTGCTTGTTTTCTGCCTGAAGGTCATTAAACATTAAAACAATATCATGAGCACAAAGCAAATATATGTAACATTCAAAAGCAAATGACCATGCCCAGTACAAATATGTGCAAAACACAGACAGGCAACTAGACCCAATTCAAATAATTACTTTCACTATAAATCAGGCTAGAAATTTGTACTTAAAGTACATGCAAAACCATAGCCTTTTTGTTTAGCAAGATACATTTTTAGTTGAGATACCATAGCAATTTTTGTTTTACTCAGATGTATGTACTTGTAGTTTAAATTGACATAAAATCATTGCTTTTATATCTACCAAGATCTATATTTTTAGAGTTGAAATAAATATAGAATTATAGTATTTATGTTTAGTAAAATATATAAATTTTTAATTGAAAAATAAGTGGAAAATATCTTTTATATTTAGCTAGGTATATACATTTGTAGTTGAAATAGATGAGAAACTAAAACCTCATAGCAATATCTATACATATATATCTGACAGAAATATTGCTAAGGAATATGCGGAAAAAATGTAGAAAATGGAGGGATTGTCTACAATTGCTCATAAATTAATACACTCCTAACATTTTTTTTATAAGAATGAATTTTCTTTGAAATCAAAGATACCAGGATTTTATTATTTCTTTTGTTACTAATATCCAGAGAAAATTAAACTAGCTAAGAAGAATCGTGTATTACAAATCCACTGAGAAAAGTGTTAGGTTAGATGCACGCTGTAACTCATGAATAAAATCATGTTAGATATCTAAGGGATGGTTTAGTAGCTCAGTCGGTACAGCACTTGCCAAGGAATTGCAAGATTCCTTGTTAGAAACCAGCCCTCGCCAATTCAGCATATGAGTAGCACCAGGGATCTGTGCGGTAAAGTGAGGAGCTCATGGTAGGTGTGGCGCCCCACCTCAGAAGCAAAAAGAATCTCCTTGGTCTAACACTAGTGAAAAGGGCATAGACTGGCTGAATCCGACATTAAGCCACCCTGTCGACTTTTAGATATCTAAGACAGCCATTTGATGACCTTACAAAAACCATTGAACTATCATCAGTTAGTTAGTGAGAGATTGTTTGCTGACCATAGGTTAATGATGCAACTTATTCTGTGACCAAGGATAGTTGCAGAAAGAGAAAATTCTGTGTCTGAGAACTCAACAGAAAAGGTCCAATAGATAGTAGATGGACATCTCAGTGAGTTAAAATCCAGCTTGACTAGACTGAGAGACCTCACAGAGGCAGTGTTTGACAGAAGTGAGAGACCAGGCTTGACCAAATAAAAATGAAATAATAAAAATTAAATAATAAGAGGGACTTATAAACCTAATGAACACTTAGAAAAAAGTTGCATTACTTGGCTCAGAAATAAAATTAATAGAGAAAATAAAATAAAGAAAGAGCTACAAGTGTACTCTATAAAGTAATTGGAAAATCTATCTTCTTTCATTGTAGAGTTTGCTGGCACTTTTTTTTTCTAATTTTATTAGTAGTATATTTACATTTATAGGTAAATATGGATAGGGATGATATTGCTATCCTATCCTGTCCCATCATCAAAGTCTCATACAAGAAAGCTAGGATCTACCAACGCTTACAAATAGAGCAGGTTAATTTGGTGTATAAATACTTGGATGGGGTCATAACCAGAGTATAATAATGTTTTCTACTGTAGGTATCATTAGGACAAAGATTGTGTTAAAATATAAATATAACCTCCTTCTCTTGGTTAAGGTGTCAATATCAAAGAATGTTATGGTATCTCTGTAAGACATTGTGTTTATATGAGAAGAAATTGAATCTTTTAATAGCCTTAGTAATTTTATTTTTCTTGTTGCTTTCCCTTGTTTGTCTATATTTGGAAAGTATTCATAAAAAGAAGACAAACACTTTTGACTAATAATACAAAACTTTATTTAATGATTTAAAAAAAATAAGGTTCTTTTTTTCAAATGGCATTTAAAGTCTCTCTCTCTCTCTCTCTCTCTCTCTCTCTCTCTCTCTCTCTCTCTCTCTCTCTCTCTCTCTCTCTCTCTCTCTCATATTATGTATGCACTTGTTAACTTTTGTGTTTATGACAATAGAAATAGAAAAGGACTATAACTTATTTCCTCCAGTTCACTGCTGTTATGTGAGCTGTATGACTTAAGTATTTCCCCAGGCCTAAGTGAAATCGATTTCTGTAATTTTCTTCTAGCAGAGTTCTCTTAAAGGAGGCTGGGAGAACTGATTCTACTTTCCCATGCTGAGAATTATATGCACTTATCACCACAAAGAGACAATAGCCTTTACAGCTGCCTTTCTCCCTGAAATCATAACTTCATATATCAATAGAAGGCCCATTTTATCTTATTAATCTAATCTGCTTCAAACCAATCTGAAATAAATTTTTCATGAAAAAAGCCTAACCCTTTGTGAATTCAATCAGATTTTAAAATATATTATTTGGGTTCAATCCCTTCAACCATTCTTTCCATTTTAATTTCATAAGTTTGATTATTGATCCATCCTCCTGGTCATTATCCCTACAATTATTCAATTCTTAAGGGTTTTTTTTTCATGTTACCATCTACCATTTGACTACCAATACAAAGGGTGTGGTGCATGCTACACACATATCCATAGACAGTACGTCTGCACCAGGGCCAGTACCCTATTATAAGAGTATATAGGATTATATTTGGATACTAATCCTGAGAGTGGGTGTGGGGACCTGCTAGAACAATTAACCAGCCAATATTACTAGTACTGTTGACACTGCAAGGTCATTAGTTAAAATTAAATAGAGAGAGATTGGGAAACTTTTGGAATTAACCAATAAGGTTTTAGGATTGGCCAAGATTGTTTATAAATATGCTGTTTAGCTAGAGGAAGAGGAGGAGGAGGAGGTACAGATGCAGCTAGCTAAATATTATAAGGAAACCATTTGTGAAAGAAGACATGGTGTCCCATACTTCACTTGCATTTATGACAGCCCAAAAGTGAATTTGAGTACATAGGAGGGGGTGGTTGAGTTAAGAAAGAAAGGGGTGGATGGAGACCTTCTGTTACCAAGGAATGCTGTGGATGTAGCCAACCAAGCTACCTGGAATTACTGTCTTTGTGAAAGGGGCTGAAGAGAAACATATTTTAATCCAAGATCAATTTGTTGGGGGCACCTCCTGGAAGTGGGGCATCATTCAGTGTGAGAAGGGTGGCAAGAACCCGGGGCAGAGGGGGAAATGGAAGTGAAGGCCTCCCAGGAGAAGGTAGGGATGGTCCAAAGTTATGCATTATTTGACCAGGTACATGTGTGAGGTACAAATAGGTAAGAATGAAATGCAAACATTGTTAGATACAAGTTAATTAATATCAATGGTTAAACGATTTTAATGAATTAGGATTTGAAGATAAACAATTAGAAACTTAAGCATAGTTCAGGCATGGTATGCCCACCTGTAATGGGGGTGGAGATGACCACTATGCAGATTATATATGTAGTGTCCACTCTTTATAGGTTAATGATATGAGAGAAAGACTGGCTTGAAAAGGACAACAGATAAGCTTTGGTCTGATACTGTTAAAGGTAGGCAGAATCCAAATCAATGTTAGCCCTGTCAACAGGGTCTGGAACATGTTGAATGTATTCCCTGTAGAGGATTAAGACCCTCCTAAAATGGGTCTCCTGGATATGACACTAAACTGCATCCAATGACGAGGTTAGCTTTGTCCATTGGTTGATATACTGGCCAGAGGCTTACTTGGTAACAAACAAAAAGGTTTTGATTTGAACATACATCATCTCAAGGTTCAGGGTCCACCTGACAGTGAGGGACAAATAATGAAGCAGAAAATGTGAATGAGATCATTATCAGGTAAAGGAAAATATTTCTGGTTGTAGTAAATGTTTCATTCTGGTAAGAAAATCACCCAACATAACTATTAGAACCAGTAGAAAGAGTTGAATTAATCTGTACAAGCATTTGAATAAGTTAGAAACTGTGGTCAGTGAAGTCTCTGTCTTGGACAGACAATCACCATAGATTTGTCATCACTAGCTGGGAATATCCTGATAGCCATTATAGATGTAATAATTATATTAGTAATCTTGGAAGAAGTGATGGTTGACATGTCATAGTATTCAGAATCTGCTGGTGAGAGGATATAGATGAGCAGATATTTCAAGGATCCAAATGGCAAATAACACTAAAGATGGGCACATTGGATACTTTATATACTTAGCATAGATATTACTCAAGGAGTAACTTCAATTATCTGCTTTAAAGATTGATGCCTAAAAAAAAAAATAACAACTTTCTTGTATGGTGTTGAAAGAACTAGATATTCATTGATGTTCTTGGTCACAAGGAAGAAAGAAAAAAAATTGTTTTATTTTGGAAGGTTATGTTGTCAATGCTTCCTGTCATGTGAATTGAAACACTTCCTGGATATTTGGAAGGTTATATTGTTAACACTTCCTGTCTTATGAGGGATTGGGTGAATGATAAAAGGAGATGTGAGTTAACACTTCCTAGATTCTTGGAATGTCCTGGATATAATATTAAACTGCATCTAGTGGTGAAGTTCCAATTCTGGAGCTCTGTGGAATGTTGAATACCCATTTATCACCATTACTCTCAGATCCACCTGGATCCAGAGTGGTAGTACCTGTTATGGTCCCATCTATGGGTTAAATAGATTTTTTAAAACAAGTATTAAAATGTGTTTAAAAGTAATTGAGTTTTAAAAAAATTTAAATACCCAACAAGAATGAATAAAAGAAAATGTCTTCAGCATAAAATAACCCAACATGGGTTGATATCCCATAAAATCCAACCAACCAACCAACAACAACTAGATGATTAGAGGGATATGTTGTTAATGCTACCTATCATGGAAAGGTGATAAATGGTAAAACGTCATCAAAGTTGACACCCCTCTGAATGTTTGAAAGCTGACTTGTTAACACTTCCTACTGTGTGAGGTTAAGGTGAAACATGGAAGATTTATTTTATCTACACTTCATATTAAAGTTTAACATACATTTTGTTCAATGGACAATTTGAATTCTCATAGGAATTATACATTAAGAAAAGGAACTTCAAATCTTGAAAAATCATGTGTTGACACCAAAAAATATTGAAAGGTCATGTTCTTTAAACTTCCTGAATCAAGATTGCATTTCTCTCTTATTAACTCTTGGAGACACATGTGGCATAATGGTTATCATTGTAGGAAATGGACGTGAGATGAGTTCAAATCCTGGACAAAGGCTATTTGCATTTTACATAGTGCTAATATCCTTGGGAAAGGTATGAATCTAACTATTCTCCCTCCAGTTATGGGCCAATATTAGGACTGGGCTCTTTAACTTTAGTATGGTAACCAGTCTAGCAAAAGGAGAACTGAATTCAAACCTATTAAACTTTGCTTAAAAAATTGACCATGTGTCACATCACACTCGTATGGAGAGGTCAGTAATTATATATTAATTCCTGTAATTTTTTTTTTATATATATACTGAACTAATGCTTTAAATTCCCAACCTTATCTGTGTATCATAAAGAACTACTAGGAAAAAAAAAAAAAAATAAGCAAACTTTTTTTTTCTATGCAGGACCTAAGTTTTGTATTTTTTAAATAAATTTTGAAATGGATTAGAGGAGGTATGTGATATTATTGTCTCCTGATCAAGTGGAAGATGGAAACTTAAATTCTTCATGGATAATCACACATTAACAATACATGTTCTGATTATGTTTTTGTTTATTAGATATCAGTTCTAAAAAGAACTTAAGAAAAATTGAAGGTTCTTTTTTGTTGTTGTATTGATTGGCTTGGCTGATTGATAAATGCCAAGATCAACATTTCATGCTTGATATCATCACACTTGATAAATATATCATATTCTTTTGATCTATGTTTTGTTTCTTTTTTTGTTAAGCATGTAGCTCTTTGGTTAGCCCACAAAATAAATAAATTAGTGATCCCAGAAGAGGCATTTTCCAGTGTAAACAAGTAGTGTCTTGACCAGAAGAGAGTATGTGTGTGTGTGGGGGGGGGGTCCAGTCTAAAGCCTTATGCATTAACACTGCTTTGTAGAGTAATACTTGCTGCTAAAGTTTGTAGTAGTTGGGTGGACAGTACAATTTATTGTACATTAGACTAAGTTGCTATAATGATCTTTTTGTTACTAATAATCCAGAGAAAATGAAACTAGCTAAAGAAAATCAAATATCCACTGAGAAATGTGTTGATGCAACTCATAAGAACATATTGTACACCCAAGACAGCCATTTATTTTATTTTCATCTTCTCTCTTAATAACACTATTCTGTACCTATGCAGTTTTGATAAACACTGATCAATCATTTTCTCTTATAAAAAAAACCCCACATACACACAAGTCAGGGGAAAGCTGTTAGTTAGTGACAGACTGTTTGAAGATCACAGGCTTGTACCAAACTCTTATAGTTATACTTGGGATTGTATTATATAAGTAATATCTTATTTCATTGAAAGTCTTAGTCACTTTCTTTGCTGGTTTGTTGTTAATTTATCTACCCAATAATATTTATATACTTATGATACATTTTTTCTAAAAGGATGAAAAATGAACAACACATCTAGTTTCCAAACTTCCCTACCAGACACCCCATCTTATTTTAGACTTTACTCCTCCACCTTAATTGCCATTACAGAAAATGTTCTGACAATTTTTCATAGGAATTTTGAAAGAAAATGGGTATTTGTCTCATACCCCACTTGTATGGGCTGGGCACAAGGCCTCGTTTTAACGTGGGCCCACCCACAAGCCGAAACTCATAGGTGGGAAAGAACAAAAATTGCGTCGATCCCTTCAGCATTCCCCCTCAAGAGGGGCGCCTCAAAGAAAGAAAGAAAATGACAAGCACAACTATATTGTATTATCAATTTTTAATGTCACTATTAATAATGTGTTATTAATGATTTGCTTATTTTCTTTTAAACAAAATGTTACTTTATCAATTTTGTTTTATCTTTCAAAGAACTTGCAATGCAGTCACAAGCTCATGAAATCAAAGAAGATTGGAAACCGTCCTTCCTATCAAATGATGAATTTACTCAACTTATGTTAGAGGTAAGTAAACTGATGACTATATAAGATCAATTATAATTGTTATATAACATTTGTAATCATATTCAGACAATGTGATTGGATTTTATGCTACCCTTCACCCACCAATCACTCTCTGATTTTTTTATTGTTATTTCTATCATTTTTAGAATTGAAATTCACTTCCCCTTTATAGATGTTGATTGCCTTTGCCATTTCTTACTTTCATGTTCCTCTTAATTTCTTTTGTAACACTTTGCTTTTGGGTATCCATTGGGAGGATTTGATCCCTAATCACAGGCTGTTAATGCACTGACTCAATGATCTCTCTATCCACATTGTGTCTATGATTTGAAGACGTCCATGAAATTAGTATTTTTTATGGAGTTTGCTTTCTTTGCTGTATGGCTTCAGCATATTATCTTATGTTTGATACAATTCTCATTGATTCCTTTCACTATCACTTTAGGGTATATTTCATAAGTTAGGACTTTTCTGCTTGTTTCATACCTGCCTTATGTTCTTATTGGTCATGATTCTCTGACTACCACCATTAGGTAGTTCCTAAATGACATCACTTGGTAGTTTTCCAAAATGTACTTTTACCTCACCAATCTCAATGTACAAAAAATAACTTTTACATTTCTGATATCTGAACAATTTCACTTATCAGCAAGGTCAGAGTTCATCTTTGCTTAATTCCATTAATTGTGTTGATTTGATGATCACAGCTGATCCATTGTTCTTAGTTATCTCTCATCAATCACAACACTCAAAACATATCCCTTAATTACCCTTTTTCATTTTATTTATATACACAGACAATAATAGTCTGCTTGTTTTTAAAAAAAATTGTTTTTATCAGATTATGAATACATTCCTCTTTTGTATGTCAACAGTCCAGGTCATGGGTCAATGTTGACATGAATACCCTCATGTGTTTGTTCTGCTTCTCAGCACATTTTCACTCTAATTAGATTAATGTTGTTTTTTTTAAATACATTTCTTCCTGTTGAAAAATTTGCATTTCCTGTTATTTTTTCAATTCCTAAAAAATAAAAAAATAAATAACATTATGATTACTAATCAACCCAAACAACTTGCACCAAGCAGATTATAACTTTTTGGTACATTGGCATACAAAACCAATTTTCAGAATAATAAAATGATGTTTTAACAAATTCCACTCATTATTATTAACCACTGTCAATCTTCCTTTGGGGATTTGGTCAATAGGTATTTATCCATAGTGATATACAGGCATTCTTAGGATGGAATCAAGTTTTGAGTTAATACTTTTTATAAAGAAATCAAAATCTCAAAATAACAAAGAATAATTATTTATCAAAATTCATTGTTGATCAATTATAATAGATAATTCAAATGTTATGCTTACCAGATTTTAATGAATATTAAAAATTAATCTTATTTAAAATTTATATCCCACTAATAACATGTTAAGAACAAATTTTGAATTAACACCTTAAATCTATAAGTTTGATATTTCTTGAGTGTTATTTTACCACTCACCATAGTAAGTTTGATATTTCTGCTTCAGGGGGATCATGTCAAATACTAATAATACTTTATATAGCAATTATTCACAGCCCACCCTGTCAGATGGGACTGTAGAATATGCTGATTGCAGAGAGGTAAGATTCCTATGGAGTCATGTTGGATATGGGTAGTGACCTGTAATGCCTGGTAGCTGAGTGATCTGTGACCTAGTGGTCACATAATCTACAAGATTCCACCTATGCCCTTAATAACTACACCAAATCTGTTCATATATTTTGTATTAATGGAATAACTTTAAAGAAAGAGGTAAAGATGTCTGTGATCTGGAACAATTTTTAAATTTGTGTTTTTATTTACTTTTTCCCCCTCATAGTTAAATTTTGTGACTTCAGGTACAAAGAGTTAATGCTTCAAGAGTTAATATTTCTTCTGCAAGTTATTTTTTTAATTGTAAACATAATTTATACTGTTGATTTTAATTGTAATCTATGTGTTAAAAAGAAATGTTTTTGTTTTGCAGGCCTTAGACAGTTTTTTACTTGTTTTCACACAACAAGGAAACATTCTTTATGCCTCCGAGAGCATAACCTCTCTTCTGGGTCACTTGCCGGTAAGCTATATAATTTTTGTAAAAGATTGATGGAATTATTTGCATAAGAAATAGTTTTTCTGCCTAAAATCAAAGTATAGTACTCAAAGTGTACAAAATCTATACTCCCTCAAAGTTTATACAAAATAATAAGAAAATATAATGATATATAGATGATTATTTAGATTTACTAGTTTTAATTTCATTTCTATTTAGTAATATTAATTAGATTTCTATGAGTTCAGATAGTCCATTCTAATCCTTGACTGAAGTTATTAATTGATGAATAAAGAAATTAACTATTTAAAAAAACAATACATTGTCTATTTGTTTATTATCAATGTTATCAAATTTTCTTTCCTTTTAACTAAAAATTCATAAAAGTTATTAATATCTTTACAGAATTTTGTTTTCTAAGGACATTGGGAGATAAAATAAGTAGATTTCCTTGCATATTTTTATAACAGGGTCTTTGTGAAATAAAATAATGTATTAGGCCTTACTTTAAGAACTATTGAATTATTATCCTTTATTATACTTTTAAACAATTGAAAAAGAGGTTTGTAAATATTTAAATGCTCAAATTATATATTTCCTTAAAATGATTTATGATTTAGCATCTTTGTTTGTGAAAAATTTTCTTATAACTTTTGTTTCTATTAAAATTAATTTGAAAAAGAAAGAAAACAATTATAATTTTATTTTCTTATTCATTTTTGTATTGCTAAAAATATTGCTTGTCACAATCTGTATAAATTTACTACAAAAAATCTACTTTGAATATACCTGTGAAATGAATATCTTCTTTTTTTTTTATTGCTTCTAACTATGTTGAATATACTGGTATTTAACAAACACTTGAATTTCTTTTTCATTTCTTAAAATAATAACTTTAATTTTTATAATTTTTTTTCATGACTTTATGTTCCTAGCAATTTAAATGTTAAAATTTTTCAATGCAAATGAAATAATATTGATGTTTAATGTTTAATATATTCCTAGTAATTGCACTATAATTTTTTTCTTTTTTCCTTTTTTAATTACAGAAAGATTTAGTCAATCGATCATTGTATGACTTTATTCATGATAGTGAAAGAACAAGCCTACATAACCTCTTATTATCCTATCAGATCATCCCTACAAACAGTATACATAACTTTGAGAGTGGTAAGTATTTTATTGATAATAATACTCGGGTGAATCAAAAGTTTTGTAATATTTTGGTATGCACTAATTTGTATATCACGTGACCAAAGCAGTTCAAGCAATGGAGGGTACCCACTATGGTTGGTTTTATTGTGGTACTTAGTACACTGACACATGCATATGGGATTTGAAAGCTGCACAGATGAATGCACAATGTAGTCCAATTTGGGAACATTTAACAGACACTTGCTTTATGAGTTCAAACTTGGTCATGGAAGCAAACAAAAATATTTGTTGTGTGAAAAGTGTAAGCACAGTTGATCAAAGTATGGTAACCAAATAGTTCAAGAAATTTTGCTCAGGCTGCAAGAACCCCAACAATCAGGCAAAATCAGGAAGGCCTAAAATTGCAAATTCTAAAGCCGTGCTGCACACCATAGAGACAAATCTGGTGAATAGTATTCAGAGAGTATCAAGCAAGTTTGGCATCTCACAGTCTAGTGTGGTTCATCATCTTCATGACCTTGGAAAAAGTATACAGAGCTGTACCTCATGTTACCAAAATATTGCAAAACTTTTGACTCACCCTAGTAAGAGTAAATTTAATATTATTTTGATAATGGATTTTTATAAGATTTTCTTTTCCTTAAGTTAACCATTTTTTAAACAGATTTGTTTGGGCTTTTGTTTTACAGATGAGTCATAATTTTGTTTTTCTGTAAATGATAGGAAATTTTATATATGTAGTTCAAATAAATTAATCCATTGGATTAACAATGATTATGAATTTTTTGAAGATGAAAGAAAATCATAATTTTGAATTGTTTTTATTGGTTCTACTTTTGATAGAGTAAACAGCCATACTTTTGATTTATACAAATAAATCCCACTTCAGATTTTTATGAATTAAATAAAAGATATAATTTTGCTTTATATAAATGAAAGAAAGTTATACCTTTTATTTTTTATGGATTAGAAGTTTTAACAGGGCTTTGAATAAGAAACTAGAATACAAAGATAATTCAACATTCTATTAAAATCATAACTTGAAATAATTACTATGAATTTTATTCTATCAAAAATGAGTCAAGAGAAAACCACTTTTTCAGTATTTGTAGTCATGCAATCAATAATTTGCATTGTATGATATGTTTTTAGAAAGAGTGTCTATTATAATAGAGAGATAAATTGCATTATGTTTTCAAATAAAAATTGGATGCTGTAAATTATTGATATCAAATATATACTCTCTAGATATTTAATAAGCTACATTAGAATTAGTGTTTTGGAGATCATTTAGAAGTATCATTTTGTGAACTGAAGAACTTTCTTGTTACAGATGAAAACCAGGTATCATTTATGTGCCATTTAAAGAGAGGAGCTGCTATGCCTGCAGCTTTGGATGTCTTTGAATATGTAAAAGTAACAGGCAATTTGAGAAAATGGTCAAATTGTGGTAAGTATTAATATATAATTTTTCTGTGTATTGAAAAAATGTCAGAGTAGCAGAGCATTGTGGAATAACATTAAACAAAAGATGTCTGTATCCTGAAGCAAAGTTTAAATGTGTTTTATGTTAGTGTTCTTTGTGTGTATGTATGAGCATAGATACAGGGTATATTGAAAACCAAAAGAGTTTAAAATTTAAAAAAAAACCTTCAGTGGCCATAAAGATTAATGTCAAATTACATTCTATTTATAGATTTTATATTATAATTTGGACAATTATCTTATATTCAGCATATGATAGTTATTTCCCTTGATAGATTATAATGATTAGGGTGATCCTGAATGCAGACTCTACACTGCTGCTGCTGCTATTATTATTATTATTATTATTATTAAAGTTACAAATTGAAGTGAAAACTGTTTTATTTTAATTTTAATAGAATCACACTCAGAATTTTCACAATGACGTACCATTTTTGCTGTTATAAACACATACATTTATACTTATAACAATTTAATAATTTATAATATAGATACATTTTAATTTATTTTGTCTTTAATTATAAACTATATTGATCCAAATGTTTGTAAAAATATCAGCTTCTGTTGATTGTGATTTCATGATTAATTTATAAATGTCATTCATTTTACACATTTGTAAAAATATTTTTATTGACTAATATAAATATAATTTCTATTGTCTAAAATAAATGTTAAAGACAATATTCTCTGTCAAAGTTGACAAATTTATTAATGCATTCAAATTCTCTTATCCAATAAAACAAATTGTTAGTTAGCTGTTATTTTATTGGCCTGTCCTTAGTATCATCCAATCTAATTGCATCTTTTTTTTTTATCCTACTTTTTTCATTATTTTCTGTTTAAGAGATTCTGCTTAACTTTTTTATCATATTAGAAAATGAAAGTTAAAAAATTAAAAAATTGCAATTCTACAAGATAAGTTTGACCTCAAAGATTAAAGAGTAAACCATGCTAATTTGCTCCAAGTGAATTCAAAATTACTTCTTATTAGAATTTGTTGTTAAGAAAGATTTTTTCCTTCTTTCAATCAACAGCCTAAACACTCAAAGCATCCCCTTGGATATGGAATAAATGTGATATAAAAATATTTAAAAGACATTTGTATCCTTCTTTTCATCATGATAGTGTAAAATGAACAGTGATGATTACTGTCTTTGAGGTCATTCTAGGGAACAGGTGACAGCAAGCAACAGTTGCCTGTCTACCCAACTGCACAATACCATTTTGACACAGCAGTGGACATTGCCATAAAAATTTAGTATACAACTATCTCAGCAGACACTGTTATATCATTTATGTGAAGAATAGCTTCTGCCATAAAATTTCTTCAGAAATGAAAGTAAGTTTAATTTGGTTGACTCTGATGGTATGTCAAATGTATGAAAAAATTAGTTATATTTGGAGATGATAGTGTATGGGGTGGGGGTATGGGGGTGTCTCTGGTACTGGTGTTAGTCCACTCATTCAGTTACATTGAAAATTAAATGCTGCAGTATATAAGAATATTCTTTGGCTCATCTACAAAAATCATACAAAAATTATTTGAAGTTGAAAACATTTAGATTATGATATACTCCACTTAAAGTCCAGATCTCAATCCAATCGAGAATCTTTGGAAGATCATTGGCAATAATAATATTTTCATTTACTAAGCTCAGCTTCTAACAAGGTTAGAAGTATGAGTTGCCTAGTTAAGATCAGATTCACTACTCTGTAGTAACTGATCTGCAAGACTAACTTGTTGATCATTACACCATGGCATTGTGTCTATAATATTAAGGAACTGAAATAGACAAAAGTGATTGATTTGTGGAAAAAAATGCAGAATTTTATAGACAAAATTCTACCTGAACAATGTGACAAATTATTGAAGTCATGTCAAAAATGTGCATAAGTAATTAAAAGTCATGTATACAACTTATTGATATTTTGTATCAATATTAACTCAATAATGTTAATTTATAATTTTATTCTTTAATTTTGAACACTACACTTTTTGTTATAAACAGTTTGCTTCATAACTTTTTTTTTATCTGTGGTTCTTTTTTATGCAAATTTACAAGATTAGTTTAGAAAAAGTTTTTAAGAATATTTGCTGATTTTTTTTTAATCACAATTGAAATTATAGATTTGGGCTTTCTTTTTTTTATTTTTAAACTTTCATTCTCTAATATTGAATACTACTATTCAAGCCCTTCAGCTATTTTCACTTAGATTTTAAATACAAGTGCCTATGCCAACTTATAAAGATTGTTTAAACCTTTTTTAAATTGGATTTATTTAATAAAAATATATTTTAAATTCAAAATTTTGTTAATGTACAAAATGTGAAGATATTATTTAGCCTTTATTCTATATTTTCTTATAAGTTTTTATTGTTAGTCATATTCTTAAGATTATTTTAATCTATCATATATTCTTTTCTCTTTTTAGTATTTGTATATAATTTGAAAGATTTCTAAAAATGCTTTTTTCATTCTGTTAATTTTATAATGATTATATTTAGAGGCATAGCAAGAGATTTTGAGGTTTGACTCACAGTATGTAGACTACTATTTGTAAAACTTTTTGGGACCCTTCTTGTGGGACATTTTCAAATTCCTTCACCCCCCCCCCCCCAATCTTTGATTATATTTGTTTTTTATATTCTAATTATTCTGTTGCAAATATATAAAAACAATTTATATTTGAAGAAGATGGCATAAGAAAGTTTTCCAAAGATTATGTTCAGAATATGAATGAGACATCCTGTTTTTGCTGTACTGTCCAATTACAACCCTGCCAACTTATCAGAGAAATGTCAAATATTGATGAAACAAAGACAGAATTCACATCAAGACATAGTTTTGAATGGAAATTCTTATTCCTAGATCATAGGTAAAAAAAAAAAATTGCTTTTTTTTCTTTTCTTTTCTTTTCTTTTTTTCTTTTTTTTTTTTTTTTTTTTTTCACAAACAAAATTAGGGTCTTTGGTTAAAATCCATATGAAAAAAGAAATTACAAATAAACTACATCCCAATATATTCATTATATTCATCCTAGTATTGAAATTACTCTGACAACTTTTCCGTAAAAAATTGAATTTTATGTTTATAAATAAATACAGCAATACCTTAAATAATTAAATTTTGATTTGTGCAGTTTTTGTGTAATATGTTGATAATATTTTTGCAAAAATAAAAACTACTTTGTGGCAGATAAGTGTTTGAAGACAAAAAGAAGAAAATTATTATACAAACTGTAATGATAGATTAATTTGGGGGGGGGGGTGTTTTTCTTTCAAAAGGCAAGCAATATTTTTCTTTCTAAACTTTTTCTATGTTTGTTACACATTACAAATTTTACTTAAATGTATCAATTATGAAAAGTAAAATTTCTGATGTTTTTTTAATTGAATTTTTTTTGTAACATTGAAATATTGAATGGTTACAGTTTTGAAAAGTATACACAAAATTTTAATAACAAATTAACCACAAGGTATTTCTTTTGTTGTAAAATACATTAATTCCATAATTATGGATTTTAGTTCATTACTTTTGTTACATTTTTTTCTGCTAAAATATTTTAAAAATCATTTCAATAAAATAATTTTTCAAATTCTTAAAATGAAAATGTTATTGTTTTCAAATTAGTAGCTAGCATTTATCACAATCGCTACAATATTTCTGTTAAAACTCATATATTATTTAGCACATCTTAATTGTGATTTACTTATAATTTCTGTTAAAACTCATATATTATTTAGCACATCTTAATTGTGATTTACTTATAAATTTCTGTTAAAACTCATATATTATTTAGCACATCTTAATTGTGATTTACTTATAATTTCTGTTAAAACTCATATATTATTTAGCACATCTTAATTGTGATTTACTTATAATTTCTGTTAAAACTCATATATTATTTAGCACATCTTAATTGTGATTTACTTATAATTTCTGTTAAAACTCATATATTATTTAGCACATCTTAATTGTGATTTACTTATAATTTCTGTTAAAACTCATATATTATTTAGCACATCTTAATTGTGATTTACTTATAATTTCATATTTAGATATGGAAAATATTTTTAATTTTTTATAATTTTTTTAAAACTAATATTTCTAAATTAATTTTTTTCATTTTTAAATTTGTAACTTTTTTTAATTTTATTTTTTAATTCTTTATTTTTAAAATTAGTTTAAAAAAGTTATTTAATTTGTTTAAATTAAATTCTTATTGTTTTTAAATCCTTTTTTCATCTTGAAATCAATTTGTTTTTACCTTTTTAATGAAATTATTTTTTTTACTCTTAAAAAGGGCTCCCCCTATTATTGGTTACTTGCCTTTTGAAGTGCTTGGAACATCAGGATATGATTATTATCATCCTGATGACTTAGAAAAATTATCAGCTTGCCATACACAATGTAAGTTTGCTTTTTGTTTTTATATCAGACATGATTTAATTAATAAATATGTTAATCTTTTTTAAAGAATACTTTTTCTCTTGATGTCTTATGTAAAATTATGAATTCAACTTGAATTCAGTCTTAAAGTATATAAAAAATGAATAAAAGCTGTTAAATCATTTTTAAAAACTTACACATTTTTATTGAGAAATTAGTTTCTTGCTGTTTTTATCAGTTTATTCAGTTATATCAGTAAATAAAAGATTATTACTTACTTACATTTTTTTTTCCTGTGTTAGAATCCATAATAAATATATCTATGTCAAAATGAAAATTATAAAAAGCTAGAATAAAATATTCCACATAAATTGAATATTTATTAGATTTGTGATATTTACGTATTTTGTAGTAGAATTTGTATGATGAAGCGAAATGAAATAAGCGTCAAAGGTTAAAGTCAATCATGAAATTATCTTTTAAAATTATTGATATTTATTTGAATGATTTGTGAACTTAAAGAACAAACTAATTTAATAAATAGTAAAACAATCTCACAGTGCTTAGAATAATTAATACACCAAATATAAAACAACAATATGGTAATATTTAGAAATATATAAGAGATGTTCATGTTACACTGACAGTTTATTCAACAGCTCAGACTGTCAGCACTTTCCCAGGCAAATGACTTTTTAACACTGATTAAATTTGTGTGTGTCTTAAGTAGTATCTACTACAATCACAAGCCTGCTTTGATTGGCTGAAACAATCTTATTTAAATTAAACCAACCTAGAATTTGTTATAATGAGGTCCCAGGTTCAATTCCTAACAAGTCACAAGTTAACATTTCTTCCCCCTTTTTCTTTTTCTTCTCTATCATAGTCTGCCATGCACCTCATAATTTTTTTTTTTTGGGGGGGGGGGACATCTCTTTTTGTAAGAATATCAGCCACTTGGTGTTCTTGGGAAATCCATATGATTTCCTCTCATTTTTAGCCAATGTTTCTTTGAGGAAAGTTAACAGTTCAGACTAAAATATTTTCTAACTTTCATTTTTACAGTAATGCAAGCTGGAGAAGGCACTTCCTGCTTTTACAGATTTTTAACCAAAGGACAGCAGTGGATTTGGTTAAAGACCCGTTATTATATCACTTATCACCAATGGAATTCAAAACCAGAATTTATTGTATGTACTCATAAAGTCATCAGGTATGTAGGACTTTAAATTTATTGAATAAATTTTGAGGTAAATGATATGAAAAGCTGCTAATGATGAATACTTCAGACTTGTTTTTCCCTTTTGCTTAAATAATAAATTTAAATTTCTATCAGTAAAATTGAGATTATTAAAAGTAAGATTCTTATCTATAGAATCATATAAGCAAAATCAATTTTCTTATTTTTATCATATTATAAAGATATTTTTAATTTTGATAATCTTTAAAATATCTAGAATAAAAAAAATATAACATCATTACACTAATTAAAGTTGAATTCTGAAAACTTCAAAAATTTTATTAAAAAATATTATTATTACCTTTTCAATGTGATAGAAAATAGGTTTCCACAATTTGTCAATGTCAAAAAACTGGTAGTGTATTAAATAAACTCTATTCTTGTTAATATTTATTAAATATAGAGAAATATTTATTTACTTTTCTCCTTTGGTTAACAATATTATTTTAAATTTCTTTTCAGTTATGCTGATGTCCGAATGCATCTACGAAAGGAACAAGGTTTTGATGAAGAAGAAATAGATGCAGCACCATTAGAAAATGTTCTACCTGAGAAATCTTGTGCAAATTCTTCAATCTGTCAGGCTTCTCCAACATGGGCTTTACAACTTGCTTCTGGAATTCCTGGATCGTCTTCCGGTAAAATTATAATTTTATTTGTATAATTTCAGATTAATCATTATAAAAATGTCTAGTCTATTAGATAATTCACTGGTTAAGATAATCTATTTTAAATATTAGTTGAAATAATATTTACTTCATTAAAATTTGTTTGAAACTCTAAAATGCATGAAAATTAATAACACTTTCATAAGAAACAAAATAATGTAAAATATGAAATGATATTTACTTCAAACACGTAAGAAAGGCAGATTATCCATCATATGGAAATATGATCTCTCTGATAAGATAAAGAATTCTTCCAAGTTGTAGCAGTGCTACTGTATGGCTGTACTACTTGGACTCTAACAAAACGCTTAGAGAAAAAGCTAGATGGAAACTACACAAGGATGCTGTGTGCTGTCTTGAATAAATTCTGAAAGCAGCACCCCCACAAAAAAAAGCAGTTGAACAGACACTTTCTCCCTATTATACAAACCATCCAAGTAAGACAAAGAAGACATTTGACAGTACTGGAAAAGCAAGGACGAGCTCATAAGTGATGTTCTTCTGTTGTCACCTACACATTGACTCACCAGTGTAGATTGACCACCAAAAGCCTACATTGATCAGCTCTGTGGATACTGGATGCTGAATTAAATTGTCTTGCTAAATAATTATTCACATTTAATTAAACATTGCCAATTAGGTTTATACGAGATCTTATAATAAAGTATTTGTTTTTAATATATATATATATATATATATATATATATATATTCCCGCCTAATTCATTATTGATTAATTAATTTTCAAAATTAGGTACGACTCCAATTAAGCACTTATTCTCCCAAAAATTGTCGGCAAAAAGCCATTCCAAAACAAACCGTGTTTACAACTTAATATATATATATATATATATATATATATATATATTTAGAAAGTGGTAAGCCTAGTTGAAAATTACTTTTGACAAAAATATTTTTTATTATATATTTTGGCAAAAATATCTTCTTTTTAATTATTAATATAAGAACACAATATATGAAGATGTTTATTATTTTTTTTACTTTTTTCTTTTTTTTAATATATATGGATTTTTTTATACTAATATATATCAGACCTAAAATGTTAAAATTCCACAAGGATTTAAACATGAGAATTCAGTTTCACGTGTTTCTGCTTAGATTATCAAACCTCATTATAAATATACAAAAGTTATTACTTGACATGTACTTTATTTGAAAGATTGTTATTCATTGTGGTCTTCAAAGTAGAGAAGCCCTGTTTTTCTGTCTGTCTGTCTGTCTCCATTTTTTATTGTTTATTTTTTTCATTCTCTCCTCAATTTCAATATCAATCTCCCTCTTTCTCTTTTTACTATTATGTTTCTTTGTTACCCCCCCTCTCTCTCTCTCTCTCTCTCTCTCTCTCTCTCTCTCTCTCTCTGCAATCAGAAAAGACCTTGTTTGTGCTTTGATGTTCTTAATGTTGTTAATCCTGATACTTTGTAGTAATCTTTCTAAGAAGCCATAATGCAAACGTTTGATTTTCAATCAGATCTTTGAATTAGTTCGATAGATTGAAAAAATGTTTATGAACACGTGTGATAATACTGAATTTTCCCAGCAACTTTATTAATTTGTTGATGAAATTTTTACAAATATTTGAACAAATGATTGAAGCAGTTGACTAGAAGTTTTTTTTGTTTTTTGTTTTTTGTGGGGGGTGCATTTTAATTAGCTGTCTGGTTTGTTTGTCTTTTTTTTTTCAGTGGAATGGGGGGCATAGTATCTGTTCTGTTTTGGGAGAAGTTGTTAAGATCAGTTTGATGTTGTTGATGAGCAGAGGAAATAAGTTTGTCTCAAAGATTTTTGAGAAAAGTGTAACCGGTAAATAAATTTATGAGAGATACAGTTATATTGTATATGACTTAATGACTTAATTTGTTGCCAAAAAAAAGGGGGGGGGATTTAACCTATACATCAGTAATACTTTTGTAAGGTTGTAATTCAAACAGTGGGAAAGGTTAGGAAGAACTTTTCTTTGGCTTGAAGAATTAATTCCATAATTCAAGAGTTCACTTATGCAGGAATTGACCTATGCATAAGTGTAAGGGAATATTACGTTGCTATACACATCACCTGTTTATTGCAATTTTTCTTTTCTTTTTTAACTGTGTTTTGCAATTCTTTTTCTGATTGTTATTGTTTTTTATATATTTTTTAAAATGGTCATTAAACTTGTATAGCAATAACAATTAATCCAATGTTTAATAATACTCAACATTTAATTATTTAAAAAAAATATCGATATGGACTAAATAAGAAAATTTTAATAATGCTACACATTAATTAATCCTAATCACTCATGATAATTAAATATAACTAAATGAAAAGAGCTCAAACCAAGAGCAACAATTGAAAATTATAGTACAAACATCTCTCTCTCTCTCTCTCTCTCTCTCTCTCTCTCTCTCTCTCTCTCTCATTTTTTTCTTTCTTTTCTCTTCTTGTTGTTTGCTCTCAGTCTCCAGGTTCCTCTTTTTCTTTTTACTATTATGTTTCCCTTTTTCTCTCTCTCACACACACCAGTTTATTCCCTTTCTTCATTATACTGATGGTGATTTCCGCTCACTAACTGTCTCTCATATTTCCAGCTGATGGCTGGCTTTTTTGACCTAGATTCCTATCGATCTCCCTCTTCCCCCTCTATATTTACAATAAATAATCAGGTCACCATAAATACATTGATGTCTAATACTATTTATAATTAACCCCCACCCCCCTAAAACAACAACATACTGTTGTCCTCTCAACCATCAATAATGACCACTGAATTTATTTTGGTATTTAGATATATTTACTCAATATCAAACCTGATATTTTTTTTCCCAGCTGTTTGCTCTTAAAACTACTAGTGCCGCCATAGTTACTTAAATTTTAAAGCGATATCTGTAATATTTATTTTTCACCAATTACTAAAATGACAGGCAGTGATGTAATTCGCTGTGATTTTTTTTTTTTTTTTTTATTAATTTTTTAAATAAATTTTTAATGTTTTTGATATTTTTTAAAAATGTACTTTTATTTATTTTGGTTCGTAAATCTGTCAACATCATCAACAACAACAATAATAATAATAATAACAACATTCTCTCTCTCTCTCTCTCTCTTCTCTCTCTCTCTCTCTCTCTCTCTCTCTCTCTCTCTCTCTCTCTCTCTCTCTTTTATATATATATATATATATTATATATATATATATATATATATATATATATAGCATCATTAAAGTAATCTATCTGCTTTTGATGATTTATTTTAAGGACTTTGTTTCTTGATTGAGAGTTTTTAATTGATTTATGAATAGTATCGATTAGAAGACTAACACTGTCAAAAATTAAAATTTAATCCATTTAAATTTGCTTATGGAACCTATGAAAATGTAAAAAGCAGGCAGTGACAGGTGTACTCGTGGGAGTGAGGGGTACAGATGTACTTGTAAAAAAAAAAAAGAGAAAAGAAAAAAGAAAATGTATTCTTGTTTGGTGGGAACACAGGTTTATGATGAAAGATTAAAAGAAGAGGTGAGAAAGAGAGAGAGAGAGAGAGAGAGAGAGAGAGAGATTAGTCAAGTGGGTGGTGAAAGAGGTGTCTTTGCCTATTCTTTAATGTAGGTCAGCATTTTTAGTATTTCCATTGCATTACAACCAATGGTAAGGTTATATATGTGGTTTGTTGCTTCCCTACTTTGTTCGTACAGTAAATAAAGTAAAAAGAAAAAGAGGGCAGGGGTTGTCTGCATTTATTGGGAAAGGAAAGGAGGTACCAGAGTTAGAACTGAAGGGTGGATAGGAGTTGGGTGTTTTTTTTCTTTCTTTCTTTTAGATAAATTCAGAAAGTGTACATGAGATTAGTTGTTTGTAGAATTATGAAAGAAAAGGGATGTGGGTGAGGAGTAGATAAAAAATAAAAAATAAATAATCATAAAAAAAGGAGTTAAGGAAGACGAAGAATGGTAAACATTTCTTTTAAACAAAAACAAAAGCAGGAAAGACGGGGTGTGAGTAAAGCAAAGTGAGACGGTTACAACTAATAATAGTAATAAAATGTTGTGATCATTCCTAAAAGTATTGCAGAATAATACAGATTTTCCAAGTTGACTGAAGAAATAAATACAATGTAGAAAAGATATGTTTGCTATAATAAATACTACTCTAAAATAAATATTTGTACCACCAATTTGCGACATCGTAGACATGTTTTACAAAATCAATTTACCCTAACCCTCAATTGAACTTTTTTTTAACCAAAGATCATCCTATTAATGAATTTTATAATGCATTAGTCATTTTAGTCAAAAACTTTGATTTTTTTTTAAGGTCACTTAAATCCACCCCCACCCCCACCATATTTTGGGGACGCAAAATATATCGGTGGGCTTATATACTTTTTGTACTAATTACAGTACGAATAAAAAGACAAATAACCGAAGCTTTGAATAGAAGTGAAAAAAAAAAAAAAATTAAAAAATAAGGAGTGCGTCTGGTAAAAAAAATAAGTACTGAAAATTGAATGTAAAAAAAATTATTTTTTAATTTTTGGAGATTTTTTTTTTTAATTATTTTTTTTACCCTGTTTATGTATATAATTGTCTTTTAGATTATCAGTGAAAGAATTATACATCGATATTTGTTCTGTCTAAAAGGGTGGGGCCTAACTTTTCAATTGAGTTTTCTCAAAAAATTATTGAATAACAATACTAAAGTAGGCTTGTTATTAGATAATATTTGTTTTTAGAATGTGAAAATATGAAATTTAAAACTTAAAATTTGGTGTTTCATATTTTAAATGAATTTTATCTCTTAATTAGGTATATAAATTGTTGCTCTGTAGGAACATATGGGTGGTGTGAACAGTCATATTTATTTTAAAGAATTTCAAATTATTTCAATTGAATAAGTTTGATTAAAACAATTCAAAAGAAAGAATTTGTTGTTGATACTTAAATAAATACCAGTATAGTGTAGGGACAATACTTATGCAGTTAGATATGTTTTAAAAGAACTTTATTTTCTTTTTTGAAAACATGTGCGACAATGTAAACATCCTTATTTTCAGAATTGGTCTTATTAAATAATTGCATATTTCTTAAGTTTTTATTTTTTTATTTTTTTATTTTTTTTATTTTTTTTGATAACACTTAATATTTTCCATTAATTCTCAATACAATTTCACATGTGTGTTTTTTATGGATGCAAGGATCCAGTTCAACATTAAAATCAAACAGACAATTTAGAGCAATTTCCTTCACTTTAAAACTTTTTTTTCTTTTTTTTTTTTTTTTAGTAAAAATAGTAAAAATAAATATCACAAATGAAGGTCATAATCAGATAAAACAGTTCACATATTTTTCCAATATAAAATATTGGAAAAATATTTTTCCCTACAAATTGCTAAAATGAAATTGCCAATTTAGACATTTTAATCTCATTGCAAACATGAGAATAAAATCTGATAGTTGAGGAGGGGGGGTATTTTTTTTATCTTGGTTCATCGTAAAAAGGTTGGATTAAAAACAGACTAATTTATTGTATTTTACTATTATAAAATTAAATTTAAAATAGCATAACAATAACCAAATGAATAAAACAATAACAATGAATTAATAATGTTGATATTGTTAATTAAAAAAAAAAAAATAATATAGACTTGTTTTGTATTTAATGACTGTCTTATTCTCTTATCACTAACACTCACGTGACATGTTACCTATATATATAATTTAATTTCCAAGCTTAAATTAAATAGTTAGTGTTCTGAGCATTCATTTATTTATCTAACAAACTAAACTATGTAAGCTACTTAACTTGTCAAATGTTGATACCTGTGTTCACTAAACTATTCACAAATTTATCTATTTAATTGTAGATCAACTCTCTCTCTCTCTCACTCCACTCACTCACTCACTCAACAGCTGCTCCTATCAACTATTCTGTACCCCAACTCCTTCTCTTGTTATTATATCTCTATAAAATATTATCTCATTTCTAATAAAGTGGGGAAATGTTGATTTAATATTTAAATATGGATTTATAAGTACAAAGTTTTAATTTATATATTGAAGCATAGGTATGGTCAATTTTGTGCACCTGCTACTGCGGGGGGGGGGGGGGGGTCACAGGAAATTCTTCTAAAAATCAAATCAAATAAAGTAACTATCCGATTTTAGTATATGAAGTAATAAAAGACAAACTTTTATTGTAAATAAATGTTGACTAAATTGAAAAGGCTAATCATTTTTTTCATTAGTTTATGTAAAAAATAAAATAAACCGATACTAGACCAGGTTTGGTAATAGGGCATCTTAAACTTGTAACTCAAGTCTCGTAAATAAGAAAAAAATATGTATCTTTTTTTTTCTCTTTTTTTTTTCTCTCTTTTTTTCTCTCTCTTTTTTTCTCTAAATTGTTAGGTTATTTTCTAAGGAATTTTATATTAAAAGTTCCTGTTGTCTACTTTTTTTATTTTTTATTTTAGGGATTTTTTAAAATTATAAAATGTAAAATAAATACTTTTGTTTAGTGTATAGCAAAATCGTATTTATTTACTTAAAGAAAATATTGTATAAAAAATATTTACCCAAAAATAATGACATAATATAGTACAGTCTTTATAAAAAAAATATTGAAAATAATGTTTGAATAATGTTGTCATTTTTATTAATGGAAGTATGTAGGAGACATAATTTCTATTCTTTTTTTGGAAAACTTGTTGCTGCTGCTGCTGAGAATAATTTCAAATAAGTTCAAATTCATGACACCTGTAGAGCTCAAACAGTGTTTGTTTGAAGAAATTAATTATTTTTGAAATCAACAATAAAATGAATAAAAAAAAGTTATTCCATGTACTATACTCCATAGTATCATAGTTGGAACTAATTGTTCGAGTCAAGATGTGATAACTATGTCAACAAAGATTAAGAATTTATGGGAATTAATCTAAAATGCAAAAATTTAGGTTTTATGTAACAGAAATTTTTTTTTTTTTTAACACATAAACTTGGAATTGTTCTTTATATTAAATGTAAAAGAAAATATTAAAAAGTTAATTTTCCATTTTTTATTGATGTTTTAAAATATTTTTAACAATTTGCGCGCCTATTAAAAGAGCGTGTTTTGCACATGCCTATTGAAGCATATGCTATTATATGACTAAAATATCTCCCATAATTTAATTGTCAAGTGTTATTTGTTTTTCTTCTTCAATAACTTTTTATTCAGTAAAACCTAGGCATGTACCAAAAAACTCACCGCCCTGTCGGCTGGGGCGTTAGAATGCACCGACTGCACCTCTGCAGAGGGGTAAGACTCCCCCAATGGGGCCACCTGTTGGCCGTGGGTGGCGACCCGTGATGCTTAAGGATAGAGCCCAGGTGGATGAGCAATTCATGACATGCAATACTCCACTTTGGCCCTATCTTGGGCTAGACGGGCGGTCGGAGAGGCCCCCTCCGATCAATTGGCTGGTCACGTCAAGCCCTAGCACCTATATGATTTTCCCAACCCTATTGCCCTTATGGCAAGCCCCAACCCCTTTTTATCATATGGGTGCTAGAAGGCGGTGGCTGCGGGTCTACATGTCCTGGGAATGACGTTAAACTCTTCTTCCAGTTTTGGAGGTTTGGGGAATGTGGAGCACCCCATTCATCACCATTGCTCCCTGGTCCACTCTGAACCGGAGTGGTAGTACCTGTTAGGGTCCCATCTATGGGTTAAATAGAAAAATGTATTTATAAAAAAATTGTATTATCCATTAAGAATTGATTTATTTCAAAACTTTATCGGCATTAAATGACCCACTGGGGTTGATATGCCGTAAAACAAAACAAACAAACAAACAAAAAACTCATTTTTTATCGTCAATGTTATGATTTATTACTGAGGCCCCTTTCTTCAAAGTATGTATCATCAAAAGCATAATAATCCTTATTTTTTATGTTAATAAATTCTCAGAAAAGATTTATCTCCTTTAAGCAACGTTTTTATATTAATTCACCTACAAGCAATTAGAAAACTTTTGTCCATGCAGCAATTTTTCTTTTCTGTTCCTTCTTTATGTTTCTCTCTCCCTGAGATTTCTTTAAACACATTTCTTCAAGTTAAATGTGTTCATATGCCAATTTTCATCAAGGTTTTCCCATTAGCCAATGAACATGTTGGTAGAATTAGTCTTTTATGAATAATTTTCATCACAGAAGTTCTGATTCCTCTGCAAGAGAACATTCTTGTGGATACCAATTTAATTTGCTTTCTGAACAAATTAGTCCTTCCTGATCAATTTTTAACTGAAATATTCTGGCACCATTAAAACACTTCTTGAGGTGAAAGGAGGTTACTTAACAAGTTTTATCATGATTCCTATGTTAGCCTAGGAATCCATAGGTACCAAGCAAACATATATATATATATATGGGTTCCATATATGGTTCTTAATGACATGACCTATATGTTTAAATAATGCTAATAACTAAAAAAAAAAAGTATATTGTATTTGCATTGGCCATTGAAAATGAAGCATCAGAAATAAATGATTTGCAATATTTCAGGATAATCCTATCCCCTTAGATTGGCCTGGTGATAAAAACAAAAATGAGACTTGTATTCACTTCAGGAAGAAAGTCCAAATTGTGGTGTTAATATTTGTCTGGTTTGTAGTTTAAAAAATGTGACATCCAAGTTGTTGATGTGTATCCATCTGAGTTGTAGATATGTAACTTTTTCCCTTTTTTGATTTGTTACAATATTCTATGATGTTTGTTGACAAAATGTTTGTGTCACTTTAAGGAAATATTATAATTTGATATCTATATTAAATCTGTGTTTTATAGGTACATTTTGTAAATCTGCTTTATTTATTTGGATTGTATCGAATTTATTCCATGGGATGTATTGGATTATTTATCTAAATAGTATTGGTATCATTTTCAGAATCCGATATCTGAATTAAGTCCATGTTTGTGTATGTGTACAATTTGTATATCCATTTAATCTCTTTGTTTTCTACATATGTATACAAAACACACAACACTGTGTCTATTAAGATGCATTTGATGATGTCTAGAATGTGTTTGGGTAGATTGAAGTGCTTGGTCACAAGGGAGTATAGGGATTTTCATTTGTTTGTGGTTATTGAATCTTAGGCAAGTGCCTGTTTCCCTGATGTAAACTCCATTGTTGCATTTAATGCAGAAAATCTGTTACATCACAAAAAAGATTAGGGCGTTGGGTAAGGTAAAAAATGAATTTAAAACTAGGTGTTTGCAGATTTAACAACAGGGTTTGTTGTACATGTAGTTACCTTGATATAGAGTGTTAAGAAAGTTCTTTCTAGATGATGAGAGAAGTGAAGATAGATTGGGTGGTTATCACTTAGCATTGATGGGTGGTTCAAAGTAAAAAAAATTTTTTCTTTTTTTTTTTTTTTCAGATGTTGGAAATCTTAATGTGTGAGTGAGTTTATGTGTGTTATGGCCAAAATTCAAGACCATGGGATTCTATTATTGGGATTTGGGATATATATTGTAAAAGTCTATATCTGTTCAGGGATGATGCTTTTTGAATTGGTTCTTTTATTATTTTTATGGGATAGTTACTGTGAAGGAATCATTGAGCTAATAAACATATTGTAATGATATTCAAAGGTGTTAGAGCTGATATGTTTGATACATAGGCACAAACTGTATATTATGAACTTTTTAAGATTGAGTGGGTAATAGGTATTAAAATCTTGGTATCTGTGGTTGTGTGTGTGTGTGTGTGTGTGTGTGTGTGTGTGTGTGTGTGTGTGTGTGTGTGTGTGTAGAAAGAGAGAGAGGTGAGGGTTGTGACATAATGATTATCAGGTGGAAAATGGATTTGGAAATTTGAATTCTAATTCTATCTATCCTGTTTGTCCTGGGAATAGCACAAATCCATTTTTTCTCCCTAACTATTGGTAATATACTAGGGTAGACTAGGCTCTTTATTGTTGATGGGTAACCAGCTGTAATCAACTGTGACAGATTTAGCAGTTCAGCAGAGATTACCAATTGTTTGAGAAAAGAAAACATTTTGTTGAAGATATGCAAATCACCGACTTTATCTCCTTATAACTCCTTCCTAATAAAAGCAATTAGATAAAAGAAGAAAATTTTATACAGCAAAACATTTTATATAACATTCTATTTCCAGATTCACTTGATTTTTTTTCCCTTTTTTCTTTTTTTTTTAAATTAGAATATTAAACTGGTTAGAATTCTCTGATTTGTTTCTTTGCCAAAAACAATTATTATTATAAAGTATTTTGCTTTATTTTTCCTATTTCAAGCTGGACACTTAAGGATACAGACTGATCGAGCGGACACTGCTGAGAAACCACACTCCACTTTGGAAGAACTGACTATGACAAAAGCATTGACTCATGCCCATATAAAACACAAGCCGAAAACGAAAGTGAAACAACAACAGCAGCAGCAATTACCACTGACAGTCCAGCAACAAATGTCATTACCACAGTTGCAATCCCAACTGCAACCTTTATGCCAACCACAATTAACACAGGTCCAGCAGCAACAGCAGCAACAACAACAACAACAACAAGCACAGCAGCAACAACAACCCCCTCCACCACCACCACCTCAGGCATCTCCTAGCACTAAATTTCAACAAACACAAGCTACTCCTACACAGCAACAAGCACAACAACAACAGCAGCAACAAGCACAACAACAACAGCAACAACAACAGCAGCAACAACAAGCACAACAACAGCAGCAGCAGCAACAACAAGCACAGCAAGCACAGCAACAAGCACAACAACAAGCACAGCAACAACAACAACGCAGCAGCAACAACAACAAGCACAACAACAGCAGCAGCAGCAGCAGCAACAACAAGCACAGCAACAAGCACAACAACAGCAAGCCCAGCAGCAGCAACAAGCCCAACAACAACAACAACAACAACAGCAGCAGCAAGCCCAACAGCAGCAGCAAGCCCAACAACAACAGCAGCAACAAGCACAACAACAACAACAGGTACAAGTACAACAACAACAAACTCAACAACAGTCACCACAACAAACACAATCGCCAGCATCAGTGCAGCCACCCCCACCACAACCACCTGTATCCCAACAGCAAGCACAACAACAAACACAATCACAATCACAGCAGCAGCAACAACAGCCACCACCACCTCCACCACCACCACCACAACAAGTGGGTCACCAATCTCTACAGCAACTTTCACCTTCAACCTCTCAGAGTCAGCTTACGGCTCCTGATCTGACTCCACACCCAAGTTTAACAGTTCCTGGGATGATGATGATGATGGCCCCTCCAACCATTCCGACCACTGACTTGGACACTGTGCAAGTCAGCTCTGACTTAGTAAGGATATACACATCCGATGTAATAACATTTAAAATCATCATTAACATGTTGTCGAATCTTGTATCGTATCCATTCTTTTTCGTATTTATTTCTTTTTCTATTTGGTTCCTTTTAGTTTACCGTTTTGGATTGTTTGTTGTATTTTCCTTTTAAGAGCAAATTTCATTTTTAGTTTCACAACAAACCTTTTTGTTTGTTTGCTTCATATTTTTTGCAATTCTTTAGTCTCAAGATTTCAAAATATCAATTATCATTCTATTAATCTTTACTATTAAAAATAGGAACAGGGTGATAATTGGAAATTCTTTTAAGTCAATTAAACATAGATTTAGATTTTATTTACAAGTATCTACTGTGTGTCTATGTCTGTTTGTGTTTTTGCATGTGTGTGCGTGTGTATATATATATATATATATATATATATAAGTTCAATATTGGTTGAAATATATAAAAATGAAAACTACAGAATAGCTTGGTTTTAACATTAAGCTCTTATCATTAATTGGAATGACTTCATGTCATATTGGATTAATTGTTAATTATTCTGTCATGCTTGGAAAACATTTCTCTTTTATTGTAATTCTAATTAACTTTTTTGTATAAAGTTATCAATTTTTTTCTTTTAATTCATTAAAAAGAAATCTTTAATTTATAGGATCAAATTATCATATTGAAAGTAATCAGAATAACTTTTCTTTCTATTTTTGCATGTTTATAGAACATTTTAAATCTTATTTCTGCCAATTTTATTTTATTTATTAGCTTTTGATATTTTTTGTAAAAATGGTGTTAATTTTCTCTTTAAAAAGTTGAATGTATCTCGGTTACCAGTTAAAGTAAAATATTTCTTATGAAATAGAACAACAATCCTTCCTTGTGAAATATGATAGAATCAGTTGGGCTATTATTTTTATTGTACATTTTGTCAAAAGATTCAAATGAATTGTCTAATTTTACTTTCATGAAATAATGACTGAATCCTACATTTTGTAGCTTCCAATCCAATGCTTAAGCAAGCACTACTGTTATTCAACTGAAACTATTTTCTCTTACATATTTCATTATTATCTATTTAATGAACATTGTTAATTTTTTCTGTTTGTTTCTTTCTTCATGTCCATACATAACTTCTACTTAGGATCAGAGTGTAGTATCTGCATCTATGAAAATCTTAATTAATTAATCCCTGCCCTCTTTACCTTAACAAAAAATCTTGTGTGTGTGTGTATGTTTGGTTTTTCTCATTCTGTATTTATTTTGGAGGGACTTTTAAATTTTATACTTTTTGAAATGATAATTGTTGACCATTTAACTTCAATGGATGCAGGTAATACACTTTGATCTTAGACAGAAGTAACAATCACATCATTTTTGCTACTTGTTGGATATTTTTATCACATCATCATAATTTATTTTATGTTTAATATCTTATGTCTATAATCAAATATTGAATTGCTTCCAAAGTTTTAAAATTACTTTTCATTTTATTATTATAATATTTACAGCATTTTAAAATTCTAAAGTTTTATTAGTTTACTTTTATATTTACATTTGACCACAAAAAACACAAATTGGTAACACCTCATATTCAAGGTGTTTCATAAAATATGAAACACTAAAGATAATTTATGCTACAATATTAGTCCCATGGAAATGATATACATAGTATTTAACACTTGAAATGATTGCATACCATTTTTCCAAGGATGATGAACTTATGTATTCAATCTAAGATGTAAGAGATGAATTTAATATGACATTTCCAGAATCAACACTTCCTAACAAGTCAATATTTTTGTATTTGTCTGATTTGGGGGGGGGGGGTTAGCTGGATATCTTTGTTTATATGAAAAGTCATGACAATATATCCAAGTTGTTCTTCACTCAAGCATGTGGCAAAACTGTTATCATCTTTAAAATGGATTTGTCAACCAACATTTAAATCTTTGATGAGACTTTTTTCATTTCACTTCACACCAATACTCTTGGGTAAGGTATGAATCTATCTCTCCGACCCCCCCCCCCCACCCCACTATATGGGTAAATAGTAAGGCAGATTAAGTCCATTAGTCATGGAGAAGGGAAAACTGATTTCAAACCAGCTGAACTCTTCTTCTTGAAAATGGCTTTCTGTCATATCCTGCAAATGATGGAGGGGTTATGTTAGGTTAAATGCAACAGGTTAGATGAAACATTATTAATCATTTTTTATTTTTAGTTGAATTTTTATCAAAACTCATTCAAATGCTCATTTTATACCAGTGAATATTGGAATTTAAATTTCATCAAGAGCTTAACCTTTATTATTATTATTTCCAATTTCTACTGTACAACTTAGAAAATTTCTTAACTCAATCAGTAAAGGTATTTTTTTTATGTACAACTACTGTTTGCAATTAAAATAGTTTAAATACAAGTTGCCAAAAGGATTGTTACATCTTTTTTCAAACACAATGTATGTGTAATAAACTATTTACTTATATAGAATAATTACTATTCTATTTTCTTTCTATTTAAATGTCTAGAATATATATAACATAAAAATGATTCCTATTTTATTTCCTTTCTCTTGAAGTACTCTAAAATTACCTATCATTACTTATATGAAATAGTTCCTATTTTCTTTTCTTTAAGAACTGTTATTTCCCACTTGTTCTTGGTTAAATATTGTACTTTACCTTCTAAGAATGTAATCTTTTTCTTTTCTTTCTATTAATCCTGTAATAATTTCCCTCTGAATTGTTTAAGTGGAGATCTCCATTTAGAACTGTTTTCTGGGATCTCTTCATTTGAATCCAAATTTTAATCCATAGAACACTTGTCTTTTATAGCAAATATCCACTGTTCTAAATCAAGGCCAACCCACATTAGCTGTGTCTGGATTATCACTGCCTCAGGGACTTGCCCAACCCTCAACTGTAAGTACTTTATGATTTATTCCATAAGTATGGCTCTGATGCAGTGACAGCATCTGTAAGTTTTTAATCTGGTAAGAAAATGTCTTGATCTAACTATATACTTACTCCATGGAGAAAGAAATATTCACCACTAAGATGTAGACAATTTTTAGAAATGCATCATTAAAATTTATAGTTTTAACAAATAAGCAACAGTTTAAATAAACACTAGTAAATGTTTAAAAAATAATTTAAATCCTTTGCAAAATTTGCTGCTCATTTTCCATCAAATGTTTGGCCAGTTAATTGATATTTTATATCTCATATAGAATGATCAAAAGAAATTATTGCAGCATGACTTTTTTATGTTGTTTCATAGACTTGATCAGAAATTCATAATAAGCTTTATCAATTCATGCTAAACATTACACAATCAAAGAAAAGAGAAAAAAATAATTGTATATATGCCTTTTAGTTTTTAATATCAAAATGGTTTGAAATAAAGAGTGTCATGTCTAATCAGGGTTTGAACAATCTTAGCTTTTCACAGCTTCCTTTCATCAGTAAACAATCATCATGACTTGAATTCAAAATTGTCAACCAACATAGATAGAGAGACAAGTCAATCTTGCTATTTTACCTATAATTTGGGGAAAAGTATACAAGGACATTAGTGCAAAGTAAATCTAGATGGACTCAATTCATTAATTCTTTCTCTACCAATAACTTTTAAGCCACCCCTCATGCACCATTATAAAGATAATATCTAGCCTTTTAAGATTTTTAATTGTTTATTTATTATATCCTAAAACATCATGTTTAATATTCTAACACTATTTCATCAATCCAAATTGATAGAATAACAGTATGCTGTGATATTTAATAAATATCACAATGTTGACATATATATCTATATACAAGGGTAATCCCAAGGGTAAGGTTTCAAAAATATTTAGAAATCAATTTATTTAGTATCAATCAATAGCTCCATTAGAAATAACTGCCAAGCCAAAACCCAGCAAGGCACATGTAAGAGTAGACACAAACAACAAACACAATAGTGTTGCCAATAGCTGCAAAAACAGTTTTCCAGCATCCCAAGCACTTTGAAAACTTAACTTTTGGGATTATTCTTGTATAAGTTCAGTAGCTACTACTGTGAGTCCTGTACTTTATATATTTGACAAAAAAGAGTGTGTATAACACTAATTTATTATATTATGTATGAGAATATATAAAACAAAATTTGATTTGAAATTATTTTAATGAAAAATAAATTGTGTAAAGAGACAAATAATAAGAATATAAGTTTTTAACTAATTCAGAATTTAAAAAAATATTATTTTGAATATTTTTTATATAAAAAATGGTGGATAATCCTTGAAGCAGTGATTAGAAATTTTTTAATTTTTTTGTCTTTTAAATTTTCTATTTTTGTTTTTTGTGTTAGTTTGGTCCGAACTTTTTTTTTTTTTTTTTTTTTTTTGGTAAAAACATCAAATAAGATGATTTTTTTTGTACCTTTTTTTTTATTTGTACTCTTCTTTTATTTGAAGACATGCATGGCTGCATTTATTTTTTATTTGCATATAAATTTTATTTCTATCTATTTCATTTATTTTTCATTATATACTTAATTTTATTTTTATTTTTTTTATTTAAAAAAAAATATCTTTTTAAAATATCTCAATGAACTATTATGCATGTACTAAATAAGCTAAATTAATAATTTAAGTAAAATCTGTTTCTTTGTGATATTCTAACCTGGCATTAATGCAACAATCTTTTTTTTTTTCCTTTGTTTTCACTGATAAAACTACATTAAAGATTGGATCATAGCTTGACATGATGTAAAAAATTGTTATATTAATTTTCATTATATCAATGTATCATTTCTTGATATTGTTTGAGTTTTTTTTGCTTTTAAAATTCTATATCTATAAGAATTCACATATATTTATACATATTGCATATGATAAAATGTAGACATGACATTTGTTTATCAAATCATAAAGCATGAACTCTAAAGATGTTAAGAAATTGATGTATATTTTTACTTATTTTTATTTTTAGATGAAACATTATTAATCATCTTTAATTTTTAGTTGCTTTTTTTAATTAAAACTCACTCAAATGGTCATTCTATACTAATGAATATTGGAATTTAAATTTCAACAAGAGCTTAACCTTTATTTTTATTATTTCTAATTTTTACTGTTCCTCATTTTTGTAGAATGATAATCCAAGTGAGTTGTGATAAAAAAAAAAACAACTAGATCAAAGAAAATACTACTTGCAATAGTAGTAGTAGTAATAATAATAATAATAATAATAATAATAATAATAATAATAAGGATGCTCTAGTAAATTGCTTCTAATTAAATAATATTAAAAATCACTAATATATTTTTATTTTTTCACTTATCCTTGCTCATTCTAATTGTGTAAAATGGGATTTTTACATGACACTTTGATATTTATTCTCTAATGTACAAATCTTTAATAAAAATCAATTATAACTTTCTCATTATCCCATCTAACTATGTATAAGATTATCATTTTATTTCCTTCTAATGTGTATTAAAATTTCCAAAACAATGTGAAGAACAAGGTAAAAAAAAGAAATTTTTCTTTTGAAAAACTAAAAGAAAGAGTTGTGATAATTTTAGATTGAGGTGGGATCAGTCAGTGTTAACAATGTTTCTTATTGTTGTAGAATTTGTTCCCACAGTTGTTTATGACCCCGGCGCAGAGACAGCTTCACAAGCAATTGCAGTTCAAATCCCAGCAACTCCAGCAGACCATTTTAAGACAACAGGAAGAGTTGAGGCAAATTACAGAAGAATTAGCTCTTGCTCATCAGTTTATGCCAATTGCAGATGCAGCCAATTCAGGTAAGACATTAAAATAACAAATATTTATTATCTTTTTTTATGAGTTTACTATTCAACTTTGCATATATTTACCTTTTATGTTTTTAAAACTTTTGTTGAATTATAACTTTTGAAATAAATACTCTTGATAGAAATGTATCAAATATTAAATTCTTATTGTAATTGTCAGTTTGTATTTTAAAAATTAAAATTTTATATTAATTCTATATACAAATATGTAATGTGTGATTGTGTGTGTCTAAAAATATTTAGAGGCTGTATTTATTTATGAATATTTTAAAATATTTTTATACTTACATAGTATCAGATTCATTTCCATTTTTCTCACTCACACACATGTATATATATATATATATATATATATATATATATATATATAGGCAGCAGTCTTACAAACAAGTTTTGTTAAAGACCAGACAAGATTTCTTTTACGATTTTTAATTGATTTTCTCTTGTCTTCTTAAAAGATTACATTAAACCTTTTATAAAAAATTGCTAAAACTTTTTTACCCAAACTCTTTCAACCATCATTGGTCATTTTTAAAAGTAAAGTTGTGGATTGATTTCTACAAAACCTGTTTTGGTTTTTCTTTAAGATTTTCTCTACTTCATGTCGGATGTGATTAAGAAAAAAGGATGTTATAAATCTTAACAGTTATGGCAGTAAGGTGCCAATTGTTTATACACTGCATTGCATAGCCTAAGAATTATGTCATAAAATCTTTTTGCCTTCCATACTTCAGTGGGTACTTTGTACCCACTGAAGTCTGTTGGTTTTCTACTTTTGATGTTTTTTAGGGAAATCAGTCCATTACTTCACAGATCCTTTCTATCCATCAAATTGTAGAAGGGGTCTGAGAAAAAAAAATCTCAAAGCAACACTACCGTTTGTCTATTTCTCCAATGCATTTGATTCCATACAGAGAGGAAATATAGAGCAAATACTTCTAGCATATGATATCTTAAAAGAAACTGTAACCACTTATAATGATGCTCTACAAAGACACAAAAGCAATGGTTCATTCAGCTGACAGTGATACAGATTTCTTTGATATTGTTGCTGGACTCCTACAAGGAGATACATTAGCACAGTATATATTTATAATATGCCTAAACTACATACTCATAACATCACTAAATCCCATAAAAGAAAAAGGCTTCACTCTAAAAAAAAAAAAAAGGCAATAGGCTGATAATATCCCACACAGATTATTACAGATGCAGACTATACAGATTGTGACACTTCTAGCAGATATATCTGCACAGGCAGAATCAATGCTGCATGGCCTAGAGGGGGTGGCAAGAGATATTGGTCTCTATCTGAACTCAGTTTTATTTGAGTTTATGTCTCTTAAACTAGATGGAGTGATCTCCACAATGGATGGCAAACAAATTAATAGATTAGTTCACATACCTAGGTAGTAATATCTCATCTACAGAAAGCAATGTCAATGAGTGATTAGGAAAGGCATGGACTTCTATAGACAGATTATTCACCATATGGAAATCTGATAAGATAAAACGAGAATTCTTCCAAACTGTAGCTGTATCAGTGCTACCAAAAAAAAAAAAGACAATAAAAATTTGACAAGCCATTCCTTATCTGTTGTATTCAACAATACTTGTCTAAAAGAAAAGTTGCATCCTAAATACATATAGTGTGTTTGTGTTTGTGTGAGATAGAATATTGAATCATATTAGTATGTTTAAGTTTTTATTACAATATATTATGTATTTTTCAGCTCCCCAAATGTTAATGATGAACCCCACTACATTTACATCACCAACCACAGAAATTCCTAGTACAGCTTCAGCGTCTCAATTCAACATCTTACCACAGCAAATTACTATTCAACAACCTGTGCAACAACAATTTTTGCCATTCCAAATCCTGCCCACAAGCCATGGACAAATTTTGTGTCAGTCTCCCAGTTCAAATGCATCTAATACACATCAACAACAGTAATGTCCAAGTTATAAGATACAAGAATATGTTGATAGTAAAATAGAAAGGATTTTATCATTATGATCATGATAAAAAACCTACTATGCTATTTAATGGTAATATGATAATTATAAGTTTTCTGAATGATAACCTATAATTAATTATACTACCCATAGCCATCTTTTATTATCCATATCAAGCAATAATGATAAAATATATTTGATCTTAATTTAGAGATTAAATTAAATTGTTAAATTATAAAAAAGCATTCACTACTTGCCAATAATTATGAAGTTAAAAAAGAGATTTAAAAAAAAAAACCTTAAATGTTTGTACAAAAATGTGACTATGACCCTACAGATTATTTTGAAAGTGCCCAAGTATAAAAAGCCTGGATATAGACATTAAAAAGTTACATTCTTTTTTCTTTTAATGTTTAATTTTAACAAGAGAATTATATTTGTCCTTATTCAAATATTTGTGGGTGGGGGGCAGTCAGCAGCAGAAGAATAGCAGCAGAGAATGGCTTCAACCAACCTTGGCAGTTAACAATATTTGAAATTCAAAAGGCAATGCTGTTAAATGTACTCTTCTTCTAAGTTGCAAGTTTTTTTAAAAACAAAAACGCATATAATTATAATGATACTAACCCCCAAATCCTGGGCTATGTTATAACCCCCTGTTGTCCACAAGAACATACTCTATAGTAGTAGTGGTGGTGATGGTAGTAGTATTAATAATAATAATAATGATTACAAACAACAAAACTGTTCAAGATTGTATAGAAAGTTAACTTAATGAAAACAATTTTTTGTGATAATAAAATCTGTTGGCAGTTCCATATTAGATTATTAGGCCTAAAATCATGTCATTTTTTTTCTTCTGATTTTAGACTCACATCTTTAGAAAATGTCAATTTCTTTCTTAAAAGTTATACATACAAAACAGTTTACACGAACACATCATTATCCATGTATATTTTGCTTTAATTGAATACCTTTTAAAACATGGTAGATGTTTATGAAATGGTTTTATTATTATCTTTATTGAACTGGATATTTTGAAGGATATTTTATTATTCCTAAACAATCAAAATAATGATGAAAAACTCATTGTTTCATAAGAATTTTGTAGTTTTATAATTTAAAAATCTTTTTTCTCCAAATTTTCCCTTTGATTAAAAAATGTAATCCATTAATTAATTGATTTTCATTTGTAATATTTATTGATTTAAAATTATTGCCATTTTCATTAATTATTATTTATACTTAAGTATTAATTTTATCGGTTGCTATATAAGGACATTTTCATCTCACCCTGTATATTTTTCTTTGTCTACATTCTTGTTACATGTCATACATAAAAATGGGCAATAATGAAATCATTAATTGTTGGGATTCCTTATTGATAATATATATTGAAAAACAATTTTATGTTTATTGGTATTGACCAGGCGTTAACAGTAATGATTTATAAAACATATTTGAAAGAAGCTACAATAAAACAAACTATTTTCTTTTGTAAATAAGTTACAATGAGGAATTCATGTTTATCAATAGAAAAACATGTTTCAATAGAAACTGCTAGATTGTTATTCATATTTTATCAAATCACTTATGTGAAATTATGAGTAACAGTATTTTCATCAAACTCAATAAGAAACATGGATAAAAAGTAACTTAGTACAATTACCTCAAAGCAGGCAATCCATGTATAAACATGTATATTTTAACTTACATTTTTAGCTGGCCTTTTAGACACCAGAATTATAATTGTATAGTGATAAAATAAATGCTATACTTCTGTTATATTATTGTTTTGGGCTATTAATTTGAGGGGATTTTTTTTTTTTAAGAAACTGGTCTATCAAATCTGGTATCTTTCAAAGTATGAAGATAGTTATAAAAAAGAAAGAAAAAAAAGGAAAAAGAGGGAGACTGGTGCTTATACTTTATGTTTGAAGTTAATAACTTTTTGGGCAGGGTTTATTACTGTTATTTTTATTCTGGTTCAATTTTGTTCAGTCCTGCATTTTCAGATAAAGACTCAGATATTTTACAAAATAAATGAACTAAAAAAAAATTAATTTTTTTTTTTTTTACGTTGAAATTTAGACAAAATATAAGCTTTCCAGTTTCAGATCATCATCATTATGATCACCACTGCTACCACCGCCACCATCACCACTAACACTAACACTATTAGTACTTTTTTATTATCTGAACATGCAGGGTTAGAAGATTTTGTTCAGAAATGATATGCTTTCTCTAAACTTAAAAATATAGAGATATTTTTGTAATCTGTTATTGTTGTTATTGTTTTATATTTTAAACATGTTTTAATTTGAACACCTAAAGTAAAATTGGTTAAATTTTTTTTGTTCAGAATCAATATGCTTTGCTTTAAGATTTTTTTTAATGACAAGATGGTTTCATGTTGTTGCTATTGTTGATATATTACTACATTGAGTTACATTGTCATTGTTGCATTATATCATACATTAAAAAAAATGAATGCTTAAGTTAGGTTTGTCTTTTTTCTCCTTTTTTTTTTTTTTTTTTTTTTTTTTAAATAATTGGCAAAGTTTTTTAATGTTGAAATACAGGAAAGAAACACAATTTCCTGAGTTGTATATCAAAAAGTTAAAAGGTCAAAGTTAAATATTAAAAATAAAAAAAAAGCCAAGTGTAAAAGTGTTGAATATATTTGTTATCCTTGTTTTTTTTTTTAGGGAGGTGGGGTTGTATATTTATAATAGTTAAATTTTCTAAAAAGTTATTTATAAAGTTAGCTCCTATGATGTGTTACAGTTGAAAAAAAAAACCCCTGAAAGAATGGGGAAAATTAAGCTTAATAACTAAAGTCATTTAAATCTTTGAAAATGTTTCAAAATTGATTTTATTTCTGGGTGGCTGCTGCATCCAAATGGATGTTTTAAGTGTAATTGCTTTGTGGTGGCCCTAATCATTTATCAAGAAAAAAAGAGAAAAAAAAAAACACAAATGTAAAGGGATTGTGATGTGTAAGAATATGGAAGCACTGTTTTGGTGATGAAACATTTTATTATTTCAACAAATTATGTATATCCTCCTCTATTACCTTGCTTTAAAGTGTCTATGGTGCCTATTGTAATTATGAATCATGATTTTTTTAAAGAAAGTTGTAAGGCTGATTTAATGCCTCTTATGGCATGGGATGTGCCCTACATGAAACAAGGAGGGAGTCTATATGGTGTAATGGCTAATATACTGGATTGTGACATCGTAGTAAACGAGTTCAAATTCTAGTCAAGCTATTACATTCATTTTTGGATTAATACCCATGGGAAAGGTATGAACCCTCTTCATCCCACCCAGCTATGGGTTAAATAGTACCACTACTGTTCTACAAAGATGACTTTGGCATTAAATGATCCACAAAGGTTGATATGCCATTAGGCAAAAAATCCAAAAAAACAAACCAAACATACATCCCTGACTATATACTACTAGATTTATCTAGATTTATCTCTAGCTAGTTTTATTATCTCCAGGTTGTAATGTCACTTTTAGTCATTTCTAAAATTTTATAAATAATTTTATTTTAACCTTTTGAATTTTTTGTAGAATTTTCAAAAGTTTAAAATGAAATTTAAGAACCATTGATCTCAACTGGAAATACTTCTGTTCACACACACACACACACACACACACACACACACACACACAAATCAATAGAAATTTTTAGTAAGTTTTTATTTAAGAAGAAATAATTCTATATTTACTAAATCCTCTCTCTCTCTCTCTCTCTCTCTCTCTCTCTCTCTCTCTCTCTCTCTCTCAATGTTACCAAGAAATTTCAATTTTTTAACGATAAATCATTTTTGTGATTTTATATTAAAATCACATATTTTATATGTATATCTTTTTATTATTTATTTATGCAATAAAATACAGTAACTTGAAGAGAAAAAAAAGGTAATTAAAATAAGCTTTCTGACCCAAGTCATGTCTTTTCATAGAACTAGAAAAAAATTGGGAAAATTTTTTTAAATGGATAGTGTACTAGAAGTTTGATACCAGTTGAGAATCTTTTTTAAGTCTTAGCTCTTAAAACATGAAGCCTGATATCTTGGGCTTAATACTATTTTTACTATACACTATAAGCCCACTCAGGGAAATTATATCTGATACTAATAAAAAGGCTTAGTATAGTGACAATTCACATCCTTTCTGCTAAAAAAAAAAATAAGATAGCTTTAAACAAAGATGTCTGCATCTTGGATTGAAATTTGAATGTATTTTATGCTGTTTTTTTTTTTTTTTTTTTTTGTGTGTGTGTGTGTGTGTGTGTGTGTGTGTGTGAATTATGTGAAGTCAATTCATTAGTCTCTTCTTAATGGAACAACAACTATATGAACTGTTGGTCTTAGTTCTTTCCTGTTATGTCAATTAATGGGATCTAATCTAAAGCCATCTGCCTAGTGGGTGTTTATATAATGCATGGAGAAACACATAATTATTTACTCTTTATAATCTAACTTTATCACAAGTAATAATTGTCATCCAGGTCATATCAGTAAAAGTATTGCTGGTTTTGTCCTAGTGACAATATGTGATACATGTTTAAAAGATATATTTAAAAAAGGTGTCCTGATATTGGATATCTTATTGGGCTTTCAGCCATATCGATTGAAAAGGGCAGGATTATCAAACATTGCCTTATATAAAACAAAAATTATTACACTGTTTATCATATTGTATGTAACTAGAAAAACAAAACAAAAAAACAGATTTCCACATCTTTTTCTTAAAATACAAAGCCAAATTCTTTATTTGAATCACCACTTTAAATATTCATAACTAATTACTAATTTTACTATTAAGACAATGCACCAAGTCTAAACACAATTAGTAACATTTTCTTAACATCATCATTATTTTATCACCTATTGCTGTTACAGTACTTTCAATAATTTAGTTGTAGTATATATAATAATGATGATGATAATATTCTTAAAAAAAAAACACTTTGAATCATGTAATACTAATTCATTCACAGTAATATACACCTCTCTCTCTCTAATCACAATCTCTTTATGTATCTATCTATATTTCTATACAAATGCCAGCACACACACACATAAATACACACATTTTCTTATTCTTTCTACACATAGTAATTCACTCTCATTTATTATCTTCCCACTCAAGTATTTATAAATTCTTTATATAAAGATAATATCCAGAATTTTAAAAAAAATTTGACATGTTTCACTATTTATAAAATAATAAATATATAACAATTAAAAAGAAAATGCACCATAAATTTACATTAACATGACAGTTAAAATACCAAACACACTACAAATTTACACAATGTAATATTGAAATTTTATATTTAGAAAATAAAACATTTCTGATGAAACTGTATTTAAAAACAGTGAAACATGTCAAATTTAATTTTTTAAATTTCAAATTTAGTTTTTCTTATCTCATTCTGTCAGATTTCATTCTATATTTAACACAAAGATATTCATAAATAGACTATAATTCTTATTAAATCTATTTTTTCTTGAAATACCAAAGAATTTTCTGCATTTAAGTTTCTTTTGACATATTAACCATCTTCCACCTCCCATCCTTTTGAAGCACATAATGATTAGATTTTATCTTCCTAAAAATGAAACACATTAAATCACTTGCTTCCTGATATTACACAATTGTTTTACTTTATTTAAAAAGATTTTTTTTTTTTCAAACTTTATTCAAACACTGGATTAGATCCCCTAAAATTATCATCAGATTCTGTTAATAATTCAGATTATTATTATTATTATTATTATTATTATTAATATATTTTGTTGTCGTTATGTAAGTTCTCACATCTATGTATTCTTTATTTCAATCTTTTTCTTTTTGAATTTTATCATTGGAAATGTTGACTTTAAATTCATATTTATTCATTTATTTATATCTTCTTTTAAATATATCAGTTAAATATACAGAAGTATAAACAAAAAATATAAACTAGAATATTTTGACTAAGTTAAATAGTTATATTATTCTTATTTCTATAATATGTACCATATAAGATGTTTGCACTGATGATACATGTGAAAACAATGGTGATGATCATAATTACCATCTGGATTATAAGATTTATAAGAAAAAAAATTGTTTAATATTAATCATGATTTTATTAATGATAAAATAATCATACAAAATTGATTACTTTTAATTTGTAAGCTAATGTTTACAAAAATATCAGTTAAATATTTTGTTTAAATTACAAAGGAAAATAAATTTTGTTATCACTCTTTTGGGGGAGAAAGTGACCAGACCTGTAGAATTAAGAAAGAAAGAAAGAAGAAAACAAAAACAAACAGGTCGTGGGTGGGATGGGGAAGACCTTGCCAGTTTTTTTTTTTTTTTTAAATTGATTTTCTAAGCTTTTTAAACTGGTGAATTATTTTAATTTGCATATCAATTAACATATAATTAATTTAAGAGGAAAAAAGTGAGGGAAATATTTTTTGTGCCTGATTTATTATTGACCTAATTATTGGTCGTGAGATAATCATCTTCCAGTTGTGCCTGTTATTTGCGCCCTGTAAATGATTTCCTCTTAAGTCACTTTATAAGGCTGGGACATTACTTGATGGGTTTAAAAAGCAAATGTGATAGAATAGAACAAGGGAGATAATCATCAGTGCACGCATTTTGGTACTATATTTTAAATAATCGGCAAAATGCAACCTTGTAGTCATAAGAAAATATTAAGTTTGTGTTAAGACAATGATAGATTAATTTTTTTTTATACACATTGCAAAATAAAAATGAACTTATTTTTTCAAATTGGTCAATAGGTAGTGGTGGGATTCAACTGGTACAAATCAGTTACTAAAATTATAGAAATTTGCAGAATCAGTTCTTTGATTCTTGTAAAACTAAATTTTCCCCTTATTTAATGTATTATTTACATGCAATAGGGGTGAGTTTTCTTCTTCTTCTTCTCCTCCTCCTTCTTGATCAATTTTTAATTTAAAACAAAGTTCTAAATCTAACATGAATGTCTTCAAATTTTTCAAAAATAGATTCTTTATACTTAATATCTTTTTTTTCTTTTTTTGTTGTGAACATTGCTTGAAAATATGTTAGTCAAACTTGTAATGACATGTGATTAATAATTATTTGCAGTGTTCAAATTTGATAGTGATATTTGAAAACTAATCATTTGTGGAAAAGAACTTTAGAAAAAAATATTTGGTAAGTAATTATAATATGTGATGATAATTGAAATTATCAGTTACAAATTTTTCTCTTTAATTCCAAAAAAATGTAAAGAGAAAACTGATTCCTTAAAATGTTGAATTCCACCACTAGGTATAGGGAAAACAGAATGGTCTAAATTATCTAAAAATAAAACTATGGTTATTTACTTTAAATTTGACATAAGGTTGTTCTTAAATAATTTTATTTTTTTCTAGGACTCAAAGTTATCTTTACTCTCTTAATAAAAGTGTTTCTTTAAAGTGCTCTCAAAAACTGTACAAGAAATTAATGTGTTATTCTAAATGTAGAGGTTTTTTGTTGGTTAAATATTTTAATATCTTTTAGATTTTTTATCATTATTTGAATTATAAAATATAACAAACCTTGAAGCAAAAACAGGGTTTAGATTTCTCTAATTGATCAATTGAAATTCATGTTAGTGGAATTTGTAAATTTTAGTACAAGAGTTAATATGTATACTTATTGTGTATACTTTGTATAGTTTGAAGACTTCATTCTAAAGGAATGAATTGATATCAACCTATACATGGCAATCTTGTATGATTAAAAAATGAATTCCATAAATTAATGATTTCATGAGCATACATCAAGGGTCAACCTCTGATCAAGATTCATTTACACACAAGTATGTACATTAATTTTAAAAGTAACTATTTGAAAAAAAGAAAATCATATCAATTACTTTTATTTGAACTATTTAATATATGTATTACATAAGCAATATATGATAAGACACCTCTGAATTTGAATCTGATTTTTTTAAATAATAGTTAAACTTGTAAAAATTGAAAGACACTTTTCATCTCTGGGGAATTAAAAAAAAATGAGAGAGAGAAATGAAAATGTTAATTTTGCACATTTTTCTCAATATCAGCATTTAATTAAGAATTTTTTAATGAAATCAATGAACTGCCAATCAAAAATTATGTCAAGTTCTTAATCTTTTTATCTTTCTTTTTTTTTTTCTAGCATGTTCAATTGAGGATGGGGGTGGGTGGGTAGAAAGGGTTGTTTTGTAATTTTTTTTAAATATTTGACAAATTTATTCTTTGAAAATCATTACTTGTTTTATGTTAATCTGGCATTGAAAATGGTTTAGATTATATGTTGAATGATGTAAGCATTGAAAATGGTTTAGATTATATGTTGAATGATGTAAGCATTGAAAATGGTTTAGATTATATGTTGAATGATGTAAGCATTGAAAATGTTTAGATTATATGTTGAATGATGTAAGCATTGAAAATGGTTTAGATTATATGTTGAATGATGTAAGCATTGAAAATGGTTTAGATTATATTGTTGAATGATGTAAGCATTGAAAATGGTTTAGATTATATGTTGAATGATGTAAGCATTGAAAATGGTTGTTGAATTTTTTTTTATTTACTTTTGATATATATATATATATATATATATATATATATATATATAGTTATGTGAGAGAAATAAAATATTAAAAACAATTTGGTGGTGTGTTTATATATTATATTTCACTCTGTATGATATTTCATTGATGAAGTTCATACAATGTTATAACAAATATTTAAACACTCAACAAAATTGCTTTTCACATCTTATTTACCTTCCATTTTGTCAGATATTTTTATCCATATATGTATGTATGTATGTATGTGTGTTTTTTTGTTTTTTGAAAGAGAGGATGACTTAACTGTCAAGAAAAAGAAGTAACCAAATAAGTCAGAATAATGAATGAAATATATACATACATATATATATATATGTGTGTGTGTGTGTGTATACATATATGGATATATATTTTTTTGTGTGTGTATATATGAATACAAAAAATAAAGTATTTGGCAACTGCTGCAGTTGGTATTTATTTGATCACCTCATGAAATTAATTGATATTTTAAATGTTTACTTTTGAAAAAAGTTAATTATTAAAAATGTAGGTTTAATTTTGTTTTTATTATAAACTTGTTGACAAAAAAAAATGTCAATCGTCCTAAACAGGACTAAATCGGTGTGCATATATTAATTACGCACCCGTCTTGCATTTGTATTAATGTATAAATATTCTATATGTGTGTATGTTAATACATATATATTAATTGGTAAGCCAACCAAAGCGCCAGGTTTGCTGATATTATTATGTACATAATTGTATATGCATATTGAATAAACAAAAAAAAAAAAAAAAAAAAAAATTTAAAACTGGTGAATGCATCTATGTATACATATTTCTCATCAACACTGTAAGTTTGTGCCTGCTTTCTATAGCGTAGATTTTAAGTATGTACACATTTATAAAGATATTATCATCTACTTTCATTGTATTAGTTGTGAGAAGAAAGAAATGTTTCTTTTTACTAATTCCCATTTGTATCAAGTTTCATTCGCATATTAATGAATTATCAATTATTTCATTAATTGTCTCATTACTTCCACCAAAATTGTGGAGAACTGAGTGGATGTGAAAAAAAAAAAATTTCCAGATTCTATTTTTATGTCTTTCATCTGTGTATCACACAGAGACAAAAGGCAATCCCCCCCATCCCACCCACCCCCTTAAATAAGATGTTTGTTTCTTTTTTAAGAACATAAAGAAATATCTATTCATCCTGTCATAAATTCTTTTTGGGAAAAGTAAGTTTAATAATTTGGGACAATAACTTACCTGACTTAGAGCAGCCTTGTATAAAAAATTTTTTTTAATTCTCCACAAATATTGATTAATGTGTATGCATGTGTGTGTTTGTGTGTGTGTATGTATGTATGTGTACATGTTTGCAAGTGCACAAATGCCTACACCATTACATCAGTATCTACTATGAATACATTTATATGACCTTTGCATCACGATTCTTTTGGAAAAATTGTTTAATTTTTTTTTCTAGTGGCTGATTGCATTATATATATATATATTATTCTTTTTTTAAGTGCTTTTTATAGAGATACTTTTTTAACTGGTCGTATATGGGATTAAACTAAAACCAAGAATTGTCAAATGAATTAAACTTTTGCCATTTTCTTGCTCACTAAATTAGCCCTTTATTTCTCCCTTGTAAAAATGTTTTCCTTATACAAAAATCATTACTGTAATAGTGATTTATATATAAAAAGAAATAATCAATTATATATAATATACATAGGTATATCATGATATTGGTGTGTATGTGTGTTTATATCATTGTATAGAACCAAACATTATATGCCTGTATATATTATGTACATTATCATAGTTTTTGAACTTTTCTGCTGTCTGCCTTTTTTTTCTTTTCCTTTCTTTTCTTGCTTTTTTGTTTATTGAGTTTTTCCCTCTCTTTTTTTCCCTTAATATAAAACACTTTTTAATAAAAGCACTATCATTTTTTAATATTAAATTTACCAATTTTAATAGTTATCTCCCCTTGTGTTCTGTTGTCATTCTTTAATACAGGAACTGATAAATAACAATAATACTACATTGTTTAATATTGAAATTCAGAAAAATAACATTTTAATACAGATTTTTTTTTTAATGACCGAAAAGAAAGCCTTTCTTTTTGTACATTCATGTATGCGTGTGTATATGCATGTGTGTGTGCATGTATCAATTAACTTGAGTTTCTGTCTAAATCATTAAACCTTCCACAAAAATAATTGGAAAAAACCAACATAGTTTAAGTAGAGCAGTGAGACTCATTCAATTCTGAAAGGAAAATTTTCTTTTTTTATATTAAAGTGTGTCAGTGTGAGAGGAAGAGAAGTTTTTAAATAACTCCCGATTTTTGAGTTCACTGTTCTAAAAAATATTAACAAATTTATATATATATATATATATATATATATATATATATAAATGTTGCATTAATAATATCATGTCAGAATGACATTTAGCTCATGTTTTTTTCCCTGTCCCCTAGTGTTTTGTTGATGCATTGGACACTGTCAATTTGACCCATCAGCAAAATACTGAGAAATTATTTTCAATACCTGATGTACATACTAATTCATTACAGAATGTTGTCAGCAGTTCCATCTGAAAAATGTTTTAAAATTTGTCCTTTGTTGTCTGTTGATGATGAAAAATAAATTTTAAAAATAGCCACTGCTATTTTAAAAAAAACGTTTTCTTGTATTTTTTCTTCTGTTTGCATTTATTTTATTATCTTTTTTTATATATTCCAAAATTTTATTTATTTTCAGGGTAAAGTTTGTGTTTGTGTATATTTTAACCATTTGAAGCCATAATCCCAAATTTTCCCAGCTTAAATTGCATATTGTATTTTTTCTCTCATATATTTTAGCTTATAAAAAAGGATTTAAACTTAGAATATTATTTGTAATTTCTTATTTTATTCATCAAATTAAAGATAATCATAGATGAGAAAAATTGGATTGATGTTTTCTATGTTAATAGATTACATGAGCAAACTCACATTTCCTTTCCAATACACAAATTGTAACAAGAGAAGAGAGCAAAACATCCAAGGACTTGTCTTGTTTTAGGTGAAATAGCCAAAAAAGAATTACTATTGCTTTCCTTTGCTGCAGAGAAGAAAAAAAATGACTTGCCTCTCATGATACCGGATGTAACAAAAAAGAGAATCTTTAGAAAAAAAATCAAAACGGTTTTGTAGAAATCAATCCACCATTTCTCGGATCCTGACTATCTGTCAAAGTAGAAAGGATTTGAGAAAAAAAAATCTTGAGGCACCACTATTGTTTGTAGATTTCTCCATACACAAAAGAAAGATGGAAAAATACTTTGAGCATATGGTCAACCAAAAGAAACTTGCCACTATCATGATGCCCTACAAAGACAAAAGCAATGGTTCATTCACCTGATGTGACACAGATTTCCTTGACATTATCGTTGGAGTCCTACAAAGGAAATTTATTAGCACCATTTATATTTATAATATGCCTAGATTACATCCTACTAATATTATTAGAATCTCATAAAAGAAAAAGGCCTCACCCTAAAAAAGAGGCAAGAAACTGGTGATATCCAACAGAAACTATTACTGATGTGGACTACACAGATTATCTAGTGCTTCTCGCAAATACACCTGCACAAGCCAAATCACTGCTACAAAGCCTAGAGAGAAGGCAGCAAGAGGCATTGGCCTCTAGGTGACCTCAGATAAAATTGAGTTCATGTGTTTTCAATAAGATGGAGAAAAGTCCATACTGGATGGTAAGGAGAAACAAATGTCTCTCTCACTCTCTAGATGTACTTAAATACTCTGTCTTGGCTAGGTGTCAAGCAACTTAGAGAGAAAATCCATTTCATCTTATCAGTTGACAGGCCTTTTAAAAAAAGAAAGAAAAACTTAGAACCACTTTTTTTTTTTTTTTTTAGATCAATAAAAAGCTGTAAAGTTAGCAAAGTGGCTTAATGTCAGGTATCAGCTGAACAGCGAGGGAGTCTATACCCTTTTCACTAGCACTAGACAATGGAGATGGTTTTTGCTGTGGAGCGCCACACCCACCGTCAGCTCCCCACTTTACTGCACAGACCAGAATATCCAATCTGTGTTACTCATGTGCTGAGTTGTTGGGGGACCGGTATCAAACTTGGAACCTTGCAATTCTGAGGCAGAACTAAACCAGCCCCATTAGATCTTCTAATTTTTCTAATTAACATTTGATAGGTTGGTGAGGCTAATTTCTGTAAAAGGGATCCATGTTTTGTGTGTTAGAAAAGCATCAGCCAAAAATCATAAAATATTTCACAGGTCATCCAAATTGCAATTAATTTCTGCTATTACCTAGCTGTAGAACTTAAATTTTGGCTTTTTCTACATATTATTTTACAGGCATTATTTATGCCATTAAATAAAGAAATCCAAGAAAGACATGGATTTATATCTTCAACTTCTCATCCAGCAATAGGTAAAAAATAGTATACTGGAATATTTAGCTATGGTATAACAACCGGTCTTGGAAAAGCAAATTTTAAATTCATTAAAAAAAGAAAAAAAAAAAAAAAAAAAAACTAAAATGCAGAAGATTGTATTTTTGTAAATCTACAAACAAAAGTGAATTTCTCTGCTTATAACCAAACTGCACTTAAAGCACTGGTTCACATAAGTTAAGCAATAATGAGTCTATTCACTACTTAAATGAGTGATCACTTTGTAACTGTTGCAATTAAAGACCTGTGTGCCAGATAAAAACAAAAGCTTTGTAAATTCTATTAATCATAGGCACAAATAAAATTAGGCAGGAATGAGCTTGCTCAATATTTAGAAGGGTGACGACTACTTTGTAACTGAAGGTATTGTAAGTATTTTAAGGGCCTATGTTCCAGACTACTATGACAAATTTAATAAATAAAAAAAAAAAAAAAAAAAAAAAAAAAAAAAAATTAATATGAATACACAAAATTTATTAACATTAAAGAACATTTTTAGAGCCAGAAAGAGGGAGAAAAGACAGAAGCCCCAGAAAGCATTACAGTTTGTGTGCATTCAGTGCACCAAAGACTGTTACTCAAGAATTGGTCTGCAGTCACTTGTGCAAATACATTTTTTTTTAACACTATGCCATTGTCTTTAGTGGACAGAAAGGTGCCAACAAGATAACCAGAAATTTACTTTGTGCATTAAAGGCAAAACAGAATGGAATAAAGATTAAAGAAATAGTAAATTTATTTTCCTAACTCCTGGCCAGATTAACACAAGATCTTTTTAAAATGGGGAGCCATGCACAAACCAAACCTCAGGTGGGGGCCAGTCCAAGAAGTGTGTGATCCCTTTGGCAGGGTTTCAGGCACCGGTCCCTTATAGACGAGGAAGGAAGATGCTGCCTGGAGGTATGGCCCTCTTGGATCATGTAATTAATTTTGCATCACAAACCAGATGAGAAGCTGAAGTTTCTAATCCAGGAAATTAAATAAATAGTAAGTAATGAAATAGTTTTCCTATTGTGTCTTTCTCTCTACATATTATAAATGGAGATTTGGTGTGTGTCACCAAAACTACATCATAATACTTTGGAGAAAGGAAATTAGGAGAAAAATATCAATGAACAAAAAATTTGTTCAGAGCAAAAGAAAGCCCCCCCCCCCCTCACTAACAAAACAAAAAATCATAAGACAATGTTCTAGTACAGAGTTATGTTGTGACACAGCAAGCTTTTTGTGTCAACTAATTTTTGACAAGAGGAAAAGTGTAAAAATTGTTTTTTTTTGTGACAAGAAATGGTTTTGTTTGAAATGGGAAAGAAAAAAAAAAAAAATATTGTATAAAGTTTGATTCCACTGAGTGTGTTTACAGATTCAATCAAAAGTCACTAAATTGACATGTTTATCAAAATTGTCAGAAGTCCCTGTTGTAGACTTTATTTCTAGGGCAGGAATATAGCATCAGTTCACTTTGGTTGGATAAACAGCTACAAATTTTATGTAAAGAACAATCTAAGCTGTTAAAAATGTCGCTCAGACATAATATGGCTTAAACTGAAATTATTTGGATTAAACCCAGGAAAATTCATGCTGTAACCGGGAGACTTTACGGAAACCTTTATTTAATCCACCAGTGTAGACTCGTTTTCATTCAGAGGGCAGATTGGCTGAAACATTGTGAGAGATTATATAGATATATGTACGAGGACAACATTCTGAAAAATCCAAATTATTAAACCTCATCTCAAATTCAGAAGACAAAAAAAAAAAAAAAAAAAAAAAAAAAAAAAAGACAAAAAAAAGTTTAAGAAAAATAATTTTTTTTATTTATTCATAATTTAATATTAACAAAATTAAATTTTGTCACTTTGAGTAACAAAAGAAATAAATAAAACATTTTCAAACATAACTTCATTATATCTATGGGATATCCTAAAACAGATTATTCCATAAGACTCATATGTAAGTGGTATTAGTCAACACATTATACCAAGCTTACATTTTTTTTTTGACAAAGCTGACTTGGTTCAATGTTCTAGTATAATTTTAGCTTCTTCACTCTGTAAGAGTTGTTAAAAAAAAAAAAAAAAAAAAAAAAAAAAAGCCAAACATTTTTTTTCCAAAGTCACTTGTGATAAGTTAGATACAAACAAATTCCAATAAGAAATTGACGAATGTTTTTTTGGTAACATGACAATTTGCCAAGAGATATCTTTGTGGGAGGGGAGAGAAAAATGCTCTCAAACTGAATTTTTTTCTCTTTTTTAAATATTTCATTAACTTATTTTAGTGAAATTATGTAAATAAACTTCATGCTGTAACAAAATTAAACATTGACTTCAGTCACAGGAGGTGCTGTAACTTCAGGGGCAAAAGAACTATAGTCTTCCGAGACTGCAATGCCAATGATGAATAAAATTTACTACATACGAATCATAGAATAGTCATTAACAATTAGTAATTGATATTTGTTATATCCCCACCATGATAATTTGCCTATGAAAGTTGTTAAGAATACATTCATTGAAAAAAAAAAAAAAAAAAAAAAAAAAAAAAAAAAAAAAAAATGAATGTATTAATGAAAATATAAATTGTAGATCAAAATTCAAAAGTAATTGTAGATAATGCAACCGAAATTTGATCACTGCCTCAAATCTTGATGCTTATTTCATCAGTTTGATACTGATGGTACAAGGGCGAGATTTTAATATCCTCTCTTGGCACAATATTCATTTAAATATGAGGCAAATACAAAAATATACATCTGGTCTCTCTACATGATCAGTGTCATGAGGTCCAAGCCTGCCTTGTTTATTTTTTGGGGTGGGGTCATGTTTGGCAGCAAAAATCTCAAGTCTTGTAATCTAAGACTAATAAAAAAAATTAAAAAATTGATCACCGTTCCCTTGTAACGCTATTGCCTAGTTAAAATACTTAACAGTTTTAAGAAGGAAGCCCAAGGGAAAATTAACAAGATACCGCACATAAAAGACCAGAAAAAGAAATCTGGATGGCACAAAGAAAAAACATAGGCAATCGAAATTAGGCAGATACTCCTGAACAATTAAATTAGCAAAAAATGAATTTTATCCTAAATTATAAGATTTAGTAAATAACATTTTAAAAATTAGAAAAAAAGTGGAATTATCAACTTTTTTTTTCAGATCCAGCTAAATGGGGAAGACACATTAGATCAAATTCTTGTCTTTTTAAAAATTTATTTATGAAATTTTAGTTACTATGATTTAATGAATATTTTTTTTTTTTTTAAAGTTTGAGGACAACTTATCTCTAATTCACCCAATTCAGCCACCAAATTCATTTTTTTCTGATACAATTCAGAAAATAAAAAGTCTCATCATTAAACTACTAAAAATGTATCAGCTTATCTCTATGTCCAATTGGATTCATAGAGATCAAAATTTGTAGAAAATGATGAGAATTATTAAAAATAAAAAACAATAATTGGAAAATGTTTAGTTTCTAAATAAGACAAACATTTTTTATGATGCATAATTTTTTCTGTACGCCATATTGTCTCTACGGATTTCACTTTTGAATTTTCTTGGTATAAACTTTTCGTCCAGCTCATTGGTTGTTTCCTGTAATTCTGAAGCCGTATCCTGCAATTTGTTATCAACTAGTCGATAAACAAGCAAATAAGGAGTATCCTGTGGATATTTACTAAGTTTATGTGCAGACATAAAATCAGTGAAACTGACCCTTTCATCGTTGAATAGATACCATTCGTCTTTTAAGATGTCTCCTGGTTGGGTTGAGTTTACATTTACAACAGATGAATGTCTACCAAAACAATAGTAGTGGCCACATTCGCTACTACTTCCTGAATGAACAATCACCGAACACAGAACGTAGACCAACATACTTTTACAATTAGTTTTACCATCAACATATGGTATTGAAAGTTCGATAGGATATTTCACCTTGTTCATTATTTTTACTTTTTTATGAAGAATACTGTCATAGGAAAATCTCATCAAAGTCAGTTTCAAATACTGAGGAGCTTCAACTATTTCGACCCATCGACTCCCGTTTTGAAAAGATTTGCAAAAGACACAATTTATTTTATTATTACCAGTCATTTCTTCTGCTTGAAAATAATATTCAAGCAGTGACGATAATTTGTATACTGATTGTTCATCTGACGGGAATGCTAAATTGATGGTCGTAAAGGTGTCTTTGCTTTGGACAAAGGTCTCTGAACATTTTTTACAATGAACCAGATTCCTTGTCTTTCCAGTGAAATATTGACCAAGGGGTTCTTTAGGAGGTTCGCTTGGGTTCGTAACAGCTTGCTCCTCGTCCAGTTTCTGAATCAAAAATGACAAGAATTCCATGCAGTCTTGCTGTTCATACGCATTAAAACAAGATGGATTCGACACTTTGTAAAATGATCTGGGAGAAATTGCAGGTCTCTGGAAAATAAGAAAAAAATATTGTTAATTTACATTACACACACACACAAATTCATATATGGAGGTACACTTAGCCTAACTGTTATAGGAAATGGAATCCAAGATCAGAGTTCAAATTCTGGACTATAAATTTTAGGGCAGACATATAGCTTGATCATACAAATCCTGACAAGATTTGAAATAAAGACTGATAAAAGGGACAGCACTTACGAATGAAAGATTCATGAAAGGGAGATAATTCTACAATAGAGAAAGAAAAAAAAAAAAAAAAAACTAATGCTCCAAGTTGAAGACTTTAAAACTTACCTTGCTGCCAAGAAGAAAGCTAAATAATCTTTGCATCTCGTATAAAATCTGGTCTTCATTTGATGCCAAGGACAATAACTCGCGTCTAAACCTATAGAATAAATAAATAAATACTTGCCAAAAAGGTTTTAGTTATAGCAAACATGAACACAAACTATAGATGGATTTAATAATCCATTGTATCAGAATAACCAAGTTTATCAAATAAGACCACAATGTATATTAAGATCTTATGTACAAAGTACTCACTTTCATGCACTGATAATAAAAGAAGAGAAATCCGAGATTGTGCGTGTGTGCGTGTAAGTAAAATGAAGAAATCAATCCAACAGTATGTGAAGAAATGTAGACAAACACAGGATTTTACAATGGAAGGAAGTTTATTATTAGTCGTAATGTTGACATTTGAACATTTCAGTTTATATAGAAACCTTCAGGACAATATGAAACGAGTAAAGGAAAAAAAAAAGACTTGTCAAAATATGGTGGATGTTTTGGAAAATATGTAGAAAAGGTTAATTGGATTAGCATTCAAATATTCCTGATGGGATTAGCATTCAAATATTCCTGATGGGATTAGCATTCAAATATTCCTGATGGGATTAGCATTCAAATATTCCTGATGGGATTAGCATTCAAATATTCCTGATGGGATTAGCATTCAAATATTCCTGATGGATTAGCATTCAAATATTCCTGATGGGATTAGCATTCAATATTCCTGATGGGATTAGCATTCAAATATTCCCTGATGGGATTGGTAGATGCGAAAAAAACAAAAGTCAAGATGTAATTGGAACACGTGATGTTGACATTACGATTAATAATAAACTTCTATCCAGTGTAAAATCCTGTATTTATCTACATGAGGATACTCAGTCAATGAAAGGGAATGAATCTTTCCTGCTTTCAGTAAACACATGGCTATAATTGAAAGTGAGTGACAATTGTAGGTTTTATTATTTGAGCTTGGTCAGTAATATTCTTTTCTTTTTAACAATTTTTTTTTTAACTTATGTATTGATTGGCTTTTAGTTGATAAAGAAATTAATGATAGCAACCATTACTTTGTTCTGTTAATGTAGAAGGATTTAAAGACTTAGTTGTCATGTGCTACCCTCATGTCATACATATGTAATTTATGCAGCCCTGCCACATGGAGTCTGCAACAATAGCACAAATGAGATGCAAGTTACTTAAATTTTCAAAGTTTTGAACTAAATTAGACAAAATGGCACTTAAATCATCTTGTCATGAATTCTGTTTGACCAGTTATGCAAAAAGTTAAGCATTGTTCATATGCAATATTAAAGTTTTATTGCAACGCTTAGAGGAAACATTGACCAAATGTGAACCCCTCCCCTCTCCATTTTTGAGGGAGAAGTATGGAGGAAAAAAAAAAAAAATAAAATTGTTTCAATAACATAAGTGTAAAAATACTATTTAAATATCAACTTACTCATCAAGTAGAAATAAAACTTGAATAATACAATTCATATAACAAGTGTTAGATAAATTGTAAAGACCAAGTCGCTTTGTAGGTGACATTGGCAATTGGTCTTTCAATTCTCTGGACACGACCACATTGGATGCAGAACCCCAACATTTGCTTGAATATTTTTCTATCACGGCTCTGATGAAAGTAAGTTCCGGTGCTGAATTTTCCTGTAAATAGAACAAAAATAAAATAAAATTAAAAAAATACAACGGGTTAAAAAATTTTTTTTTTATTAAGTGGTATAAAAAGGAGATCACTTATAGGAATTTTGGTTAGTCATGTGAATGGTTTTGCCTTCTGTGGTAATTCTTTTTCTTCAAGAATAAATCATAGAAAAACTAAAGAGAATATTAAAGGTCAGTACACATGAAACTGGATCCTTTAAATATCTAGGATTAGAAGTTGTGCAAACTACAGAAGGAATGCAAATAAAACAAGAATCCTACATTTCCACAATAAAACCAATTAGCATAGCTAAAAGACATGAACTAACTGAAGAAGAGAAAACAGAATTAATGCACTTAAGTAGAAAAATGATCTGGTTGTCTTACAAACAAGACCAGATATAAGTTATGAAACCTGTGTTATGAGCAATACAGGAAAACATCCAAAAGTAAGATGCTACAAGAGGCAAACAAAGCGCTGTCTAAATTCAAAGCCAAAACATCTGGGATAAAATTTCCTAATTTAGGTAATTTAAAAAAAAAATAAAAAAATAAAAAAAAATTAAAAATTAAAGTCTTAGCATATTCAGATGCTACATATGCTAACTTAAAAGATGCGTAATCTCAGGGTGGTATTGTTCTTATTCAAGGCGACAACAAGCATCTGAAGCTTTGGCATTAAGTGAGGCAGCAGATGCAGGATTCTTTTGGTATGGCTGTACAATACTATTCAGACAATGGATCACGGATTAGTGCTTTGGGGACTACAAATATTATTAGCAACAGATGATTGCGAGTGGACATAGAAAGATTGAAGGAAATGGTCTCAGAAGGGGAAATTGGGTAGATGGGAAACTACAACTAGCAGATTCCTTGACCAAAAGAGGAGCATCAACACTAAAATTGTTAGAAATACTTGATACATCTCAACTTAAAAAAAAAATTTTTTTTTAAAATAAAAAAATTTTTTAAGTACTAAAATGAACCACAATGTGGATTGTGAGTTATCTCCCTTGAACTTTTTGGAAGGAGGAACTCTTTAGCAAGAGAGGAAGAAAGTGAATTGGCAACTGTATACACGACAATCAACTGCCATTTGACAACACTTGTTGGCGAGAGATTATTCATTGAGAACTGGTTAATCCCATGATAATTTTTGAAGGTACCACTGTCTATTTTTGGTATGACTAAAAGTGACAAGTGATGATGTAGGTGAGATATGGAAGCTAGCCTAAAAGATGTACCAGCAAAAGACCCGTTGACCCTTTTCGGAAAGGGCAATATTTTCGGAAGAAGCCATCTGCTTAATTTTAGTATCAGTATAAAAAAAAAAAAAAAAAAAAAAAAAAAAAAAAAAAAAAGAAGGAAAGTGTTAAAATAAGTAGAGTGCTGAATCAGCAATTAGATAAAAAAGGTGAATTAATTGTTTTGTAATACGGATGGCCTTTTTGCCAACATGTTTTCAGAATCTGTTTTATCAAAGAAAAAGGTGACACCTTGTAGGGGAGGGATATATTAATTAGTGAGAAGGTGGGGATGTTATTTATATAAATTAATACTATATATGGCAGGTTCACAGATTGAGGGTTTAAACATAGTTGTTTGTTGCTATATAAACTTTTCCTTCTCCTTTAACACTAATTTTTTTTTTTAGTCATGCCACTTTGGTTTGGTTTTCTTCCCGACAAAAACATTCTTTATGAAAAAAAAGTCAACTCATCATGCAAATAAAGTCATTAAATGGAGGCAGAAAATTTGGTTTTGGTTTGAAATTTCACTACTTAAGCTGTGATTTCACAAGCAAAGAGGTTTCTTTTACATTTGGAATACCTTTTACAATTATTCAATTGCAGTAACTATAAGATCTATTTATTTTAGATCTTTTGGATTTAACTATATTAGAGCCAATTTAGCTCAGCCAGTAGAGCACTTGCATAGGAACCACAGGGTTCCTGGTTCAATACCAGCCCTTGCCAACTCAGCGTTGGAGTAGCACAGGGATCCGTGTGGTAAGGTGAGGAGCTGATGGTAGGTGTGCGCTCCATTTCAGATTCCAAAACAATCTCTGGTCTAGCACTAGTGAAAAGAGGATAGACACCCCACCCACCGTTATTAGGCCATGCCGTCAACTTTACTAAATTTAATTAATGCTTTTATTTGCAAGAAGAGTAAAACCTTTTAATAAAGAAATCATGTTACTGACCAATATATTTCATTATGGCCATTGAAATCCCATCAGACTGAAGAGTCAAGTATCCTGAAGTAAAAGTAAAGTAAAGTCAATGGGGCAGCCTAATGTCGGTATCAGCCAGTCAGCGAGGGAGTCTATCCCCTTTTCAATAGCGCTAGACCAAGAAGATTGTTTTAGCGTCTGAGGTGGAGCACCACACCTAAGTACTCTGACATATTGGTTGTTATTAGTCAACATTTAAGAATTTTATGTATTTAGCCAACACCTTCACATCCTATACCGCCTCATTCCTGGCCAGAAGTCACATTCATTTTCCTAATCTACCCCAAACAATAACCTTTGTTTAAATGTAATATTAAACATTTAGAAGTTTTTTTTAACGGAAATAACAGGTAACTTTAAATGAAAAGGCCATTTTTTCATAAATCCATATAGGAATGGGGCTCTGGACTTAAGTATCTGTTGATCACATGTTTCTATGTTGAAATTGTTCAAGAATAAGAGCTGTCCAACTTTTACTTTCAGAGATACAAAGAAATATTGTTTCGATCCATCTGTTAATGTGCAATAGCGTTAACATGATTAGTAGGTTTAGTTTATTTCTCAACTGATGGCAGGGGTGGAGAGAAAGAGAAAAAAAACTTTAAATAAATAAGTTAACTTACAGTTATGAGATCCAGAATAGGATCATAGAGTTCAGGAAATCCTGCATGAATATAAATCTGGATATGAATTAATTCACTTAATTCTTTCATGCACTGTTTACTGGAATGACTTTTTTCATCTTTCAGGCACTGAAAAACCTCAGGAAACCTTTTTATTATCTGAAAATAAATGAACAAAATAATACATCATTTTCTAAGTTACAACAACTTATTTAATTTATAGTCAAAATCATTAATACCTAGAATAAATCGTATTTACTAATGATGTTATTAGTGCGTTTAAAATCCTGCAATATGTCATATATCACTAAGAAGTAAGGTTTACATAATATATGGTGTGGTTAATTTGCATACTGGTTTTAACAAAACTGGGTATTATTGATCTAATAGTTTTATTCACCAATGTATCAAAATCAATCTGGACAATGGTTTTATATGGAAACCAATTAAAATAAGTGTAATCTTTTTATATGCTTTCTTATTTAATTTCGTTAGTCTTTCTAATTTAATATATTTCATTACATTAAACAAATACCTATGCCTGGCGGACGCATATTCTTGTTAGTTGAACATAATATTTATTTGGAGAAAGGTAGTCAATACAATTATCTAGTTTAGATATAAAATTTCACGAACAGAAGAAAAAAAAAAGAAAAAGAAAATTTACCTTGTGGAAAGGAGCGGGATCATGTTGACACCTTAGTAGAAGGTGAGAAAGTATTTTAAAGGCTGAATGTCGGCAAAGCACAATTTTTAAGCTAATAAATAGCTGTAAAAGAAATTTTTTTAAAATTAAATTTTAATTTAGTGAAATTAAAACAGCAATAAATTTATTTCATAAGAAATTGAATGTTTCCTAAATATAGAAAATTTAAGATAAATTCCATTTTAATAACCAGTTTGATGAAAAACAGGACTAATAAATTGAAATAAATGCTTTTCAACATTTGTGTGAAGACAAATCAGAGGAAAATAGATTTATATGAAACAAAATCTGGCAGCATGTGTTGGGAAGGTTATATTATTAAAGTCATGTAGGTTGAAATAATTCAAGAGCGATCTAACTGTTGAAAAAAAAAAAAAAAAAAAAAAAAAAAAAAGGGTTAACTTACAGTAATCATATGATATAACAAATGAATCTATAAAAATGTATATTCTTGATTTTAATAGATATTAAAAGCTTGAAACCTTTTTAATGAATTTAAAAATTATATGAGAGTTTCAATATTCCTATATAGGAATCTTTTTCTTATTGTGTTGCAACAGCTCATTTGTTTTTTTGCAGAAATTTTTTTTTTTTTATTTGCACTATCAAATTTAGTTAAAAAAAAAATTTTTTTAAAAATTAAAAATTTTTTTAAGGTGTCAGATAACTTTACATTCAAATTACATATGAAAAAAAAAATTTTAAAATATTTTTTTTAACAATATGTAATATTTAAAAGTGGAATACTTACATATTCGATATTGTTTTCTGTTACTTTCATTAAAGTATCATATCTTTTTGCAAATTCAAGATCATTAAAAATATCAATTATCCAAATGTCAATATTTTGTGACGTTGGCCATTGAAGCCAACTAATCATTCTAATTAATGCACAATGAATTTGTATTTCTTCAATATTTGGCATAACTGTCAGATTAATCGTCTCTCCTACCATACTCAAAGGAAAACTAGACATAATGGCAGCCAGACATTGAGATGGCTGTGTGTGTGGGGATGAAATAATTTTAAATAACCGGAACAAATTCTCCTCGATTATAAGGGAACTTTCACCTTGCCAAGTCCGCAATAGAAAGTCAGCTATGAAGTTTATTTTTTTGACGAGATTGAATACATCGCTACAATCTGTGGTTATTTCAGTGTTGCTGACAATGTCTATGATGATATTGCACAAGTCTATGATTCTTTTGTGAGGAACACACTCCTTAAATTTGCTTAAAATCTGTAATAAAATATACAAACATTCCAGGGTAAAATTAACTGCCATAAAGTCCAAGCATAGTCTCCCAAAAGTTTCCGCAAGAACATGGTATGAAGAGGTACCATCGAGAATGGTAAGGGTTTTATCAAAAATTATGAGTGGTACGTGTGAATTCTCATATCTTTGTGTCATCAATTTAGTCAAATATTCCTCTGTGAAGAAGTTTTCCACAACGGACACATTATGCTTTGCCCATTCGGAATAGACTCGAATTCCGGAATGGATTTCAAATCTATTCGTGCCATGAAGTGACCAATAGATGGAAAGTTCCAAAACGGACTGGACACGTTTTGACTCCTGTTGCGCCTCAGCCTGTAATACTATCTTTTGAATTAATTTATCCTTCAGAGGTTCAGGATGATCTGAAATCAGGATGCCTTTTAGAATTTCATCCATTTTTAAATCTGAAAAATGGAAAAGAAAAAAGAATTATTATAAACAAAAATAATCAGAAAACATTCACATTTGATAATTTTTATCTTCCAAATTTTAAAATGGCTACCACTAGCATTCTCTTGATTTTTTTTGATTTTTTTAGGTTATTTAATCACAGTTATATAAAGCTCTGTAAATAGAGTTCAAAATTGTTTGAATTATGCAAATATCCCCAGTAGTTAAAAAAGTATGAGAATTTAAAGCCCTGAAATTGGGGTAAAAAAGCGGACATGATTTTGTTCAAAAGATATGTCAAATCACTGACCAATTCAAAACAAGAAATTCAGTAGTTTCTTTATTTTTGGAGCAATTTTGATAAAACTTTGAATTCTTATGTAAAGTTTTATGTTCTTTCAGATTCTGTACTAAAATTGTATTTATCTATGCTGTAACCCATTATTTAGAGAATAAGAGGTACGAATATCAGCTGGGGTGGGTGGGGGGTGGTAAGTTTACAAGATTATTTAACTTTTTCATTTTAATACTGCATGTATACACATAGTATTTAAATAAATAACATCACTTAGAACTTAAAATTTAAATACCAGCTATGTTGTATTACATAGAAGAAATAGAATACCTTTACATAAGTTTTTTTTTTTTTATTTATTTTTTTTAATCTAGTAAATACTAGCTCGTAATTTTCAAAAATTTAAGGTTTCACAATAAAGCCAGACATTAAAACAAATTTTCCCACATATATAATAAAATAAAAAGGGACCATATGCGATTCGTGGACATTTTTTTTTCATTTACACATTCAAAATTGGTTTAATTGTTTACAGACGATTTTTAGAGTTTTTTTTTTTTTTTTTTTTAAATTATAAAACTAACCCCTAACAAATAACCGGATTTTTACGGTGTAAATGAGAAAAGTGTCCCCACAAGTAGAGATCACGGAAAAAAAAAAAAAAAAAAAAAAAAAAAAAAAAAAAAATCATTAATCTTTGATTAGGGTCTTTCATATAAAGAGAAAAATATTCAGAAAACTTAACTTTAATTCTTGATTAATTAAAATGCAATTTAAATCTTTAAGGTATCAAGATTTTACAAAGATGTAAAAGTTTCCATTATGTAAAACTAGAAGTGGCTATCCAGCATCACCTAGGTAGATGGGGGTAAACCTTGTGTATTGATTTGTTTACTTTTGAGATTTACAAATTTCAAATGTTATTTCTATGTAGGTTATAATTTCTTTATAATTTTTTTTTAACTGGTGATATAATATAATATATAATATAAAATAATATAATATAATATAATATATAATATAATATAATATATATAATATATATAATATAATATATTATGGACTCTTGTCGATTTGACGCATGAGGGTTCACACACACAATGAACACCCACAGTGATTTGTTTATAGTGGAGAAAGCCTGTGTTGGACCATCCGCACTTTTTAGCACAGTCGATAGGAAAGAATTGGTGCATCAAGGGTTGCCACAAACCCAATCAATGACTGGCCTCAGGAATTTTGAATTCAGAGTTATCCCTCTCCTAGACTGGTTACCTACCCAAGGCTGAAGGGCCCAGTCTGCCCTACTATTTAACCCATAGCTGGAGGAAGAATATATGGATTCATACCTTTCCCAAGGGTATTAGCATTATTTGAAATGCCAACTGCTCGGTCTAGGAATTGAACCCGAATCGACGAGTCCATTTTCCATATATATATATATTTTTGTTGGTAATTGTTATTTTGTTAAATTTCATCGAGACATACATACCAACTGGCCTTTATATATGGATTGATAGAAGGTATTTTTTTTTATTAAATTGATTAAAACATACAAATATTTCAAATAAATAATTTAAGAGGTTCATATTAAATTTTTTCAATTATTTTAAAAGGGTGTTCTTTATTTTAGCTTAAATTGAAAATATCAGAATTAATAAATGGCTGACAAAAGAAAATGAAAAGCCAAAAGTTTTTGAATATAGAAAATATTTTAAGTTATTTTGCAATATGTACATGTAACTAAAATTATTCAGACTTTTCCTCAGTCTACTGTAGACTACAAGATGGTTGTTTATTTTGTTTAATTGTATATCAACTCTTATGGGTTATTTAATACTAGTTTTTTTTTTTTAAAGGATTTGTAAGCAAATAGTTTGTAGACAAATATTTAATTTGGTTTTATAAACCAGTGGTTGACTGCTTTCTACAGTATCTTTAAGACAAAAAGAAAAAAAATTAGCTGTTTGCCATAAAAGCAATTTGGTTATATTAGGTGCTAGGATTTGATGTGACCAGCCAATTGATCTAGCCTCTCCAACTGCCCATCTAGGACAAGTAAGGGCTTAAGTGTTGCAGGTCATGTGACCACTTAGTATCCAGATCACCACCCATAGTCAACAGGTGGCTATATTGTTTGTGGTAATGTTAAAAAATAATAAAATAAAAGATGAAAAAAAAAATATAAATAAACATTAACAATTTCAGTCATTTTTTTATATAAAAAAAAAAAAAAAAAAAAAAAAATTTAAAAAAAAGTCTTATCTTAAGAGGCGGCCATATTGCTTAAAAAAAAAAAAAAAAAAAATAATTTCCTTTTGTTTAAATTAGTTAGGGTTAGGGCTAGAGAGTTAATTACCAAATTTAGATCTCAAAAATACAAACATTACTTGCCTGCTGAGATTTCATCATGGTTAGGTGAGGAGGGATGGTTGGGGAAGTCAATATGGCCGTCTGTTAAGATAGGACGTTGTTTATTTTTTGCATAAGAGTTCATAAAATAAAAATGACCGAAACTTATTCTTACCTCTATTGCAGATACAAATACTATATTTCTCTCTAAATATTTTTAACATTTCCACAGCCATTTTTACAGTGTGCTATTCTAAATAAGCACCGTCCATTTTGTAATTGAATTCAATTCACATGTTTTATAGGTACCCCATGTGAATAGTAGTAAATAATATTTGCTAATTTCTTCATATAACTGAAAATTTTAGTACTAAAATTTGCAGTACCTCTTATTTTAAAAGAGTGGGTTGAAAGTTGAGAAACCATTTAATTTATATATTTATTATTATTATAAGAATAGCGTTTGTTTATATATTTGTGTGCGTTTTTTTTCTCTAGGAAAAATAAACCAAGTTCAATTTTTTTGCTGAATAATTTTAAGTATTTTCATGCTGTGCTATCATTATGGTTAAATTCGTATTAAAAAAAAAAATTTAAAAAAAACAAACTAAAACATTGAAATTTAATATGGTGTTTAGATAAAAAAAAAATAATTTAATAATTAATTTACTAGGTCCAAAAACAGTAGCACTGCTGACAAATACGAATAAATAAATACGAAAAGGGGTAAAGTTTACAGCCCACTCAAAGCCTAATTTTAGAGATTTTTAAATTTTATAGTAAACAATGTTTAAGGTCATTTCATTTATTTATTCATTTGTTTTGGACTTGAATTTTTAAAAGCGAACATTCTCACAGAATGTCTTTTTATGTAAAAATTCCTTTAAATTTTAATTAAAAAAATTAAAATAAAATTTTAAATAGTGTGCAAATTTTCTTCGGAGCAAATTAATTTAAACATTGTTAAAATATGTTTTTTTAAAAGAACTGAAAAATACACGCACGCAAATTTAAATAACTAAAAAATAATAAAAAATAAAAATAAAAAAAAACTAGTGCAAATGATTATCATCATCAAGTGGGGGGTAAAAAGGAGGAGGAGACGGTTCGTAGCTTTTTAAAAGAGTAAAAATAATTAAAATAAAATAAAAAGGTAAATGCTTAAATTGGGTTTTTAATTTAGAAATTAAACTAAAAAATCAAAACAAATCGAAGGGCAAAAAAGGAGAAAAAAACCGTTTGTAGTTCTAATGCATTTTCCCCTTTCAAGTTTCGCAAATTTTAAGACGGTTTTAATTGTTCCTCTTTTGTAACTAAATTAAATTTGTACCACATGGAACCCTATTGTATTTCATTTTAACTTGGGTAAATTAAGGTTAGTAATTTAATTAATGGTTTAGAGATTGTCTTAGAGAAATCTCCAGAAAAGTTTATACAGAAAAAAGTTCTAGATCTACTCACAGTTAGGTAAATTATATTTAGTACTAATTAGTACTTAAAAGAATTCTATCAATAGAATTAATTGTATGAAGAATTAACATTTTAAGCAAAAAAAAAAAAAAAAAAAAAAAAAAAATCAAAGAAATAAATATCTTTAAAAATAAAAAAATAAATAAAAAAATAGACATTTAAAAACTTCCGGATGGGATACAATAGTTTGTTTTTTTTGTTTTTTTTAGTGAATCATGAAAAATGAAAAATGTAACTTACCGAAATGAAGTGAAGAAACAGAAATAATACAAGACAGACAATTATCAGGGAGAAAGACAAAAAGCTTCCATTATAAAAGGGGGTGAAAGGGGAAGAATTATATATTTTATATAAAATATATAATTCTTTTTTTAAAAAATACAAAAAAATATATATATATATATTCAGACATAAACGCATTTATCCCCCCTCCACGTGTTTAAAAAATAAATAAATAGAAGATTAAAAATCAAATTATAATATACTTACGGTGTCCAAAAAGAAAAATATCAAAAGAAAACGTAACCGAACAATGTTTGGCTTAGATGTGGATAAAAAAAAAAAGAAATGGGGGAAAAAAATTACATCCCAAAGTCCGAAAATGGCTACCAATAAACTGTTTAGTGCTAACTTCAGTCTCTCTCTCGTTTATAGCTGCTGTACACAGGGGGTTCATTACCGTACTGAATGTTGTGGTAGCACATGTGCTTTTATATATATACAGTGTATACACCACTAATATCAGCAGCAACAGCCTTTTTAAAAAGAACAAGTCTGATACTTGCTAGTACAGCCCAAGTGTTGAGTAAAGGTCAATGTGTTTTAGTTTTTTTAGGTTTTCCCCGCCCCTTCCTTCTTCCTTATTTTATTTTATTTATTTTTATTTACCTTATATACACCATCAAATATCATTTTTCACTCTCCAGGTTTTTATTACGTTTCTAAAAATAAAATAATTTCGAAATCTAAAAACAGACCTACTTAATTTTGAAGAAGTTTTTTTTTTTTTCGAATAGTATGCTTACTACTTAAATAAATAAAAAAAAGGGGGTAATTTTAACGTTTTATTTATTACATTATATTAATTAAGACAATAATATTTTTTAAAATTTTATTTTCATGGTAATTTAATTAAATTAATTAATACATTTCTCTATCTACACATTTTAACGTTTTGTCGTCCCGGACTTCTGCCCTAATTTACTCTGTTTTTCTTTGCCGGTGTAAGGCGTGATTCCGGCCAAACGTAGATATTTTCCGAGTCGTGTTTCTCGATTTTTATCGACAAATTAATGTAAATATTTTACAATCTCCCGCACCTTTTAAAATATTTATTTTTTTGTTGAATTTCTACAAATTTCAATAAACTCAAATTTCAAATATTTACCTTACTGTGTTTCTCGCTTTTCATCAGCAAATATATGTAATTATTATTATACAATGCTTTATATCAGTAAATGAATGTAGATATTTTACCCCCGAATTGTATATTTTTACAAAACAAACTGAAATTTTATAAAAATATAGATTTTAAAGAACCCGGATATGTAAGTTGTTTGGAATAAATAAATTTAAAAGTTAGTGGGAGGGAGAAAAAAATGAACCATGACTTGTGGCACTAATTTAAAAGTAGTGAAGAAAACCAAGCCTTTAAGGGTTTGGCTCCCATTTATCACTTCCAAGTGGTCAAGAACTGTTCGACGATTTTTTGGCCATTTTATTTTATTTATTTATTTTTTGTTCATCATGAAAAACTAACATTTTCCCATATCAATGGCTGCTAGCCCTCCCCCTTTTAGGGATATCAGTTTGAAAGAAATACTTTAGTTGAAGCATTGCATAAAGTATTTTATTATATTTTATTTATTTATTTTATTTATTTATTATTTTTTTAAAGTCTATTGCAATGCAAAAGTAATTGTTCTAGGTCTTATTAATTTCGGAGTATCTTCATCTTCAGAGCCATTTTTTAATATTAAAAATCGAAATTAATAAGACCTAGAATAATTACTTTTGCATTGCAATAGCTATCAAAAAAATAAAAATAAATAATAATAATAAAAATAAATAATAATAATAGTAATTATAATAATAATAATGATAAGGTAGATTATATGTGTCAAGAAAGGAAGGGGGAAGAGGTCTTGCCAACATAGAGGAATGTGTAGAAACCACAATCCAACAACTTGAAGATTACACAAGAAAGAGCAAAGACAAACTACTTATGGCGGCCAACAATAGTAGAAGCGACAGATGGACAAACAGAAAAACAACAAAGACTAAAAAACAAAAATGGGAAGAAAAACAATTATATGGACACTTCAAACGACAAATAGAAGAGGTTGCACATGGAAAGATTTGGACTTGGTTAAGAAAGGGAAACCTCAAAAGAGAAACTGAATCACTAATAATTGCTGCACAAAATAATGCCATAAGGACAAACTATATCAAAGTGAAAATTGATAAAACCCAACAAAATAGTAAATGTAGACTTTGCGGTAATAGAGATGAGACTGTAAACCATATACTCTGCGAATGTAGCAAACTAGCACAACGAGAATACAAAACTAGACACGACTGGGTTGGGAAGGTGATCCACTGGGAATTATGCAAAAAATTAAATTTTGACCATACAACAAAATGGTATATGCATAAACCAGAATCTGTTCTTGAGAACAAAACGCATAAAATTCTCTGGGACTTTGAAATAATGGATCACCTTATCCCAGCAAGAAGACCAGACATAGTGCTGATAAACAAAAAAGAAAAAAACTTGTCAACTGGTGGATTTTGCAGTGCCAGCAGATCACAGGGTGAAGCTGAAGGAAAATGAAAAAATGGACAAATATCTGGACCTTGCCAGAGAACTGAAAAAATTATGGAATATGAAAGTGAAAGTAATACCAATTGTAGTTGGTGCACTTGGAACAGTCCCAAAAGGATTGGAAAAGGGTCTGGAAAGTTTGGGAATCAGAGGAAGGATTGAAACCATTTGGAGCACTGCACTGCTGCAATCTGCCAGAATACTCAGAAGAGTCCTGGAGACCTAAGGAGACTTGCTGTCACTCAGACTCCAGTGAATGACCATCAGCTAATGCTGATGTGAAAACTCAAAAGGAGTAAATAATAATAATAAAATATAATAAAATACCTTTACTGTTCGACTGGATAAATATTATAAATGATATTTATATATTTTTTAATTTATTATTATTATTATTATTATTATTATTATTATTACTCCTTTTGAGTTTTTCACATCAGCGTTAGCTGATGGTATTTCACTGGAGGCTGAGTGACAACAAGTCTCCTTACATATATATATATATATACATATGTATATATGCATTTATATACATCTATAGCTCTGCATATATATTTACTGATAGAAATTTAAATTTATTATTTAAGCAAAAGGGAAAAACAAGTCTGACGTCATTAAGTCATATACAATATAACTGTATCTCTCATAAATTTATTTACCGGTTACACTTTTCTCAAAAATCTTTGAGACAAACCTTATTTCCTCTGCTCATCAACAACTTTTCCCAAAACAGAACAGATACTATGCCTCCCATCCCACTGAAAAAAAAAAGACAAACAAACCAGACAGCTAATTAAAATGCACCCACACAAAATAAACTTCAAATTCAGTATTATCGCACGTGTTCATAAACATTTTTTCAATCTATCAAACCAATTCAAAGATATGATTGAAAACAAACAGTTTGCATTATGGCTTCTTAGAAAATTACTCCAACGTCATTTCAAAATATCAGGATTAACATCAAAGCACAAACAAGGTTTTTTTCTGATTGCAGAGAGAGAGAGAGGGGGGGGATAACAAAGATACATAATAATAAAATAGAGAAAGAGGGAGATTTATATTGAAATTGGGAGAGAATGAAAAAAATAAACAATAAAAAATGAGAGAGAGAGAGAGAGAGAGAGAGAGAGAGAGAGAGAGAGAGAGAGAGAGAGAGAGAGAGACAGGGGCTTCTCTACTTTGAAATGAATAACAATCAATCTTTCAAATAAAGTACATGTCAAGTAATAACTTTTGTATATTTATAATGAGGTTTGATAATCTAAGCAGAAACACGTGAAACTGAATTCTCATGTTTAAATCCTTGTGGAATTTTAACATTTTAGGTCTGATATATATTAGTATAAAAAAATACACATATATTAAAAAAAAGAAACAAGTAAAAAAAATAATAAACATCTTCATATATATTGTACATATATTGTGTTCTTATATTAATAATTAAAAAGAAGATATTTTTGCCAAAATATATAAAATAAAAAATATTTTTGTCAAAAGTAATTTTCAACTAGGCTTACCACTTTCTAAATATATATATATATATATATATATATATATATATATAAGTTGTAAACACGGTTTGTTTTGGAATGGCTTTTTGCCGACAATTTTTGGGAGAATAAGTGCTTAATTGGAGTCGTACCTAATTTTGAAAATTAATTAATTAATCAATAATGAATTAGGCGGGAATATATATATATATATATATATATATATATATATATATATATATATATTAAAAACAAATACTTTATTATAAGATCTTGTATAAACCTAATTGGCAATGTTTAATTAAATGTGAATAATTATTTAGAAAGACAATTTAATTCAGCATCCAGTATCCACAGAGCTGATCAATGTAGGCTTTTGGTGGTCAATCTACACTGGTGAGTCAATGTGTAGGTGATAACAGAAGAACATCACTTATGAGCTCGTCCTTGCTTTTCCAGTACCGTCAAAGGTCTTCTTTGTCTTACTTGGATGGTTTGTATAATAGGGAGAAAGTGTCTGTACAACTTTTTTGTGGGGGTGCTGCTTTCAGAATTTATTCAAGACAGCACACAGCATCCTCGTGTGGTTTCCATCTAGCTTTTTCTCTAAGCGTTTTGTTTTTGAGTCCAAGTAGTACAGCCATACAGTAGCACTGCTACAACTTGGAAGAATTCTTTATCTTATCAGAGAGATCATATTTCCATATGATGGATAATCTGCCTTTCTTACGTGTTTGAAGTAAATATCATTTCATATTTTACATTATTTTGTTTCTGATAAAAGTGTTATTAATTTTCATGCATTTTAGAGTTTCAAACAAATTTTAATGAAGTAAAAATTATAATTTTACCGGAAGATGATCCAGGAATTCCAGAAGCAAGTTGTAAAGCCCATGTTGGAGAAGCCTGACAGATTGAAGAATTTGCACAAGATTTCTCAGGTAGAACATTTTCTAATGGTGCTGCATCTATTTCTTCTTCATCAAAACCTTGTTCCTTTCGTAGATGCATTCGGACATCAGCATAACTGAAAAGAAATTTTAAATAATATTGTTAACCAAAGGAGAAAAGTAAATAAATATTTCTCTATATTTAATAAATATTAACAAGAATAGAGTTTATTTAATACACTACCAGTTTTTTGACATTGACAAATTGTGGAAACCTATTTTCTATCACATTGAAAAGGTAATAATAATATTTTTAATAAAATTTTTGAAGTTTTCAGAATTCAACTTTAATTAGTGTAATGATGTTATATTTTTTTATTCTAGATATTTTAAAGATTATCAAAATTAAAAATATCTTTATAATATGATAAAAATAAGAAAATTGATTTTGCTTATATGATTCTATAGATAAGAATCTTACTTTTAATAATCTCAATTTTACTGATAGAAATTTAAATTTATTATTTAAGCAAAAGGGAAAAACAAGTCTGAAGTATTCATCATTAGCAGCTTTTCATATCATTTACCTCAAAATTTATTCAATAAATTTAAAGTCCTACATACCTGATGACTTTATGAGTACATACAATAAATTCTGGTTTTGAATTCCATTGGTGATAAGTGATATAATAACGGGTCTTTAACCAAATCCACTGCTGTCCTTTGGTTAAAAATCTGTAAAAGCAGGAAGTGCCTTCTCCAGCTTGCATTACTGTAAAAATGAAAGTTAGAAAATATTTTAGTCTGAACTGTTAACTTTCCTCAAAGAAACATTGGCTAAAAATGAGAGGAAATCATATGGATTTCCCAAGAACACCAAGTGGCTGATATTCTTACAAAAAAAGAAGGAATTGAACCTGAGACCTCCTTATAACAAATTCTAGGTTGGTTTAATTTAAATAAGATTGTTTCAGCCAATCAGAAGCAGGCTTGTGATTGTAGCAGATACTACTTAAGACACACACACACACAAATTTATTTAGTGTTAAAAAGTCATTTGCCTGGGAAAGTGCTGACAGTCTGAGCTGTTGAATAAACTGTCAGTGTAACATGATCATCTCTTATATATTTCTAAATATTACCATATTGTTGTTTTATATTTGGTGTATTAATTATTCTAAGCACTGTGAGATTGTTTTACTATTTATTAAATTAGTTTGTTCTTTAAGTTCACAAATCATTCAAATAAATATCAATAATCTTAAAAGATAATTTCATAATTTACTTTAACCTTTGACGCTTATTTCATTTCGCTTCATCATACAAATTCTACTACAAAATACGTAAATATCACAAATCTAATAAATATTCAATTTATGTGGAATATTTTATTCCAGCTTTTTATAATTTTCATTTTGACATAGAATCCATAATAAATATATCTAACACAGGGAAAAAAAGTGTAAGTAAGTAATAATCTTTTATTTACATTATATAGAATAAACTGATAAAAACGGCAAGAAACTAATTTCTCAATAAAAATGTGTAAGTTTTTAAAAATGATTTAACAGCTTTTATTCATTTTTTATATACTTTAAGACTGAATTCAAGTTGAATTCATAATTTTACATAATATAATGTAATTTATTGTGTACAGTGCTCAGGTGCACCACAACTCATCAAAGTCTCATGTCAGGTACACAGAATAATGTTGTGCCAGGAACATGAACAGTTCACAGTAGTAATATGGATGTATGTGTGTGCATGTGTATGTGGAGATTGGCATCAGATGACATCAAGAGAAAAAGTATTCTTTAAAAAAGATTAACATATTTATTAATTAAATCATGTCTGATATAAAAACAAAAAGCAAACTTACATTGTGTATGGCAAGCTGATAATTTTTCTAAGTCATCAGGATGATAATAATCATATCCTGATGTTCCAAGCACTTCAAAAGGCAAGTAACCAATAATAGGGGGAGCCCTTTTTAAGAGTAAAAAAAATAATTTTATTAAAAAGGTAAAAACAAATTGATTTCAAGATGAAAAAAGGATTTAAAAACAATAAGAATTTAATTTAAACAAATTAAATAACTTTTTTAAACTAATTTTAAAAATAAAGAATTAAAAAATAAAATTTTAAAAAGTTACAAATTTAAAAATGAAAAAAATTAATTTAGAAACATTAGTTTAAAAAAATTATAAAAAATTAAAAATATTTTCCATATCTAAATATTGAATATTCAATGTTTAAAAATGAAATTATAAATAAATCACAATTAAGATGTGCTAAATAATATATGAGTTTTAACAGAAATTATAAGTAAATCACAATTAAGATGTGCTAAATAATATATGAGTTTTAACAGAAATTATAAGTAAATCACAATTAAGATGTGCTAAATAATATATGAGTTTTAACAGAAATTATAAGTAAATCACAATTAAGATGTGCTAAATAATATATGAGTTTTAACAGAAATATTGTAGCAGTTGTGATTGTGATAAATGCTAGCTACTAATTTGAAAACAATAACATTTCATTTTAAGAATTTGAAAAAATTATTTTATGAAATGATTTTAAAATATTTTAGCAGAAAAAAATGTAACAAAAGTAATGAACTAAAATCCATAATTATGGAATTAATGTATTTTACAACAAAAGAAATACCTTGTGGTTAATTTGTTATTAAAATTTTGTGTATACTTTTCAAAACTGTAACCATTCAATATTTCAATGTTACAAAAAAAATTCAATTAAAAAAACATCAGAAATTTTACTTTTCATAATTGATACATTTAAGTAAATTTGTAATGTGTAACAAACATAGAAAAAGTTTAGAAAGAAAAATATTGCTTGCCTTTTGAAAGAAAAACACCCCCCCCCAAATTAATCTATCATTACAGTTTGTATAATAATTTTCTTCTTTTTGTCTTCAAACACTTATCTGCCACAAAGTGTTTTTATTTTTGCAAAAATATTATCGACATATTACACAAAAACTGCACAAATCAAAATTCAATTATTTAAGGTATTGCTGTATTTATTTATAAACATGAAATTCAATTTTTTACGGAAAAGTTGTCAGAGTAATTTCAATACTAGGATGAATATAATGAATATATTGGGATGTAGTTTATTTGTAATTTCTTTTTTCATATGGATTTTAACCAAATACCCTAATTTTGTTTGTGAAAAAAAAAAAAAGAAAGAAAAAAGAAAAGAAAAAGAAGAAGAAAAAAGCAATTTTTTTTTTTTACCTATGATCTAGGAATAAGAATTTCCATTCAAAACTATGTCTTGATGTGAATTCTGTCTTTGTTACATCAATATTTGACATTTCTCTGATAAGTTGGCAGGGTTGTAATTGGACAGTACAGCAAAAACAGGATATCTCATTCATATTCTGAACATAATCTTTGGAAAACTTTCTTATGCCATCTTCTTCAAATATAAATTGTTTTTATATATTTGCAACAGAATAATTAGAATATAAAAAACAAGTATAATCAAAGATTGGAGGGGGGGGTGAAGGAATTTGAAAATGTCCCACAAGAAGGGTCCCAAAAAGTTTTACAAATAGTAGTCTACATACTGTGAGTCAAACCTCAAAATATCTTGCTATGCCTCTAAATATAATCATTATAAAATTAACAGAATGCAAAAAGCATTTTTAGAAATCTTTCAAATTATATACAAATACTAAAAAGAGAAAAGAATATATGATAGATTAAAATAATCTTAAGAATATGACTAACAATAAAAACTTATAAGAAAATATAGAATAAAGGCTAAATAATATCTTCACATTTTGTACATTGACAAAAAAAAAAAGAAAGAAAGAAAAAAGCAATTTTTTTACCTATGATCTAGGAATAAGAATTTCCATTCAAAACTATGTCTTGATGTGAATTCTGTCTTTAACCAAATCCACTGCTGTCCTTTGGTTAAAAATCTGTAAAAGCAGGAAGTGCCTTCTCCAGCTTGCATTACTGTAAAAATGAAAGTTAGAAAATATTTTAATATTGTTAACTTATGACTTGTCAGCAATTGAACCTGAGACCTTCTTACAACAAATTGTAGGTTGGTTTAATTTAAATAAGATTATTTCAGCCAATCAGAAGCAAGCCTTGGATTGTAGCAGACACTACTTAAGACACACAAATTTAGTCTGTGTTAAAAAAGTCATTTACCTGGGGGAAGTGCTGACAGTATGAACTGGGGGAGTAAACTGTGCCAGAGTGAAGCTCTGGGTTATGAGCCTTTACTATACCCCATGTCGGCTAACAATGTAGATAGTAGTACACTGACAAATGAAGCATTACTTGAAAAAGTTGTGAAACCAGTAAACCAGGTGAATCTACCTAAACAAGAGCAAGTAACGAATTGCCAAATGACCGACTTCGGTTTCCTGATTCGATTCCAGCCCACATCAAATCAGCGTATGAGTAGCATATGGATATGTGCGGTAAAGTGAGGAGCTGATAGTAGGATTGGTACTTAGATGCCCAAACAATCTCTTTGGTCTAGCACTAGTGAAAGGGGGATAGTCTCCCTCACTATCAGGCTGATACTGACTTTAGGCCAACCTGACAACTTTATTTACTTATATATATATATATATATATATATACACGTATGTATATATTATATTGTATATACACGCGTATGTATATATTATATTATATATACACATATCTTTTTTATTTAGTCATCTTTTTTTTACTTCCGTTTTGAGCAAATGTTTCGCATAAAAAGATCTAACCACATGAACACCTGTCATACTATAAAAATGCTTGATTAAGTACCTGTATTTTATCCCATTGTGTTGAACTTAAGTAACAGAGATCCATTCTTTTACAATTGTAAGTTTCATACCTGCTCTATTATAGTATTGAGCACTCTTTCAATGCAAACATTTTTATCATTTGCAGTCCAGCATTATATTACATAATGTAATTTCACTTACAAACAGTGAATCTCCTTTATAATAAGATTGTAATATAAGTCCAATATTCCCCGATTGAAAGAGAAGCCTGGCAATACATTTTGCATGTGAACACTTCCATCAGTACAAAAATGGAAGACCAGTGCAACTGGAAACGGACCACAAACTACTAGTAGCCATATTTCAAAAAGTCTTGAATGATTGCCCAAACATGGCTAAAAAGTTGCTACTCAAGTTGCAAAGAAATGATCCACACATCAGCTACATTCCTGGAAATTCAATGCATACAGCAGATGCATTATCACGGGCAGCAATGAAAGATAATATAGGAACACTGAACAAATGGAGCTCGATATAGGTAGCAGCCATGATTAAATATGTTCCAATTACTGACAAGAAAATTGATAAAACAGATCACAGTATCTGACCCAACAATACAAATAATAAAAAAACTGCATAACTCCTGGTTGGCCAGACACAATAAAAAAAACTGCCAAAACGAAGTAAAACCCTATTTCAACCACAGAATAGACTTGGTACTGTTTGATGACATTATACTTAAAGGAGAACGCATTGTAATTCCATCACAATTAAGAGAAAACTAGAAAAAAAGTAACCCGTTGGGTCATCCATTGAGCCCAGGTTAGATTGTTGGAAAAATCACATGATAAAATAATTTCATTAATTCAAAGTTTTCCAAAACTGTCAAAATAAGTTATTTAAACCAGAGTAAACATTTTCATTTGAGCAAAAGAAAAAAACAAGAGAACGGTCATTTAGTTACTTTATTTCTAATTACAGGTAATTAGGATTTTAATCATGGATATCCATGACAATCTCTCACCAACATTACCCTATCATTTATTGCTCTCGGGAAGTCCTCTGCACAGCATCCAGTATCTGCGAAGAGTTGGTCAACGTACGTCTTTGCTCATCGGTCCACACTGGCGTACCTGTATGTTGGTTTCCATAGAAAAATATCACTTACGAGTTTGTCCTAAATCCTCCCGCAGTGTCCAGCATGCCTTGTTCATGTTACTCGGATCGTTTGTGTGATAAGTGGCAAGTGGCTATACGGTTGCTTTCACAACTTGTTAAAAATTACATACTGCATTCTTGAGCAGTTCCCATCTAGCTTATTCTCTAGGCACCATGTTAGGGTCCAAGTGGTGCAATCCTAGGTGGGGGGAGTCAACGTTTGCAGCATTTGAATAAAATTCCACAATTTTTAAATATCTAGAAAAGCTCCGTAACAATCTTTACTGAACATTAAATATCTATCTAATCTATAAAAAAAAGTAAGTTTAATAATCATGTTAAATAAAACATTTTTTCCAAATTTATTTACAGCAGACTATAAAAAAAAATTACTGGAAAAAAGTGTCGGCTTAAGCTATGATTTTTCTTAAAAATGATTGTGCTACAGTTTTTTTTAGGGTAATTAAGTTAAACAGAAAAAAAACGCCTTTTGGGACGAATTTAATTGTTTAAAAAAGTATTAAAAATATTAGATATGTAATTTTAATTTGCCTTTTTTTATTTATTGGTGCCCATTATGTTACTACTTTTCGACTAAAAAAAAATCTGACCTTAAATAATGGATTTAAATAATTTGAATTCGTTTTCAAATTGAAAATAAGCCAACATTTTGGAGCATATCGGTTAAATGTGTTCTGGCTTCCGGGCCTAAAAAATGCTAAGCAGTGCCTGCTTAAAACCCGACGCGTGCTCCTTATGAACTCCCTATCTGTTTGAAGGTTTTTTTCCAGAAAAGTTAATATGAAAGTTAATATGAAATATGAAAGCAATATTTTGCGCCCCAAGTCTTCTTACGACAAGTAAATGTAAATATGTTACCCCCCCTCTTTAAAATATTTTTATCGGTTTGAAGGCGTTTTTATCAACAAATATTTTTTTAAGTGGCTTCAAGGCGTTAATAAATAAGCAATCTCCAGGGGTTTTTTTTTTTATCGACAAGCAAATGTATACCCCCCTTAAAATATCTTTTTATTTTTTTCATATTTTTATTTTATTTTAATTTAAAACAACTGTCACAAATTTTATCGAGTTTCACAAATAAGTTGATTTGAAATAATTCCCCGAGTTAGATTATTAACAAAAATTATTTTCTAATCATGTTAAATCAGACATATTTTCCAAAATGTTGTGTAATATATATATATATATATATATATATAAAATGGAGATTGTGTGTTTTTCTGTCTGTAACCGAAACTATATCGCTACTCAAGTAACAATTCCCTTTGTTATTTACGTCACATTCTCCATGATTTTATTTTCATTTAAACCTCAATTATTAATAAAATTGTTTTTAGATTATTAATACTGTTGATACATACTAACAATATGCAATTGTATTTATATATACAACAAAATACCGGTTTGTAGTGTGAATGGGAAAGTTAATTTGCATATTGATATTAAAAATTTGATTTTAATAAATATGTGCTTAGTATTATTGATTTCTAATTTTTTGGTTTTATCTTAATGAATATGAGCAAAAATCTCTTCAATAAATCTTAAAATAAATCCCTTAACAAGAAGAAATAACTAATATTATTCTTTACTTCCTATTTTAACTAAATAGTTAAATTAGGAAAATTTAACAATGAAAGACGGGAGTAAGGGAAAATGATGAAATAGTTTCAAAGTTGTTCTATTTTTCAATCATACCCCCTCTGTTCCAAATCTTTTTATCTACATTCTTATTCAGTTTCATTAGCCTTTCTAATTTAATATGATATTTTATTATATTAAAACTTAAATACTTGCACCCGGAGGGTGCATATATTTGCTAGTATATATAACAAACTATTGTTCTCATTTATTTACAGTATACTACTGTAGAATATTCGGCTAGGAGCCCCTCGGTTCCTGGTTTGATACTGGCCCTCGCCAAAGCGTATGAGTTGCTCAGGGATCTGTGTCATAGAGTAATGAGCTGATGGTAGGTGTAGTACTCCACCTCTGACGCTAAGAAAACAATCCCATAGTGGCATAGTGAAAAGGGGATACACTCCCTCGCTGTATGACTGATACCGACTTTAGAAGACACTGATGATTTACTTTTTTTTAAAAATGACTGGAAGCAAATAAATTTGACAAAAACTTTTAGGAGTTTCGGCTTGGTGATTGAAATATCTAAGCTGATAC
>CM042179.1:41353325-41378325 GCA_023376005.1 Doryteuthis pealeii
ACTACTGTAAACTGTTCATGTTCCTGACACTAATACATTATTCTGTGTACTTGACATGAGACTTTGATAAGTTGTGGTGCACCTGAGCACTGTACACAATAAATTTCATTATAGTCTTCTGAGACTGAAATGCCAATAATAGTGTTTTTCCATTAGTTCAAATTTAAAGCCCTCTTCAGTTTGTTAGAAATATTAGTTAAGATTATTTTGCTAACCTATACTGTATTTATTTTAAAAATAGAATACAGTATAGATCTTAACGTAAAGTGGGTAATTGTAAAAAAGGAAAAAAAAGAAAAAGCATGCAGATATAGACCAGGCAATAAATTTTGTATTTTATGCTCTGAAGAAAAATTAGCTATTGCTACCTATAATAATTCCAAAGAATTACTAAACCAAAGATTATAAACAAAAATGGCGATTTGACAGAAAAGTTTGAGTGATGGTTAAAAAACCAAAACCGCACACAGCATCCCTTCTGTACGCTGCGGATCTACAATAATGCATTTTGTTTATTTCTGTTTGTGTTTTAATTAATTCATTGCAGACAGCCCAGATGATCTAAAGAAGCTGAAACCTAGGCAAGCTTTCTGACAATACCATTTTACGAAATCTGCTCTACAAACGTATTGAGCACTTTTATATTCATATTAATGAACCCCAACTTATTCGGTTAATTATTTTATCAACAGTCAAAGTTGCAACTAACTCGATACTTTATCTTCTGTTTTAGTCACCCCCACTTTATGAGCATATAATATAATTATAATATATATACATATATATACATCTTATTATAATGGAGATTGTGTGTTTTTATGTCTGTAACTGAAACTATATTACTAATCGAGTCACAATTAACATAGTTATTTACATCACATTCTCCATGATTTTATTTATATTTAAACCTGAATTATTAATAAAATTGCTTCACCTTTTTATTAGTGTTGTCCATATCTACATACAAATAACATGCAATTGTATTTATATATACAAAAAATAGTGGTTTGCAGTGTGAATGGGAAGGCTAATTTGCATATTGATATTAAAAATGTGATTTTATTAAATGTGTGCTTAGTATTATTGATGTCTAATTGTTTAGTTTTATTTTAATGAATATAAGCAAAAATCTCTTCAATGAATCTTAAATGAAATCCATTAACAAGAAAAAATAACTGTCATTTTATTCTTTATTTCCTAATTTAACTAAATTGTTAAATACGTAAAATTCAGCAATGAAAGACGGGAGTGATGGAAGAGTAAGTTTTATTTCTATTTTTCTATTATACCCCCACTCTGTTACATATCTTTTTATCTGCCTTCTTATTAGACTTTCTAATCTAATATGATATTTAATTACATTAAAACCTAAATACTTGCACCCGGAGGGTGCATATATTTGCTAGTACATATAATGTTTATCATTTGCTCTACTTAAGTATTGAGCACTCTACATTTTAGTTTTAGATAATACTAGCGGTTTATATATATATATTTTTTATATATACAATTTTTTTTTCTTTTGGCCAACTGGTATAGTATTAATCAATTATTTTCTGTTGGTATGACCCTCTTGGTCTTTTCTTTTTTTTTCATTTTATACCCCATGTGAAGTTTGGTAGTATATTTTTACTATCAAACTATTTGCCATTTTTTTCTTACCGCAAGGGTTTACCAATTAGTTATTTATATATATATATATATATATATATATATACAAGATTTTTTTATTTGGATGTTTGTTTATTTATAGAAGCATTGCTGGATAAAGTATGTATATTAAATATTTTATATTTTTGCTTGAAGGCAATTACAATGCAAATATCGCATAAATTCGATAATTATAGAAGATAACAATGACAAGTGAATTTCGCAAAGAATTACTCGGTGTGTAGAATATCGTACAGACTGTTTCAACTTTATTAAGTCTCATCAGCGATATATACTAATTCGCATTGTAATTGCCTTCAAGCAAAAATATAAAATATTTAATATACATATATATATATATATATATATTATAAAATGGGTACAAGAGATAGCCTACTCGAGTTTCACCATAAGGATCTTCAGGGTTAAATCCACTGAATTAATCGAGACACCGATTAATAGCTGTCGATTTCACATGTGTGTTCATTGCATTCATTGCAACCAACGTGACCAAATTCACCAGTAAGTCAACTTTTCCTTTATAATATATATATATATATATATATATATATATATATATATATATGTATAAATTATGTATACATATATAAATTTTTCAATAATTATATGTATATGATTATTGAAATAATTATATATATTTGTAGCAGCTCCCTGATGATTCTTTTGGTAGAAATTAAAAACACAAGACTCAAATGATGATTGAAGGAACATCGGATTTTATTGAACATCCGATTTTATTGAACACTCCCGATTTTATTGAACATCCATAACACCGTGAAATACTGTGCATCGTAACCAGTTTAACTCTTAATGTCCTATACCACCTCATTCCACCTGGCCAGATTTTCCTAATCTACCCCAAATCATAGCCTTTGTTTAAATGTAATATTAAAAATATTTAGAAGTCTTTAATGTAAGGGAAATAACAGATAAGTTTTAATGAAATGGAGATTTTTTTCCCATTTTTGATAAATGGTTATAGGAATTGGACTGTGGACTTAGAAATTTCTCAACAGGATGTTAAGAATTAAGGGACTACTAGTACAAAATTCTTGATAGGATAAATTCCCTCTAAAACTTTAAACTGCTGCTAGTCTGGGATGGAAGTCGCATTGCCTTATGGGAAATTTAATATAGGATCTATTACATTATGGAATGTCAACAGATATTAGTCTCTGCGGAGTTGTCTCCCCTACACTCTCCATATAAAAAGGAGAATTGTGAACATACAAAGACATTTTTTTCTCTTTTTTTTTTTAATTTGCAAAAAAGTTTTTGTTGACAAAGACTTTTTATAGTCCACATTTTTACCTGTGAAAATCCTTTAGCTACATATCTAGCCTTAAATTATTCTTCATTGTTTTATCCTAATTTAACAGCATATACCCATCTGCCTCCAATATTTTTTTTGTTTTGAGGTAGAGGGATAAGTTCATAATTTCCATTTTCTTTAAGAGCATTTATTTCATCATTCATTGCTTTTTCCCATTTTAATTTTTCAGTAGATATGATGGCTTCTTCATAGATTTGTGGAATGTTGTTTACTCTATAACAATAATTAATAGAACAGTTTGTTGTGTCTGAGTTGTCTGAATTATCTAATATGTAATCATCCAAATATTTGCGTTTATTAATTTTTCGTTTAGAAAGTTTTTCTTCATTATTATTTTGTGATTCAGGTTTTTTATTTTCCAGTTCTTTATCAGATTGTTGAGTTTCCTGAAAAAATACACATCTTATTCTTTTAATTTCTTTTCTGTCTGGAAAGTAAATAAGATAAGCTGGACTTGTTGGATCATATCCAACAAAAATTCTTTGTTGACTCCTTGGGTCCAATTTTGTTTTATTTTGGATATAGGCAAAGCGTTTACTACCAAATGTATGCATATTGCTTATGTCAGGTTTTTGAGATGTGAACATTTCATAGGAAGTTTTTCCAGTTCTTCTATTGAAGCATCTATTTCTTATATAAGCTGATGTTCTAATTGCATAATTCCACTAGTTTTTTGGTAATTTAGATTCTATCAATAAACATCTTGCCATTTCAAAGAGTGTTCTCCAAGATCTTTTAGTAGTACCATTTTGGTGTGATGAATAAAGAGCTGAAAATTCTTGTTTTATTTTATTTTTTACAAGAATATTTTAAAATTTTGTACAAGTAAATTCAAGAGCATTGTCTGTTCTTAATCTTTTAATAGATCCATAGGGTGACATATCAACTAAAACAATTTTCTGTTGTATCTGCTGCTTCTGATTTATTTTTAAGAAAATAAACCACTATTAATCCTGAGTAGTCATCAACAAAAGTTATTGCATATTTTGAGTCATTTATTGAAATTGGTTCAATAGGACCTGCCAAATCACAATGAATCAAATCAAGTATTTTATTTGCTTTTTTATCGGCCTTTGTATTTCTGTATTGACACATTTTCCCTTGAGTACAAGTTTTGTAATCATATTTATTTTCATGACTTATTTTCATGCCTTTTACAGCTTGCTCTAATTTTAAAACATCTTCTTTGTTACAATGTCCAAGAATACTATGCCATTCTTTTAAAGTATGAGTTTGTATAGTTTTTATGTTATTTAGGAAATATAACTTTCCTTGTTTTTTAATATTACATACACATCCATTAGGTGTTTTGAGTTTGGCGCCATTTTTGTAAAAATGGAGGGAAGTGCCATTTTGGGTCACTGATTGTACCAAAGAAATATTTTGTTTATAGGATGGAATATATAATGCATTTTTTAATGTTGTTTCATGAGTAATGCCTTTATTATCTTTTATTAAAAATTTTGCATTGCCTTTTGCATGTACGGAACCTGTGGTTCAGGTACCGTCGGCAAGTTCAATGGTATGTTGTGAGGCATTAAAATCTTCATTAAAACGAAAAAAATTTGTTTTTATCTGTAATTATGTGAGCAGTAGCTCCACAATCTACTAGCAAATTAAATGTATCATCTTCAAAGTGAAAAGAAATTTTTTTTTTTTCATCTGTGTCTTTCAGTGAGTTGACTGAATTTTATTTTATTTCAGCAATATGTTGTGTCGTGTGTATTTTTTCTGCAATATTCTCACCATTTTTTAAAAAATTATGGCACGTTTTTACATTCAAAATTTTGGTGCCCCAGCTTCTGGCAATTGAAACATCGTATGTTTTTCATATCTTTTTGTTGAATATTAACTTTCATCAAGTAATCTTCTCATGGTTCATTTTTCTGCATATTTCAGTCTCCTTCGTGGCTTTTGAGAGCTGATTTGAACTCATTAAATTCATCCTTTCTCTGTTATCACAGTCGAAAAGGGTTTAAAGTTGCTGGGTAATCCTTTCAAAATCATTGCAATCAACAAGCTGTCAGATATGCTTTCGCCGATTGAGATTAATGATGAAGCAGCATTCTCTCCTCTTAAAAGATAACCCATAACACTTTCATGTTCTGACATTTTTAATGATGTCAATTCCGTATATAGAGAAATTATCCTGGGTTTACTGCTTCCAACATAATGTTCTCTCAATATTTTCATTGCCAATCTTCCATTATTTCTGGCATCCCTAATAATTAGATTAAGACTTCTATCATCCAGCATCTGTGTCATCAGAGCAAAAACTTCAGCATTTTTGTCTGGGTTGATTTCATCTGTCTCAGATTCCAAAACATGTGCCAGGTTTTGTAGTCGTAGGTAGGAGATAAATTTAATTTCCCATAATTTAAATTGTTCAGGATTTACAACAAAGTAAATTCTATTTTTATAACTGGGCAAATAACCTGTTGAGGTTGAGCATTCGTATTGCATAGTGGAAACAATGTGTGAGAAAAAAGAATTTACAATAGGTAAAAGAGAAAGTGAAGAGATAGGCGCACACACACAGTGTTAATTCAACAAAGATTTATTACGAACTGAACAGAACCGTTACAAATGGTTGGAAAAAGGATGCTGGGCGGAAGTAGGTGGAGCTTTGAGCTCCTGTTGATGTTACATTAAACTTATTTATGAAGAGGAATATAAGCTTATAATACTCAACAGTAACATCTCATGTTTGTTCTGCATTTTCTCCAGACACATACACACACACACACACACACACACACACACACACACACACATATATATATATATTATATATATATGTGTGTGTGTGTGTGTGTGTGTGTGTGTGTATGTGTCTAGAGAAAATGCAGAGTCAGATTTTAGCCCTGAAGAGCTTTATGCGAAACTAACAGTAGGTTCGTCTGACTCAGTAGATTATCTTTATTACTTGGCTCTACTTAGGTATCGAGCACTTTTTACAAATTAGCTTCTCCTAGCGGTTATATGAATATATATATATCTTATATACATATATATACATATAAATTGTTTTTTCTTTTGGCCAAATACTATACCAATAGATTATTTTTTTGGTACGAATATCTTGGTCTTTTCTTTTTTCAAAAATTTTTTTCTTCCTGGTTGATGTTTGGTAGTATATTTTTACAATCAAACTCTCTGCCGGTTTTTTCTCTCCGCAAGGATCTACCAACACGCTTGGTATATAAATTATATATATATATATATATATATATATATATATATAATATATATATATATATATAAAGTAATTGGTAATTTGCTTGAAGCATTGTTAAGTATGTTATATAATATTAAAATTCGAATTTTTTCTGAAAATAAACTCTGATGATGAAGCTCTTGCTTCGAAATCGATAAGACATAAAAACATCTTTTTGTCTTTATTTTTATACGCATTGTATTGCCTTCGAATTTTAATATTTTTATATATATATATATATATATATATATATATATATATATGAGTAAAATGGAAATGAATTTGACAGAAATATTGAAAAGATAAAATTATGAAAAAAAAAAAAAATATTTAGGGTTATAAGAATGTGTTCAATAATATTAGGAATGATGAATAAAAATATGACACAGTTTAAGTAGAAAATACGGCGAAATTATAAAATAAATGCATATAATTATAAACTAACAAATAAATTTATTCAGAGAATAAATTTGCAATAATATGTGAAATGTTCAAAAGGAATAGTGTAGATATGATATGTGTAATGTAAAATGTAAAAGTTTGTATGTTAAGTTTGAAAAAGTTTGTTTAGATGTGGACAGAAATGAGAATCAAGTTTGTATATACGACCTGCTGAAACGGATTCTTATTGTAGAACGAAGTGGTAAGAATACTGGTAGTAGTAGGAGCGTCGTAATTGTGTTGAGTTGGTCGTGTTCTATCTGGCAACGAGAGGATTCGTGTGTTTGTTTGTGGTCGTCGGATGTGTCCGGTTTGAACGTGAGATGAAGTCTGTCTAATTGTTGATTTCTTCTCTGTTTTTTATGGTACTTGGTCGGATCAAAAAGTAATTAACTTTTTTGGCGCAAACGCACGGACGTAGTAGAAAGCAATGCTAACCTATCCAATCGATTTTGATTTTTGTGTAGACATTTGTTTTAATCACTTTTCCTTAAATTTAGGAAAAGGATTGTGTTGGTGTGTTTGCTTTAATCTCTTTTCCTTAAGTTTGGGAAAAGGATTGTGTTGGTGTGTTTGTTTTAATTTCTTTTCCTTAAGTTTGGGAAAAGGATTGTGTTGGTGTGTTTGTTTTAATTTCTTTTCCTTAAGTTTGGGAAAAGATTGTGTTGGTGTGTTTGTTTTAATTTCTTTTCCTTAAGTTTGGGAAAAGAAATGTGTACGTGTATTTATTTAAAAGTATAGAATTGTATTCTATAAATGGATGAAATTTATTATATGTCAACACGTGTTTCAACCAGAATTTGCTTACACATAATGTATTCAATTTAAAATTATTTTGAATATAAAATAAAATAGAAAAACGTCAAATTAAGCGTGTAAACAATAAGTCATCATCAGGGCAGAGTGTTTTGATTTTTAAAAAAAAGATGAGTAATTAATTATTCGACTTTCTAATAATTAAATAAATGATTAAATTATTAAAAGTAAAACACAGCCAGTTTGCAAACTATCACCAGTGAGTAAACAAAACAGTAACATCATAGTTGTTAAGTTTTTTTTATAAGCTTATATTTCTATTATTAATAAATATATTTGATGTGACATCAGCAGGAGCTCAGACTCCGCCCACTTCCGCCCAAAGGTTTGTTCCGCCTTTTTAACCCTTGTAAGAAATTAAATCAGTTCGTAATAAATCATTGTTGAATTTACCTTGTGTGTTAACCTCTGCTGACTTATCCTTATTCTACCCTGTGTGACCAGCTCCTCACTTTATACTTTTACCTATTGTAAATTCTATTATTATTTCACGCATTATTTTCACTATGCACTCCTCTGCTACTTACCAAACCTCAACAATAGTAAAGGACAAAATATTTCAACGGTCAAAAGTGTTTTCTTACACTTATGGTCACCATAGGCAAGTCACTTGTGTTAAAGCCGCCATAAATTTTCAAAAATGTTCAAAAAAAAAAAAAAAGAAGAAGAAAAGCCGCCATGAGTTTTGAAAACTAAAAACTAAAAATTGTTTCTTTTCTAAAGAAAAACGAGGTAACTATGGTGTTGTTTAATTTATTCTCTTTAGAAATCTTTTAAATCAAAGGTAAATGAACAACATCATAGTTACCTCGTTTTTCTTTACACTTGCATTGTGATAAACTTCAAAACCAACCGCCAATGAAAAATTGTATGTAAATCTGTTTGTAAAAGTTGAGGAATTGTCGCAAATTTCCGTAACAATGAATTACGTCCCTTCTTACACTAACATTCGGAATTTGTGAAACAAGTAATTGAATAAATAAATAAATAAATAAATATTTGGACCTTTTCTATTTTTGATTTGAAAAGGGAAAAGTCTCCCAGAGATAGAGGGAGAAAGAGGAACTTAGATACTTTCAATTTGCATAAGGAAACTTGCATTAGCAATAATTTCATCTGCTAGAAGTTTTAAAAGCGAATTAAGAATAATTAAATATACTATTTAAGGTTAAACTTTGTCTAAATCGATAAGTAGTAGCATAATAACCATCATTAAAAAAAAGAAAAATATCATTACATATGCAGTTTATTTTGAAAAGATTTAAAACTATTTGTTTTGGTCAATTTCTATGCAATTTTAACGTAACATTTGGGATGGAAAATTTTTTTACCAAAAATCAAGTAATTATCCGATTTTAATGAAATTTTCAGTATTGATTTAACAATTAATGAATTTTATAATGCATCAGTTATTTTATTGCAAAACTTTAATTTAGTATTTTTGCTATGAAAAATTAATATATAAAATTCATTTAAAATATGAAAATCCTGATGTTAAGTTTAAAATGTTATATTTTTAGATTCTAAAAATAAATATCTACTTAATGCAAACCTTATTTTAGGTGCCAAAAGTAATAAGTTTTGAAGAAAAACTAGATTGAAAATGTACCCCCTCCCCTTTTTAAGCAGAAAAAACATTGATGTATAATTTTTTCTTTTATAAAATAATAGCCAATTAAATAATTATCGAAATGAGTAAAAAAGAAATCTCCAAAAAATAAATTATTTATTATTTTTTTACATTTTATTTTTCGATTTTCGGTACTTATTTTCTCATAGAAGCGCAACCGTAAAAATTTTTGTTTGTTTCTATTCATAACTTCGGTCTTTTATCTCATTATTTATACTGTAAGTACAATATATGACCAACTTGAAAAACATTTTATGCCCCCAACATAAGGGGGTCAAAATTAAGTGACCTGAAAAAAATGAGAAAGTTTTGAAATAAAAGAAATAATGCATTATAAAGATCATTCATTGATACATAAACACTGAAAATTTCATTAAAATCCTTTTATTTTCTGATTTTTGGTAAATTATTTTCTGTAGTGGGAGCTAAAGTCATTTTGTCAAAAACGCATTTTAGGCTCCGTTTGCCAGTCCCTAGGTTATTATCTTGATTTTTTCAAACATTCAAAAGAAGAAACATTCAAAAAACTCCAGGTGATTTTAATAAAATTTTTCAGCTTACGGAAATAATGAAAATTATGAACGAAAATGATGTTTTCATTTGAAATTTAACGTAGCCAAAAACGAGTTACAACTAGAGGCTTTTAAAAAAATTCTATGAAAAATGGTCCGATTTTCACGAAAATTTCCGTAATTACTTAACTTTTGATGAAAATATGTTTGAAATAGATTTTTCCTAAAAATATATTAAGGGGGACCCCCCCCCCTCAAAAAAAAAAAAAGGAACAATCAAACAATTTTTATGTTTTTTCTATAAAGATAAGAGTCTGAATAATTATATCGGAAGATTTTTATAAGTTTCTATACCCCCATATTGTTCATTCTATTTTTAAACTTTATGCAAGTTTCCTTATGTTAAATATAGGGGGGTGGACACGGCAAATTGGAGGTCCCTACAGGAAACTATCTATTTCCACATTCATTCATTCGTCTACGATAAGATGAAAGTATTCTTTGTGTGTGTGGTGTGTGTGTGCATGTAATAAATCTATTCATTCATTTGTCTAAGATGAAAGTATTCCTTGTGTGGTTATGAATGTGTGTGTGTTTAATATAGAATGGCTCAACAATGGACATAACTTTTATTTTTTGTAGACCGGGTTATCTCCCTTACATCAATTTATCTAATCTTCTCTGAGCAAATTTTTATGGTATCTCAAAATCACTATCTCGTATGTTTTCACATCCGGATATTTCGAAGTAAAAGATAAACATGGGATCTTATATCCAATATCTTAAAAAATATTTATTCTTGGAAGTGTAGACAAAAAGACCTTTCTCTGTTGCGATTGACATATTTATTTAGACTGGGAGAGAATTCGTCCCGTTTTGTAATCCATACTTGAAATTGACGATTTTAAAAAAATATTTCAAATTCTTTGAAAATATGTAGCACGTTATAGCGCCTTTTTTAAATTAGATTTTTTCAAAGATAAAATTCAGGGCTATCTTTTGTTAGATTTTCAAATTAGCCCCTAATGCTGGAAGACATGTAAAATTGACCTTAAAAATGTTAAGGTAGTAAAAAACTCAGTTTAACTTAGATAAATTAAGTTTTTTTGCATCAATTTAAAGAAAAAAATATTTTTTAATACTACGAAAAAAAAATTTGCTACATTATTTATTTTTTGAGTTTTAAGAAAATAACTTTAAAATTTTAAAATCACTTTTTTAGGGTATTGAATTTACATTTTTATTTTTTTATTTTTCTATATATTCTTCAGGATATGATCTTTCAAGAAATGTAAAAAATTGGCGCCGGGATTTTTCTTTTCTTCATGGTCAAAGGTCAACACCCACCCCCCATTCTGATTTGATAAAAACATATTTTTTCAAGTTTTTTTAAAATAAAATAAACTAATTGTTTTAAAATTAAGTCGTGGGAAAATAATTTGGTGAACATTTCATTAAAATTGGACAATTCCCTGATTTTTGGTAATTGTTTTAAAATTAAGTTTAAATATATATATATATATATATTATATATATATATATATATATATATATATATATATATATATATATATATAATACCTCCCTTGGCAATTTTTGAGCCATACAAGTTTAATAAATCCATTTATTCATTCGTCTATAACAGGTCACCAAACTATGGCCCGCGAATCGGATCCGGCCCGCCGACGGTACTTGAATTTGTTTGTTAAAACGTACGGAACGGGCTAGCAAATATTGAATACAATCATAATGTGACCCGCGCTCGTTATTTTTCCAAACCGTCTTGGGTTTAACGTAATGTATATGGGATATTTCTTTTTCCTCAATCTTCGCCGAATCAAGTATCATCCTTACAATTCTGTTACATTCGTCCACAACTGCTTGTAATATTAATTTTGAGTACTGCTACAATCTTGTAAGGATTCTTGTCCTTACCTCTGAGTCTTTGCTTGAAATCAAGTCTTGCACAAAAATGAGACATTTAAAACGATCAGGTGACAAATCTTCCAGTTTAAATTTTTCACATTCCCTGTTCACCACGCCGGCGTATGAAAAAAAAAAAAAAAAAAAAAAAACTTCCTTCTCTTTCTTTGTTAAATTTAAACATTTCCAACTTGTGTTAAACAGAGATCTTTCACCAAAAACGGGCTAAACTTGCAAATCGGTCGGAAAATTAGTGTGACCCAGAAAAAAACAGAACCCACAAATTTTGTAATAAAACTGTTAATTTTAACTAGGGACGTTTAGGGTAAGGGTTGGGATTTAGGATTAGTTTAATGGGAAAATAAATAAATAATTTGGGTTCTGTTTTTTCTGGGTCACTATGTATACAGGGCGACCCAGAAAAAAACAGAACCCACAATTTAAAAAAATAAAACTGTTAATTTTAACCAGAGAGGTTTAGGGTTAGTTTAATGGGAAAATAAATAAATAAATTGGGTTCTATTTTTTCTGGGTCACCCTGTAATATGTTTCCGATCGATTTGCAAGTTCAGCCCAAAAACGTTCATTAGGATTTTGATTGTATCATCAAATGATACTTCACTCGGTTTCTTTAGCAAAATATAATTACAATACCGGTCATGGCTTGCCGGGCACAATTTTCTTTTTGGCCCACCCCATGTATTCTTTTCTGAACACATCTTCATACCCGCGGAAATAAGCCGCGAACGTTATTCCTTCTTCAAGATTATAGGAAAGGTAATCATGAACTTTGGTTTAGTAAATTCCTACCATAAAATTATGCTTGCGCATTATCTGAAATGAACTTAATTGTTATTAAGAACACATTTTATGATATTTTTGTGTTAAAGCATGCACTTGTATTGATTCGAACAAGTCTTTATTTTTTGTTTATATCGTACGATAATTCAAAATGTGCTTTGGTTTAGTAATCCTACCCTAAAATTATTCTTGCGCATTATCTGAAATTGTTATTAAGAACACATTTTGAATTATCGTATGAAAAAAAACAAAAAATAAAGACTTATTCGAATCAATACAACTGCATGATTTAACACAAAAATATCATAAAATGTGTTCTTAATAACAATTAAGTTCATTTCAGATAATGTGCAAGCATAATTTTATGGTAGTGCAGAGGCAGTCAATCGCTACAGTAAGAATTTACTAAACCAAAGTTCATGATTACCCTACAATTTTTTTTTCGCGTGAGTTTCCTAAAACCCCAATCGTTATTTTAAATAATTAACAACTCAAAAATGTCAAAGAAAAAACCTCCACGTAAGTTTCTTAGAATCCTACGTGGCCACTTTGTTGTATACTGGATCGTACAGTATTCAGTATACTACTGGTACATTCAAACTAAACGTGCGCCAGACATGTAGTAAATCGCAACAGAGTGCTAAAACCTCGAGGTAGACGGTTCGCGTAATGGTTCCGTAATCATTGCAGTTTCAGGGTATTTGCTTATCATCCCACTTATGAGGGTGTGACACAAGGACATTTTTATGTGGGCCCACCCACAAGCCGAGGCTCATGGGTGGTAGGCACAAAAAAATGCGTTGATCCCATTGGCATTCCCCCTCAAGGGTGTTTGACTGGTCTACGATCGGTTCAAGTCACGCTAAAAGCACAGTTTCCCGTGCCATCACCGATATTAAGCAGCGATGGGAGGGAGGGGGTCGTACTCAAGTAGCTATTTAGTAGCTGCAGATAGGTATTTACTATTTACCCAACCTATTCGCCACAGGCAGGATGTGACGCAACTATTGGAGCATCCAGCGAAGATCGAACTTGCTCGCTATCAGTAGCAACAGGTATTGTAAGGAAACAGATGCCTGTGTAGCGTTAGTTTGTATTCGCCTGGTGGAGTTGTCTGCCCCTTTTAGTTCGTTGGTGCCCGCTAGGGCACCATAGTATTTAAGCGCCGGGTTCAAAACCTTTCGTCCTCTTTTCCTGTTTCAGCAGCTATGAGCCACATGGGGTAGATTTTATCTAAACCCTCTCGTGGGGCTCCGCCCCCCTTACATTACTGTAAGTCCTCACAGCATGGACTATTCCTAGTCTCATGTCTGTACTCATATATGTATATCTGTATCATTCATGAATGTGTCTTTATCTTTATTTGTGTACCCCTTTTTATATGTACTCTTTTACTATGTACGTGTATCTACTGTTATCCATGTGCTGTGTATATTAAATGTTTTGTCTATTAACCTTCGTCGGAGTTATTTGTATGCAAAGTATCTAACAACTTTGTACCATCCTTATACCTGTATAAAACAAAGTTTAATAATTAACAGGATTAGTGTAATTAGTTTGGTTCGAGGTAATTTATGAGGAAGTGTGTCCCGGTCCCCTGCCTCCGAAATTGCTGCCCGGTGAATTTTAAAATAACGACCACAGGCTTCGGCGCCACATCAGTCGTCTCGTTGGTGTTACTTGAAAGAAAACAACCAACTTAGGGCGTTAAACTATCCATCTTCATATCTATCTATCTATCTATTAAATACTAAGATTTTCTGTTATTACGATAAATTATGACAAATAAACAATAATTACGACAAATTACGATAAATAAACAATAATTACGACAAATTACGATAAATAAACGCGAATTACAACAAATTACGATAAATAAAGACGAATTACGACAAATTTCTATAAATAAACAAGAATTAAGACAAAAAATAGACACCCCCACACACACACACCTAAAATACATTTAACGTCCTAAGTTGGTTGTTTTCTTTCAAGTAACACCGATATGGCACCGAAGCTTGGGGTCGTTATTTTAAAATTCACCGGGCAGCAATTTCGGAGGCAGGGGACAGGGACGCACTTCCTCATGAATTAGCGCTGACTTCTGATTTAGGTAGGAAAATTAAAACGGAAAGTTTTTTGGTGGTACCCAATGACAGTTTAACTACAGTCTATGAATTAACATTTTGCGAATTGGATTACGGTAGGGACTGGCAAAAAAATCAGCTTCTACGAATTTTAAAAGCGAATTAAGCTCAGTCGGTAGAGCGTTCGGCTAGAAACCACAAAGTTCCTAGTTCGATACCTATCCTCGCCAACTCAACGTATGAGTAGCACAGGGATCTGTGCAGTAAAGTACGGAGCTGATGGTAGGTGTGGTGCTCCACCCCAGACGCTAATAAAACAATCTCCTTGGTCTAGTGCTATTGAAAAGGGGATAGACTCCCTCGCTGACTGGCTGATACCTACTTTAGGCCGCCCCGATGACTTTACTTTTTACTTTACTTTATTTGAGGTTAAACTTTGTCTAAATCGATAAGTAGTAAAATAATGACCATCATTAAAAAAGAAAAATATCATTACATATGCAGTTTATTTTTAAAAGATTTAAAACTATTTGTTTTGGTCAATTTCGACGCGATCCGCCATTCTGTCTCTTTTTCAAGGGTTTTTAGCGCTTGTTTACAATTTTAATATAACATTCGCGATTGCAAAGAAAATTACCAAAAATCAGGTAATTATCCGATTTTAATGAAATTTTCAGTATTGATTTATCAATTAATGAATTTTATAATGCATCAGTTATTTTATTTCAAAACTTTAATTTAGTATTTTTGCTATGAAAAATTAATATATAAAATTCATTTAAAATAAAAAAAATTTCGGATTTTAAGTTTAAAATGTTATATTTTTAGATTCTAGAAATAAATATCTATTCAATGCAAACCTTATTTTAGATACATAAAGTAATAAGTTTTGAAGAAAAACTCGATTGAAAATGTACCCCCTCCCCTTTTTAGCAGAAAAAAATATCGATGTATAATTTTTTCTTCTATAAGATAATAGCCAATTTAATAATTATCGAAATGAGTAAAAAAAAATCTCCAAAAAATGTATTATCTATTATTTTTTTACATTTTATTTTTCGATTTTCGGTACTTATTTTCACATATAACAGCAACCGTAAATTTTTTTTGTTGTTTTTATTCAAAAGTTCGGTCTTTTATCTCTTTATTTATACTGTAATTAGTACAATATAAGACCAACTCGAAACAATTTTATGCCCCAGCATAAGAGGGTCAAAATTAAGTGACCTGGAAAAAATGAGAAAGTTTTGAAATAAAATAAATAATGCATTATAAAGATCATTCATTGATGAATAAACACTGACAATTTCATTAAAATCCGATAATTCCCTGATTTTTGGTAAATTATATTCTGTAGGGGGGCTAAATTCATTTGGTCAAAAACGCATTTTAGGCTCAGTGTGCCAGTCCCTAGATTACGGTTTTAGGGGATTAAAGTTGTTTTTAATTACGTATTGCTTAAAAAAAAAAACAACAATAAACCCAAATTACTATACATTTAATGTTGATAAATATTTTTTTAAACTAAGTTTAATTGAAATTATACATTGCAATACTAACACAAACAATTGTCTCAATAATAGATTCAATAATTAATTTCAATGGTTAATTAAATGTATATATATAGTAATTTGGGTTTTTTGTTTATTTTTTAAGCAATACGTAATTAAAAACAATCTTAATCCCCTAAAACCGTGACCCAATTTGCAAAATGTTAATTCATAGACTGTAGTTAAACTGTCATTGGGTACAACCAAAAAACTTTCCGTTTTAATTTTCCGACCTAAATCAGAAGTCAGCCCATTTTTTTATTCAAACTCATTTCTTTCTAAAACACTTGTTTTTAAACTCATTTTTTCTATTTAATCTAGGGACTGGCAAAATGAGCCTAAAATGCGTTTTTGACAAAATGACTTTAGCCCCGATCCCTACAGAAAATAATTTACCAAAAATCAGGGAATAATCGGATTTTAATGAAATTTTTAGCGTTTATTCATCAATGAATGATCTTTATAATGCATTATTTCTTTTATTTCAAAACTTTCTCATTTTTTTTCAGGTCGCTTAATTTTGAACCCTCTTATGTTGGGGGCGTAAAATGTTTTTCAAGTTGGTCATATATTGTACTAATTACAGTATAAATAAAGAGATAAAAGACTGAACTTATGAATAGAAACAAAAAAAAAATGTTTACGGTTGCGCTTCTATGAGAAAATAAGTACCGAAAATCGAAAAATAAAATGTAAAAAAATAATAAATAATTTATTTTTTGGAGATTTCTTTTTTACTCATTTCGATAATTATTTAATTGGCTATTATTTTATAAAAGAAAAAATTATACATCGATGTTTTTTCTGCTTAAAAATTCTGGGGTACATTTTCAATCGAGTTTTTCTTCAAAACGTATACTTTTTTCGAAAAAATAAGGTTTGCATTAAGTAGATATTTATTTTTAGAATCTAAAAATATAACATTTTAAACTTAAAATCCGAAAGTTTTTATTTTAAATGAATTTTATATATTTTTCATAGCAAAAATACTAAATTAAAGTTTTGCAATAAAATAACTGATGCATTATAAAATTCATTAATTGATAAATCAATACTGAAAATTTCATTAAAATCGGATAATTACCTGATTTTTGGTAAAAAAAATTTCCATCCCAAATGTTACGTTAAAATTGTAAACAAGCGCCTAAAACCATTGAAAAACAGCCAAAATGGCGGATCGCGTCGAAATTGACCAAAACAAATAGTTTTAAATCTTTTAAAAATAAACTGCATATGTAATTATATTTTTCTTTTTTTAATGATGGTTATTATGTTACTACTTATCGATTTAGACAAAGTTTAACCTTAAATAATAGATTTAATTATTCTTATTCGCTTTTAAAACTTGTAGTATCCGATTTTTTTTGCCAGTCCCTAAAACCTATAGATGGGACCCTAACAGGTACTACCACAACAAGTCAGGGTGGACCTGGGAGTAATGGCGATGAAGGAGTAATTCACATTCCCCAGAGCTCCAGAATTGGAACTTCACCATCAGATAGTCTAACGCCATATGCAGGACGCAGTTTAGTTAGTAATTGTTGGCAAGCTAGTGTCTCAGATTGACTTAGCAGTGAGTTCGATCCTCACTTGAAGACCCATACTAGCGGCCTAGTGCGAGGCCACCGATATAGAAGGCCCGTTCTTTGGGTGTGTGACGTCACAAAAGTGGGCCCAACTTAGAGCAAGCGAAATAGATACCATTGTCTCGTAAAGACAGTAAATAAACAAGTGTTATGTTTCATTAAACTTTAATAACTGAAATTCGTAGTTCTAGTTGGTCTTGCCTAGTTCCACGTCTAATCTATGTTAAGTGTTTAGTAACTTACGGTTCCCTTCAGATCACCGTGGTTTTTGTGGCTTCGACCTTTGAGTGAAGTAAAATTAATCGCGCGGTCCCAGGGGGTGGTCGACCAAGCAGCATCTGTTTATAGCTGGGTTTATAGCCCGGTATCTGAGGCGCCCGAAAAGGGGGATGCTGAAAGGAACCACACCTTTTTTTTTTGCACTAGACATTGCGCGAGCATCGGTTGGTGCGTGGCTCCCCCTAGTTAAAGAATGGCTAAACTTGCAAATTGGTCGGAAAATTAAAACGGAAAGTTTTTGGGTGGTCCCCCATGACAGTTTAACTACAGTCTATGAATGAACTTTTTGCGAATTGGGTTACGGTTTAGGGATTTGGGATTAAGGTTATTTTTAATTACGTATTGCTTTAAAAAAATTAGTATATATTAAATTAACCATTGAAATTAATTATTGAAGCCAACGGTAGACACATTAGTCTCAGTTGTTTGTGTTAGTATTGCAATGTATAATTTCAATTAAACGTGGTTTAAAAAAAAAATTTTCAACATTAAATGTATAGTAATTTGGATTTTTTTTAAAGCAACACGTAATTAAAAACAACCATAATCCCCAAACCTAACCTAATTCGCAAAAAGTTCATTCATGGACTGTAGTTAAATTGTCATGGGGGATCACCAAAAAACTTTGCGTTTTAATTTTCCAACCATTTTGTAAGTTTGTGGGGTTTAAGGAATAATTCCATACTTAGATAGGCGACCTTTTAACAGTAGTTATTGTAAAGTCGGTGCCGTTATAGTATGTGGCTTACTTTTTTGATTTGTTATAGTATGTGGCCAACCTGGTTTGAATGTGTCCTACCCCAGTAAGAGTATATTCATAGATATAAATAGTAGGCAATTTATTGAAACTAATTATTTTTCACATATATTCAATTTCAAGAAATGCAATTCAGTCATAAGCTGTATATAGTAATTAAGAATAATTAAAAAAGAATTTATCCATAATTTACATGAATCAGATCTATTTAATTCTAAAATTCTGAAATAGGGTTAGGGGTTAGGGTTAGCAGTTATTATTATTATATCTTATAATATGCTTTTTATGGTAGGCCACATACTATAAAAAGACATGATTTTGTTGGCCACATTCAAAAGGTAGGCCACATACTATAATGGTACCGTAAAGTCATCAGAGGTTTGAGTGCCAGGTGTATCTATTTGACTCCTCACAAGGCCAAAATGTGACACAAGTTCATTTTGATATGAGGGTGTTGCACAGGGCGTAACCCCCTCTTCCGCGGGGCGGGGGAGGTTTTTAAAAATTGCTTAGGTTACGTCGTCATTCTCTTTTAGATGCGTTTCAAACACTGGTTAATAAATCCAACCCTTACCCCTTTTAGAAGAGTTGCAGGTGATACGTATGTGTGTGTGTGTGTGTGTGTGTGTGTGTGTGTGTGTGTGGGGGGGTCAGGTCCCCTAGAACTAAGCTGTTATCTATTATCTACTTGGCACGAACAACAGGTTTGTATAAGGTAGGTATACCCAAAAATTTGGCTGCTACAAATTTTAAAAACGAATTAAAATTAATTAAATCGATTATTTAAGGTCAAATTTTTATCTAAGTTGAAAAGTAGTAACATAATGAGCATCAGTAAAAAAAAGTAAAATAATATTACACATGTAATTTATTTTTAATACATTTAAAACGATTTTTCGGTCAATTTCTATCAAGATGTCCGCCAGACGCTGTTTAAAATCCGGGTTTGCAAAATAAATTGTAACATTCGCGATTGAAAAATTTTTTACCAAAAATCAGGTAATTATCCGATTTTAATGAAATTTTCAGTATTGATTTATCAGTTAATGAATTTCATATTGATGTATAATATTGCATAATATTGATGTATATATTTTTTCTTAATAATAGACAATTAAATAATTAGATAATTATCGAAATCAGTAAAAAAAAAAAAAATCTCCAAAAATTATTTTTTATTTTCATTTTATTTTCCGATTTTCGGTACTTATTTATCAAGCAGATTCTTTAAAAAAATCAACACTGAAAATTTCATTAAAATCGGATGGTTCCTTGATTTTTGGTAATTTTTTTTCAAATATTGTATTGGAACCCCCCCCCCCAAAAAAAAAAAAAAACACGGAATTTTCGACAAATTGGGTATACCTAGTATAAGGTTTGAGTGCCAGACTAAATTGACATTTCGTCACATCCGGCTCATGTGGAGGGATCAGGTCACTAACCCTAACCCTATCAGCCAAACACCTGTTAAACTCTGCTCAAAAAATTATATTTTGTTACATCCTGTTCACGTGAAGGGGTTAGGTTACTATCAGTCAAACACCACAACTGCCAGTTAACTAACCCTGTTGATAGGGGTAGCCTTGTTTAAAGCTAAAATATTTCTACTCTACTAACCCGTTCTCTTAATATGTTAGTTAAGTTTTTAATGAACTAAACTAGGTACTGCCAAACATAAACGTCACAGCCGTATTTTACAAAATAAATTTGCCCCAAACCCCGATTGAAAAAAAAAACAAACCAAAAATCAAGGAATTATCCGATTTTATTGAAATTTTCAGTGTTGATTTATCAATGAATGCATTTTATAATGCATTAGTTATTTTATTTCAAAGCTTTCTGATTTTTTTCCTTTTTCCAGATCACTTAACATTTAACCCTACTTATTTTGGGGGTGCAAAATACCGGTGTGGTCACAACACCTACAGGAATTGTTTGTTTGTTTGTTTGTTTTGTTTTACGGCATATCAATCAGTGGGTCATTTAATGCCGATAAAGTTTTGAAATAAATCAATTCTTAATGGATAATACAATTTTTTTATAAATACATTTTTCTATTTAACCCATAGATGGGACCCTAACAGGTACTACGACTCCGGGTCAGAGTGGACCAGGGAGCAATGGTGATGAAGGGGTGCTCCACATTCCCCAAACCTCCAAAACTGGAACCTCACCATCAGATAGAGTTTAACGTCATTCCCAGGACATGTAGACCCGCAGCCACCACCTTCTAGCATCCATATGATAAAAAGGGGTTGGGGCTTGCCATAAGGGCAAATAGGGTTGGGAAAATCATATAGATGCTAGGGCTTGACGTGACCAGCCGATTGATCGGAGGGGCCCTCTCCGACCGCTCGTCTAGCCCAAGATAGGGCCAAAGTGGAGTATTGCATGTCATAAACTGCTCATCCACCTGGGCTCTATCCTTAAGCATCACGGGTCGCCACCCACGGCCAACAGGTGGCCCCATTGGGGGAGTCTTACCCCTCTGCAGAGGTGCAGTCGGTGCATTCTAACGCCCCAGCCGACAGGGCGGTACAGGAATTGTGTAAGTTTATCAATGAGTATTTAATTTATAGTCAAAATCATCCATATGTAGAATAACTTTTATTTATTAACTTATTAATGTTATAAACAGGTTTATTAGCAAGCATATGGTGTCAAGGAAAAACAAACACAGATTTTGAGTTTATCAATTGTATTAAAAAAGAACATGAAAAGGTTGTAAAGTTGGAAATGATTTTAAAAGAGAAAGTTTGATATTGGTGATAGTCAGTTGTGACGTGAATAGCAAAGTCAGTGAAAGGTCCGGTGGCCGAGTCAGTTGTAGTGGAGGTGGTGATGTAGGCAGATGAGCCAGTGATAGTTATCGCGACTCTACCTCGCCGCTTATATTTTTCCATGAACGACTTTTCGTCTCACGTAGTCTAACTCCCTCTGGCATAGAATAACAAACACCGTGGATAAGGTAATCTCTTTATTCCTTTCACCAGAAAGTGTAAAAAAACTGAAATAGGAAAGAAAACAGGTTTATAGAACAAACCACAACACAGGGGAGGTAGAATGTCTAAAGAAAGCAATGGATGGGTGTTAATAGAAAAACTCGGAGGCAGTTCATAGATAAAGACAGTGAAATAATAATGACATACAATAACACCACCAAACAGGCTAGAAGTTAAGAAAGGTACAAACAAGTGGGGGGGGGGGCAGAGTCTATGAGAGAAAGTCAATCGAGCGACAAGGGAGTGAACATTACAAAATCTTTCTTAGTGTAGAAGGTTCAGCGAAACGTCAAATAATATAGTCAGATACGCGAGGTAAAAGTCTATTACAAAATTTAATAAGAAGGTTACTGAGAGTCAAGTGACGTGCCCGTTCTCTTTAAGGAAGAACACGGAAAGGGAATTGAACGCGTCCGACAATGCAGATAAAGTGTGGATAAAGCCTTGAATTTACCGCTGAAATCACGATAACCGGAAATGAGCGGTCAAAGGGCAACAGTACCCTATTTACAAAAATAACACAGTTGGTCTAAGGGACGTAACTCTTACCGCAGAATCGTAAATTACAAGCCGAGACAGTTGTAAAGTTTGAAACGATTTTAAAAGAGAAAGTTTGATATTGGTGATAGTCAGTTGTGACGTGAATAGCAAAGTCAGTGAAAGGTCCGGTGGCCGAGTCAGTTGTAGTGGAGGTGGTGATGTAGGCAGATGAGCCAGTGATAGTAGTCAGATGTTGGTTAATGTGGGCAGAAGATCTGATGTTTTAGTAGTCGCGTTCGATAGCGGGTTTGTATCGTGTGTGCAGAGAGCCTTACGGTGATTGGTAAAGGCTGATGGATGATAGTGAATAGAATTGGGTAGTTGTTCGCCTTTAAGACTGCCGGTCGGTCAGATTTTGAGGTAGGGGGTAGGTGAGAGATTTAGGTCAGCCGTCTTGTGATGTATGTTTCGTTTTGCGGGCAGCCCTTTGTGATGTGAACTGTACTGTCGCCACTGTATCTCCGCTGGCGGTTCTTCAAAGCTGAGCTTATATAGGTTGTCGTGATCCGAAATCGGATCAACTCAAACCTTTTTTTTTTCTGCCGGGAATGATTTAGATTGGACGAAAAGTGCGAATTTGATTTTATTTTATTTTTAATTTTAAGATTGCCTTATGTGTGGCGCCTGGTGCGCAAAGACGAGTTTTTCGTCATTTGATTTTACACTTCGGCCTGATTACATCCGATCGGCATTCTCTTTATTGTGGTGTGTTGGCGAATTGAACTTGGTGAATTAGTGAATCGGGAGATATCTATATTTGTGTATATAACATTAATTAACGATGACTGAAAATCTGAGTTAGATTTGCCTCAAAACTGCCCATGTTATTCGTACGTTTAAAATCCTGCAATGTGCCTTATATATCACTAAGAAATAAAGGTTTGCATAATATATGGTGTGGTTAATTTTCATACTGGCTTTAGTACAAACCGCTTTAATAAATAATTACTGGGTGTTATTGATATCTAATATTATTATTTTATTCTCCAACGTATTAAAATCAATCCTATGAATGATGTTATATAAAAAACAATTAAAATACAATTAAAATACAATTAAAATAAGTGTAATATTTTCATGTGTTGTTCTCATCTAATTTTATTAGTAAATACTTACGCACGGAGGGTGCATATTCTTGCTAGTATATATAAATATTCTGCATGTCTGTATGTATGTTTGTTTATACAATGACTGAGCGCACGCTTTTTTTTTTAAAGGAAAATTAGAGGAGACCAGCAAATGTAACGCACTTGACCGTGGGGATCTCTCATGGTTGAATCCTGAGTCTTTAGTCACAATCCACTCCTCTGTCCATGTTGTGTTTTTTGATCCCATAAGTTGAGAAGGTCCCTTGATGAAGTCGCTAAGTGCTGGAAAAGTTGACGATCAAGAGTATAGGATAAAATCCTATATTTTATATCCAAATAAGGATAAACACACAAACACATTTCTTTAGGAAAAGAGATTAAAAAAATGTTTATACAATAGTCAGAGTTCGATTGGACAAATCATGGTTTGTTTTCAACTACGTCCGTGCGTTAGCGCCAAAATAGAATATCGAGATCGGAGCCACCTAGGAATTATTTGTTATTTATAAATACATGCATTGTCTTTGTCATTTCTCCGTATTTTCTGCCTAAACTGGTCTTATTATTTTATCGTCATTTCCTATATCATTGAATGCATCTCGTAACCCTCTACAAAGTGGTTCGTCATTATAAATAATATTTGTTGTCTCTACAAGAGTTACACAAAAATAAAAAAGGGAATTTATGAGGAAGTGCGTCCCGGTCTCCTGCCTCAGAAATTGCTACCCGGTGACTATTAAAATAACGTCCACAGCTATGTCGTCTCGTTGGTGTTACTTGAAAGAAAACAACCAACTTAGGGCGTTAAATGTATTTTAGAGGGGGGGGCTTCTCTTTTTTTGTCGTAATTCTTATTTATTTATCGTAATTTGTTTAGAAATTTATTTATAGAAATTTGTCGTAATTCTTGTTTAGATATGAAGATGGATATCTATCTATCTATCTATCTATCTCAATTTGTTCATTTTTTACTTTGTTTATATATATCTATCCACCCATCTCCATTTGTTCATATAAAAAAAGAGAAGCCCCCCCCCCTCTAAAATACATTTAACGCCCTAAGTTGGTTGTTTTCTTTCAAGTAACACGGCCGAGACGACATAGCTGGGAACGTTGTTTTAATAGTCACCAGGTAGCAATTTCTGGGGCAGGAGACCGGGACGTACTTCCTCATAAATTACCTTTTTTATTTTTTAACTTTTGTAGAGCAAAAAATATTATTTATAATGACGAAGGTACAAGGTCTGGGTTCAGGAGATTTTATAAAAAAGACCCGACTTCCAATAGCGAAGTGATAAGTGAAAAAGTAAGTAAAGTCGTCGGGGTGGCATAAAGTCAGTATCAGCCAGACAGCGAGTGAGTCTATCCCCTTTTCACTAACGCTAGACCAAGGAGATTGTTTTTTAGCGTATGAGGTGTGGCGTCACACCTACGATCATCTCCTCACTTTACCGCACTGGCCCCTGTGCTACTCATACGGTGAGTTGGCGAGAGTCGGCATCGAACCAGGAACCTTGTGATTCCTAGGCGGACGCTCTAACGACTGAGCTAAACCGGCACGACTCTCCAATTGCCAAAAATCCACTACTTATATGATGAATTTCTTCTGGAAGTGCGTGGTGTAATGGTTATCATCGTAGGAAATACGCAAGAGTTCAAATCCTGGGCGGGGCTGTTTACATTTCACATGGCGCTAATAACCTTATGAATCCGACTAATCTCCCTCCAGCTATGGGTAAATAATAGTAGGACAGATTGGGCTCTAAC
>CM042179.1:41383325-41473325 GCA_023376005.1 Doryteuthis pealeii
TGAAATACAAGAAAGAAATGGACACGCAGGTTTTTTTTTATACAAAAGTTATTCAACCCTGCATCTCCGAAGAGGGGTAAGACCTTCCAATGGGGTCACCTGTTGGTCGTGGGTGGCGACCTGTGATGTGTGGGGATTTAAATTAATTAAATTAAATCAAAATTAAATAAATAAATAAAAAGTTCTGAGCGTCTAGACTCTGGCGTCCAGAGTTAACGGTCTAATCAATAAAGTCTCCAACTATACAGCTAACCAGTTGTGTTTGTTATTCTCTCTTCAGTTCATTTCATACCGTAATACACAAACTCTTATACATGTTTAAGGATAGAATCCTGGTGGATGAGCAGTCCATGGCATGCAACACTCTACTTAGGCCCTTACTTAAGCTAGACGGGCGGTTGGAGAGCCCCCCTTCGATCAATCGGCTGGTCACGTCAAACCCTAGCGCCTATATTATTTTCCCAACCCTATTTTCCCTTATGGCAAGCCCCAACCCATTTTATGATATGGGTGCTAGAAGGTGGTGACTGAAGGTCTTCATGTCCTGGGAATGACGTTTAACTCTATCTGATGGTGAGGTTCCAGTTCCGGAGATCTGGGGAACGTGTAACACCCCTTCAACACCATTGCTCCATGTTTCACTCTGACCCGGAGTGGTAGTACCTGTTAGGGTCTCCTCTATGGGTTAAATAGAAAAATGTGTTTATAAAAAAAAATGAGTATCCATAAAGAATGAATTTATTTAAAAACTTTTCGGTATTAAATGACAGAAAAGGGAGTAATTCAACATTCTTCAGTGCTCCGGAATTGGAACCTCACCATTAGATGCAGTTTAACATCATATCCAGGACAACAAGACCCTCAGTCACTGCCTTCTAACACATATATTATAAAAAGTGGCGCGTGGGCTAATGGTTAGAGTCGTAGGAAATGGACTCGTCGACCCGAGTTCAATTCCTCGACGAAGCTGTTTGCATTTCACAGGGTGCTAATACCCTTGGGTAAAGGTATGAATCCAATTCTCCCTCCATGGTAGACTGGACTCTTTAATCATGGCTAGGTAACCAGTCTAGGAGAAGGAAAACTCTGAATTCAAACCTGTTAAACTCCGCTTAAGAAATTGACCTTGTGTCGCATCCTGCTCGTGCGGAGGGGTTGGTATATATATATATATAGTCTCAGCTTGTATTACCATTCTGCGGTAAGAGTTGCGTCCCTTACATCCTTTTGTGTATTTTTCCTAAAACGGGATTATTTTCGCTATTCACTTCCTGTAAGTTTGTCCGTTCCCGCTAAATTCAATTCTCTTTCTACCTTCTCTCGGCACCCAATAGACGTGTTGCTGACTTCTTCCCTCTCAGAAGTTTATTACAGGCACCCGCTTTTTACCTCTTTCCTGCTGAATAAAGACATTATAACTACACCCAAAGGTTATTTGTGTTTCCTGGCTGGAGGGTTAACCTGCACGCAATTAGACTGTCTCAACCAACTGGTAATAGGGTTAGACGGTCACCGTTAGGAGGCGTGACAATATATTATAAAAAGTGTTGGACTATAAAGGTGCTAAGACATATATTGGGTTGACAACTAAGTTCTCGCCGTTTTTTTTAATTTTTAATTTTTTTAAAAATCTAATTACTTCTTAACCTTTCCCACCGAGTAAAGATGCTTCCGTATAGAAATGTGGGAGCATTCCATTTTCCCTGCCAGTTTCCTTGTCGTTTAACGAGAATTTTCGTTCAAAAGTTGGTTATGTCAGAAACACAGGTTGGCAATTAAGTTCCCACCGTTTTTAAAATTTTGAATTCAATTTTTGAATTATTTTAAAATCTCTCTCTCTCTCTCTCTCTCTCTCTCTCTCTCTCTCTCTCTCTCTCTCTCTTCTCTTTTTTTTTTAGACTTCTGAACCTTTCCGATCGAGTGAAGATGCTTCTTTATAGCAGTGTAGGGGGCATTCCATTTTCCCTGCCAGTTCCCTTGTCATCTGACGAGAATTTTCGTGCAAAAGCTGGTTTAATCGCTTGTAATGGTTGAAACAATGGCGTTTGACTAGTGTTCTAAAAATAGAAAAATGTAGACACACTGGCATCAAGAATTTAAATTTGGGCGGTAAAATAAGAACCGTTTCTTTTAGATGGGAATAGGAGAGGTAGCAGTAAGAGATAGATAATAATAGGAGGTAGAGGTAGTAGTAATTGTAAAGGGTCTCTGAAAGGGACACGTGGAAGAAGTGAGTTGACGACTAGAACCCAGAAGGGAGAGACCAGCTTTCCACGACAGTCCCCGGTAAACTTCAGCTCAGCCATCAGCTCCTGGATCCACACGACGGTTTAAGAGGTTACAGCCAAGCTTAGTACAACTTGATGTAAAAGCAGAATTTTTCTCAAACCAAAAATAAAACCTCATTTAAATCAACAGTTTGTATTTTCTGTTAATAATTCCACAAAGAAGAAATACAACACGCTCTTCATCGAACTTTACTGGATGGCCAGAACGAGGTGCGTCTTTGAGGTCAAATTTTCCATTTTTGAACTTGGCATACCAATCACGAGCGATTCTTTCAGCTCTGGCACTCTCTCCACACACAGCACAAATGTCGCGAGCAGCCTTTGCGGCCTTAGAACATTGATTAAAAGCAAAAAGAAGAAGGTATAAAAAATGATCATTTTTCTTGACGTTCCATTTTAATGATTTGAAGATAAACTAAAATTAAATAAAATTAACTCGAAAAAAAAAACAAAAAAACCCCCAAAACCCCAAAAACAAAAAACAAAATAGATTCCAAAATGATTCAAAAATAGAATTCTCGAAAAAAAAAAAAAAGATTTTAAAATTTAAAAACGCAATGAATTCAAAATTTTTATAAAACAATGGGAAATTAGTTGTCAATCCAATAGATAAAAAAAACCCAACTTGAATGACGCATCAATTGCCAATGCGTTTGAAATCTGATGGTTGAATAATCACATTTTTCTAGATACATCTTTGGCTTCAAGTCTTTTCCGAAAAGCAAATTTATTCTAAAGCGCATGTCGTCTTACTTCTTTGAGACTTCCTTTAATTTCACGACACGTTCAACAATTACTTCTGCTCCTCACTAAGGGAACGCCTTCACAATTCTATTTCTGACACATTGCTGGCATACGGAGCCTGTGGGGATTAAAATTAAATTAAAATTAGATGAAATAAAAAAAATAATAATCTCCCACGAGCTCTCAGACAGGAAAGACGCGCAGAGAAAAACTCCCATTCCTACCGCCCACAAAGATCCCTCGACTATTCCAACGCAGGCCGTTACTGGAGATGGACGCTAAAACTGACACAGGAAGAAATTTCCTCTGCACGAAATAGCTATGAACCTAGAAATAAAGTCTGAACCTTAAAGTGTCTCTTCTTTTCCTTTCCTTAATTTATTTTCAGTCTGATAATCCACAAGAAAGAAGAACTACGTGTAATAGTATTACGAACTACTTCCTCACATGACACAGCACAACACGGCAGCGTAGGAAGATCATGAACTGATAGCAGACGCTTAGGGGTAGAACTACTTACAAACGCTATCCAGGCCTAGACTCACATAATACGCCCCTATTAAACTTTACATTATACAACATATCTCTTTACACTACATATAATGGGGTTTAAGCAAGAAACAAGCAACACAACCAGCGAACACGCACCAAAACGACAAAAAGTCTAATCCAACACAAAAATCCAACTCCATAATGATTTGGAAACTTTCTTATCCGCCCTGTCGGTGGGGCGTTAGAATGCACCGACTGCACCTCTGCAGAGGGGTAAGAATCCCCCAATGGGGCCACCTGTTGGTTGTGGGTGGCGACCCGTGATGCTTAAGGATAGAGCCCAGGTGGATGAGCAGTTCATGACATGCAATACTCCACTTTGGCCCTATCTTGGGCTAGACGGGCGGTCGGAGAGGCCCCCTCCGATCAATCGGCTGGTCACGTCAAGCCCTAGCACCTATATGATTTTCCCAACCCATTTTTATCATATGGGTGCTAGAAGGCGGTGGCTGAGGGTCTACATGTCCTGTGAATGACGTTAAACTCTATCTGATGGTGAGGTTCCAGTTTTGGAGGTTTGGGGAATGTGAAGCACCCCATTCATCACCATTGCTCCCTGGTCCACTCTGACCCGGAGTGGTAGTACCTGTTAGGGTCCCAATCTATGGGTTAAATAGAAAAATGTATGTAAATTGTATTATCCATTAAGAATTGATTTATTTCAAAACTTTATCGGCATTAAATGACCCACTGAGGTTGATATGCCGTAAAATAAAACACCCCCCCCCAAAAAAAAAAAAAACTTTCTTATGTCGCTTCGACATAGACATCCATCAGATGGGTCTGGCAGGGGGTATATTTTCCAAACCTCCCACCAGGCCGAGATACGACACACGGTGATTTTAACGTGAAGAAACATGCACAAACCGAATCTCATGTGATGGCTAGTGCAAATATGTGTGGCACCGGGCAATAAACCCAGCCCTACCCCTTAGGAATCACGCGATTTAAGAACTGTGGTCGTGCAATGACAGAGAGCATCAGGTCGTAGTTTCTGGAACAGATACTACACTTCGATCCTCCCTCTGCCGGGCAGAGATCATTCTGCTTAATTTCCTTTTTGAGTCACCATATTTGGGCGGGGGGTCCAATTTCTTAAGAGCCCTGTAATCCAGTGGTTTCAGCTATTGGACCAGTAAGGTATTTGATATCAGCGTGATCCCAGGGAAGCACCCCCAGCACCTGCCTTCTCGCCTAAAAGGAACAGTGCTGGGTTTATTGGTCAATGCCTGAAGCGCCTCAAATGAGGCACAATTTTTAAACACTAGCCATACATGAGCTTCAGTTTGTGCGTAGTTCTTCACTATAATGATTCTAGATGGAGTTCAACGTCATACCCAGGACACTAAGACCCTCAGCCACCACCTTCTAGCATATACATGATAAAAGGGATTCGGGATTTGCCATAAGGGCAATACGGTTAAGACCAGCTTGACGTAACTAACTGATTGATCGAAAGGGGTCTCTCCGATCGCACGTCTAGCCCAGCTAAGGGCCAAAGTCGAGTGTTAAATGTCATGGACTGCTTAGCCACCAGGATTCTGTTCTTAAGCATCACGGGTCGCCACCCACGGCCAACAGGTGGCCTCATTGGGGGGGGGGATTTTATCCCCCTGCAGAGGTTCAGTCTGAGTATTCTACAGGTTCCTGTGCTACTTATACGCTGAGACAGGGCGGTCCATATGATTAGGTAACTTTCTTATGTGACTTTGACAGACATCCATCCGATCGGTCTGGCAGGGGGTATATTTTTTCAAACCTGCCACCAGGACGGGATGTGACACAAGATGATTTTAACGCGAGGAACCACGCAATTTTTAAATACTAGTCACGCATGAGCTTCAATTTGTGCGTAGTTGCCCCACTATAATGATCCTCATGTTCGATTGGCATGGTGAGATGCCAGTAAATATACATATTTCCAAGTATACAATTAAACCATCCGCTACATATTTACAAGTGTGACACAAGATCAATCTTTAAGCAGAGTTAGGGCCCGGGTTAGCTCAGTCGGTAGAGCGTTCGGTTAGAAACCACAAGGTTCCTAGTTCGATACCGGTCCTCGCCAACTCAGCGTATGAGTAGCACAGGGATCTGTGCGGTAAAGTAAGGAGCTGATGGTAAGTGTGGCGCTCCACCTCAGATGCTAAAACAATCTCCTTGGTCTAGCGCTATTGAAAAGGGGATAGACTCCCTCGCTGACTGGCTGATACCGACTTTAGGCCGCCTATTCGAATTTACTTACTTACTTACAAATATACAAATTTACCACCAGGGGTTCTTTTAGACCTTCCTGTGGTTTGACGTGTGTTCTGTGATAAACGATGTCTTAGCTCAGTCGGTAGAGCGTATGGCTAGAAACCACAGGGTTCCTAGTTCAATACTAGCCCTCGCCGACTCAGCGTATAAGTAGCACAGGAACCTGTGCGGTAAAGTAAGGAGCTGATGATACGTGTGGCACTCCATCTCAGACGCCAAAACAATCTCTTTGGTCTAGCGCCCAGGATTTGAACTCTTGCGTATTTCCTACGATGATAACCATTACACCACGCACTTCCAGAAGAAATTCATCATATAAGTAGTGGATTTTTGGCAATTGGAGAGTCGTGCCGGTTTAGCTCAGTCGTTAGAGCGTCCGCCTAGGAATCACAAGGTTCCTGGTTCGATGCCGACTCTCGCCAACTCACCGTATGAGTAGCACAGGGGCCAGTGCGGTAAAGTGAGGAGATGATCGTAGGTGTGACGCCACACCTCATACGCTAAAAAAACAATCTCCTTGGTCTAGCGTTAGTGAAAAGGGGATAGACTCACTCGCTGTCTGGCTGATACTGACTTTAGGCCACCCCGACGACTTTACTTACTTACAAGTATACAAGTTTACCACCATGTAAGTTCTTTTAGACTTTCCTTCGGTTTGACGTGGTATTGTGTGATAAATGACGTCTAAATGTAAAGGTCGTCTCGATTCTTACCCTGAAAGTACAACTTGTTTGCTTTCAGATCATTTCAATTTGTTTTAATTCAAGAAAATTTGTTCAAGTTTCTAAATTCAAACATGCCGAGTAAAAAAGAATCCGATAACGATTTAAATTCTTGGCTTAAATTTTTTTTTTTTTTTTAGTTCGGTTTGCATTACACATGGCGCTACTACCCTTGGTAAAGGAATGAATCCAACTACTCTTCCTTAAAAGTATTTACGGATTCGAAGGGGCTTTTATTTCCCCGTAGTCGTTGGCAAATTGTCGGACAAAGAAGAACAAACACAAAAGTAGAATGCAGACACTTGTATTACAAAATTTACAAGGTTTACAAAAGTACAAGGATTTACATAAAATGGTTTAACAACAAAAAGGGGTACAAGGATTTACAAAAGGGTTTAACAATAAAAAGGGGTACAAGGATTTACAAAAGGGTTTAACAACAAAAAGGGTACAAGGATTTACAAAGGGTTTAACAACAAAAAGGGGTACAAGGATTTACAAAAGGGTTTAACAACAAAAAGGGTTTGCAAATTAGTTGGAATTCGCGACCAGACTTATCTGTTCTAAGAGTTCTTGGTGTCGTGGTGATAGGTGTTCTTTCGTTGCTAGGAAAATGGCTCTAAGAAGCTTCTCGGGTTGTTTCTCGTTCTTCGGTTAGTTTGCTATTAAAACAGCCAGTTACAGTATGCTGAATTAATGCCTTAGAAAGTTTGTTGAAGTTCTCAGTTTGCTATTAAAACAGCCCGTTACAGTATGCTGAAAGTTTGTTGAAGGTTTGTAGAAGGCTTAGGGAACGGTGATACCGCGACTATCCTTAGTACGTGGTCTGTGACGTAGGGTTTTGATTCTCCCGCCAATATCCCATTGGCGATCTGTCCCCCTAGCGACAGGGGAAGACAATTCACATGGAATTTCTGACATCCTCCAGCTATGGGTAAATAGTAGGGCAGACTGGGCTCTTTAACCTTGGGTAGGCAATCAGTCTAGTAAAAGGAAAACTCTTAATTCAAACCTGTTAAACTCCGCTTTGGGTGGTCACTACTAGAATAGACTCAGTCATAATTAGTGATCTATTTCACTAATTAAATCCTCGATGAATGTCCCATACATGTGACCTTGTGTCAAATCTTACCCGTGGTGAACGGGTTGGGTAAATGATTTTTTTAAAAAATTCTTGGTTTTATTTTTATTTTTTATTTTAAAACTTTTATCCATATCAACCTTTTATTTATTAAAATTTGAATTTAGACTTTAGTAGTTTATTTTGACTAACCTGTAAAAAAAAAAAAATTAAAACTAGCAGGACCTGTGGATATACTACTGAATGATATTTCAATTATTACCATCTTTGATATGTTTACTTAAAAGCTATTGAAATTAGTTCAGTATGTGAAAAGTATAATAATCTTGATTTAACTTTCTCTCACGCTTATTTTCTTTCTTTCGTTCCTTATTTTCATTTAATTAGCGTTATCGCTTCTGCGCGCTCACCCCATCGCTCTATCTATCCCCTATTCTTTCTTTCTTATTATATTTTTTCTGTGTAGCATATCCCTTTTCTACCCTTTCTTTTCTTTATAATAAAAACGGAATGGTCAGCTGATTTAGCTGAGGTTATAGGAAATAAGAATTCGGCGGATAAGTAATACCAGATAATGAGGATTTACATTTTTGCATTTCATCTTGGACGATTTGGACGGTCTCATTTTTAACCAGAAGATATTGTAAGATGATAACGGTCGTACTTAAAAAAAAAACAACACGAGTATTAATACATAGATGACATATGTTAATGATGTCAAAGAACTTTTTTGTTATCTACTTTTACTTTATTACCTACTAGAAGCGGCTACCCGGCGTTGCCTGGGTAGAGGTGGGGTAAAAAAGGTAGTCTCATAGATCCATTATTGTTGAATCACGATTTGGATCCTTGCAGGATGCCCCATTAAAATCCCTACGTAAAAAAAAAAAAAAAAAAAAAAAATAGACCTTGCATTGATCCAGACACTCTGAGTAGAAAAATCAATGTCTCCAATTTAAAATACTAAATGCAATAAAAAGAAAAATTCCATGCTGTTATCATTTAATTTTTTTAATTTTTTTTTTTTTTTTAATATCTTCACTAATATAAATCAAATCTTCATTATTTTTGTTCAAAAAGCAAGATCTGATCTGGTGATAGTGAATGTGTATATATATTTACTTTGTCATTAATTGTTTTATTTTCGTAGTTTCCTTCGGACATACATACACACCAACTGCCCTTTATTAGGGACCACCAATTGATCAGTTTAGGCCATCTTGAATAAAAACGGAAATAAATATTTCCGAACTTTGTTTATCAAAAATCTCGTAAAAAACAATTAAAGATCCTACAGGGTTGTTACAAAGAAAAATAGTTAATTCAAAGATCAAATTATCCGATTGGGAAAATTTACATTGTTATCTTAAAAAACAAACAAACCTATCCGTATTACATGCGAAAGGGTAATTTTCAGGCCGCAATTTAGACAGAAAAAATACATATTATTACCCTCTTACGGTTATGCGTCTATGTACGGATGGGTGTAATGGTCATACTTTTTTAGTCAAAATTTACTATTAAAATGAATATAATCTTTAAAAACTTTAATATTAAAATTTACTATTAAAATGAATAAAAACATGAAAAATTTAATCTTAAAATTTCGCAGTGAAATTGACGTTAAAAAATGTCTTCGTTTTAGTATTAATTTTTAAAATCGAAAATAAAATGAAAATTTGAATATTTTTTCTAAGAGAAAAACTGATAAAATAATCAATATATACTTTTTATTCTAATTGGTCGAAAAAGTGAAATAAAATAATTTTTTACGTTAAGAAAAACAAACTTTGATTACTGAGAAGCGTCTCGTCTCTTCGTATAAAAACAAAACAAATATGTCAGTTTTGCTCTTCCGTATATTCTAAGAATCACACATTACTATTCAACAATAGAAATTACAATTCTTTTAAAAATATTAATCGAGCACGGATCGGATCAACTTTTAGTTCACCTGAATTCTAAAATTCATATTTTTAAATATCCGTGAAAAATTCGATTTTTTGACGCAGAAAAAAAGAAATATTTAATTTATTTCACGCAGAAAATAAAAATATTTAAGCATACAAAAGATTGAAAATCTTTTAAAAATTAATTTCTTAAAAAAAATTTTTTTTTTGACAATTTAATAGAATATAGTACATACTAATTACAAAAGCAAAAAAAAGTTTTCAAATATTAATATTATGACATTTTTTTTCTCTTTTTATTTCCGATTTCATTAATTTTTCCTAAAAAAACTACACCTCGTAGATTCATACAATTTCATTGATATAGTTATTCAGACTCTTATCTTTATAGAAAAAAAAATTTACAAAATTTTTCTGACGCGTATGTTTTTTTATCTCATAAAATAAAATAGGGGGGGGGGAATAGACCTCGTAAAAAAATATTTCCCCTAATATATTTTAGAAAAAAAAAATTCAGATGTATTTACATACAATGGTAAACATTTATGGAAATTTTCGTGAAAATCAGATAATTAATTGATTTTTCATAGAATTAAAAAAAAACCCTCTTATCGTAACTTGTTTTTAGCTACGTTAAATTTCAGTTGATTTAACAGTGTAAAAATGAAAACATTATTTTTCAATCATAATTTTCATTATTTCCGTAAGCTGAAATTTTTTTTAAAAAACCATAGGGAGTTTATTTAATGTTTTTTCTTTCGAACGAAAAAAAAATTTTCAAGAAAATATTAATTTTTCTGCAAGTTTCATAGTGTTAAATAGGGTGGGGGGTAAATTTCACAGGGTAAAATTGGTGGTACCTAAAGGGCCTTTATATATGTATAGATTTGCGTTTTGTGTCCTGGGTATGACGTTAAACTGCATCTAATGGTGAAGTTCCAGTTCCGGAGCTCTGGAGAATGTTGAATACCCCTTCTTCATCATTACTTCAATGCCTATTCTGTCATTTAATATCAAAAAGTTTTGAAATAAATTCATTTTGTTAGTCCCATCTATGGGTTAAATAGGGGGGGGGAGAAGAATTTTATAAATGTATCTTAAAGAATAAAGAATTGAGTTAAAAAAAAAAGAAAAAAGAATCTTCAATACCATCAATAATGAACAAAACAAAATGTCTTCGACATCCATAAATTAACTCAACAAGGGTTGACATGCCGTAAAAACCAAGCCACCGACCAACAGCAGTCAACCAACCAACCAACCAACCAACCAACCACCCCAACCTATTTGCGTTTGTACTTCAACAATTCTATCTTTCTTTTTCTTTTGGTGATGAAGCATTTTTTTTTATTACCTTTGAAAGGTAATAAAGTAATAAAAAGTTTTTTTTTTTTTTTGTACTCTTCGCGGAGAACCTCCTGCCTCAAAAACCGCTAGCCGATGGCTGCTGAAAAAAAACCCCAGTTACGATTGAAGTCCGTAGCCGAAGCGGTGTCACTTGCACCCCCCCAATCAACTTAGGGCTTTTTTTCCCGAAAACCCAACCCCAACCTTAACCCTAAACCCCCACCTAGTTAAAATTAACAGTTTTATTACAAAATTTGTGGGTTCTGTTTTTTCTGGGTCAGCCTGTATACAGGGTGACCCAGAAAAAACAGAGCCCAAATTGTTTATTTATTTTCCCATTAAAGGACTTTTACTTTGATTTATTTTATTTTTTGAGCCTGTGTCCCCATTAGTTGTAACGATTCTTATGATTAATCTAAGTATTATTTACTACTAGCATTAATCTTCTTCTTACTGGGTACTACTATGGTACTGCCAAACATGACGTCACGTCAGTATTTTACAAAATAAATTTAACCCTCCGATTGAAAAAACAAAAAAACCTTCCCAAAATCAGAGAATTATCCGATTTTAATAAAATTTTAAGTGTTGATTTATCAATGAATGAATTTTATAATGCATCAGTTATTTTATTCAAAAAACTTTCTGATTTTTTTTTCAGATCACTTAACTTTTACCCCCATATACACCTTATTTTGGGGGCGCAAAATATCGGTGGGGGGTTATAATATAACCCCCACCGATATTTAACCATTTACTTTGGAAACTAATTACAGTATGAATAAAAAGACAAAAGACCGAAGGTGTGAATAGAAGAAGAAAAAATTAGAGAGATTCTGGTAGAAAATAAGTACCGAAAATCGGAAAATTAAATATAAAATGAAAAACTAAAAAAATAATTTTTGGAGACATTTTTTGATTTTTAAAATTACTTTTTATAGTCTATACAAGACATCATAATAGGAAGAGTGGTTTCTTGAAAAACCGTTTTAAACTTGTTATATTAAGCTCTTTGGTTTGGTCTTTTTCAAGTACGCACCTAAATCAAGTTTAGTCATAATTACCATCGTCTTTACTACTACTACTACTACTACTACTACTAGTATTTACCATTTCTTAATCAATGTTGTCACTCACTGCTGTTATTGCATCTTAGAAAAACTAATCTCCAGACTATTGATCACCACAACTAAGTAGATTTTAAAAAGAAAGAAGAAAGCATATAATTGACTGACTGACTACCGAATTTGTACCAATAAATCATTTTTAGTCTGTGAATTAATTGAATATCAATTTATTTGTTGGTATTTTTCTATTTTATTCAAATTTATTCAATATTTTTTCTTGTCTTGGTTTTATTTTTAAATTTTGATTAAAAAAAAAATCTTTATTTTTACTAACGCAGCAAAAATTAAAATGTCGTTTTCCAGACACATTTGAAACATTTCAATCATCTCTAAAACAATAAGTAAATAAATAAATAAAAACAAAACAAAAACAAAGATAAAAAAGCAACCAATCTAGCATTGTATTATTTACGTTTTCAAAATAGATAAATAGATATTAATTATTTTATTTTATATTTTATCTTATTTAATATTTTTATTTTATTTTCCTTCTATTTTTTTTATTCATTTTAATTTTAATCTATATTTTATTTTATATTTTATATATTTTATTTTCATTCTATTTTTTAAAATTTTATTTTAATTTTAATCTATATCAGATTTCATTTTTATTTTATTTTTCATTCTATTTTATTTCATTTTTTATTTTTATTTTATTTTTTCATTCTATTTCTTTATTTTATTTTAATTTTAATCTATATTTTATTTTTATTTTTTTATATTCTATTTTATTTCATTTTCATTTTATTTATTTAATTTTCATTCTATTTTTTTATCATCTTATTTTAATCTATATTTTATTTCATATTTTATTTTTATTCTATTTTTCACTCTATTTTATTTTATTTTAATTTTTATTTATTACATAAATAAAATAAAAAAACAAATAAAAATCGAATAACGCATGCGTGATTATTCAGCACAAATAACAGTTTAATTTATTACTTCATTATATGTACATCGAAACATTAAAATTTAGAATTTCCTATAGGTCACTCTTATAAACAGATTTTATTGTTGTTGTTGGGGAGGGGGGGTTAATAAAGTGTTTTAAGTGTGTTTGAAGTTAGTTATATTCACCCTACGGATTTGAATTAGGATTTTTTTTTAATTAAAAAAAAAAAACTAGTTAGGTTAGCTCTCCTATATCTGTGACTAGAAGTTAGTAAAAATATTTTAAAGAATGTGAAAATGTAGCAGTTCTACTATGACTACTACTACTACTTAATAATCAACTTTCATTTATTTTTTATTTTTATTTATTTATTTATTTATTTATTTATTTATTTATTTATTTATTATTATTTATTTATTTTATTTATTTATTTGTTTATTTTTATTTATTTTATCTTATTTTAATTTTTTTTCCACGAGGTTGTTTTTCTCAGTTGGCCTTGTGCCAAACTTGGGTTTTGTTTTGAATTTTCTCTTCCTTATTATGAAAAAACAAAACAAAAACAAAACAAACAAGAAAACATCCAAAAAAACAAAAACAAACAAACCACTTCCCATTAAAAAAAAAAAAAATGCTTATTATTGACTATATTACTGTTTCAAAAACAGTAATAAATTATAGAACGGGTATGTTTCTTTTTCTATCTATTACCTTTTTTTCGTTAGTCAACTTGTTGTTGAATGATGAGGCTATTATATTTCTCCCAGTACTTCTTTTTTTTTTTTTTTAATTTATTTTGCTTACCACTACTACTACTACTTTACAACTAGTAATTTTTGTTTTCTTTTTAAGTTTTCAAAATGAAAAATAAAATACTTTTCAACGTCGTGTGTTCGTGCGTGCTCGCGCGTCTTTATGTCTGTGTGTTCGCGCGCGCATGTCTTTGTGTTCGTGTGTTCGACTGTTTGTGTGGGTGCGTGTTAGTGAGTGACTTGTATATATATGTGCTTTTGTCTTCTCTTAAAAAAACTTTTTTTTTTATTTGAAATTTTGAATGGACATTTTCATATATAGAATGATGACGATACTTTGTCATATATTTTGCATATATATAGATAATTCTCTAACTTTCTTTTTGTTGTTGTTGTTGTTGCAAAGGTTAAGGCAGGAGAATAAACAAAAACAAACATTAACAAAAAGAGAAAATGAAATTGAATAAAATGAGGAAAATTATATTATATATATGAGAGAGAGAGAGAGAGAGAGAGAGAGAGAGAGAGAGAGAGAGAGAGAGAGAGAGAGAGAGAGAGAGAGAGAGAGAGAGAGAGAGAGTTTTTTTTTTTTTTAAAAATATGATCTGTTTAAATATTAACAGGTTTCATATTCTGCTAAGAAAAAATAAAAAAAAAATAAATAAATAAGAAAACAAAAAAGTAAACAAAATCAAAGCCCTACTAACTGTGAATAAATTATAAGTTTTAAATATTTTTAAACCCCTATTTTGAATAAATACTGATTTCGAATTAAAACCTAATTTTAAATAAATTTATAAATCAAAATTCAAAATCTAAATTTTAAATCACAAATCATTTTGTATCTGTGTTGTTGTAAGATATGAGAAGGCTCAACTGACAGTAAAGAAAAAGATCACCAGAAACTTAGTTAACAGTTTTGCTGACTAAAAGTAACAAAGTTTTTTTTTATTATTATTTGAATTATACTTGTTACCACTGTTAACTTTGTTCACACACAGTTTCTAAGAAATAACTAGTAAAGTAGCAGTATCACTAGTGTTTTTGTTGATAGTTTAAAAATTAACTACTATTACTACTACTACTAATGTAAATAACATTATTACTACTACTACATGTTTCACTGCTGCCTCATTACTACTACTGCTACAAATAACAATACTAAAGTACTTGTACTAGACTTTTCGATTTAAAAAAGAAAAAATAGCAACAACAACATTATTATTAAACAGAGAGGCCATTCTGTAATGGGATTGTCACCAGGTCTGCTGCCACTCGAAATAACACAGAAGAAAAAGACGAAGGTAAAAAAAAAACACAAAAAAAAAACAGAACAAAAAAATCTAAAAAAACAAAACAAAAAACAATATCTAATTCTGTATTGTCACTTCTAAGAATCCATGCTTCCTTCCATGTTGGTATATTATTTATTTCTCATATAAAAAGAAAGGCGCAAACGACAAAATATGGCCTTTATTTTAGTTTCTATCTAATTTAGACTTTAATTTTACGACTTTCTGAATAAAATCCAAATTCCTAAAATTTGAATTTTTATTAATAACTATTTAAAACAAAACAAAACAAAATAAGTGTTTGTTTTAAATGTTTATATTTCCCTCTTGGTTGAGGATTTGGGTAACGCACACTACTGTTTGTTGTGGTGTGGAATTGTTAGTTTTATATTAAAGATAAACATAATGTTAAAGATAAACATATGTAAAAAAACAAACAAAAGAAAAACCATGCTGGTTTGTTTGTATATATCACGCAAACAATTCTTATTTATTTGTTTTGATGTTTTTAAAATGTGTAATTGTCATATTTCTTTTTTGTTTATTTTCAACTAGTTTCGTAATAATTTATTTCCTCAAATATTTTGTTATTGTTGGCTACTGGAAAAATGAGACTTTATACTATAATTGTTATTATTAAAATCACTACTTCTAAAAACAGAAGAAAAAAAAACGAAATATACTATTGTTTATTGTTTTATAACAAGTATAAAATCAAAGTCAGTACAAACCAAACGTTAGTATTTGAAGGACTGAAGCAATGAATTTATACGTATCGACGGCTGTTCGTAAAACTGGTAACTTTACTTATTTTTTCTCCCCCCCCCCTCAACGATCGGTTCGTTACCTCTGGTCCCTTTAAATATGTCTTAATTAAGACTTTTCAGGACTATTAGTTTCGTATTTATTTACATAATAATCATTACTATTTTCGGTGTCATTATTTTTTTTTAAATATCAAGATCTTTTAATCACTATGAATTAAGAATAAAAAATCTCCATAGACGTTTTAACGTAAGTATTACCGAGGTTTTATAAAAATTTGGATCAAAATATGTGGCTGAGGGTTTTTTCTTTTTTTTTTCACTGCTATCTTTACTTGATATTTACATTACGCTTCGTTATTCCTGGTCGCCTTGAATATGGCTGAATTGTGTGGCTAAGTCCTCGTTTTACTGTTTCTTCTTATTCATTTCTGACTTGTATATCTGCTTTTGGCACAACACACCATGTCTTACATGTTTGGATGATGCTTCTGGTCCATTTATGTACATTTAAATTTATCACTACTGCTACTTTTAAGGATATGTGAGTATATGTAAACAACTATCAACACCAGTACAAATAATATTAAACCCCCAAACTGTCTTAATATAGTCCTTGTGTTGTGTATAAATACGAATGATGGTCAGGAAATGGGTGGCCGATTTTTGAAAAAAAATCTTTATCTAAATTGAAATTATATTTTTATTTTATTTTATTTTTTAAATTACAAAACTAAATTTTTATACTTATTAAATATTTAATTTTTTTTTTTTTAGTTTTTCTAACAGGTTTCGAATTTTTTTATTATTACTCTAGACTTGTTACCATGTGGATACGTTTCTTATTTTTTTTGTTTCTTATTTTACAAAAATATTTATCTATTTATTGATTTAAATCTGAAACTGTTTTAAAATTGTTTGATTGTTCCTTACCCTTGTTCACATGATAACAAACAACGTGTTTGGTAGTAGTAAAATTTTCAAAAACAATGTAAGCCCTCATTTTATGACCACTAAGTCGTTTTCCAACTCCGTTTCTAATTTCAGTTTAAATTCATTTTTTGTTTTTTGTTTATTATTTGATGAAGTCTTAATATTTCCATTATTGTAAATTTCACATTTGTTCATTGCTTTTTTCCCTAACAGCCTCGTGGATTCGTTCCTTTTCGCTATTATTTTATTGTTTTGTATGTGCATGCTTCCTTTTCTTTTCTTTTTTTCCCTATTTTTTATTGTTCCTTTTAAATACATAATTCCTTTTTTTTTTCTTTTTAAAAAGATTGCATAAAGAAAATTGTGTATATAAAATTTTCGTAGATGACGTAAAAATATTTTAGTCGTAGCTAAAATTTTTCACGTAAATTCAAATCATTTTTTTTTTTGTCTTTATGATGATTTAAAAAAAATTTTAAGTTGTGTATTTACAGTAAATTGTGTCGATTTAGATATTTTTTTAAATTTTTTTTATTTTTTTTTTTAGATATTATTTATAAGTTTTTATTTTCGTACTTTTTTCATAATTTTAATTTTTCAGTTTAAGACTTGTTTTAATTAATCCCGAAAATGGCGTAAGTAAATATAATTGGTTTACAACAGAAAGTAAATTTGATTCTATTTTAGGAACTTTGCCACCGACGATTTCCCAATCGTCAGTTTACTTTCATTCTCCAATTTCTTCCACATGGACCAAAATGGGGCCAATGTATAGAATGGTATTGTATAGAATTATATTGTATATATAAGTGCCTTTTTATTAAAATTCGAACCTAATGAATCCTTAATTATCTTTTAAAATTTAAAGGTATTTTTCCTGGTCAAGAATATAAAGAAAATTGGTTGAGATATTTTAAGGTTTTCTTAAATAGTTCATAAAGTTTTTTGCTGTATGAATTGTCTCCCTTATTTAAAGTAATATTTATTCTTTTTTTTGTTTAGAGAATATTCGTAAACATTTCAGATCCACGCATAATTTTAAATAGAATTTACGATATACTTTAAATGTATATCGTAAAAAAAATAAAATAAAAATAACTGGAAGTGTGTGTGTAATGCATTTGGTATTTTATTTTGAATAGTTTAATTTTGTATTCAATTTTTCGTAAATTTGGCTTTACGGTAGAAATTCCAAAATTCTACCCGTTTTTTAAAATTTTTTGTATTTATTTTCTAAAATTTAAATTCTTTAACATTGACTCGTCTTTTTTAAAAAGATTAATACGCTTTTTGGAAAACGTTGATACACCCAATATTTTATTCTTTAAAATTCAAATTTATAATGTTCTGTCTATTTATTTATTTTCATTGTTGAAAATAAATTTTCATGTCCGTGGTTGACAAACTTATGAAAAGTTTTTTTCCCCGTTCTTTGAATAGTCTTTGGTTAATACATGGAATATTTATATAATCAATCATAATTATTGAATAGAATTTTCTCCCTGATTTCTATATTGCTAAATTAATTTCCTCCTAAAAATAAATAAAAATTGAATCTTCCACAAGAGTGTATTGCTGTTTTTATAACGTGGCTTGTAAAACACTTGTAACATTTTCAGTTTTTTTTTTTTTTTTTAAACACTAAATATATGTTAAACATATTGCAGAAAGGCTTCTTAAAAAGTTTTTAATCTTCAAGCAATTAAATTTTCACTGTACGTGTCATGTATCTATCTGTTTTATTAATAATGGTTATTATATTTTTTGGTAATATCTCGTTTTAGTCGTAAGCAAGCACTTTCTCTTGGCATGACTAGTAACTTTAAGAAAGAAAAAAAAATTATAATAGCAATAATGGAACACTTGTAGCAAATGATAAAAGTCGTAACTTGAGTGATGATACCTGAATAAAGTGAATTAACGCCACACCTGTTATTAATTTAAGCGCACATGGATATTGTTTTTTGGTTATTGTTCATAGGACTTTTTAAGAATTTATTTTTCTTTATTAAACCAATTGGACATTTAAATTAAAGAATAAATTAATTTTTATTTTGATTCCTTGATGCCTTGCTGCTTTTTGTCATTTAAGTTACTTAAATTAAGTAAAAATCTCAAAACAGATGGCCGTTTTTTCGGTTAGTTTTTACCTGAAACTTTAACATTAGTGTCTTATTTTTTTTTCTTCTTTCTTTCTAAAAGTAACTCGTTGATAATTTGAATTACAAACTAGCTTGTAATATTTTTTATCAATTACATGAATAATTGATAGTTTCTTTTTCTTTTTTGAATTTTAAAATCTTGGTTTAATTTTTATCAAAACAATTTTTAGACCCTTACCAAACGAATATACACTCTAGTCCAACCAAGTAGTTATTTAATTAGCTTAGTTATGGCACAAGGACAGAAATATGGGGGTGGGGGCACCCAGTGAGAATCGAACTCGCTAATCATGGTTTGCTAAATCTAACTTGAAGTTAGATTATTAGCAAGTTAAACTTACTAACCATTACAACGTAATACGTCGTACACCACGTGAGGTGTCTAACCAAATTTCACCAAATAACCTGTTGGTGAGATTCTTTTTTTTTTTTTTTTTTTAAACATTATTTTTTAAACATTTTTTTTTTTTTTTTAAACATTATTGCTTGTCAGTTATAAACTGCATTTAATATTTAATTTTGATTTATTAGTCGTTTGCCACCCCCCCTCTCCCATTATATGCAAAATATTCAATTTTAAGATTTTTTTTGTTAATGTTAACTGGCTTCAGTTTTTCTTACTATGATTTATTTTTTTTCGTCGCTTATTTAAAAAAAATTCAAATAAAAAAAAAAACTTTTCCAAACCGTCAACCTTGATTTAATAAGTTTATTTTTTTTTTCCCGTGTTTATTATATATTTGAAGATATCTCTAGTGCTATCTAAATGATATCATCCGGTATATCTTGCTATGCATAAAACTTAAATAAATAAATTTATAAAACTTGGTATCGTAATTATTAGGTTAGTGCAGTGTGAGCACATGGGAATGGAAATTCTTTTTTTTTTCAAGTAGAAACATAAATTAGATTAGATTGTTACGTTAAGAAGTAGACTTATCAACTTTTAGTTAAAAGTCCTTTCTCAGTCGGTTGGCTAGGAATCACAAGGTTCCGGGTTCGATACCAGTCCTTGCCAGCTCCGCGCATGAGTAGCACAGCTTGGGTAATCTGATCTGTGCGGTAAAGCATCTGAGAGCTGACGGCATGTGTGATGCTCCACCCCAGCAAAAAACGAAACAATCTACAAAAAAATAAAATAACGAAAAGCAAAACAAAAAAACAATCCAGAAAACATTACTGATCTAGCGTTAATAAAAGGGGATAGACACCCCGCTGTTTGGCTGATGCTGACAATTGTGAATTATTTTAGATATTCTCTTTATTGAATGACTGTAAGTTTGTTACAAATTATAACTGAAAAATGATTTGGTATTTAGATTTTTTTTATAGCATAAAAATCACACACACACACACACTTTTTTTGATTAAAAAGGGAAGTTTTCATTAGTGCTGGTTTTAAGACTTTTTTTTTCTTGCAAAACTCCAGTTACATTCTGATTTATGATTTTGACTAGTATTATGATAAATTTACCAAAAATCAGGTAATTATACGATTTTAATGAAATTTTCAGTATTGATTTAACAATTAATGAATTTTTATAATGCATCAGTTATTTTATTTCAAAACTTTGATTTAGTATTTTTGCTATGAAAAATTAATATATAAAATTCATTTAAAATATGAAAATCCTGATGTTGAGTTTAAAATGTTATATTTTTAAATTTTAAAAATAAATATCTACTTAATGCAAACCTTATTTTAGGTGCCAAAAGTAATAAGGGGGGTCAAAATTAAGTGACCTGAAAAAAATTAGAAAGTTTTGAAATAAAATAAATAATGCATTATAAAGATCATTCATTGATACATAAACACTGAAAATTTCATTAAAATCCGATAATTTCCTGATTTTTGATAAATTATTTTCTGTAGGGGGGCTAATGTCATTTTGTCAAAAACGCATTTTAGGCTCCGTTTGCCAGTCCCTTTATCTTGTGGCCCGTGCTCGTTATTTTTTCAATTATTCACCCCCAACATGAAGAAAGTTTGGTAATCCCTGTCTAATACTAATAATTTATACACATGAGCAGCACAGCGTGGATCTGTGCAGTAAAGTGGGGAGCTGATGGTATGTGTGGCGCTTCATCTCATAAAAAACAATCTCCCGAGTCTAGCACTAGTGAAAAGCGGATAGGCTTCCTCGCATATTGACAGAGCTTCATCTAAATAAAAAAAAATAAAGTCAGTATCAGCCAGACCGCGAGGGAGTCTATCCCCTTTTCACTAGCGCTAGACGAAGGAGATTATTTTAGCATCTGAGGTGGGGCGCCACACCTACCATCAACTCCTCACTTTACCACACAGATCCCTGTGCTACTCATACGCTGAGTAGGCGAAGACCGGTAGTACAAAAACAAAAGCTTTTATTCAGAGAAAAGACTAAAAAAGTCACATTTGTTTACATTTTAGAATAAGTCTTTTAGTTTCTACTAATTATTGAAATAATCTTTTTAAAAATTTTTTTGTTCTTTTTTAATGATTTTCTTTTCTTTTGAAATAATCTACATACACATGTATATAGATAGATGTATTTGTTATAATTAAATTGGTGGAGTGGCCTATTGTCTGTATTAGCCGGAGTGTGAAGAAGTCTATCCCCTTTTTGCTAATGCTTGTTGTTGAGGTGGAGCACAACACCTACTGTCAGCTCCCCACTTTACCACACAGATCAGATTACCTAATCTGTGCTATTTGTGCGCTGAGTTGGCAGGGACCCGTATCAAACCATTAAACCAGGAACTTTGTGATTCCTAGGCGGGTCTTCTACCAACTGAGCTATTATTAAATTTAAGCAATTTGTAGACTGTATTCAAACTAGATTATGTATTCATAGCACTAAACAAACATTATGTTCTATAAATAAAATACCAAACAAAATTGTTTGAAGGACAGGGCTTTAACTGGTGATGTTTTAATTATGATTAAATAAATCATTTTATTCTTTCTTTGTAATCTAGAAAAGCTCGAAATATATAAAGGAAAGCTTAGGTCTACATACAATGTCCTTGATTTAAAAAAAAAAAATTAAAAATAGAAACAAAAACAAAAAAAAACAAAAGAGGTCAGAAAAATATGAATATTTATATTATTTTCTGCTCAGTTTCTTATTATCTATTAATAATGGAGATTCACTTCTGGTTTTTGTCTGTAACAAAAATTACGTCACTGCTTACGTCACATTACCCAAAATCGTCATAACATATAATAAATACACGCAAAATTTGAACATACAACATTAGACAGTCCTCATTGTTTTTTAAAACAAGTTTTAATAAATACATGATAAATACATGGTATTATATATCTATATATAGTTTGTTTTATTTTAATGTTTACATTTCAAATTTTTTAATCCTTTAATGAATTTGATTTTACTTACTTAGGGTAAAAACTCGCTGACATTGAATTTTTTACTCCCACCCCTCCCACTGTTTCAAAAATTTATTTTTACATTGCCCGGAGGGTGTTTTTTATTTTGAAATAGTTTATTTAATATTGGTATATTAGTCATGCTGAAAGCCCCAGTTCCCATTAGATAATCAAAGTTAAGCAGCGATGAGCCTGTTCAATACTTAGATGGGTGACCATTAAAGCAGGTATTGTAAGCTACCGGATATCAAAACGACTTGATTTAGCATTAAATAACCCGAAATGGGTTCATATGCCACAAAACAATCAACAAACCTATCTATCTCAGTCAGTTCATATTTGTCTACTTCTGACAAGTCACATTGAAAGCACTGGTTCCTGCTAGATCACCAAAGTTAAGCAACAATGAGCTTGTTCAATGCTTAATTGGGTGACCACTTAAGTAACAACAGGTACTGTAAGCAAACTGAATCCTTTGTTTATTAAAATGACTTAGTTCAGCATTAAATGACCTGAAATAGGGTTGATATGCTATAAAACAAAATAACCTGCTAGATCATCAAAGTTAAGCAACAATGAGCTTGTTTAATACTTAATTGGGTGACCACTTAAGTAACAACAGGTACTGTAAGCAAGCTGAGTCCTTTGTTTATTAAAAATGACTTGATTAAATGACCCGAAATAGGGTTGATATGCTATAAAACAAAACGGCCAAACAAACCACTAGATCACCAAACTTAAGCAGTGATGAGTCTGTGTTAATACTTAATTGTTTGACCACTTAAGCAACAGCTGGTACTTTAAGCAACCTGAGTCGTTTGTTTATCAGAATGTCTTGATTCGGCATTAAATGACCAGAAAAGGGTTGATATACTGTAAAAACAAAACCACCAGCCAACCAACTCTCACTCCTGTTGAAAGCATTGGTTCCTGCTAAATCACTTAAATTAAGCAGCGGATGAGCCTGTTCAGTCCTTAATTGTTTGACCACTTAAGCAACAGCAGGTATTGTAAGCAACCCAAGTCCTTTGTTTATCAAAAATGACTTGATTTGGTATTAAATGATCTGAAAAGTATTGATATAAAAAAACCAAAAAAACAGCCAGTTAACCATTAATATTGTTAATAGCTTATAATAAAAGTATTACTGTTGATAAAATAAATCATAATGATTTTAAATGAAATATCAGTTTTTCTTTGTTCATGGTTGGTTGGATTTTAACGGCATGTCAACTCATTGGGTTATTTTATGCCGAAAATATTTTTGTTTTATTTCTTTTTTTTTTTAGCATGGCTGTTATGTGTGTATCTATTTGGGTATCATTTTAGATTTTGCTTCCTATTAAAAATTGTGTATAATGATACATGTTTAGTTATCTGTTAAAATCAGCATTTCTGCTAAGGATTTGTATATCAAATGTTTATGTGGGTATTTTTGTAAGTCTATGAGACTACATCCTTGATTGGAGGCCAGTTCTTGAAAAAGAACAATATGTTTTTAGGATCTATTTTTCCAAATAGTTTATTCATTTTGTTAACATTGTAGAACTTTCTTAGAGTGCATCTGAGATTTGTGCATTTGACAAAAATATTTTGTGTATTCGTTTCCACATAAACATTTAGTCTTTGTTCATGATACAATAATTTACCACAAAATTATTACCTGTTTATGAATATTGATAAAAAAAAAAAGAAAGAAATGTAAAGACGGAGTGGCCTATTGTCGGAAAGTTAGGGAATCTATCCTCTTTTTACTAGCGCTAGACCAAATAGATTGTTTTTGTTGAGGTTAAGCAAAACACCTACCGTCAGCTCCCCACTTTACAGCATAGATCAGATTACCTAATCTGTGCTACTCATGCAGTAAGCTGGCGGAGACCGGTATGAAACCAGGAACCTTGTGATTCCTTCTTACAATATGTAGGCAGATGCTCTACCGACTGAGCTCAACTGGCCCCATCAGGGCTTCCAAAGGAGCCGGTTTAGCTCAGTCGGTAGAATATCTGCCTAGATATCACAAGAAATGAATCATTATGCCATTTGGTAATTTATGAGGAAGTGCGTCCTGGTCTCCTGCCTCAGAAATTGCTACACGGTGACTATTAAAATAACGTCCCCAGCTATGTTGTCTAGGCGGTGTTACTTGAAAGAAAACAAGCAACTTAGGGCGTTAAATGTATTTTAGAGGTGGAGGGGCTTGATATGAACAAATGGAGATGGGTGGATAGATATATATATATATATATATATATATATATAAACAAAGTAAAAAATGAACAAATTGAGGTAGATAGATAGATAGATATCCATCTTCATATCTAAACAAGAATTACGACAAATTTCTATAAATAAATTTCTAAACAAATTATGATAAATAAGAATTACAACAAAAAAAGAGAAGCCCCCCCCCCTCTAAAATACATTTAACACCCTAAGTTGGTTGTTTTCTTTCAAGATAAATTACCCGCCATTTTGTAATTTATGTAACATTTTTCCAACTTTCTAAAAAAAAAAAAAAGTAAATTTTGTATGCATCGTGTTTTTCCTTCTTTTTCAACTAAGTTAAACATCAACAACCATTTAGAGGAATTATTTCATCAGTTTGTCTTATTCTGGTCTAGAAGTGGCTACCCAGCATCACCTGGGTGGGGATGGGAGGAAAACCCTCTGGTGTATTGATTTGTTTACTTTTGAATTTTACAAATGGTGGACATTTTTAAGTAGAATTTTATAGCTATTTCTGTGTATATTTTAATTTTTAAATATCTCTGTAAATATAAATCAAATCTTCATAATTTTTGCACAAAAAGAAAGAACCGGTGATATTTAATGTGTATGTATATTTACTTTGTTGTTAATAGTTTTATTTTCATAGTTTCATTCGGACATACATAGATACATACATAGAATTTCAATGCTATTTCTATAATTTTAGCACAAAAAGCAAGAACCGATGCTATTTGATTGTTATATATATATATATATATATATATATATATATATATATATATATATATTTTACTTAGTTTATTTTCATAGTTTCATTCGGACATATACATACATACATACCAACTCCCTTTTATATATGTATAGATAGATAAAAAAAACTATCTCTTTTTTACTTAACTCTTTGTTTTTACCCAACTTGTCCAGTGTTATTCGAGTGCAAAAACACTTACACAGAAACATTAATAGCTCTTGTCTTCTGTGTTGTCAAAGGGACTGTATAATGTTTTCATATTATACAATTTATTTATCTTTTTCTTGTCTAGCAATGGAAGGACAGACAACTTACCCTGACTTGTTATGGCTTCAAAAAAGTGAAAACTACAAACTGTATGTAGATTCTCGTCTTGACCACAAATTTTATGCATTTATTGCTAAAAGTTTTTTTTAAAAAATGCATAGATTCAGTTTTTTATGGTTTATATCACATTGGTGATTTTCCTATCATGTTACTTATGTGGTCATAGAACAATAAGAAATGGATAGTTTCAGTAAATTATTTATTTTATATCTATATTCATTAGCCCACAAGGGTTCTTCACACGTCTGTCGACTGCAGCAGAAGAATACACCAACTGCACGCAGGGAGGTAAAATCCCGATTGGGGGGGCCAACTGTTGGCTGTGGCTGGCAACACGTGATGTTTGGTCTAGTGCTAGTGAAAAGGGAATAGACTCCCTCGCTGTCTGGCTGATACCGACATTAGGCCGCCCCCAACGACTTTACTTTATATAAGAAGGATTGTTATTAGTTATTTGAAACCATAAAATTGTGTCTATTATTAGATAAGAAATAGAACCACTTAAATAAAGTGGTTGCATATCAAAAGAAATTAATTACTTGAAACCAATATAATTATTTGTGATACTTGAAAACACAATTATGTGCAAATCATAATTGAAAGTATATAACTGTGCAGTGATGCTGATAGCTTTTTGATTTAGTGTGTCCTGGGACACATGGATTAGATTTGAATGAGTCCCCGGGAAATCTTCTGAGTCCCAACTAAAGTTTCTTTTAAAAAAACTGAAAACACACAATTATGTGCAAATCATAATTGAAAGTATATAACTGTGCAGTGATGCTGATAGCTTTTTGATTTAGTGTGTCCTGGGACACATGGATTAGATTTGAATGAGTCCCCGGGAAATCTTCTGAGTCCCAACTAAAGTTTCTTTTTAAAAAAAACTGCAGTTTTTTTATCTATGAACAACTGAAGCTGTCTAACCCCTACCTTGTACCCCATACAGTGTAATTAATTTCCAAGAAAATATTAAAATGTATTTACAGTTAGGTGGAAATGTTTAAGGGAAGGAAAAAAAACAAAAAACACTGGGATGCATGGATACGATTTTACTGCATCAGTAGGGATATGCACCTATCAGCAGGTTATCTAGTACAGTGGGTGTCAACCTTCTTTTTTTTTTTTTTTTTTTATCCTTATGGATGTCTTTGACTATTTCACTATGATGTCCCCCACCAATACATACCCATTTGATGTTTATATATTGTATTTTTTATGATTAAATAATTTTTTGCTTGCTCCCCCCCCCCTATTGTTGGGCTCCCAGTTGAGAACCACTGATCTAGTACATATTGATATGCAAAAAAAAAAAAGTCTTGAAAGTTGAAGCTGTTTTATCTTTACAATCTCTGCCACTCACAACACACCCATAAGTCCATGACCCCCCAAAAAAACAAGCACATGCTTATATTCTCACACGGTCGTTTCAAACAACATTTTGCCTTCAATGATATCATTAAGTTGACTAGTGGACAAAATTGAAACCAAGCAGAGTAAATCCTAATGGTGTAGTGGCTAATGTGCTGAACTGACATCATGGTAAGCAAGTTCAAACTCCAGTTGCGCTATTATGTTCACTTTTGGACTAATACCCATGGGAAAGGTATGGACCTTCTATCACCCCCAGCTATGAGTTGAATATCAGGACTGTTAATCGGAACACAAAATCTTCAATTCCCACTCTGCTATTTTTGGCACCTCCGACTTTGACTCCTCTTTATGTAATTAATTCATAATAAATATAAAAGCAAGATTTTTTTATAATCTATTTATAAGGAGTGTGCACTGTATGACTTTACAGACTAAACTAGGGCCATATAAAGTGTAAATTCAACTGGAATCCGTATAGTTTTACTCATTCCGACTCTAGTGATCCCTTAATTGCATCCAACTCGGACTCTATGACTTCATATCCGCAGCTCTGAATGATAGGGACAATAAGAGAAAAAAAAAAACTTAGAAAATTTCCCCTGATGGAATAAGCCGCTTTTTTTTTTTCTAATCTGTTTATAAGGAATGTGCACTATAACTTTACAGACTAAAACTAGGGCCATATAAACTGTAAATTTGATCGGAGTCAGTCTGTATAATTTTACTGACTCCAACTCTACTGACCCCTTAATTGCTTCTCGCTCTGACTCCACAGCCCTGTTAACTCTTAACATCCTGTTAAAAATTTTCTAAGTCCAGAGCCCCATTCCTATAAGGACTTTTGAAAAAAAAATTTTAAATGGCTAAAAATGGTCTTTTCATTTAAATTTACCTGTTATTTCCTTTAAATTAAAGACTTCTAATTATGTTTAATATTACTTTTAAACAAAAGCTATCATTTGGTATGGATTAGGAAAATGAATGTGACTTCCAGTCGGGCGGAATGAGGCGGTATAGGACATTAAGAGTTAAATAGTACCACTACTGTTCTTCTCAAAGGATTGTTTTGACATTAAATAACCAATGAAGGTTGATGTGCCATTAAACAAAGAATCTGAAACAACTGAAGTCAGTAGGGTTGGATCATGTGGACAAGAGACTATCATAATGTTTTCTTTTTCCATTCCAAGGTGGCAAGTCTCTAATATGGGATGCTAACCCCCCAATGAAGGGCCAGTTTAGCTCAGTTGGTAGAGCATCCGCCCGGGAACCACAAGGTCCCTGGTTTGGTACCAGCCTTCACCAACTCTGTGTATGAGTAGCACAGGGATCTGTGTGGTAAAGTGAGGTGCTGATGGTAGGTGTGGTGCTCTAACTCGGACACTAAAAACAATCTCCTTGATCTAGCGCTAGTGAAAGGGGGGATAGACTCCCTTGCTGTGTTGCTGATACCGACTTTAGGCCACCCCAACAACTTTACTCACTTACCTACCGTGATGCCTTCTCTGGTAGGAGGGGGTAACTTAATTAAATCGGTGAGGGACCCAGGCATTCATTGTCGCCAGACAGGTTATGGATCGTAAACAGTCTAGGTATTGGTCACTTTTGGACAGATGTCTTTTTGTATCCATTATGATTGAAAACAAGTGACCTCCATCCTCTAAAACCCTCTTATACCCTGCCAGATTGGTTCAAGAACTCTTGGTTTTCAGAATAAGCTCTAAGAGGTTGAATGGCCATTTCAAAGTTTCTTTTTACCATTCTTGAGAGCAATAACTTTTTCAACTATGATTAGGGATCAGAAATGACTGCCCCCTCCACACCTTATTTTTGATTACATGATTATTTTTATAGATAAATAAATAAAATAAACTTTTACACCTTGCCTACATACACATTTATTTATTTATTTTAAAGCAAAAAATAAAGGCTTTAATTTTTTTTCCTCCCTCAATTTTATATAATAAGTAAAAGTAAAGTAAAGTCGACGGGGCGGCCTAAAGTTGGTATCAGCCAATCAGCAAGGGAGTCTATCCCCTTTTCACTATCGCTAGACCAGGGAGATTGTTTTTGCGTGTCAGGTGGAGCGCAAAAACCTATCATCAGCTCCTTTCTTTACCGCACAGATCCCTGTGCTACTCATACGCTGAGTTAGCGAGGGCCGGTATCGAACTAAGAACCTTGCGGTTTCTTGCCAAACACTCTACCGACTGAGCTAACCCGGCCCTCTAATAAGAATAATGATGAAATTATTGTGTATAGTGATCAGGTGCACTACAACTCGTCAAAGGTTCATGTATAGTTCATAGAATAATGTACTAATGTTAGGAAAATGAACAGTGTATAATTGTGTGTGTGTGTATATATATATATATATATATATATATATATATATATAAATATGGAGGAATTGAATCCGACAATATGAGGAAAAATGAGTAAAGAAAAGTAAATGGATTAACGTGATATCGATTAAATTCATTTTATCCATTTACTTTTCTTTTCTTTACTCATTTTTCCTCATATATATATATATATATATATATATATATATATGTTGAAAGATTCAATGTTTTTTGTGGTGGTGTGTGGGGGGATTGTTTCATGTGTTGTTGACAACAACACATATTAAACAATCCCCCCCCACACACACCAGGTTAGCTCAGTCGGTAGAGCGTTCGGATAGAAACCACAAGGTTCCTAGTTCGATACTGGTCCTCGCCAACTCAGCGTATGAGTAGCACAGAGATCTGTGCGGTAAAGGAGCTGATGGTAGCTGTGGCGCTCCACTTCAGACGCTAAAGCAATCTCCTTGGTCTTGCGCTATTGAAAAGGGGGATAGACTCCCTCGCTGACTGGCTGATACCGACATTAGGCCGCCCCGCCGACTTTACTTTTTTACTTTATATTATAAAATGGAGGGGGTTTATCAGGTATAGTGTTGTGAAATTACAGGAAGCATGGAGGTTTTGAAAGATGTAATGTCTATGCAGCTAACAACTGATGCAGGTAGTTTGTTTCATGCTTCAGCATCTCTGATGTTTTGAAAGTCATGTGAGGTATGCTGTTTTCTGAAAAGGTGCTCAAGATTGCTATTGGAGAGATAGTTAATAACCTTGTAAGTGTTTACAAAGTCAGTTGCCAGATGTCTGTTTTAACTCTTAACATCCTGTTGAGATTTTTCTAAGTCCAGAGCATTCCTATAAGGATATATTTAAAAAATGGCTAAAAATAACCCTTGCATCTGAAGTTATCTATTATTTCCCTTAAATCAAAGATTTCTACATACATTTAATATTAAATTTAAACAAAAGCTATTGTTTGGGGCTGATTAGTTAAAACGAATGTGACTTCCAGCCGGGTGGAATGAGGTGGTATAGGATTTTAAGAGGACTAAGGTTTAGTTTCACCATATCCATACCTAGGGCAGTAAAATGTTCAGAGTATGGTAGATTCTTGATGGAGGGGTATTCACTTGGTTACATGAACAGTTTCAAAGGGGTCAATATTCTGAGTAAAATAGGGGTTCCAGACTGATTATACGAATTCAAAGTGTGGCTACGCCATAGCTATATACAGCTCATGTGGTGTAATGGTTGGCAGGCTAGATTTGCAAACCATTGTTAGTGAGTTTGATTCTTATTGGGTGCTCCATACTTCTGGCCTTGAGCCACATCTAAGCTTAGCTTAGTAAATAGCTATATACAGCTTGTAGGAGTTAATAAGAACAGAAAATGTGTTACCCATAATTACCACCCACAAAAAAAAAAAAAAATTGTGTGGGTGGGTGGGTACATGTTTACATTTTATTGTATGATAATCTTATCTGACACTTTGGATGAAAAATATTTTTGTTATTGAATAGATAAGGCCGTCTTAATCAGGTCTTCTTAGGCTAATAGATTTTATTTACATTTACCTCTCTAAGTTTTTCATCCACTCTTTAGGGGATTATTTCTCAATAAATACCAAACATTTACCTTTTTTTTTTTTTTTTTTCAATAAAGAGATTAAGATCTGGTAGTGAAAGCTAAACCCAAGAGTTGGATTATTACTTTTTTCTGCTTGAATTCATGCGTACTATATAAAGCATAAAAAGAAAGAATTCTAAACCTATAAAACCTAGAATACCTTATTATACCTGTGGACACACCAATCTAAATTCCTGACTGAAAAAATAGCTGAAAATCCAAAATTTTCTTGGCATTTAAAAAATTTTTTTTTTACCTGTATGATGAGATATTTCAAATTCACTATTATTCACCTCACAACTCATTCTATTCAAATAAAGTCCTATTATTATTGTAATTTGAGTCCTTCTGCTCTATTATAATGAACTAACCATCAGTGGCTTACAGTGAAATCGCAGTGGTGGGAGAGCTGTTGGGAATGGCTTAACTCTTTGCCTACCAAATTTCCCTCTACAGACATACCAAATTTTTTTGGTATTTTTTGGGAAATTTCAAAATTCACTATCTATACACCTAACAACTCATTCTATTCAAATAAGTCCGATTATTATTGTAATCTGAGTCCTTCTGATCAATTATAAGGAAATCATATTTGTGTATACATATACAGAACTATTGCTGTTCAATTATAGATGATAAGCATTTTCAGTGCTCATTTATATTACTCTTGTACCAGCCTAGCTGTAACTCTTTGTTTACCAAATTTCCCCATGGCTGTACCAAATTTTCAAAGTTCCCTATCTATTCACCTCACAACTCATTCTATTCAAATAAATTCCTATTATTATTGTAATCCAAGTCCTTCTGATCAATTATAAGGAAATATAATATAAGGTAGGATTGCAGTGGTGAGAGCCACTGTGAGTGACTTAAAGTAGGCAAAGAGTTAACTCTTTGCCAACCAAATTCTCCCCCGCTCACAGTTGTACCAAATTTTCTTGGTATTTTTTACTTGTATGATGGGGATATTTCAAAGTTCACTATCTATTCACCTCAGAACTCATTCTATTCAAATAAAGTCCTATTATTATTGTAATCCAAGTCCTTCTGATCAATTATAAGGAAATCATATTTGTGTATACATATACAGAACTATTGCTGTTCAATTATAGATGATAAGCATGTTCAGTGCTCATTTATACTACTCTTGTACCAGCCTAGCTGTAACTCTTTGTTTACCAAATTTCCCAAATTTATTATTGTAATCCGAGTCCTTCTGATCAGTTATAAGGAACTAATCATTCAGCAGCTTACAATAGGATCAAAGTGGCATGAGAGCTACTGTGAGCAGTTTAAAGTAGGCAAAGAGTTAACAATCTGTCTACATTTACCTAACCCCTCTGCATGATCAGGGTGTGAGGTAAGGGCTATTTTTTAAGCAGAGTTTAACAGGTTTGAATTGTTTTCCTTCTCCTAAACTGGTTGTCTAATACCTGGAGGGAGAATAATTGGATGCATACCTTTCTCAAGGGTATTAGTGCTATGTGAAATGCAAACAGCCTTGTCCAGAATTTGAACTCTGGTTGCTTTGAAGTCCATTTCCTACGACTCTAGCAAATATACGTTTTTTTTTTTTTTTTTTTTTTTTGTGTTGGGGGGGGGGGGTTACTTTAAGGGCCTGTTTAGCTCAGTCGGTAGAGCGTTCGGTTAGAAACCACAAGGTTCCTAGTTCGATACCGGTCCTCGCCAACTCAGCGTATGAGTAGCACAGGGATCTGTGCGGTAAAGTAAGAGAGCTGATAGTAGGTGTGGCGCTCACCTCAGACGTCAAAAACAATCTCCTTGGTCTAGCGCTATTGAAAAGGGGATAGACTGACTCGCTGATACCGACTTTAGGCTGCCCCGATGACTTTACTTACTTTAAAATGGGTATGTCAAACTGAGTAGCCACCTAGGACCACCTGGATTACATATGTATGTCATGAGGGCTGCATGGATTACATATGTATGTCATGAGGGCTGCACAAGACAACTAGTTAAACAAAATACTCAAAGTGTTTTAATAAAATTTATTGCTCAATTTTTTTTTATTGCCTAACTCTTAACATCCTGTTGAGATTTTTCTAAGTCCAGAGCATTCCTATAAGGATATATAAAAAAATAAAAAATTGCTAAAAATGACCTTTGCATCTAAATTTACCTATTATTTCCCTTAAATCAAAGATTTCTACATATGTTTAATATCAAATTTAAACAAGGGGCTATTGTTTGGGGCTGATTAGTTAAAACGAATCTGACTTCCAGCCGGGTGGAATGAAGTGGTATAAGACTTTAAGAGTTAAAAAGCACAAGCGAATGTTTTACAAGCATTAATGAATGTAAATTAATGAAGTTGAATGACAAAAAATGAAATTGTAAGACACATACACATATATTTACAGTTTGCAATCGTAACAAATCCATTATGTATAAAACTGTCATGACAGTTTAAAAAAATAAAATCTATTAGTACCTATTCAATCATTCTTATTTTTTGTCGTGAAGCTTGACACCTCTTGGTATGTCTGGTTTTAATGTCTGTGTAGTTCCGACTTTGATCAAAGAGGATAAGATCTGTCAGCATTGTTATATAAAAAGTTTTTGTAAATTTTTAAATAAAAATAACTGTTCACTCTCACACATAGGTAGGACCAAACATTGCCATGATCCTTGATTTAAAAAAAATCTATTTTTTTAAAAACTTTTTGGGGGTATGAAAAGAAATTAGGTCTCCTCCTCACTCGAAGATTCTTTGCTTTGAGTGCAGAATCCTTTTTATACAGAAGTCTGCTGTTTCTTAACACATTACACCGTCATGAGAGCGCAACCTGCTTGCGGGCCCACACCTGTGCTTGCTGAGGGCCACATGCAGAGCATGCCTGCTTTAAGTCAGCTGAAGCAGAGGCTTAAGTTTGAACTTTATTAGTCAAACCTTTTTTTTCTTCTCTTTAGTGTGGAAATCCCTAACACAAATATGTGCTAGAAGGTGGTGGCTGAGGGTCTTAATGTCTTTAGTATGACGTTAAACTCTATCTGATGGTGTAGTTCCAATTCTAGAGCTCTGGGGATATGGAGTACCCCTTCATCACCATTACTCCCAGATCCACTCTGAGGTCTTAATATCCTGGGTATGATGTTAAACTCTATCTGATGGTGAAGTTCCAATTCTGGATCTCTGGGGATGCGGAGTACCCATTCATCACCATCACAAGGTTCACTCTGACCCGGAGTGATAATATCTGTTAGGGCCTTATTTATGGGTTAAATAGAAAAACATGAGTTTAAAAAAAAAAAAAAATGAGTTTAGAAAAAAATTGAGTTTAAAAGAATGATTGAATACCTATCAAGAATGAATAAAACAAAAACATCTTAAGCATAAAATAACCCCATGGTTGGATATGCCATAAAACCCAACCAACCAACCCTAGCAAAAAGCTACCCCCCCCCCTTCTTTTTTTTCTGTCGAGAATACTGTTTAGAGAAATGATCTTTAGAAAGGCTGGAGAAAGTTTTTTTCTCTTTTTAGTCTGGCCTAAAGCCACTAGACACTTTCAGTATTTAAGTTGATAGATTCTTTAGCTTTCTTTAGGTTAAGGCTTATGGGCCTATTCAGTAAAGTCTAAGTGGTGCAGCTATACAGTAGTACTGACAGGCCTACAGCTTGGAGAAATTCCCTTTGTATATTATCAATGAGGTCAGATTGTGGCGATCAGTGGTGGAGATTGACGTTCAAAACAGAAGTGGTTGATATGCACAACCTCAGTATTTCAAGTAGTTACTACTTAAAAGTACAGGGTGTGGCAAAATGGTCTGATACATCTGTTGTGGGTAACGTGCTGGGCTGTCCCAACCCTATTGCCCTTATGGCAACTCCTAACTCTTTTTATCATATAGGTGCTAGTAGGCATCCTGAGTATAACATTAAACTCTATCTTATGGTGAAGTTCCAATTCTGGTGCTCTGGGGAATGGAATCCCTCATTCATCACCATTACTCCCAGGTCCACTTTGACTTAGAGTGGTAGTATCTGCTAGGATCCTATCTATGGATAAAGTTAATTTTACTTTACTCCATATTTTGTTCTGGAATATGCAAAAACCAAACAAATACATGATTGACGAACTTAATACTTTTAACAATGTGAAAAATCCTTTTCCAATCCATCAGGAGAGGGGTGTCCATGTTGCTTTGTAGCTAACGTACTGGACTGTGACATAGTAAGTTACTGTATTTTTTGGACTATAAGGCGCACTTAAAATCCTTATATTTGCTAAAAAATCGGCAGTGCGCCCTTAATCCGGTGAGCCTTATGTATGAATCCTGGTTTTGCTTAGGCCTTGTGACCTTGAACAGCAATGAGACTGACTCAGAAGATGACGAAAGGGATTCAGGTTTAGTTCATGCCGTCATTGCCCAACTGTTAAACTCCGACATCGAAAATGAAGAATTTGATGGATTTGTAGAAGAGGAACGATTGAAAAAGTGAGCGTATTTTTCTGTTCTTTGTGTGTTACAAGTGAACAATATTTATAGTTATTTTTAGTGACTTGAATAAATCTGACCTATCCAACTGCTTTGTTCTGCTTTATGCGCCTTATACTCCGATGCGCCTTATATATGAAAATAGATCCGTTCACTGATACTGCGTCTTATCGTCCGAAAAATACGATAGTTTCAAACTCCAGTTGTGCTATTATGTTCCCTTTGAGACTAATACCACTACTGTTCTTCTACAAGGATGGTTTTTGTGTCACATCCTCTGCATAAGGATGACACAAATGGAGTTTAACAGGTTTGAATTCAGTTTTCCATCTTCTAGACGGGTTGCCTAATCAAGGTGAAAGACCCCACTATTTTACCCATAGTTGGATTCATAACATTTTCAAAGGTATTAGTGCTATGTGAAATGCAGACAGCCTCATCCAGAATTTGAAATTGTCTCGATGTGTATATTTCTTATGATGATAACCATAACAACACGCACCTCCATAAAGTAATTTTGTATATTTGCAACGATAAAACTTTAAAAAAAAAACCAAAATGGCTTGGTAGTGAAAGTGTTAAAAATTAAGCTTATCTCTAAAAAAAAAAAAAAAAAAGTCTAGCAAAACAAAGATTTTTTTTTTATCTTATAATGGAGATTCAGTGTCTTTCTGCCTGTAACCGAAACTACATCACTGCTTACATCACAATACTCTCAGTAATTGCGTTAGTTTATCAATGAGTATTTTATTAATAGTCAAAATCATTGATACATAGGATAAATCTTATTTATTAACGAGGTTTCTATGAAAATCTGAGTTAGATTTGCCTCAAAACAGTCCATGTTATTAGTGCGTTTAAAATCCTGCAATGTATCTTATAGATTAGTAAGAAATAAAGGTTTACATAATGTATGGTATAGTTAATTTGCATACTGGTTTTAAGAAATTCTTACTTGGTGTTATTGATCTGTAATATTGTTTTATTCTTTTAAAGTATTAAAATCAATCTTTATGAATGATTTTATATAGAAACCAATTAAAATATAATTGAAATAAGTGTAATCTTTTTATATGCATTTTTATTTGATTTTGTTAATCTTTCTACTTTAATATATTTCATTGCATTAGAATTTATGGGCCGGATTAGCTGAGTTGGTAGAGCGTTCGGCTAGAAACCAAAAGGATCCTAATTCGATACCGGTCCTCGCACACTCAGCGTATGAGTAGCACAGGGATCTGTGTGGTAAAGTAAGGAGCTGATGGTAGGTGTGGCGCCCACCTCAGATGCTAAAATAATCTCTTTGGTCTAGCGCTATTGAAAAGGGGATAGACTCCCTCGCTGACTGGCTGATACCGACTTTAGGCCGCCCCGTCAACTTTACTTACATTAGAATTTAGATATTTACACCCGGAGGGTTCATATTCTTGCTAGTTTTTATATTTATTGCTAAACAATTTCAATCCAACATATGTTGAAAGGGTTAAGGACCTCCAAAAAGAATGAAAAAAAAAAAAAGAAAAGTTGTCCCTTTCTTGGTTGTGCTAAGAACTTTTCAGCCCCTCCCCAGATTAATAAATAGTATTAACTCAGTTATAAGAAAAAGTTGGAAGAGTAGCCTATTGTCTGTATCAGCTGGACAGCAAGGGAGTCTAACCCCTTTTGGTTAGCACAAGACCAAGGATTTTTTTCTTTACTTTTTTTCTTGAGGTGGAGCGCCACATCTACTGTAAGTTCCCCACATCCTACCACACAGATCAGAATACCAAATCTATGCTACTCATGCGCTGAGGAACCAGGAACTTTGTGATTCCTAGGCGTGTGTTCTATTGACGGAGTTAAACCAGACCCTGAAATCATATCTGTATATAAATTATTTATATTCCCTCTGCACAAGTAGGATGTGACACAAGATAAATTTCTTAAGCAAAGTTTAACCGGTTTGAATTAAGTTTTACTTCCAGACTAATTAGCTAGCCAAGGTTAACGAACCCAGTCTGCCCTACTATTTACTCATAGCTGGAGAGAGAGTAGTTGGATACATACCTTTCCCAATGGTATTAGCGCTATGCGAAATGCAAACAGCCTCATACAGGATTTGAACTCTGGTTAACAAGTCCATTTCCTACGACTAACCATTACACCACACGCCTCCTTCACTTTATAAGTTGCTCAGCTGTGCACATGTCTAGTCAGTAATCTAGACGTCTAGATATCATCCCTTTATCAAAATGAATTGCTCGGCTGTGCACATCTTTATTTAAACTTTAAGATTAATCATCGTCGGGGTGGCCTAAAGTTGCTATCAGCTAGACATCAAGAGAGACTATCCCCTTTCACACTAGCGCTAGATCAAGGAGATTGTTTCTCTGCCTTAGGTGGAGTGCCCCACCTACCATTAGCTCTTCACTTTATCGCACAGATCCCTGTGCTACTCATAAGCTGAGTTGGCAAGAGCTGGTATCGAACCAGGAACCTTATGGTTCCTAGTCAGACACTCTACCAACTGAGCTAAACCAGCGCCGATTAAAATTAATAAAATATCTAAAAAGATTCAGTCTCAATACTTTTTGATCACATATCCATATATTACTCATTTTAAAACCTACAAAGGTATTAGCATATGTGAAATGCAAACAGCCTCATCCAGGATTTGAACTTGGTTAACAAGTCCATTTCCTATGACTAACCACGTGCCTCCTTCACTTTATTTATAAGTTGCTCAGCCTGTGTTTTCATTTAAACTTTAAAATTAATAAAATATCTAAAAAGATTCAGTCTCAATACTTTTTGATCACATATCCATTTATTATTCATTTAAAACCTACTTATTACTTACACTTAGAAAAGCTTATATTTAATTTCCTTACATGCAAATTATTAAGCTAAATATTAACAACTTACAAGATGAAAAATTAAAACAATGACAAGTGCTCTAATTAACTTAATGTGAACGATAGGAGAAAAAAAAAGTATTTATCACTCAAGGTTAATTTAAAGAGCAATTATCAAATCTAAATAAATTAATAAATGCTTAGGTTTTTAAAGATAGTTTTGGTTTGGTTTATTTGTTTAACGGCATATCAACTCATGATGGGTTATTTAATGTTGAAACGTTTGGTTTTAATCCTAATGAAAAAAAAATGTATATTTATAACTCCAGGCTAATTCAAAAAGTAATTATCAAATCTAGGTTATTAATAAATGCTTCCATTCTTAAAGATTAGTTTAGTTTATTTAACGGCATATCAAATCCTGAGGGGTTATTTATTTAATGTTGAAATGTTTGATTTTAACCCTAATTATTTCTGCAATATTTCATAGCATTTTTTTTTTTTTTTAATTGCACTTTGTTTATCATTTGTTTGCACACAGTTTGAGGTGCATGGTGTAATGGTTGGTTATAGGAAATGGACTTGGGTGGGGATTTAGAACGACTGCACCTCTGTAGGGGGTAAAACCTCTACCCCCAAATGGAGCCACCTGTTGGCCATGGGTGACGACCCGTGATACTTAAGGATGGAATCCTGGTGGATGAGCAGCCCATGACGCGCAACACTCCTCTTAGGCCCTTATTTAGGCTAGACATGCAGTTGGAGAGGCCCCCCTCCAATCAATCAGCTGGTCACGTCAAGCCCTAGCACCTATATGATTGTCCTGACCCAATTGCACTTATGGCAAGCCTCAATACTTTTTATCATATGGGTGCTAGAAGGTGGTGGCTGAGGGTCTTTATGTCCTGGGAATGACGTTAAACTCTGTCTGATGGTGAGGTTCCAGTTCTGGAGGTCTGGAGAATGTCGAGCGACCCTTTATCACCATTTCCTCTTAGTTTACTTTGACCTGGAGAAGTAGTACTTGTTAGGGTTCCCATCTATGGATTAAATTTAAGAATGAATTTATTTCTAAACTTTGTCACCATTAAATGACCCATTGATATGCCATGAAACAAAACAAACAACAAGATTTGATCAATTGTTATACACAGATTTATTGAAATAGGAGTTGTCATTTTGATTGTTATAGTCCCAATATTTTATCAGGTTTATTTGTCATATTTGGTAATGGCTTTTTAAAATTTTGAACCAAATACTTTATTTAATCCAGAAGGATAGCCATTCCTCATTATCATTTTGAGATATGAAAATAAAAATATCGTCTCTAGAAAGAATAAGAACTTTATATCTTATTTACAGTCCTGGTCGCAATTATTGGCATTCATGAAATTTCGGTACATAAAATAGAATATCTCCTGAGAAAACCAAAAAAACTAATATAGTGAAAACAGCTTTAGTCTATCTATCTATCTATAGTCCTGGTTGCAATTATTGGTACCCATGAAGTTTTAGTACATAATGTAGAATATCTGAGGGGAAAAAAAGATGAATCTAGGGAAACAACTTTGATCTATCTGTTCAAGTCTATCTATATGTCTATCTATAGTCACACAAAGATACTGATAGTTACAAGTCCTGTGTCCCTGGCGCACAAAAATCTAAAAATATGCAGTAGAATCATATCCATGTGTCCCAGTGTTTTTCTTTTTCTTTCCTCACTATTTCAAGTTAAATGTAAAAGCATTTCAATAGTTTCTTAGAAAGGAATTACACAAGATAAGTTACAAGGTAGGAGTTAGATGGCTTTACTTGAGACCCATAAATCTTCCTGGGGACTCATTCAAGCAAATATATGCATCCCAGGACGCACTAAATCAAAAAGTTATCAGCATCACTGGTCCCGGTCACAATTATTGGGACCCATGAAATTTCAGTACAAAAATTTAAAAAAAAAAATTGTGAAACAACTTATCTCTATTGACAACTCTTGATAAAGAGCAGCAAATAATAAAACAACAAATTTATATAAATTTGATTATTTTCTGTTTATTTCTGAAGATTACAGCAAAAAAAATGACAGCGTGCCAATAATGGTGACTAAAACTGTAGGAATCATTATTATTGATTTTTGACTATTTTATTTCTCAATTTTTAGTTACTTTGCATTTTTGTAGCAAAAACTCTTTCGTATCATTTCTACAACACCAGTAGTCGTAATTGGAAAAAAATAAAGTAATAAAACATAAGTTATCAACAAGACTAAAATAGGTTATTTCCTATAAGTCTAACATAAACAAAGGGGAATCACTCTTGACTGATAGATTATTTATTTATTTATTGATCTACTAGGAAAAAAGAAGTTAGGGTTAGTTTAATGGGAAAATAAATAATTTATCAGTCAAGATTGGTTCCCCTTTGTTTATGTTAGTTATAGAAATAACCATTTAATGTATAAAAGCATAATAAAAAACAATATAATGAATTATGTGCTGTAATGTTTTAATGTTAATTTTCTATGAATAATGATTTTTTTTTTTTTTTTTTTTTTTTGCATAATGAACTTAAATATAAAAATGACGAGTTTAGGGTTAGTTTAATGGGAAAATAAATAATTTATCAGTCGAGTGGTTCCCCTCTGTTTATGTTAGACTTATAGGAAATATTCCTAAAATATGTCATTTTTTTTTTTTTTTTTTCTGAGGGCAGCTTGGTTATCCATACCAGCTGCTTGACCTCTATTTTACTATACACCATAAGCCCATTATTTTGGGTTGAATAATTTCTTTGACTATACTCTATATTTTAGCTCAGTCAGTATACCATCCGCATAGAAACCACAAGGTTCCATGTTCAGTACAGGCCTTCGCTAGCTAGGTGCATAAGTAGCACATCTTGGGTAATCTGATCTGTGTAGTAAAGTGGGGAGCTGACGTTAGGTATGGCGCTCCATCTCAGACGTAAAAAACAATCTTTCTGGTCTAGCGCTAGTGAAAAACAAAGGGCCGGGTTAGCTCAGTCGGTAGAGTGTTCGGCTAGAAACCACAAGGTTCCTAGTTCGATACCGGTCCTCGCCAACTCAGCATATGAATAGCACAGGGATCTCTGCGGTAAAGTAAGGAGCTGACGGTAGGTGTGGCACTCCACCTCAGACGCAAAAACTATCTCCTTGGTCTAGCGCTATTGAAAAGGGGATAGACTCCCTCGCTGTCTGGCTGATACCGACATTAGGCAGCCCTTTACTTACCTTTTACATTATAATTGAGAAATATCAAAATTTGTTAGTCTGGATTTTCTTTTTGTTAAAATACTTCATGAATCATTGTCATGCTAGCAGCCTGGTATCCATGGCAATCTCTCGGCAACCGTCCCTATCATTCATTACACTCGGGAGGTCCTCTGGGCAGCATCAAGTATCTGTGCAGAGCTGGTCAATATAGGTCTCTTTGCTGGGCAGCACACACTGGCATGCCATTGTGTTGGTTTTCATAGGAGAATGTCACTTATGAGTTTGTCCCTGCTTCTCCAGCAAGTACCCAGCATATCTTGTTCATCTCGCTAGGGTAGTCTGTTTGATAGGGGGCAAGTGACTATACAACTGCTTTTTTGTAGGGTGTTGTTACTATGATTTGTTTAATATCACGCAGCATTCTTGTGTGGCTATAACCTAAGCTTATTCTCTAGGTACTTCATTAGAGTCCAAGTGGTGCAGCCATACAGTAGCACTGCTACAACTTCTAATATTAAAGGTAAATTATGGCATTATATTTGTCAAGTTTAAAATAGCTGAAAATCTCATTTCTATTACATCATCATACCGCCAGCTGGGGCTGTAGAATATGTTGACTGCACCTCTGCAGAAGGGTAACCCCTCCTCACTCCTATTTCCACTCAATGTAACCACCTGTTATCCATAGGTGGTGACCTGAAATGCCCAAGGAAGGGATACTGGTGACTGTGACCTGGATACTAAGGGGTCAAGTGACATGCAACAGACCACTTAGTCCCTTACTTGGGTTAGATGGGCTGGTCGTGTCGCAATCCTAACACCTGCTTATGGTGGAGGGGTTAGGTAAATACATCAGCAATTTTATCCTCTCTATATCTTATTATAATGGAGATTGTGTGTTTTTCTGTCTGTAACCGAAACTATATTCCTACTCAAGTCACAATTCTCTTAGTTATAGACATCACATTCTCCATGATTTTATTTTTATTTAACCTCAATTATTAATAAAATTGTATTACATTATTAATACTGTTAACTATGTCTACATATTGACAACATGCAATTATATTTATATGTACAACAAAATAGCGGTTTACAGTGTAAACGGGAAGGCTAATTTGCATATTAATATTAAAAAATCGAATTTAATAAGTATGTGCTTAGTATTATTGATTTCTAACTGTTTGGTTTTATTTTAATGAATATAAGCAAAAATCTCTTCAATGAATCTTAAATGAAATCCATTAACAAGATAAAATAACTCATTTTATTCTTTACTTCCTCTTATAACTAAATACTTAAATTAGAAAAAATAACAATGAAAGACGAGAGTGATGGAAGAGTAAGTTTTAGTTGTTCCATTTTTTATTATACTCCCTCTGTTTCAAATCTTTTATTATACCCCTCTGTTTCAAATCTTTTTATCTGTATTCTTATTTAGTTTCATTAGCCTTTCTAATTTAATACAATATTTTATTACATTAAAACTTAAATACTTGCACCCGGAGGGTGCATATATTTGTTAGTAGTAGATAATTCTGGTTACAGAAGAACTTACACTCATTGGGAGGCATGTGGTATAATGGTTTGAGTCATAGGAAATGGACTCGTCAACCCGAGTTCAAATCCCAGACGAGCTGTTTGCATTCAACATAGTATTAACTTTTAACATCCTGTTGAGAATTCCAGAGCCTCATTTGCATAATGATTTATAAAAAAAAGGCCTCTTTATTTAAAGTTAACCTGAGAGATTTCCCTTAAAATAAAGACCTTTTTAAATATGTTTAATATTACATTTAAACAAAGGCTGTTTAGGGCAGATTAGAAAAACAAATGTGACTTCTGACAGGGCAGACTGGGTTCTTTAACTTTGGCTAGGTAATCAGTCTAGGAGAAGGAAAACTCTGAATTCAAACCTGTTAAACTCCACTTGAAATTGACCCTGTGTTGCATCCTGCTCATGCAGGGGGGGGGGTTATATATCATAGAATTTTCTAATGTATAATATTGGATATTTTTTTGAGAAACTTGTGATTTATGACATTTATATACAGTGGGAACATAATTGATTCCAAAATTATATTCGAGCACCAATTTGTTTGTCGCCCTGTCGGTGGGGTGTTAGAATACACTGACTGCACCTCTGCAGAGGGGTAAGACTCCCCCAATGGGGCTACCTGTTGGCCGTGGGTGGCAACCCGTTATACTTCAGGACGGAATCCTTGTGGATGAGCAGTCCATGACATGGAACACTCCACTTTGGCCCTTTCTTGGGCTAGACGGGCGGTCAGAGAGGCTCCCTCCGATCAATCAGCTGGTCACGTCAAGCCCTAGCACCTATATGATTGTCCCAAATATTGCCTTTATAGCAAGCCCCAACCCTTTTTATCATATGGGTACTAGAAGGCGGTGGCTGGGGGTTTACATGTCCTAGAGATTACGTTAAACTTATCTGATGGTGAGGTTCCAGTTCTGGAGGTTTGGGGAATGTGGAGCACCCCTTCATCACCATTGCTCTCTGGTCCACTCTGACCCGGAGTGGTAGTACCTGTTAGGGTCCCATCTATGGGTAAAATAGAAAAACATGAGTTTATAAACAAAATGGTATTATCCATTTAAGAATTGATTTATTTCAAAACTTTATCGGCATTAAATGACCCACTGAGGTTGATATGCCGTAAAACAAAACAAACCAAACCAAATTATTTATTTATAATACTCTATATGTAAAAATATATACACAAAATCTTTATGTACATTTGAGTTCTCAATTTTAGTTGAATCCTATCACGGAAACACTTGATACCATTCACACACACACACATTTTGTTACCCCCCCCCCCCAAAAAAAAAAAATTATAACCTATACATATATAAAGGACAGTTGGTGTGTATGTATGTCCGGATGAAACTATGAAAATAAAACAACAGCAAATTAAATATGTATAAACATTAAATATCACCAGTTCTTGCTTTTTGTGCAAAAATTATGAAGATTTGATTTAAATTTGAAGATATTTAAAAATCAAAATATACATAAAAAATAGCAATTGAAATTCCACTTAAAAATGTCCAGCATTTGTAAATCTCAAAAGTAAACAAATCAATACACTAGGGTTTCCCTCTCTCTACCCAGGCAATCCTGGGTAGCTGCTTCTAGTAATAATATAAAAATAAAATAATAAAAAAATTAATATTTATCTTTCTTGTGTGCATACGTTCAGCATCAAAGTAGCTTTTTATTCATTTATTTACTTACTTATTTATTTTGTCTTTCTCTACAAATTTGTGGAAAAACCTGTTTCATACAGAGCAGAACAAATTTTATGTGGATTTGTAAAACCTCAGAATATCTGTTAAGAAAAGTCTATATTTAAATCAAGTTTTGAAAAATGCCTTGATACTTTCTATTTCTGTTATATAGACAAAAAAAAATCTGGGTTGGAAACCGAACTGATTACTGGCAGTGTACTTAGTATAAATAATGCTTGTTTAGATCAGTCGGTAGAGCTTCTGCCTAGGAACTTCAAAGTTCCAGGTTCAATACCAGCTCTTGCCAATTCAGCTTATGAGTAGCAGAGCTTTGCATCATTTTTCACTCTCACTCAAAATTTTTCAACACACACGCATGCACTCACTCACTCATAATATATATATATTATATATATATATATATATATATATATTAGTGTTTGTGCTTATTGTCATAGATGAGGCTTGTTGCATTTTTACAAAGCGCTTTCACTCTCACACACACATACATACATACATCCCATCTATGGGTTAAATAGAAAAATGTATTTATAAAAAAATTGTATTATCCATTAAGAATTGATTTATTTCAAAACTTTATCGGCATTAAATGACCCACTGAGGTTGATATGCCATAAAACCAAAACCAAACACACATACACACATACATACATACATGCACTCACTCACTCAATCACACACACACACACACACATATATATATATATTTATTTATTAGTGTTTGTGCTTATTGTCATAGAAAATGGACCTGGATGAGGCTTGTTGCATTTTTACATAGCGCTTATACTCTTGGGAAAGGTATGAATCTGACTATACTCTATCCAGCTATGGGAAAATAGTAGGGCAGAATGGGCTCTTTACCCTTGGTATGGCAACCGGTTTAGGAGGAGAATTCTGAATTCACATTTGTTAAACTGTTTTAAAAATTAACCTTGTTTGCAGGGTTTGGTTGAATATATAAATGGAAATAAATCTGATGGTATGTAAGTACATAAAAAATGAAAAAACAGTATCTGTTCAGAGCTGGTCAATATAGGTCTCTTTGCTGGGCACCTCACACTGGCATGCCCATGTGCTGGTTTTCATAGGAGAATGTCACTTATGAGTTTGTCCCTGCTTCTCCAGCAAGTACCCAGCATATCTTGTTCATCTCACTAGGGTAGTCTGTTTGATAGGGGGCAAGTGACTATACAACTGCTTTTTTTATAGGGTGTTGTTACTATGATTTGTTTAATATCACGCAGCATTCTTGTGCGGCTATAACCTAAGCTTATTCTCTAGGTACCTCATTAGAGTCCAAGTGGTGCAGCCATACAGTAGCACTGCTACAACTTCTAATATTAAAGGTAAATTATGGCATTATATTTGTCAAGTTTAAAATAGCTGAAAATCCCATTTCTATTACATCATCATACCGCCAGCTGGGGCTGTAGAATATGTTGACTGCACCTCTGCAGAAGGGTAACCCCTCCCCAAGTATTCAAATATATTACTATGACTTCGGCTCCTATTCCTGTGTGTATTAGAGATGGGTGGTTTAACCAACAAACTGATTTTTTTCTAGTTTCATCTGCACACTGGGAACCCCACCAAGATTATGAAAACGAAATTGGTATAGTGCTGCTACTACTACTACTACTACTACTACTCATCATCATCATCATCATCATCAACCATTTCCAAGGAAACACAGTTGAAAAAAAACTTTCAGATTTTGATAAAATTAAATTCTATCAACATTTTGTATGATTGTAAGAGGAAAAAAATTGAACAATATGCTAAACTGGTCCTTTTCTCTAACAGTATGTTGCTACAGAGTTCAGGTCCCGTATGAGAGCTCAATGTTTAATTTTAATAAACAGAGCAAATTAATTTGTGAATAAAAAGGCCTTAAATAGGTATTTAAGACCTTTTTGTTCACACACACACACACACACACACACACACACACACACACACACACACACACACACACACACACACACACACACACACACACACACACACACACACACACATATATATATATATATATATATTATATATAATATAAGTAATCTGCAGACGCGCATTTCGGGGGTTTCACCCCTCATCAGTACAGCTAGACTTATATATATATATATATATAATATTATATATATATATATATATTACCAACTCGTCTGCATTAACAGGATGTGACACAAGGTCAATTTCTTAAGCAGAATTTAACAGGTTTGAATTCCGTTTTCCTCCTAAACTGGTTACCTAGCCAAGGTTAAAGAGCCCAGTCTGTTCTATTTACCCATGGCTGGAGGGAGAGTAGTTGGTTGCATACCTTTCCCAAGGGTATTAGCGGTATGCGAAATGCAAACAGCCTCGTCCAGGATAAACTGTAATACAACATATTATAGCATATTTGAAATAGGACAAGAATTGAATAGATTTACTGTTTGTTTGTTACTGTGGAAATTTATTTTAAATAAAAGGGTCATTCAGTGGAACATGAAAGGATTAATCACATGATTTCCTTGAAAAGGAGCAACTGCAGTGCTTCCTATTGACAACTCCCTATGTAATATTTACATTATCAATTGAATGACCCCCTGTATATATAAGAAAAAGGCTCAACTGTAAACAGTGCTTCCTATTGCTAACTCTTTAGGCAAAGTTCATCTTATTTATTGAATGACCCTTGTATATATAAAAAAAGGCTCAACTGTAAACAGTGCTTCCTATTACTAACTCTTTAGGCAAAGTTCATCTTATTTATTGAATGACCCTTGTATATATAAAGAAAAAGGCTCAACTGTAAACAGTGCTTCCTATTGCTAACTCTTTAGGCAAAGTTCATCTTATTTATTGAATGACCCTTGTATATATAAAGAAAAGGCTCAACTGTAAACAGTGCTTCCTATTGCTAACTCTTTAGGCAAAGTTCATCTTATTTATTGAATGACCCTGTATATATAAAGAAAAAGGCTCAACTGTAAACAGTGCTTCCTATTGCTAACTCTTTAGGCAAAGTTCATCTTATTTATTGAATGACCCTTGTATATATAAAGAAAAATGCTCAACTGTAAACAGTGCTTCCTATTACTAACTCTTTAGGCAAAGTTCATCTTATTTATTGAATGACCCTTGTATATATAAAGAAAAAGGCTCAACTGTAAACAGTGCTTCCTATTACCAACTCCTTATGCAAATTCACCTTATTTATTGAATGGCCCTCTTGTATTATCAAAGCATGAATCAGGTTACTATATAGAGCTTTATATCAGAACAAGATCCTTTAAAATTTATTTTAAATTCAGTTAAAATAAACTCTAGTCTAAGCTTGTAACTAGATGGAGAGAAAAAGAGAAAACCTCCCTCTAAAAATAACTAAACACCTTCTGTAACTGTTTCACTTAGTTGAAATATTTGTTTTCAAGATAAAATATTCTTTTTATTGTGAAAGTAATGAATACTTATAGTTTTGTCTTGGTGTGATTTTCTTTTGTGGTCGACACTGGGCAATCTGACATTTTCTAAATAATACTTGCCTCGTCTCTTGTACTTTTTTTTCTATGTTGATTGTTTTTAGATTTTTTTTTTTTCATGAATGTTTTCCCTTATTTTGTTATTATACTTGTTATTTTCTATACACCATAAGCCTATTATTTTGGTTTGAATTATATTTTTGAGGTTAAACTTGCAAATCGTCATCAAAATTAAAACTGAAACTTATTTGGTGGTGATCCATGACAGTTTAACTACAGTGTATACATTTTTAATTATAATTTATATTAAAATTAAATATAACTTTTTTGCGAATTGGATTATGGTTTAGGGGGTTGGGGGATTATGGTTGTTTTTAATTATATATTGCTTAAAAAGAAAACAAAAAAACGCAAATTACTATATATTTAATTAACCATTGAAATTAATTATTGAATCCAACAGTAGACACATTAGTCTCTGTTGTTTGTGTTAGTATTGCAATGTATAATTTCAACATTAAATGGAAAATTTGAGTCCCAACTAAAGCCATCTAACTCCTACCTTGTAACCTATCCTGTGTAATTTGTTTTTAAGAAACTATTAAAATGTATTACAGTTAGCTTGAAATGGTGGGGGGAAGAACAAAAAAATCCCTGGGGTGCATGGATATGATTTTACTGTGTCCTTTTAGATTTTTGTGCGCCAGGGACACAGGATGCGTACCTATCAGCATCTCTGCTTTTTATTGACTTAATTAGTTCTTCTAATTTATCATGTTTTTACAAGTAGACTGAAGCTTTTGGTTAAGTCATATTAAAATCGCCAGTTCCCACTAGATCACTGAAGTTAAGCAGTGATGAGCCTCTTCAATATTTAGATGGGTGACCATTTAAGCAACAGCAGGTACTGTAAGAAACTGAATATCAAAATGACTTGATTCAGCATTAAATGACCCAAAAGGATTGATATGCTGTAAAACAAAACAACCAAACAACAAACAAACCATAATTGCAAAACAGAAAGCTTTTCGTGCTCATTTTATGTTATGTTGGAATGATGCTGTTCCAGATAGAATTTTCAACCATTTCATAGCAGGATTTTCTATCTGGAACATCATCATTCTGACTTAATATGAAATGAGCTTGAAAAGATTTCTGTACTCATAAAATTTTTTTCAACAAATTCATGGTGTGTACTGGTCTAAGCCATTCAATACCAGGATGGGTCGCCATTTAAGCAACAGCAGGTACTGTAAGAAACCAAATATCAAAATGACTTGATTCGGCATTAAATGACCTGAAAAAGTTTGATATGCTGTAAAACAAAACAACCCACATTGTGTTCTCCTGGAGGGTACCTTATTAGCAGATTGTATATGTAGACACTGGTTGCTGAGAAAGACAGAAGAGACTGATAGTGGTAGCGTGATTGTTTGGAGTTTGCATATGTTAACTAACTTGTCTTCTCCTGGACTTATGGTCAAATCACATTGAAAGCACCAGTCCCCACTAGATCACCAAAGTTAAGCAGTGATTAGCTTGTTCAATACTTAGATGGGTGACCTTTTAAATAACAACAGGTACTATAAGTAAATTAAAGTCGTCAGGGCGGCCTAAAGTCGGTATCAGCCAGATCCCCGTGCTACTCATATGCTGAGTTGGCGAGGACCGGTATCGAACTAGGAACCTTGTGGTTTCTAGCCGAATGCTCTACCGACTGAGCTAACCCGGCCCCTATAAGCAACCTGAATCCTTTGTTTATTAAAAATGACTTTATTAAATGACCTGAAATAGGGTTGATATGCTATAAACAAAAATAACCTGCTAGACCATCAAAGTTAAGCAACAATGAGCTTGTTCAATACTTAGATGGGTGACCTTTAAGTAACAACAGGTTCTGTAAAAAAACGAATATCAAAATGACTTGATTTGGTATTAAATGACCCGAAAAAGGTTGATATGCTGTAAATAAAGTTGGCAGTGGCCTTTTGTTGGCATTAGCTGGATAGCGAGTGAGTCTATCCCCTTTTCGATAGTGCGTTTAACTATAGACTATAAGTCTGATATTTTATCCCCTGGGTAGAGGGATATTTTATCCCCTGGGTAGAGGGGATATAATGAAAATTTAGTCTCACAGATCCATTGATTGTTTTGGTCTTACATTATATTTTAAATCACAAACACAACCAATGACTTTCCCTTTTCTTACTATTCAAATCCTAATTTTTTAAATATTTTTCCAGATATAAATTAAAATCTTCATTATTTTTCCACAAAAAGCAGCTCGGGTCATAGTGAATGTGTGTATATATTTACATTGTCTTTAATTGTTTTATTTTCATAGTTTCCTCCAGGGACACACACACACACACACACACACACACACACACACACACACACATATGTACACAAAACGACTTTTTATACATAGATAGATCGAAGGATAGTTCTATTTGCTCCTTTTTTTGTTTATTTTAGATTTTAATTTTCTTACAGCTCAGACAGTAGAGCATTTGCTTTGGAACCACAAGGTTCCAGGTTCAATACCAGCCCTCTCCAACTCAGCATATGAGTAGCACAGCGATCTGTGTGGTAAAGTTAAGAGCTGATGGTAGGTGTGGTGCTCCACCTCAGACACCTAAAACAATCTCCTTGGTCTAACGCTAGTGAAAAGGGGATAGACTCCTTTGCTGATACCAACTTTAGGTCACCCCAATGACTTTACTTATTACTGTTAATGGACTTTAATTTTATATGGTTGTTTTGATACAAACTTTCATCCTAATAAGATGAAAATGCATTGCTGACTGTTTTTATATGACTTGCATAAATGTTAAGTTATTAATTCTGACTACTTTAAACCACTCGCAGTGACTCTCCTACCACTGCAATCCACTGGCACATGTTTGTTTACACTGAAAAATCCCTATGTGAACACCACTGCCGTTTTTTTGGGGGGGGTTTTGTTTGTGCACCAATCCTGAGACTGGTACTTGATCTCTTTTGAAATTGGGGAAATAGGTTAAAAAAAAATACCAAGAAAATTTGCATGAATTTATTTGTTTTAACTCTTAACATCCTATACCACCTCATACCGCTTGGTCAGAAGTCACATTCGTTTTCTTAATCTGCCACCAATAGCCTTTGTTTAAATGTAATATTTACAAGTCTTTGATTTAAGGAAAATAAAAGTTAACTTTAAATGCAAAGGTCATTTTTAGCCATTTTTTGATAAATCCTTATAGGAATGGGACTCTGGACTTGGAAAATTCTTAACAGGATGTTAAGAGTTAATTTTTATTTTTGAATAACTTTGTATTTTTTGTGTTGTAATGGTTAAAGGAGAGATGTATATATATATATAGATATAGGGAGAGACGATACGATACGAAATACTACTTATCTAACGAAATTCACCTCTACCGTAACACGCGAAGATCTTAATAGAAATAAGGTTGTCATCCTTTGCTCCCTCGCCACTGTTCTTTTATACTCGGTCCGGCCGAGACGTCACAACTCTCGTCTCGCCAGCTACGAGACTTGCCACTATAAATTGTTGCCTCAAGGACACTCCCGAGTTTTACCGCCACAACTAGTCGGACTCGTCACATGTTTTGTTCTTCCGCCCACATGTGCAACATGCCACCCACTGTCTCTTCGATCGACGGACCGTTGTTGGCTCATCACAGGTTCGTGAATTTTGCCCTTCCGTCTCACTACATAGAATAATAAATAACACAGCTTAACGCCTCTACCCCAGCTATGGTTAGTGGAATGAGAACAGGATACCCCCGTCGATTGAATAAAGGGTTAGGTTCAAAGTTCCGTGATGGCTCTTGATTATGTCAGGAAGATTCCCGATTCCGAAAAGAAATACCTGAAGAAGGCCGGAGGGCACATCGTCCGAAACAGATAACAATGAAGATGAGGACAATAGTCCGAATAATGTAGATAGTGCTAATCATCAAACCTCATCTCAAACATTCAGAGAAATAGTAAACTTAATTGGGTTGTGAATTTTAGCAAAAAATGATGGAAGGTATGTAAAAAATAATTAGGGGTAACTGGAAGGTATGTAAAAATAATTAGGGGTCACAAACTTTAGTAAATGTAATGAAGAAGATAGAAAGGAAAATATTTTCGAAAAATATTTTGAAAATAAAAATCTTGTTGGAATGTATTTTTATTGTTCTAAAAAATTCTAGTCAACAAAACTCGAATGTTAGCGAGATATTTGGATGGAAATAAACATGAGCCAGAACAATAGCAAAAATAATGCAGTCAATTACATCACAAAAAATAAGTTGATTAACATTATTAAAAAAAAAAGACCGAGTGTTGAAGAAGGATGTAGAATTTGGTACAGCCATGGGGGGAATTTTGGTGGGCAAATAGTTGAATTTACTAGTCAAACGTCTAATGTTTAACTCTTAACATCCTGTTGAGAATTTTCTAAGTCCAGATCCCCATTTCCATAACAATATATATAAATGGCTAAAAATGGCCTTTTCATTTAAAGTTACCTGTTATTTCCCGTAAATCAAAGACTGCTAAATATGTTTAATATTACATTTAAACAAAGGCTATCGTTTAGGGCAGATTAGGAAAACAAATGTGACTTCTGGCCAGGTTGAATGAAGCGGTAGGATGTTAAGAGTTAAACCAGTCATGGGCAAACTGTAGCCTGGTGGCTCACAGTGCATTGTAATTAGCCTGCTTAAGGTTTCAATTTTTCATTTGTTGAGTTGGTGGGGGTTGGTATTGAACCTGGAACCTTGCGATTCCAAGATGGATGTTAGACTTTTCAAAATCACTTTTGTGTATTATTCTAAGATGTTTGGAAAGTTCTGAAGTTTCAAACTAATTTGCCAAAATAACAAAGTAAAAACAAAAATTTTAAGGGACAGCTGATAATCTTTTTCGAAGGTTCCTGAGTTTAGCAAGAAACTCCTGAAGAAGGCCAGAGGGCACATCAGCTGAAACGTTGTGTATATTACAATATAAAGATGAGGACAATAGTCTGAAAAACTCAAATAATACAAACTCTTCTTTTTAACTTCTATATAAAGGGGACAAAAATCTTTTACTTACAAGCTGATTAGAAACACCAAAAGTTGTTCTGTTGACCAAAAGGAAGTAATACTTTTGTCTACATCCGGTGTGTCCCCTCCCCTAATTCTTTGCACCTGATATATTTTTTGCATAACAACCAATAAGGTTGGTCAGATCAAGCCCTAGCACCTATATATATTTACCAACCTCTCCGTATGAGCAGGATGCGACACAAGGTCAATTTCTTAAGTGGAGTTTAGCAGGTTTGAATTCAGATTTTCCTTCTCCTAGACTGGTTACCTATCCATGGTTAAAGAGCCCAGTCTGCCCTGCTATTTACCCATAGCTGTAGGGAGAATTGGATTCATATGGGGAATTGCACCTATATGATTACCCCAACATGGAAGCGCGTGGTGTAATGGCTAAAGTCATGGGAAATGGACTCGTCGCCCCGAGTTCAAATCCTGGATGTGGTAATTGGATTTCACTTAGTGCTAATACCCTTGGGAAAGATATGAATCCTACTCTCCCTCCAGCTTATGGATAAATAGTAGGGCAGACTGGGGTCTTTAACCTTGCTTAGGCAATTGGTCTAGGAGAAGGAAAACTCTGAATTCAAACCTGTTGAACTCCGCTTAAGAAATTGACCTTGTGTCACATCCTGCTCGTGCTGAAGGGTTGGTAAATATATATATATATATATGATTGCCCCAACCCTTTTGCCCTTATGGCAAGCCCCAACCCTTTTTATCCTATATGTCCTGGGAATGTCATTAAACTTTATCTGATGGTGAAGTTCCAATTATAGAGGTTTGGGGAATGTGAAGCCCCCCCCCCCTTCATCACCATTGCTTTCTGGTCCACTCTAACTTGGAGTGGTAGTACCTGTTAGGGTCCCATGTATGAGTTAAATAGAAAAATGTGTTTATAAAGCAAATTGAGTATCCATTAAGAATGAATTATTTCAAAACTTTCTCGGCATTAAATGACCCACTGATGTTGATATGCCGTAAAACCAAACCAATACGGTTGTGGGATTAATCACAACAAAAAATATCAGTATTAAGTCAATTATAATCTATCAATACATATATAAAGGGCAGTTGTGTGTATGTATGTCCAAATGTAATCTATGCATATATAAAGGGCAGTTGTGTGTATGTATGTCCAAATGTAATCTATGCATATATAAAGGGCAGTTGTGTGTATCTGTATGTCTGGAGGAAACTTTGAAAATAAAACAATTAACGACAAAGTAAATATATATACACATTAACTATTACCAGGGCTTGGTTTTTGAGCAAAAATAATAAAGATTTAATTTATATTCGTGAAGATAATTAAAAAAAATCAAAATCAAATGATAACAGCATGGAAATTTTTTTTTCATTAAATATTTTAGATAGTAGACATTAACATTTCTTTTTAGAGTAGCTGGATCAAGGCAAGGTCTATTTTTTTTTTTTTTTTTTTTTTTTTTCACTTTTCACATAGGGATTTAAATGGGGCATCCCACGAGGCAGTAATAATGGATCTGTGGGACTAACTTAAAAAAATACCCCTCTACCCAGGCAACGCCAGGTAGCCACTCACTTATAAGTGGATAATAGACCTAATTTTGTTTCTAAAAGAATTTTATCTAACATAGTAGTAGTAGTAGTAGTCCTGAGTATGAGTATTAGGTAGCACAAAGCATGTGCTACTATCTTGATTTTTTTTTTTTTTTTTTTTTTTTTTTTAACAATGAATATTCTCAAGGAATCTGCGATTAAGGTGAATCGGTTCTCAAAACCTGATTCCTCCTTTGTTGTTGGCAAATTATAAGTTTAAATCAGTCAATTAAATACCTTTTTGCTCCTACCTGAGTAAATTTCGATTTTTTTTTTTTTTAGATTTATATCTAAAAACTAAATAACTAAAAATTTGCATATGGTTTTTAATTTTGAAAATATATAAATTGCATAATTTTTTAATTTGCATAACTAAGAATTTGCAATTAAGGTGAATCGGTTCTCAAAACCTTGATTCCTTTCTTTGTGTTGGCAAATTATAAGTTTAAATCAGTCAATTAATTAGCTTTTGATTCTACCTGAGTAAATTGGCACAAATCCAGCAAGTTTTTGACCAGGTAAAATACCTTTCTCTTAGATTCTAAGCTTTTTTTTTTTTCTTTTTTTCTTTTTATCTACTTATTTATTTATTTTTTAGGCAATCAAATACTACTTCCTTGATGTTAGCAAAGCAATGCTCACCCTGTCTTCTGGGGCGTTAGAATGCACCTCTGCAGAGGGGTAAAACTTTCCCACATGGGTGGTGACCTGTGAAGCTTAAGGATGGAGTCTTGGTGGATGAGCAGTCCATGACCTGCAAAACTCCACTTAGAACCTTACTTAGGTTAGACGGGCAGTTGGAGAGGCCCCCTCTGATCAATTGGCTGGTCATGTCAAGCCCTAGCACCTATAGGATTGCCCAAACCCTATTGCCCTTATGGCAAGCCCCAACCGTTTTTATCATATGGGTGCTAGAAGGGGGTGGCTGAGGGTCTACATGTCCTGGGAATGATGTTAAACTCTATCGGATGGTGAGGTTCCAGTTTTGGAGATTTGGGGAATGTGGAGCACTCCTTCACCACCATTGCTTCCTGGTCCACTCTGACCCGGAGTGGTAGTACCTGTTAGGGTCCCATCTATGAGTTAAATAGAAAAATATATTTATAAAAAAAAAATGGGGTATCCATTAAAAATGAATTTATTTCAAAACTTTATCGGCATTAAATGACCCACCGAGGTTGATATGCCGTAAAATAAAACAAACCAAACAAAACTTTATTAGCATTAAATGACCCAGTGAGGTTGATATGCCATAAAACAGAACTATTTCTATTCTCCTTATATGTATACTTCATATGATGATGTGAGGAAATGGGAAGGGGTCACTTTATTGAGGGGTTGGGCATTTCTTCCCTATGTGCTGGACTCTGAGTGGGTTCAAATTCTATTTATTATGTTTACTTTAGGACTAATACCCTTGGGAAAGGTATGAACCCCCCCCCCCTCACCAGCTATGGGTTAAATAGTATCACTACTGTTCTTCTTAAAGAATGGTTTTGGCATTAAATAACCCACAAAGGTTGACATGCCATTAAAACAAATAAACCAAACCAAACAATATATATATATATATATATATATTTGTGGAGGCGTATGGTGTAATCGTTAGTTGTAGGAAGTGGACTTGTTGACCGGACTTTTTTTTTTCTTCCAAAGGTATTAGTGAAATGCAACCAGCCTCATCTAGGATTTGAACTTGTATCACCATGACCATTTCCTACGATAACAACCATTACACCGTGGACACTTCCATGTTAGTATTATACTTGGGTGGATAAGCACCACAAAATGATAGATTAGTTTTCATGATTAATTGCAGTGAGCTATTTAAGAAGAAAAACCTTTGTAAAGTGTGTGTGTGTGTATGTATGTATATATGTGTGTGTATGTATGTATGTATATATGTGTGTGTATGTATGTATATGTATGTATATATATATGTGTGTGTATGTATGTATATATATATGTGTGTGTGTATATGTATATATATATGTGTGTGTATGTATGTATATATGTGTGTGTATGTATGTATATATATATGTGTGTGTGTATGTGTATATATATATGTGTGTGTATGTATGTATATATATATGTGTGTACCAGGAGTAAATAATGTGTCTTGTGCTATATGTGGCAAGGTCTGTAAGTCGGCTTCTGGTCTTAAGAGACATATGGTGGTGCATAAGCATCAAATTTTATCATCTGACTCATCCGATTCATCTGAATCATCTCATTCAACAGGGAAGAAGTCTTTTCAATGTCATATTTGCGTCAAACTTTGTAGATCTGCAGCAGGTTTGATGAGTCATTTGAGGGCTCATGCAAGGAAGGGTTCTGGTGGTGGAGTTGTGGGATTGTGAGGGACGGCAATGATCTGTAAAGATTATGCTATTGCCATATGTGTGTGTGAATGTATGTATATATATGTGTGTGTGAATGTATGTATATATATGTGTGTGTGAATGATGCATATAGGTTATCGTGTGTTTTTATTGATATATATATTAGGTGTGTGTGTGTATATATATATATGTGTGTGAATGATGCATATAGGTTATCGTGTGTTTTTATTGATATATATATTAGATGTGTGTGTGTGTGTGTGTGTATATATGTGTGTGAATGATGCATATAGGTTATCGTGTGTTTTTTTGATATATATATTAGATGTGTGTGTGTGGTGTGTGTATATATGTGTGTGTGAATGATGCATATAGGTTATCGTGTGTTTTTATTGATATATATAGTGTGTGTGTGTGTGTGTGTGTGTATATGTGTGTGAATGATGCATATAGGTTATCGTGGTTTTTATTGATATATATATTAGATGTGTTGTGTATATATATATGTGTGTGAATGATGCATATAGGTTATCGTGTGTTTATTGATATATATATAGATGTGTGTGTGTATATATATATGTGTGTGTGAATGATGCATATAGGTTATCGTGTGTTTTTATTGATATATATATTAGATGTGTGTGTGTATATATATGTGTGTGTGAATGATGCATATAGTTATCGTGTGTTTTATTGATATAGATGTGTGTGTGTGTGTGTGTGTGTGTGTCATTAAATACTATAATTAAATTGAGTAACTTTCATATTTTTACTTTGTATTGTGTTCATTAAAAGTGTGCAGAAATATATATTGTACATGAATTGGGTGGGTAGGTTTTAGTTGGTCCCTACATGAATGATGTGGCTTTTGTGGTCTGTCTCACATGAATCTTTTTTTTTTTTTTTTTTTTTTTTCAGCTGAAATACATTTAGTGTAGAATGAATTTCATCATTTATAATAAAAAGTTACTAATTTAATTGAACTATGAAATATTTTTTTTCTTTTTCCCTCTTTATCTATCTCTTTCCCTCTTTATTCTATCTCTCTTTCCCTCTTTATTCTATCTCTCTTTCCCTCTATTCTATCTCTCTTTCCCTCTTTATTCTATCTCTCTTTCCCTCTTTATTCTATCTCTCTTTCCCTCTTTATTCTATCTCTCTATCCCTCTTTATTCTATCTCTCTATCCCTCTTTATTCTATCTCTCTATCCCTCTTATTCTATCTCTCTATCCCTCTTATTCTCTCTATCTCTCTATCTCTCTATCCCTCTTTATTCTATCTCTCTATCCCTCTTTATTCTATCTCTCTATCCCTCTTTATTCTATCTTCTCTATCTCTCTATCCCTCTTTATTCTATCTCTCTATCCCTCTTTATTCTATCTCTCTATCCCTCTTTATTCTATCTCTCTATCCCTCTTTATTCTATCTCTCTATCACTCTTTATTCTATCTCTCTATCACTCTTTATTCTATCTCTCTATCACTCTTATTCTATCTCTCTATCACTCTTTATTCTATCTCTCTATCACTCTTTATTCTATCTCTCTATCACTCTTTATTCTATCTCTCTATCACTCTCTATCACTCTATTCTATCTCTCTATCACTCTTTATTCTATCTCTCTATCACTCTTTATCTTAATTTTTTTGTTGGTTTGTCTAAAATTCATCAAACAAAGCAAGAGTGATATGACGATTCCTTGTTCAGCCACCTTGAACCTTTTTCTTTTCCTTATGGCAAGCCCCAACCCCTTTTTATCATATGGTGCTAGAAGGCAGTGGCTGCGGGTCTACATGTCCTGGGAATGACATTAAACTCTATCTGATGGTGAGGTTCCAGTTTTTGAGGTTTGGGAAATGTGGAGCACTCCTTCATCACCATTGCTCCCTCGTCCACTCTGACCCGGAGTGGTAGTACCTGTTACGGTCCCAATCTATGGGTTAAATAGAAAAACATGAGTTTATAAACAAAATTGTATTATCCATTAAGAATTGATTTATTTCAAAACTTTATCGGCATTAAATGTGACCCACTGAGGTTGATATGCCGTAAAACAAACCAAACAAACTTTTTCTTTTATCTTAAACTAAGGAAGCAAAGTCCCAGACTCCCCATCAGAGGGGTACCCAGACTTCTTTTTATGAAACCTGTAATAACTATAACATTTGTTTTATTATTAAAATAACAGTGATTTACTGGAAATAATTATGTCACTTCATCATATAATACAAACTAAAAAAATATAAAGTTTATTCTTACAGTCAATATAATTTTTCTTCAGAACTTAAATTTTTTTCTCTTTTAATAAATTCATTTTACTTAATTTTTTTATTTAAAAAAAAAATTTCTCATGTACCTAATTTTTTTACTAACTTGTGGGGCCATCTAATCAGAAGTCCCCCAAGCCCAAATCTGGTTGTGTGTGTGTGTGTATATGTATGTATATTTATGTAGATGTGTTTGTGTGGTAATCATAAAAGAATTATTACATAGCGTTAAAATCTTACTGTGAAGCATTTTTTTTCTCTCCTTGTCTTCCTTGCTGTAGTTATGCTGAGTTATGTGCCCCTGATAGGATAGATATAAATAGCTTCCATGTTTGATAGTTTCGTAGTCAGTTAACATTCACATGGTAGCATAGCATAAAGAGAAAAAAAATATAATTGACAAATGAAAAAAAAAAAAAGAAAGATTAACCACTGAATTAATCCAAAAACCCAGAAATAGAAACTTTTGTATACACTGAATAGATTACTTTTAGAATTGTGAATACTTTTCAACTTTATTTGTAGTGACTACGTGTTTTAAAAGTAGAAACAAACCCAAAACAAAACACATTTAAATCAAGTAAAATGTTAGAGAGTTGGTGACTAACTTGCAGTTAAGAATTAGTATCTCAGGAAACAAATTTTTTTTTTTTTTTTTTTTTTTTTTTTTTTTTTTTTCCAAGGTGTTTATAGAATTGAAATTATTAAATTTTTTAGCTCTTACTCTGCGACATTTTTCAGACCAAAAAAAAAAAAAAAAAAAAAATGGCTAGTTTTAAAAACTCTCCAAATTTAGTAATACATAAGTAAAAATATTAAAGTCGTCTGGGCAGCCTAATGTCAGTATCAGACAGGGAAGGAGGGAGTCTATCCCGTTTTCACTAGCGCTAGACCAAGGAGATTATTTCAGCGGCTGAGGTGGAGCACCACACCTACCATCAGCTCCTCACTTTACCGTACAGATCCGTGTATTACTCATACGCTGAGTTGGCGAGGGCCGGTATCGACTGAGCTATACCGGCCCATTAAATACATAATCCTATGAAACATGGGTGAAAGAACAAAAATTTAGGGGAAATTGACCCCCCCCCCCCCCCAAAGTTGATAAAAAAGGGACAAATAACAATAGTCACCTTATCTTTAGATGGCAAAGCTAGTTTGGTTTATTTAATGGTATGAAGTAAAGTTGGCAGAGTGGCCTTTTCTCGGTATCAGTTGATATTCGCTAGCACAAGACCAGGGAGATTGTTTTTGGTGAGGTGGAGCACCATACCTACCACTTTACCTCAGAGATCAGATTATCCAATCTGTGCTACTCATGTGCTGAGTTGATCAGGACCGGTATTGAACCAGGAACCTTGTGATTCCTAGGCGGGTGCAATTAACGCCTTATTTATACTGAAATTTGATTCATTTGTAAACGTTTGATTAAAATCATAACTTAAAACTTTCAATATTTTATTGCAATCATTTGCCCCCCAATTTAAAGGGCAGGACTGGGTTTATTGCCTGGTGCATGAGGCAGCCCCCCCCCCCCCAAGGGGATCAACACACTTTTTGCACCCGCCTCCCATGAGCTTCAGTTCCTGGGTGGTCCCACATTAATAGTGCATTGTGCCTAACCTGTACACATAGGGTATGTGGTAAATATTAATTTTTTTAAAAATTATACCTTCTTAATTTGACTATGATAAATATTTGTTTGCACACACTTATATTGTTTCAAGTATTTCTATCCAATTTAGAATGCACCTTTGCAAAGGGGTAAGACTCCCCCAATGAGGCCACCTGTTGGCCGTGGGTGGCGACCCATGATGCTTAAAGATAGAACCCTGGTCCATGACTTGCAATACTCCACTTTGGACCTTTCTTGGGCTAGATGGGTGGTCGGAGATCAATCGGCTGGTTATGTCAAGCCCTAGCACCTATATGATTTTCCCAACCCTATTGCTCATTTTTATCATATGGATGCTAGAAGGCAGTGGCTGAGGGTCTACATTTCCTGGGAATGACGTTGAACTCTATCTGATGGTGAGGTTCCAGTTTTGGAGGTTTGGGGAATGTGGAGCACCCCTTCATCACCATTGCTCCAGGGTCCACTCTGACACAGAGTGGTAGTACCTGTTAAGGTCCCATCTATGGGTTAAATAGAAAAACGTGTTTATAAAAAACATTGAGTATCCATTAAGAATGAATTTATTTCAAAACTTTATCGGCATTAAATGACCCACTGAGGTTGATATGCCGTAAAACAAACCTATCCAATACTAATAATTTTCCAACAGATTTATTTGACTCTAACAATGGATCAAAATGGACCTGGGAGTAATGGCAATAAAGGGGTATTCCCTGCCCCCCTGAGCTCCAGAACTGTTGCCTCACTACTGCATCAATTTAGTATCATATTCAAAGCCCCATCGACAGGGTGAGGGCAAGCTAGAGAAGCAGCACCAAAAATTCCCAATTTAGGAGTTGTAAACGTATAACCTTAACAAATTGATTATCTAGTTAAATGAACTTGTTCTGAAAGATGAAGTACCAGAGGACATACTTAGCACATACCGAATTTGAAGAATACCAGAGACCAGCCAATATATGTCCATCAAAACCTACATTAATGATTTTGAAAGGTTATACAACAGAGATGCTGATAGTTACGCGCCCTGCGTCCCTGATTCACAAAAATCTAAAAGGACACAGTAAAATCATATCCATGCATCCCAGTGTTTTCTTCTTTTTTTCTTCCCTCACCATTTCAAGATAACTGTGAATACATTTCAATAGTTTCTTAGAAATGAATTACACAGGATAGGTTACAAGGTAGGAGTTAGACGGCTTTGGTTATTTCCCCAGATCATAAATAAAAAAACCTACAATTTAAAAAAACTTTAGTTGGGACCCACAAATTTTCCCCAGGACTCATTCAATGCAAATATGTGCGTCCCAGGACACACTAAATTAAAAAGTAATCAGCATCACTGCAACAAGGTAAAGTGGAGGCTCATGGTATAATGATGTGGTTCCATAACTACTGAATTCAATCTATCCTTGCTAGATGCCCCATACTTGTGACCTTGTCACATCCTACTGTGGCAGAGGGGGTGGGTAAATATCTGCTTCACTTAAAAATTGACCCTGTGTCGCATCCTACTGTGGCAGAGGGGGGTTAAATACCTGCTTCACTTAAAAATTGACCCTGTGTCACATTCCACCCATGGAAGAGGGATTATTACACTACTATATTGAAACACTTGATAAGATAAATTAACAAATATACTTATTGAAAGAGTGCTAAGAAATTCTGTTTTGTTAATAAGGTATGCACTAAACTCTTTGTTTACTTTAAACCACTCACAGCAGCTCTCCCACCACTGAGATTCTACTGTAATCCACTGGCAACAGCTCTTGTACGTATCACTTTTTTTAGACTAAAAAATCATTAAGTGAACACCCCTGGCATATTTTATTTGAATAGAATGAGTTCTAAGGTGAATAGATAGTGAACTTAGAAATATATAGGTAAAAATAATACCAAGAAAATTTTGTTGAACTCAAATTCTTCCACAGACAGGTAGATGGTGGCTCTCCAGCCAGGTCTATTACAAGCTAGCTTCTGCCAGTCCTCCACATCAATAGCAGTGTTCTTCAGAGTGTCCTTGAGGCAGTCCTTAAACCTTAATTTGGATTTGCACTGACAACATTTGCCAGTTGAGATTTCCCCGTGAAATAGTTGTTTTGGGATTCGGCAATCATTCATGCAAACTAGATAACCAGACCAGTGAAGATGAGTTCTAAGGATTAAACTCTCAATACTAAGCAGGTGACATCTTCCAAGTATTGTGAGGTCTGGTGTAAATGACATTATTGTAAATTGTATTGTCTACAGTCTGGTAAAGCTCTAAGGTATCCTGAGCATCACACTAAACTGGATCTGATGGTGAGTGGTCAGTTTTGGGATCATAGAGTACCCCTTGATTGTTATTACTCAAACGAATCCACTCTGACCTGGAGTGATTGATAGTACCTGTTAGGGCCCTATTTATAAATCAAATAGATCTGCTTAAAGATTATTTGTATTCGATTTAGTTGGAGGTGCATGGTGTAATGATTAGTCGTAGGAAATGGACTCGTTGATCAGAGTTCAAATCCTAGATGAAGCTACAGTTCACATAGTGCTAATACCCTTGGGAAAGGTATGAATCCAACTACTCTCTCTCTCTCTCTCTCTCTCTCTCTCTCTCTCTCTCTCTCTCTCTCTCTCTCTCTCTCTCTCTCTCTCTCTCTCTCTCTCTCTCTCTCTCTCTCTCTCTCTCTCTCTAGCTATGGATAAATAGTAGGGCATACTGGGCTCTTTAACCTTGGTTAGGCAACCAGTCTAGGAGAAGGAAAACTCTGAATTCAAACCTGTTAAACTCTGTTTGGGGTCGTTACTACTAGAATAGGCTCTAATTAGTGATCTATTTTACTTTGGGGGTGGGGTGATAGATTATATGCCAAAGAAACCCCCTTAAGAAATAATTACCCAAAAATGTAAATATAAATATTATCCAATCAAGTTATGATTGAAACCTTCTATCCAGGAAGAAAACTTCCTAGAAACGAACAGTTCATTCTTGCAATGACTGGGCTGTGAATATACCATAATTTGTTAAACAGGAAAAAGCAACAGGAAAAATTGAAGAATGGGTAAATGTTTATTAAACAAAAATTGATAACAGCTTAAAACTCTTAAAGTCCTATACCACCTCATTCCACCCGACTGGAAGTCACATTCATTTTTCTAATCTACCCCAAATGATAGCCTTTGTTTAAATGTAATATTAAACATGTTTAGAAGTCTTCGATTTATGGTAATTTGATTAAGGTAACTTTAGATGCAAAGGTCATTTTTAGCCATTTTTTTATACATCTTTATAGGAATGCTCTGGACATAAGATAATCTCAACAGGATGTTAAGAGTTAACCAATAATTGAATGTAAAGGAGTGGAAAAAGATGAAATTTGATAAAAGTTTTGATAAAGAATAAATAAATTGAATAATGAATAATTTAAATATTTTGAATTAATCTTAAATAATCTTATTGCAAATAATCAACTATGCAAATAATTTTAAATGGTGATAATTTAAACTCGATATTTATAATATATTCCAAAATTGAATAAATTTTAATTTCGCTATAAACTTGATAACCTTGATAATTTCAAAATTGTTTGATAAACAAATTAAAATTGATAAAGGCTTAAACAATAATTAAATGGAAAATGTAAAGGAGTAAAAAAAAAGTTTTGATCATTTATTTAGATTCTCCAGGAAATGTTATAGGTATTTATCCAACCATCTAGTGTCCTAGGTAGGACATTAGATTGCATCTAGTGGTGAGGTTTCAATTCTAGAGCTCTAAACCGGAGTAGGAGTAACTGTTAGGGACCCATCTATGGGTTGAATCTGTGGTTCCCAATGTATGATGTACATCCCATAGGAGAGCAATTCAATTTTTTTTTTTGGGGGGGGGGGGGGTAAGACTAACTTGGTCTGGGACCAAATTTTCTATTTATTTATTTATTTTTTTTTTCATGATGTAAACATAATTTATGTAATTCTTTTGAAGCTTGTTTAAACCAAGGTATTGGTGTTTCTTCATCTCAAACGATTCACTTTTTAGATTATAAGAATTATATATTACCACTTGGGGATATCAAGATTTTATAGGTGAGGTAAATCTAGCTTGAATAGATTTTTAAAAAAAATGAGTTTTAAAAAATTGTTTAAAAAAAATTAAAAAAAAAAAAAATTAATACCCAACAAGAATGTATAAAAAAAAAAATATTTGGCATAAAATAACCCAACAAGGGTTGACATGCTGTAAAATCCAACCAAGTAACCCGTTCATCACAAGTCACAAAAATAAATCCTAGAATGATAATTCCAGTAGCTATTATCAGAACCTGTGGATATACCACAGTATGATGATTACATTTATTACATTTGACATGTTTACTTGAGAGCTATTGCTAAATAGTTCAATATGTAAAAACTATAATAATCTTGATTTAACTCTCTCATTTTTTATTTTTTCCTTTCTTTTCATCTTTTCATTATGTCCGATTGAAACGGATTAGCATTATCATTTCTGTGTGCTCACTTCTTTTCTCTATTTTTCCATGACTCTCTTTCTTATATTTTTCTGTTTAGAATGTCCTTTTTCTTCCCTTTTTTTTTTTATAATAAAAACAGAAAGGTCCATTATTTAGCTGGTGACAACTCTCATAAGAATTTGGCAAATAAGCAACACCAGATAATCAGGATTTACATTTTTGCTGAATAAAGATTATTAGAGACAATTGATTCTAGATTACAATTCAAACTCTACCAGACAATTATGTAACACCTTCAATATCGGCATTGAACAACAAAAAAGCTTTGTTGTTGATTTTGGAGTCATGCATTTGGGTGGGCAAAATAAAATTTTCTATCAGGTATAGGGTTAAAATAGTTGGATATTTGGATTCTACAGTCCTTATTTGCCTTACATACCAAATTTCAGAAATATTGAATGTATGAAAGTATTTTTTTTTTTTTTTTTTTTTTTTTTTAATTAAAAAAAAAAAACACTGAGATTTTGCAACACCGCACGGACTTAATTTTAAGGCAAAATAGGAAAATTATATCCCCCCCCCTCTAAAATCGGAACGGTAAGGTTTAAGACAAAATAATTTGGCACACTTTCCTAACTCATGAGGGGGAACATTTGTGCCAAATTTCAAGTAATTCGGTGTCGGTGGGTGTAACACCCTGGTGAATTGACATGGAATGACCCAGCTCTGTGTTCATATCAATCGGTTGAATAAAGATTTTCATTTAAATTGCTTAATGTAGTTATTTTCTGCTAGAAACCACAAGGTTCCTAGTTCGATACCGGTCCTTGCCAACTCAGCGTATGAGTAGCAGAAGGGACTGTGTGGTAAAGTAAGGAGCTGATGGTAGGTGTGGCACTCCACCTCGGATGCAAAAACAACCTATTGGTCTAGTACTAGTGAAAAGGGGATAGACTCCCTCGTTGATTGGCTGATACTGACTTTAGGCCACCCAACAACTTTACTTACTTATTTACCTCACATCTCACGTATGCGGGTATGACACAAGGTCTTTTTAATGTGGGACCAAGGAGGTGAGGGGGGCACCTCAGGCACTGGGCAATAAACCCAGCCCTGTCCCTTTAAATGATTACTTAATCGGTCCAAAGGCCAAAGCCATTGGACCCCTGACTGAAATTAAATGTATTCCATAGAACCAAAGCATCTTGCTGGAAGTAAACAATAACGTTCGTCTAAGAGACAATTAATTCAAGATTACAAATCAAACTCTACCAGACATTTGACACTTGCCAATTAAGTAACAGCTTAAAAGATGCCAAGATTTCAGATCTATCCAGAGTAAACAAAGTTATCTGGAAAGTGAAACAGAATAAGTTGATATTCAAGGAAATCAATAATGTTGAAGTCCACTATATTGACATTCCCTGATGCCTCTTTCAAAAACCTTCCAGGTGGTGCCTCTCAGGAAAGAAACTTGATATTGATTATTGACAATGAATGAAACATATGCACTATTCATTGGCAATCATAGAAGATAAAGATTGTGACAAGCTTGATAGTAGTCAAATGAATCACTGACCCTGCAAGATTAAAGTGAAACAGCATTTTATTTAAAAACAATGATTGCAGAAATTCTACAGAGAAGTGAAAGGAATACCTACATCAAATTCTTAATAGACAACGGGTCGGTGTTTGATTCACAACATTCTTCCAAGACCTGTGAAGAGAGATTGATTTTTGATGAAGCCATTATCAAAAGATATGGTGATAAAAGAAGACGGCTGGTTGTTAGTTGTTTTGTTTTATGGCATATTAACCCTTTTCAGGTCATTTAATGTCAAATCAAATCATCTTGATAAATAAAGAACTCAGATTGCTTACACTACCTGCTGTTGCTTAAGTGTTCACTCAATTAAGTATTGAACAGGTTCATCGCTACTTTATATCTGTGATCTAGCAGGAACCGGTGTTTTCAATGTGACTTGATCCTATATCTCTTTTCGGGTCATTTAATGCCAAACCAAATCATTTTTATAAACAAAGGATGTGGGTTGTTATAGTACCTGCTGTTGCTTAAGTGGTCACCCAGTTAACCATTTAAAGATATGGTGATAAGAGATCAATGACATAAAATTGATTGATACTAAGACAATTAACTGATCCATTAAACAACAAAAAAATTGGTTATTTCCTATAAGTCCAACATTAACAAAGGGGAACTACTCTTGACTGATAAATTATTTATTGATCTACTAGGAAAAAAGGAGAGTTTAGGGTTAGTTTAATAGGAAAATAAATAATTGGTAATTTATGAGGAAGTGCGTCCTGGTCTCTTGCCTCAAAAACTGCTACCCGGTGACTATCAAAATAACCCCCAGCTCGTCGTAATTTGTCGTAATTCTTGTTTAGATATGAAAATGGATATATAGTTTTGAATAGACTGAGATAGATAAACAAACAAAATAATATAGATAGATACGAACAAATGGAGATAGATAGATATTTTCGACAAGTAAATGTATTGGGGGGGGGTCGCCTCTTTTTTGTCGTAATTCTTGTTTGTTAATTCTTGTTTGTTTAAACTAAAAACAAGACATTAAACAAACCTGAATAAAAAAAAATCTTAGTATTTAAAGTAATATAGATAAATATGAACAAATTGAGATAGATAGATAGATGGATAGTTTTGAATAGACTGAGCTGGGTTGTTATTTTAATAGTCACCGGGCAGCAACTCTTGAGGCAGGAGACCGGGACGCACTTCCTCATAAATTACCAAATAATTTATCAGTCAAGAGTGCTTCCCCTTTGATCATGTTAAACTTATAGGAAATAACCAAAAAATTTACATGAGGTCTTGTAGCAAAAAAGCATCGGCAGTTTGTTTTACTGAATTCAGGGAACAACTTTTGTATTTTGTAAGTACATATAGAGCTGGATGGATATTATTTTTACCTAATAATTAATGATTTCATCTCTCAGGAACACCAATAGTAGCAGATTCGTGGTGTTTTCTACGCGCATAAATCCCCAAATGGGTTAAAAGGGGCTCCTTAGCCCTGGTCGGCAACCCATCAAAGACAAGGAAAAGCGTGACACAATACCTCTGCTGCCTTTCAAGGAAAGGCTAGGGGAGTAAACTCCGAAAACAAATCAGGAGCCGGAGTCCCTAAGTTGGTGTGATGCTGAAATCCAGTGCTACCCATTAACTCCTGCGACACTACCGCTGCCAAACCGCATTGGTACCTTACCTTTCCTTTGGATCACAGCGGCAGTGTGGAGAGGGGGGATTTGCTGAATGGGCAACAGCTTATCCTCCATATGAACCCGCCCAGGCTATGTAGTTAAAAAAAAAACTTTGACACTACTCCATCGTCTCTCGTAGACGGAAGGCTGCCAACATAGAGCTGTGGTTTTCAAACTATGGTCCAGTGATCACAGGGGGTCAGCAACATCAACTGCTAGGGTGTCTTAAAAAAATTCAAATTATCTGATTAGTGATAGAATCACAAATTCATATTTCTTGTTATTAGTACACACCTATGAAAATTCAGTTTAAACAGGAACCACTCCCAAAATTTTTATCTAATTCTGAAGTGGGGAAAACATTCATTGCCATTACTCCCATGTCCACTCTTACCTGGTGTGATAGTACCTGTTAGGACCGTATCTATGGGTCCAGTAGATCTTTTTGTGAATTAATGAAAATTATTTTTACCAATTTATTAATACACATGAAATTAAACAAATTATGTATATGGTTATTTACTAAACATAGCTTAGATGCGGCACAAGGCCAGAAGTGAGAATTGAACTCGCTAACAATTGTTTGCAAATCTAGCTTGCTAGCCATTACACCACATGAGGTGCCCAAATTATGTATATAGCATGTATATTTACATTTCACATACCCCTAATACCCTTGGGAAAGGTATAAATCCAACTATTCTCCTTCCAGCTATGGGTAAATAGTAGGGCAAACTGGGCTCTTTAACCTTGGTTGAATTTAATTCTACTAAAGAAATTGATCTTGTCACATCCTGCTCATACGGAAGGGTTGGTGTGTGTGTGAGGTATATATGTCATCCACAGATACCGTGTTTCGACGTATCATGTATTGCGTCTCTTCAGTGTGGCTAGACATTTGTAAGCTACCTACAGCCGGGATAGAAACCAGATAGATTCATCATCAGTTGGGCTGTTTAACTGCTCGGCTATCGCCACCTACAGAATGGGAAGGGGATTTTAACTGTTTAATACACACATCTGTGTGTATGTAAAAGTCGCCATAGAGTACTCCATCCATTTTACAGGAGAGTTGTGTGTGTGTGGGGGGCATTAAATAGCCCACAAGGTAGCATCAGGTGTCCATACAGAGCTGGTGAATGTAAGTCTTTGTTGGTCTGCCAACATTGGTGTGTTCCCATGTAGGAATCCACAAGAAAACATTGAATATGAGTTCATCCTTACTTCTCCAGCAGTGTCCATTATGTCTTACTTGGATGATTTGTGTGATTGAAAGTAAGTGGCCATACATCTGCTGTTTTGTAGGGTGCTACTTTCAAGATTTGTTCCAAATAGCTCACAGCATCCTTGATTAGTTCCCATATAGTCTTTTCTCAGCCATACAGTAGTACTGACACGGCTACAACTTGGAGGAAGTCGATAACCTTTTAATAGCAGTCCGTTCTTTATGTATGTTTACATTGCTTTCAGTAGATGAGATATTGCTACTGAGTTATATGAACGGGTCTACTCTTTTTCAGAGATTTGCTATTTTAATGAGGGGATGGCACCAATTTGATTAAAACAAAATTTATCTGAGTTCATGTAGAGACCAATGCCTCTTGCAGCCTGCTCCAGGCTATGCAGCAGAGATTTAGCTTGATCAGGTGCATATGCAAGAAGTGAGGGATTATTCATGTATTTTACATTAGTAATAGTTTTTGTGGGGATATCTTTTATTCTTGCCTTTTTTTTTAATGTGAAAGCATTTTCTTTTGTTAAATCTATTGTAGTTTGTAGTAAGTAATTTAGCCTGGTTATAAATTGAAATGGCATTAATGTATCGTATTGCAAATCTCCAGTAACAATGTCAATGTAGTCAGTGTTTCCATCAGGTGAGCGAACCATGGCCTTTGTTTCCTTGGAAAGTATTGTGTTAAAATTCTGGACACTATTTTAGGCATTTAGTTCCTCTTTTTGGTAAATCAAAGTCTGTATTGAATTTGGGTTTCAGTTGGTTTAATCCTTGTTCAATTCCTTGAAATCCTAGGTATAAAAGAGTGTAGTTTCACTAGATACTCCGTGTAGAAGAAAGTCTGTAGTATTCCTTGAAATCCTAGGTATAAAAGAGTGTAGTTTCACTAGATACTCCGTGTAGAAGAAAGTCTGTAGTATTCCTTGAAATCCTAGGTATAAAAGAGTGTAGTTTCACTAGATACTCCGTGTAGAAGAAAGTCTGTAGTATTCCTTGAAATCTAGGTATAAAAGAATGTAGTTTCACTAGATACTCCGTGTAGAAGAAAGTCTGTAGTATTCCTTGAAATAGGTATAAAAGAGTGTAGTTTCACTAGATACTCCGTGTAGAAGAAAGTCTGTAGTATTCCTTGAAATCCGGTATAAAAGAGTGTAGTTTCACTAGATACTCCGTGTAGAAGAAAGTCTGTAGTATTCCTTGAAATCCTAGGTATAAAAGAGTGTAGTTTCACTAGATACTCCGTGTAGAAGAAAATCTGTAGTATTCCTTGAAATCCGAGGTATAAAAGAATAGTTTCACTAGATACTCCGTGTAGAAGAAAGTCTGTAGTATTCCTTGAAATCCTAGGTATAAAAGAGTGTAGTTTTCAGTAGATACTCCGTGTAGAAGAAAGTCTGTAGTATTCCTTGAAATCCGAGGTAGAAAAGAGTGTAGTTTCACTAGATACTCCGTGTAGAAGAAAATCTGTAGTATTCCTTGAAATCCGAGGTATAAAAGAATGTAGTTCACTAGATACTCCGTGTAGAAGAAAGTCTGTAGTATTCCTTAAAATCCTAGGTATAAAAGAGTAGTAGATACTCCGTGTAGAAGAAAGTCTGTAGTATTCCTTAAAATCCTAGGTATAAAGAGTGTAGTTTCACTAGATACTCCGTGTAGAAGAAAATCTGTAGTATTCTTGAAATCCGAGGTATAAAAGAATGTAGTTTCACTAGATACTCCGTGTAGAAGAAAGTCTGTAGTATTCCTTGAAAAGACTAGATACTCCGTGTAGAAGAAAGTCTGTAGTATCCTTGAAATCCGAGGTATAAAAGAGTGTAGTTTCACTAGATACTCCGTGTAGAAGAAAGTCTGTAGTATTCCTTGAAATCCTAGGTATAAAAGAGTGTAGTTTCACTAGATACTCCGTGTAGAAGAAATCTGTAGTATTCCTTGAAATCCGAGGTATAAAAGATGTAGTTTCACTAGATACTCCGTGTAGAAGAAAGTCTGTAGTATTCCTTGAAATCCTAGGTATAAAAGAGTGTAGTTTCAGTAGATACTCCGTGTAGAAGAAAGTCTGTAGTATTCCTTGAAATCCGAGGTAGAAAAGAGTGTAGTTTCACTAGATACTCCGTGTAGAAGAAAATCTGTAGTATTCCTTGAAATCCGAGGTATAAAAGAATGTAGTTTCACTAGATACTCCGTGTAGAAGAAAGTCTGTAGTATTCCTTAAAATCCTAGGTATAAAAGAGTGTAGTTTCAGTAGATACTCCGTGTAGAAGAAAGTCTGTAGTATTCCTTAAAATCCTAGGTATAAAAGTGTAGTTTCACTAGATACTCCGTGTAGAAGAAAATCTGTAGTATTCCTTGAAATCCGAGGTATAAAAGAATGTAGTTTCACTAGATACTCCGTGTAGAAGAAAGTCTGTAGTATTCCTTGAAATCCTAGGTATAAAAGAGTGTAGTTTCACTAGAAGAAAATCTGTAGTATTGAAATCCGAGGTATAAAAGAGTGTAGTTTCACTAGATACTCCGTGTAGAAGAAAGTCTGTAGTATTCCTTGAAATCCTAGGTATAAAAGAGTGTAGTTTCACTAGATACTCCGTGTAGAAGAAAATCTGTAGTATTCCTTGAAATCCGAGGTATAAAAGAATGTAGTTTCACTAGATACTCCGTGTAGAGAAAGTCTGTAGTATTCCTTGTAATCTAGAAAAGAGTGTAGTTTCACTAGATACTCCGTGTAGAAGAAAGTCTGTAGTATTCCTTGAAATCCGAGGTATAAAAGAGTGTAGTTTCACTAGATACCCCTTGTAGAAGAAAGTCTGTAGTATTCCTTGAAATCCGAGGTATAAAAGAGTGTAGTTTCACTAGATACTCCGTGTAGAAGAAAGTCTGTAGTATTCCTTGAAATCCGAGGTATAAAAGAGTGTAGTTTCACTAGTCCCGTGTAGAAGAAGTCTGTAGTATTCCTTGAAATCCTAGGTATAAAAGAGTGTAGTTTCACTAGATACTCCGTGTAGAAAAAGTCTGTAGTATTCCTTGAAATCCGAGGTAGAAAAGAGTGTAGTTTCACTAGATACCCCTTGTAGAAGAAAGTCTGTAGTATTCCTTGTAATCCTCCTCTGTTGGTCTTGATCACTGAAAGTTCAATTTGCAATTGATTTTAGGACAAATACCAATGATCTTAAATGCCTTTTATATTGTTTCTTAATGGTCAGTTTTTACTGAAAATGCCTGCTGCTGCTGATGTTGGGAAAGTTCATAAATATGAGTGGGAATTTGGTGTATATGTTATACTGAGATATCCCAACACATCGTTATAGTAGCAACAATTTCTATTTGAAAACCATATGCTAGAAGTATTTTCTCCATCTGACCTCTGTGTATAGAATCAAATGCTTTGGAGAAATCAACAAACAAGCTTATTTTGATCTTTTGCTTGTACTCCTTTGACAATTCAATCAATAGTTGTGGATTGATTTCTCCATAAACCGTTCTGATTTTTCCTAAGAACTTGCTCAACTTCAATTCAGATACCTCTGTAGCTTTCGGGTATCCCATCTAGTATCTATTACTACTGAACGGCAAGTTATTGGTCAGTCTCGCCATCTATCCCCTATTGGTCAGTCTCGCCATCCCCTATTGGTCAGTCTCGCCACCCATCCCCTATTGGTCAGTCTCGCCACCCATCCCCTATTGGTCAGTCTCGCCACCCATCCCCTATTGGTCAGTCTCGCCACCCATCCCCTATTGGTCATCACTTTTGGTAAGTCCTTTAGATGGCTTGTGAATTGTGGATCAATTTCTCAAAAAAACCATTCTGATATTTCCTAAGAACTTTCTCTACTTAAGATCGGATACAATTGAGCAGCAGAGCATTATAAATCTTAGCAGCCATAGCAGTAATGGTGTAAAACTCCCCTCGTGGGGATGAAGCACCTGCAGCCCTTCCTGCTGCACACCTTACTTGCACCTTCCAACATTACTGCAATTCCTGCAACTTCTACAGTTCCTAGCTTTTCCCAACTTTACTGGCCATAATCGTCCCGTGATCATCTGTCTACTTGACCCTAACTTAGGACCTACAGTTGTGTACGTAATGCTGCCTCAGGGCTCATCCAGGGGGGTTTACAATCAATTATCAAAAGAGAAGAAAGACAAGACAAGACAATTTCAGGTGAACATCAATCAAAATGGCATAGAGGTATATGGTTCTTACATTGCTTCCTTCTTTCATTTCTATCTGCTAATCACACATTCTTCTCCGTACTGTCGAGATGAGAGGGGGCAAAATGCCCCCTCTTGTTCTTTTAAAGACTTCTGCTAATGTTGTAATCTCTGGTGGACAGCTAAACTGATCTTCCTTCTTCGTCGTCCAAAACTCAACTCTACCCTGGGGTCCAGACTAAACTACTCTCCCCTTTACTTTTTTTGCTGGGACTGTCTATATATAAAATTCCACCCCACCATCTCCTTTCTGACTAACCTTGACACTCAATCTCATCTCCAGATGTTTTGTTGGATTGAAATACTATCACTAGAACAATAATAATAATACTTGGCACAACAGATAAACAAACGTCCACATTATCAATTAACAATGAATAATTAGGCCCAAAATAAACATTTGTCTCTTGGTTTTGAGACATTTGTCTCGGTTGAAATATCTTCCTATCACTTCTTTTTTTATTTAATTATTCGTTTCTTAGTCATATTCACTCATGTATACACACATGATTCACTATATCCCCTCCAAACACACAGACACTCATGTGTCCATAATCTTACATACTATATTTTCACATAACTAATTATTACATATATACATATATACATATATACACACACACACTTGCATGCCTCCAAATGCATTCTGCACTTGATGCAATGCGTAGTATCATAATCGTTATATCTCTGAGGTTGTCTTTCTTTGGGAGAAGTTGTTTGGGGTGAAACCTTTTATCCATTTCTTTGTGTTTTGGTTATATATGGCATTGCATAATTGAAAAAGTATGTCATCAGATGAAAGACAAGGATAAAATTTAACAGTTAATATCTATATATTAAAGTTCGAGGAAGGGGGGGGGGCTGAGTTTGAGATGGTTCCAAAGTCTGATAATAAATACTGGAGGGTAAACTACGTAGCCTGGGCTGGGTTTTGGTGGATGAGCTGTCACCCTAGTAGCAGATCCACCCTCTCCACACAGCTGCTGTTGTCCAAAGGAAAGGTAAGGGCCTATGCAGTTTGGCAACGACTGTGTCGCAGGAGTTGCTGGGAAATGCTGGAGGGTACATCAGCCAAAACGTTGTGTAGATTACAATAAAGATGAGGACAATAGTCCAAATAATACAAATTAAAGTTTTCATTATAGATTTTTCTTAAAGATTAGGGAATAAAGAAATTTCCAGTCCAATTTGCAACTGAAAAATAATATTGATTGGAGGATCTTTGTTCTTGTTGGATACCATTTTTTAATCATCATAATTTTTTTGAAATATATATATATATATATATATATAATTTTCGGAGAATATGTGCTTAGTTGAAGTCATACCTAATTTTGAAAATTGATTAGTTAATAATTAATGAATTTAGGCGGGCATATATGTTCAAATGTAAGGCTAAACGAATCGAGAAAATGATGCCCGCCTAAATTCATTAATTATTAACTAATTAATTTTAAAAATTAGGTATGACTTCAATTAAGTACATATCCTCCAAAAATTGTTGGCTTAAAGCCATATAAAAATAAACACATTTGTTTGTTTACTGAACTTATATATATATATATATATATAATATATATATAATCAAAAATTATGATGATTAAAAAATAGTATTCAACAAGAACAAAGACCCTCCAATATTATTTTTTGATAAAGGTAAACATTGTTTACAAACACATCAGAGTGATTAAATCAGTGTTCTGAAGAAGGCAGAAGCCAGAAACCTTAGGTAAATGCTCCAAAAACTTCTGTATAAACAGTTATATTTAATAAATAAAGCTCTTACATTTGTAATTGAGCACTTTATTTTCCTTTATTTCATCTTGGAAAAAATTACAGACACCGTGTTTCGATGTTTAACGAAACCTGATTTTATGTCAACCATTAACGAGTGTTTTAACTGTTTTAAATAAATACATCTGTGTATATACTTTACGAAAACCAGAGAGATCAAATATGTAAACAGATGATCATTGTGTTAGGCCGATGGTGAAAGTTTATTAAAGTCACTCTAGAGGGTTATGGGAGCATATAATAAGTCATCCTCAGACACCGTGTTTCACGTCTCATCAGTGTGGCTAGATACAGCCATTAACTCCGACCTGCTCATGCAAGGGGATGGATGGTATGTATGTATATATATATATATATATATATATGTATATATATATATCAACCCTTTCGCATGAGCAGGATGTAACATAAGGTCAGTTTTTTAGGCGAAGTTTAACATGTTTTAATTTAGAGTTTTCCTTCTCCTAAACTCATTGCCTAACCAAGATTAAAGAGACCAGTCTGCCCTACTATTTACCCATAGTTGTAAGGAGCATAGTTGGATGCATACCTTTCCCAAGGGTATTAGTGCTGTGTTGAATGCAAACAGCCTCATTCAGGATTTGAACTTGGGTTGGCGAGTTCATTTACTATGATTGTGACTATTACACCATGTGCCCCCATAATTTTTTAATATATGATTCAGATAATTTTTTGTATTATTTTGATTTTTCAGACTGCTGTCCTCATCTTTGTGAAATATATATATACAATGATCCAGCTGATTTACCTCTGGCCTTCTTCAGGTGTTCCTTGTAATCCATTGGGGCAGACTGCTTTCACCCCAGTGGATTATACACTTGAAAGAGGCTGGAGGTTGCATCAGCTAAAACATTGTGTATGTATATTTCACAATAAAGATGAGGACAGCAGTCTGAAAATAAAACAGAATAATACATAACAGGACCTGTGGATATACCACAGTATGATAATTTAATTGTTTCAACAATTGATGTTTACTTTTAGAGTTATTGCAAAATAGTTCAATATGTAAAAAGTATAATAATCTTGATTTAACTCTTGTTTTCTTTCCTTCATGTTTGATGAAACACATTGGCATTATCGCTTCCGCATACTCGCCCCCTCTCTCTATCTTTCCCCTACTTTCTTTCTTATATTTTTTTTTCTGTATAGCATGTCTTTTCCCTTTGTAATAAAAATGGAATGGTCCATTATTTAGCTGGGGTGACAACACTCATAAGAGATAAGAATTTGGCGGATAAGCAACACCAGATAATCAGGATTTACATTTAGCATTTTGTCATTAAAGAAACCAAACTAATTTACTATTCATACCTCATTCACTGCCTGTGCTGTTAACTTTTTTTTTTAAAAGTGGGCAATGAAATAAGAACAAACTGCTCCCACAGATTCAATTAGGGGTTAAGTTTGCAATTCCCAGGTAACCAATTGTGACCCACCTGAAGAAGGCTGGATGTTACACAAGCAAAAAAAAAAAAAAAAATAATACATTGTGACTAGAGTAATAATCAAGATGGGGAACTGCATCTAGTGGTAAAGGTTACCATTCTGGAGCTCTGGGGGGAGTGTGGAATACCACTTTATTGCCATTACTCCCAGGTCCACTCTGACCCAGAGTGGTAGTACATGTTAAGGTTAAATAGATTTAGAAAAAGAGTTAAAAAAAATTTTTTTTTTCAAATTTGAATACCCAACAACAATGAGTAAAAACAAAAACGTCTTTGTCATAAAATAGCCCAAGAGTTGACATATTGTTTAAATCTGACCGACTGACCAACCAACCAAAATGAGGACACTAGTTCTAGTAATACTCACATGAAATATTTTCTCTTCTCTTAGAGATTTAGACAAACTAAAAATAAGACCCACCCTACCCAAAGTAAAAACTTAGATATGATTAGACAAAAAAAAAAAAATCTTTATAAAATAACTAATTAGATATTGTCATTTCCGTGAATTTCTTTGAGTTGATATCTTTTAAAAATTCGTACGATTCATAAAAAAATATTTTAAATTTTTTCATTTATTCCTAAGACAAAATAATTCCAGTGACAAAACTCAATTTCAAAGATTTGTTTACTATAAAAAGAATAATATAAAAAAATAGGTCATTGTAACCTAGAAACATCAAAAACATTAATTCATTTTGGAATTAGTTTTTTTTTTTTTTTTTTTTTTTTTTTTTTTTTTGTGTTATTTCTAAAGAGCTGATTTCTCTTAAGTTTTTTGTTTTCATTTTCTATTTAAGATCTGTTTTCTAACATTTGAAAATACATCATGACCTCATTCATTTTTTTATTTTTTTATTTTTTATTTTTTTTATTTTTTTTTTTTTTTTTTAAATTACCAATTTTGCCAGCCATATGTGTTAGTCTAAATGAATATATAAAGTAAGTAAAAAGTAAAGTTGTTGGAGTGGCCTCATGCCGGTATGAGCCATACAGCAAGGGAGTCTATCCCCTTTTCACTAGTGCTAGACCAAGGAGATTATTTTAGCGTTTGAGGTGGAGCACCACACCTACCTGTTTATCATTCAATTGAAATTATTTAAAACTATATAATAAGATATAACACATATTTGGTAATCTGATATGTGTGGTAAAGTGGGGAGTTGAGGTGTGGCACTCCGCCTCAGCAAAACAATCTCCCCCAGGCTAGTGAAAAGGGGATAGATTCCCACACTGTCAGACTGATACGGACAGGCCACTATATAGGAAAGCCGTCGGGGTAGCCTAAAGTCGGTATCAGCTGATCAGCAAGGGAGTCTATCCCCTTTTCACTAGCGCTAGACTAAGGAGATTGTTTTTGTCTGAGGTGGAGCGCCACACCTACCATCTGCTCCTTACCTTACATTAGGGCCACTAATATATATATATATATATATATATATATATATATATATATATTATATAAATTATTCAATTTTCTTAATAGTATCCTTCACATTAGGTTTCCTTACATCTAAGTTATATATTGTGTCCGGATCGTTTAAGCCACGGATTGTTCTGCCTGGATATTTCAGCTGAGGTAAATCCAACCTAGATGTCTCCGTTACATTATGATTTTAAAGACAAAAGTCACTTAGTGGGTGTAATTTAGAATAAAATACTACCATAATATATAAATTTAATGCAATATACATTAATATTTTGTTTTATAGATATTTGTTTTTAAATATTTTTGAAAAAAATTTTTTAAATTGAATTTAAAATTTTTTTTTTTTTTTTTTTTTTTTACAAATCTTCAATGAAATGATGTATAGCTAAGTAATAATTCATTTAATTTTTTTAATTTAAAAAATTAATTTTTTTAGAAATATTTTATTTCTTATTATGAGGGCCACATAGATTACATATGTCTGTCATGAGGGCCACACATGACAACTAAGTCTTTCTACATTAATAGAACAAGTTGATGATTGCTATCATTAATCTTTTATCAACTAAAAGCCAATGAATACATATCTAAAAAACAATATTTTTATTAAAAGAAAGGAAAAATATTACTGATTGAGTTCAAATTATATAATGTACAAGAGTCATTGTCACTTTTAATTATAGCGATCGTTTTTGCCTAGGAATTTTAATAAAAAACTTTTGTTTTAAAAACCCAGGGTACTGTCAAAGTGCCATATGAGAGCGCAGAAATAGGCTATAATGCAAAACCTCTAAGTCTTTTGTTATTTCTTTACTTATAAATTTGCTCTGTGGCTCTAACATTAAGAGCACACATTGAGCTCTCAAACGGTGACAGGTTGTTTAAAAAAACTCCTATGTCGTAAGGAAGATTTCTTCTCTGGACTTTTGGATTATATATATATATATATATATATATATATATATATATATATATATATATATAATGCCTGATGACTCTGAAAATATTCTGTAGATAAATCACACATGCACACAAATTATCTGGCCAGTTATTACCTTTTCACTAGTGCTAAACCAGGGAGATTGTTTTTTGCTGAGGTGGAGCGCCACACCTACCATTTGTTCCCCACTTTTCCACACAGATCAGATTACCTATTCAGTGCTACTCATGTGTTGAGTGGTGTGGACTGTTATTGAACCAGGAACCTTGTGATTCCTAGACATATATGTCTGAGGGCCACGTTTGACATCCTGCATTATATCATTGATTTTTTTTCTTTTCTATGAAGCCCATTTTGAAAGCTTTTTTTTTTCCCATGGAACTGTATGCTTGCAGTGATGCTGATAGCTATTGGATTTACTGCGTCCTGGGACGCACATATTTAATTTTGAAGGGTCCCTGAGAAAATTTATGGGTCTCAACTAAAATTTCTTAATAGATTTTGGGGTTTTATTTATGATCTAGGGAAATAACTAAAGCCATCTAACTCCTACCTTGTAACCTCAATGTATTTACAGTTAGCTTGAAATGGTAGGGGAAGAATAAAGATGCATGGATACGATTTTGCTGTGTCAGGGACGCAGGACGCATACCTATTGGTATCTCTGTGTTTGGTTGGTTGGTTGGTATGCATTTGGCTGCTGCTTCTAGGTGTACAGTGACAGTTTTCATATTGATCATTTGGTGTATGTCTTTCTGATGTCTCCTGAAAAGTATCTCTGTAACTATTACATAGGGATGCTTTTATGTGTTATCTCGTTTTTTCTCTAACTGCTTTTGACTCTCAGGGGAATCGAGTGTACATTTGATTCTTTGTTTTGGTTGGTATGGATTTGGCTACTGCTTTGGGTGGACAGTGACAGTTTTCATATTCATCGTATGGTATATGCCTTTCAGATTCAGATATCCAGATATTCATCGTATGGTATATGCAGGATATGCCTTTCAGATTCAGATATCCAGAAGAATATTTGATTTGTTTCTTACAGTTACCAAGAAGTTATTGTGTATATCACTGTTGGCAAGTGAGGACTAGTAATACCGTACAGTTTTTCTGGTTTGCTTCTTGTTTCTGTACTAACTCGGATGTATCTTTACTGTGACAATTCTGTGGTCGGTAGATACTCCTTCAAAAGAGGAGTATACCTTGCAGTTCTTAGCACTAATACTTATTGTTTATCTATATATTAATACACTTGTTCCTAAATCTTCCGTCTGTTATCATCCTGTAACACCTTCTGGTTAAAAATAAGACCGTCTAAATTGTTCAAGATGCAATGCAAAAATGTAAATCCAGATTATCGTTTAATCGCAGATTTCTTTTTTTTTTTGTCCCATTTTATTTCACCCAATTTTAAAAATTAGATATTTCAAATGGTCTTGTGTTGCTTAAATGCCCAACGTAAAACATTGTAATAATCAAATTATCATACTGTGGTATATCCACAGGTCCTGCTAGTTAATATATAGTCTATCTGTGCTTAGTTATTTGGCTACGTATCAGTCCACAGTCTAACTTCCATTTTCTGATATTTGTTGTTTAAGCCTACAGACCTGTTCTTGAGAGAAAAAATTAGCTAGATGTTCACCATTTATCTTTGAGGAATTGTGAAAACAAAATTTATCATTCTTGTATTTGCCTAATTCATGTTTCCTTCAATGATCAAGACATTGTGTGTAGGACTGTGACTAGGGAAGATAGCTCATTGTAGAATGTGGTGATGTCCATTTCATCACTGACATTTGTGGGGCTGTAGCATGAGATGATTTTAGTGCAAGTGTTGCCATTAAATGTGGTAGGGTTAGTGGATTTTTCTCAATGCTGATTTTAAAGGGCAAGACTGAGGAGAATTCTTGCATACCCATTCTTGACATTGACAGTTTTTTTTCATGCCTGGGCCAACAAAAAACTCCATCCATTGCTGGTTTTGTGATATTCTAGCAATAGTTCACTTTGGTCAAATCTATGTTCTTGAATGCATATGATATTTCCTTTGGCTTGGTACTGGATATCAGATTCTAGTAGAGGAGAGTATTATACGAGTCCTACAAACATGTAGCATCAGAAACCAGGGGAGGCAGCATGGTGGATGTAAAGCAAGATGAATGAACCCAAAAGTGGGTCTATATATATATATATATATATATATATATATATATATATATATATATATATATATATAATGTATGTAATATATCAAGAAAAATGAAAAAACACAGGTTTAAATGGGTTAAGTGGTGAGTTTATTGGCCGACGCTGCAGTGTTTCGATCTATGTGTGTGTGTGTGTACCTTTTACCAATACACACACACACACACACACACACACAACCTTGAGTTTTCACTTCCGCTGTCGTTTATCGCTACAGAAAAAAATTTATACACACACACACACACTACCACATACCTAAAAAATGCACAATGTTTCCTTCAATACACACACATAACAGCGCTACATACTCACACCTTAAAATAGAATATTTGATGTCATATTTCAAAACCGTCTCCTTTTTTCAAACTTCAGAAAAATTTTTTAAACAGACTGAATAAGAAGGATTACCACTCACTTTTTCTCATCATTCTGTGATATATAATTTCTTATCTTATGCCCTGAAGATGATCTATTTAATAGATCGAAACACTGCAGCATCGGCCAATAAACTCACCACTTAACCCATTTAAACCTGTGTTTTTTCATTTTTCTTGATATATTACATACCGTCGGATTTACTTCCTCTCTTTACATATATATATATATATATATACAAACACACACAGTGATGCTGATAGCTTTTTGGTTTAGTTCGTCCTGGGGTGCACATATTTGCTTTGAATGGGTCCCTGGAAAAAAATTACAGGTCCCAACTAAAGTTTCTTAATAAATTGTAGGGTTTTTATTTATGATCTGGGGAAAAAACTAAAGCTGTCTATCCTCTACCTTGTAACCTATCCTGTGTAATTCTTTTCAAAGAAACTATTGAAATATATTTACAGTTATCATGAAATGATGAGGGAAGAAAAAAGAAAGACACTGGGACGCATGGATATGATTTTACTGTGTCCTTTTAGATTTTTGTACATCAGCTATTAGCATCACTATATATATATATTGATAAAGGGAATGACTTACCAATAAAAGATATTGAGTTAATCCCAATATTTGGTTGGTAAAGGACGCAACAGCGTTCATTAACTGCGAAACTGTTTTCAATGGTCATAATTGCAATATTGACTTCTGTAATTAATCAATAATTAATTAATTAATTCAGTGGAAATTAACCCTGAAAATCCGTATGGGGAAACTTGAGTAGGTTATTTATATACACACTGTAATACTATATATATATATATATATATATATATATATATATATATATATATATATAAGAATGCATGTCATTGTTTAGTATTGTGAAATCTATGTACGCCTTTTCTTGGCCCAAATTATGAGCTTTTTCATATCTCTAACTTATAGCATTTCAATGCTCTTTGGTGTTCATATATTTTCTTAAGCGCGTGGTGTAATGGTTAAAGTCATGGGAAATGGACTCGTTGCCCAGAGTTCAAATCCTGGATGTGGTAATTGCATTTCACTTGTATGCTAATAGCCTTGGGAAAGGTATGAATCCTACTCTCCCTCCAGCTATGGATGAATAGTAGGGCAGACCGGGCTCTTTAACCTTGGTTAGGCAACCGGTCTAGGAGAAGAAAAACTATGAATTCAAACCTGTTGAATTAAGAAATTGACCTTGTGTTACATCCTGCTCGTGCGGAGGGGTTGGTAAATATATATATATATATATATATATATATATATATATTTCTCTTCAAATATCTTAATATCTCCAGTGCATTTTTGTGGTATATTTTATATATACACCTGCTTTTGTAGTGGTTTCATCATTTCATTTTTTTTTTTTTTTTTTTTTTTGTCTTGAAGATGCTTTTAATAATACAGATCTTGTAAAATTTTTTTTTTTAGCTTATTTATCTGATAAATTAAGTATCAAGTTATTAAGTATCAAATAAAAATTACATTTAAATTTCTTATTTTTTATTTTTCTTACCCTTGTTCATATTTATTTTTTTAATTTTTAAAATTTTTTATTTTTTTATTAGGCCAGTTTAGCTCAGTTGGTAGAGCATTCGGCTAGAAACCACAAGGTTCCTAGTTCGATACCGGTCCTCACCAACTCAGCGTATGAGTAGCACAGGGATCTGTGCGGTAAAGTAAGGAGCTGACGGTAGGGGTGGCGCTCCACCTCAGAGGCAAAAACAATCTCCTTGGTCTAGCGCTAGTGAAAAGGGGATAGACTCCCTCGCTGATTGGCTGATACCGACTTTAGGCCACCCCAACACCTAAAGATAGAACCTTCTAAAACACTTAAAAATTAATGTCTTAATATTTATAGTTATTGGGTTGGTACATAATTATTGCATTTTTTATTTTTTTTATTTTATTTATTTTTTTATTTTTTTTGCCCAAGTTGTAATAATTTCAAGCAATTCATGGAAATTTCCTTTCAGCTTTTTTTTTTTTTTTTTTTTTTTTTTATCTCTTGGGAATTTCCTGCCATATGGCAGACATATATTTCCTCTTGGTTATGTTTTTTTAGAAGATTTTGACTTTTCGTCAATATTTGTTCAAGGGAGATAATCCAGTTCTTTAAGTATTGCTCCTCTGCTGACTTTTGTCAATAAAGTATTATGGGAGTTAGATAAGTATTAAAATAAATGTCTTGAGATATATAATTCTAGAGAAAATCATGTGTGTGTGTGTATATATATATATATATATATATATATATATATATATATATATATATATATGGCAACAACTTGTGTTGCAATTGCTTGATAAAAAAAAAAAAATAGTTAAACAGTTCAAAGAATACAACATTGAGCTTCAAAAAGTCTCTTTAGCCCTGCCAAAGTCTTGCACATCTTCCCACATTTACAAGTTATTCCAGGGAGCACAGGGTATTTTATTGGTCCATCCCACTGATACAGTTTGATGACTGATCAGGCCAGCCTTGCTCAAACATAGTCTTCCACACTGGTTACACAGTAGACCGATTTGAAGCCCTTGATTGTCTACTTCTTTATTCTTGTGAACATCTTGTTTCAACCGCTCGTGTTGTATACGGTTGGTCTCAAACTTTATTGTGCTCTCCTGCAAAGCTCTTCTCCACTGCCCACGGTCCAATGCCTTACTCTCCCAGGTCTTCTCATCGATGTTACACCTTTTCAAGGTCGACCTCAGGTAATCCTTGTATCTCATCTTGGGCCTTTGAGCCAAATGCTTTCTGTTTACAAGTTCCCCATATAACAGTTGTTTAGGAAATCGCCCATCGTTCGTCCTTACCAAATGCCCACTCCACCCCAATCTATGCTCGGTTATGAGAGATTCTATACTTTGACATTTGGCTTGCTCCAGAACCTCAATGTCACTGACGTACATTTGCCAACATACCTCTAATATTTGTATACATACATACATACACACTAAGGGAATCTGTTATAGACATTAATTTTATTTAAAAGAAAATTAATGGACTAAAATGTGAAAAACCCCCCAAAAAAAACCAATAGATGTGGTAGTTGTAGTGGTAAAAAATATAAAGAATTTAGATTTCCCTTATCCTTGGGTGTAGTCTCCATGGCATAAAGGGTAAAGTGCCGGTCTGTGACATTGTTGTAAGCATGTTCAAACTTCAGTCATGCTATTACATTTCACTTTCAGACATACTATTAGGAAAGGTATGAACCCACTCACCCCCCCCCTCCAACTATGGGTTAAATAGTACCACTACTGTTCTTCTACAAGGACGGCTTTGATTGGTATGCCATTAAACAAAGAAACAAAACCAAATCTGCTCTTGCTCTAACTACAGACTTCAATCAGCAACTGCCCTGGATTAGTGATAACGATATTAAATCTCTGAAACCACACTTGAACTCTGGATTATCGTCTGATGCTGACTTTTGTCTAAGAGTATTATACGAGTCCTACAAACATGTAGCATCAGAAACCAGGGGAGGCAGCATGGTGGATGTAAAGCAAGATGAATGAACCCAAAAGTGGGTATATATATATATATATATATATATATTATATATATATATATATATATATATATATATATAGGCCAAGTTTTTCAACCTTTTTCATCTCACGGCACAATGAGCTGGGCAATAAATTGTTCAAGTTACACCATCAGTATCTAAACATATAATTATTTCATCATTTAAATTTTAAAAGAAAAGGAATATATATAATAAAATGTGTTCTTAATTGCGCTTGCGCATTATTTGAAATGGACTTAATTGTTATTAAGAACACATTTTATGATATGATCGTATTGAAACATGCAGTTGTATTGATTCAAACAAATTCATATTTTCATTGTAGATTTACAGTGAGATGAAAATGGCCGACCAAAACACACGGCGTCCTCAAAGTGAAACAAACAATGGGAAGTTACTCTCATTTATGTAACTAATGTTCAGATTACCTTATAGTGAACGAACTATCACTAGATTATGAGTATGCCTAATGAAGACCAGTTTCATCGGTTCTAGCTGCAAACACTATGACTTAGAGTTTTTCAACCTTTTTTCCTCCCACGGCACAGTGAGCTGTTTGAGGTACACCATCTGTATATAAACATATAATTATTTTATCATTTAAATTTTAAAAGAAAAGGAATAGTGAAAATGTTCTACAAGTGTAGCATAATTAAAACCAAAAAATCTTAAAGATATTATACACTTATGCTACCAGCACCATTTGGTTAAATCTTTAATGTAGAGTTTTTCATCCTTTTTCATCTCACGGCACAATGGGCTGGACAATAAATTGATCGAGGTACACCATCTGTATATAAACATATAATTATTTTATCATTTGAATTTTAAAAGAAAAGGAATAGTGAAAATGTGCTACAAGTGTAGCATAATTAAAACAAAAATATTAAAGTAATTTACATCAGTTTCTTTCTCTTTCTTTAACAAAAGGCCAGAGATCATCACTCCCAGTTTTATTTATATCGGAGTGCCTTTCTCCAAGATGAATTATTTATCAAAACCTGGGTGTCCGTCACACCATGAGAGCCCTCGATGGCTGGTGACCCAACAGGAGGGTTAATTCCCCTTTTGACAGGTTATATTTGTTATTCTGTCAGGTGTCTACTCACTTACATTTATGTAAATAAAATTATAAGAGGATTATCAACCTTTGTCAACACTCACGGCAGCTTCATGGTATAGTAGTGTGCCACGGCACACTGGTTGAAAAACTCTGGTCTAAGGTAAATGGATAACACCTGAACGAGGATACAGTGGGGTAATTTATGAGGAAGTGCGTCCCGGTCTCCTGCCTCAAAAATTGCTACCCGGTGACTATCAAAATAACAACCCCAGCTCGTCGTAATTCTTGTTTATTTATCGTAATTTGTTGTAATTCTTGTTTAGATATGAAGATGGATATATAGTTTTGAATAGACATAGATAGATAGATAGATAGATAAATAAACAAACAAAATAATATAAATAGATACGAACAAATGGAGATAGAGAGATTTTCGACAAGTAAATGTATTGGGGGGGGGGTCGCTTCTTTCTTCTTTTTTTTTTTTTTGTCGTAATTCTTGTTTATTTAAACTAAAAACAATACATTAAACAAACATGAATAAAATTTATCTTTTTCTGTGCGCCTTAAGTCTGATCACATCAAAGACTTGTCTACGACCACCGCCAATTCTGGGAGTTCTCCTGACCTACTTGAGATCTCACCTCATGATATGGTCATTTCCGGATCGCCCATCTGTTTTGAATCTACGGCCGAGGTCAGCCGGCGAATTATATTTCCGTTTTTTTTTTTTCTTTCTTCTAATTTGAAAACCTAAATCGGTCACATAAAAAAGAAAAAGGTTAAATTGAACTTAGCAGACCTAAATTCTACCATCATGAATAAACAATATAATGCACCAGTTATTTTATTTAAACACTTTTACATTTTTTCCGGTCAATTAACTTTGAACTACGTATGTTTGTGAATATGTGTTATGTCTCAAAGATATGTAGTTCAAAGTTAACTGACCTGAAAAATGTAAAAGTTTTCAAATAAAAATAACTAGTGCATTATATTGTTTATTCATTAATATATCAACACTGAAAATTTCATTAAATTTGGTTAATTCCTTGATTTTTAGTATTTTTTTTATTTCGTCAGGGTGACATACGATGGTGGAATTTATGTCTGTTAAGTAGGATTTAACCAAAAATTATTACAAGATTAGTTGAAGTATACAGAACCACAACAGAAACATTGACAATATAAAGCAGAGATTTTTATAGAATAGGAAATGAATTTCATAGTAGGTACTGTATGTTTATATATATTATATATATATATATGTTCTTCACCTTCCATTTTTGCACATGCATTGATCACGTCATTTGCTTTTCGTAAACAAACACGCATATAAAAATTAATGGTTAATAGCATCAGATTCACACAACCACTATACACTTTCATTTTGTTCCTCACATAAACATTACCTAACAATGTCCTGAAGATGGTACAAAATACCGAAATGCTTTATTGACACTAAAAATTGTTTCCTGATCATAACATTCTGTGTTTGTTATATTTTTTAAATATTTTCTTCTCATATATATATATATATATATATAATATATAATGGACTCTCTCGTCAATTTTCGACGCATGAGGGTTCACACACACAATGAACACCCACACAGTGATTTGTTTATAGTGGTGAAGGCTTGTGTTGGACCATCCACACTTTTTGGTGCGTCAAGGGTTGCCACAAACCCAATCAACGACCGACCTCTGGAATTTTGAATTCAGAGTTATCCCTCTCCTAGACTGGCTACCTATCCAAGGTTACTGTTTAACCCATAGCTGGAGGGAATTTTGAATTCAGAGTTTATGGAGGCGCGTGGGCTAGTGGTTAGTCGTGGAAAATGGACTCGTCGATTCGAGTTCAATTCCTAGACGAAGCTGTTGGCATTTCACATAGTGCTAATACCCTTGGGAAAGGTATGAATTCATATATTCTCCCACCAGCTATGGGTTAAATAGTAGGACACACTGGGCCCTTCAGCCTTGGATAGGTAACCAGTCTAGGAGAGGGATAACTCTGAATTCAATATATATATATATATATGGGAATAAAAGGCCTTAAATACCATGGGTATCGTGGTTATGGACCATTTCCACTCGCGAGTATGCTCACGAGCTTCTTCAGACCACTGATATATTTTATTTAGACAGGCACATGGCCAAACTCATAAAGAGCTCATAGATATAAGTGTAAGAATATTTTTTATTCTTACACTTATATCTATGAGCTCTTTATGAGTTTGGCCATGTGCCTGTCTAAATAAAATATATCAGTGGTCTGAAGAAGCTCGAGCATACTCGCAAGTGGAAATGGTCCATAACCACGATACCCATGATATTTAAGGCCTTTTATTCCCAAATAACTTTGCTCTGTTTACAATAATTAAACATTGAGCACTCATACGGAACCTGAACTCTACAACAAACTACTGGTAGAGAATTAGGACCCACCTAGAATTACCTTGTACCAAGAAACTTGGTACCGCACCAAAGTATATATATATATTACACTAATGTTCAGTTAACTCCATTGGAGTTTTGGTAAAGAACACTTCCGGTCCAGAAGAGGGGACAGAGAAAACCTTAGTATAAATAAAGATGTAGTCGAGTTAATACATGCTGTTATCCATTTTTCCGTGCCTGGAAATTATCTCTTTCTCTTACACGTCCAAGTCCCAACTCAATTCTGGTAAACCATATCTTACCTTTGTCTTTTAATTTAACAATAGATAACAAGTTTGACATGTGATTCTGTACACCTGAAGTATGTTCTTGGTTTTGCTCTGAATTAATTATTTTCAAATTTTCTTTGCAGGTATCAGTGACAGTATGGCAAACAATGGTGACCAGTATTTTAATGCGACGTTCAGATCTGCTTGCCATATGACAGAGTTCTCACCATTGTTGATGGTAAGTGGATATTTTACTAAGTTTATTTGTTTGTAGCACAAGGTGAGAAATACCGTATTTGACGTCATATAAGACGCACCGCCATTTC
>CM042179.1:41475825-41493325 GCA_023376005.1 Doryteuthis pealeii
CAATACCCTCAGGAATTGCATTAGTTTAGCAATGAGTATTTGATTTATAGTCAAAATCATTAATGCATAAAATTCTTATTTATTGACAAAGTCTATGAAAATCTGAGTTAGATTTGCCTCAAAACAGCTCATGTTATTAGTGCGTTTAAAATCCTGCAATGTGTCTTATCACTAAGAAATAAAGATTTGCATAATATATGGTGTGGTTAATTTGCATTCTGGTTTTAACAAAACCGGGTTTAATAAATAATTACTTGGTGTTATTTATCTCTAATATTATTGTTTTATTCTCCAACAAATTAAAGTCAAATCTGTGAATGATTTTATATAGAAACCAATTAGAATAAGTAATCTTTTTATATGCATTCTTATTTGATTTTGCTAGTCTTTCTAATTTAATATATTTCACTACATTAATACTTATGCCTGTAGGGTGTATATTCTTGCTATGTATTAAAATCAATCCTATGAATAATTTCTTATAGAAACCAATTGAAATAAAATTCAAATAAGTGTAATCTTTTTATATGCGTTCTTATTTAATTTCGTCTTTTTGATTTGATATATTACATTAAAACTTAAATACGAATGGTAAGAATAAACAATAAACGTAGGGCGCATATTCTTGCTAGTATTTGAAATAAACAATTGAAGGCTCTAAATTGCGCAAACGAAGGGAGATAATTCATTATTACAGCGAGTTTTTTTAATTTTTTTTATTAGGTCAATGCGCGTTCACTATCTTGACTTGTAAGTTGCATTAAAATGGTTAAACATTATTTAAAGATTCCAAAAATAATTGTTTTCATACGTTCTATATTTATACAATATAATATTTGTAGTAGTTGATTTAATTTTTTTTAAATTGCTACACCGTTTAATGTCATAAGTCTTTAGATTAGCTTGTTATAAGGTTCTGTTAGAATTTCAAACCTTCTCAAATACTCAACTAAAAAAAAAAAAAGATTTTCATTTTCTGATTAGAGGAGAGATAAAGGAAATCAAAACTTTATAATTATAGTGTAAATTCTAACATATATTTAAAAAAAACGTAAACACTATTCTAACAAAATACAAAAGTTTTATTTATGTTTTTTGATCGATAACATTAGCAATCTTTTCCTTTTGGGTAAGAATGATTTTAAAAAATAATTTGATTTAAATATCTTTATTTTAATTTAAAATAATTTTTGTAATCATTTTTGATTTGTCATTTTTAAAAATTCTAGCACTAATGAAGAATTAGATTACATGTAAAAATCATTACATTTCACAGAAATACCTGAAATCTTTGAAATGCTACGGTTAGACTACTTCAAGAGTTTCCATAATCTAATGCTATTTATATGTAAAATGTGATTTTTAATGATATTATCTCTGGCAACACTATTCTGCATTTGTCAAAAAAAAAAATTAATTACCTTAAAAAAAAAAAAAAAATTTTTTTAATTTTCTATTTTTTAATTTTTTATACTCTTGACTAACTAATTCTACAATAGTCATTAATTTTTCAATTTTAATATAAATTGACATGGTGACCAACACTAATCCAAAACAGTTACTATTATAGACTAATTTTCAACTTTCAGAGTTCAATGAATATATATTTCTTTCCCTGTAACTTGTCAAAGCTATATTAATGCCCTAATAACATCAAAGTATTGTTAAAAAAAAAAGAAAAATAAAAGCTGCCTCAATGGTGTCATTAACTGTATTAATAATTGCACAAAAAATGTAAATATAAATCTACAATGAACGCAATTCTTAATTTCTAGGCATAAAACAATCCTAGACGGGTTGACATGTCATTAAAATCCTTTTTTTTTTTTTTTTTTTTTTTTTTTTTTATTCATTTGCTGCTTATAAGATAAATACAACCAAGTAAACACTTTTTTAAAATTAATTTTTTTTTAGTATGGATAAAACTACATAACATATATATATATGTGTATGTTTGTAGTTACAATATATGGGAGTAAAAAGAAAAATCAATCCGACAGAATGTGGAGAAAATAGACAAACACGGGATGTTGTACTAGATAGATGTTTATTACTGATGGTGATGTCAACTCTATAACATTTCGGTCTATCATACCTTCATCAGGACACTAGCTGAATTTTTGTATCGAAGGATGTAAATTCACCAGTTACAGTATATATATGAATGTGTATAGTTACAGTGTGTGTGTGTGTGTATATATATATATATATATATATATATATGAGAGATAATTTTCTATAGAGTAATTTCATTTAATATGTTGCCTGTATTTGCTCAAATGGCATTTCTCCTCACTAACATTGCCACATTTCCTTTATTGCATCAGTTTTGAAAGTATTGCTGGTACACGTTAGTGGGCCAAGAATGTACCACACCTCTGTGGTATAATATAATATCAACACGTTTATGGCAATGGTAGATTGACTTTTACATATTGGTGGACGTATTTAACTGATTTATTTATTATCTGCATCTGTTTCCTACAATATAAAAAATATTTGTAACAGGTTTTAAGTTTTTTATATATATATATATATATATATATATATATATATATATATATATATATGGTTGTAAATAGATTGCTATTTTTGTTTTATTTTCATATCACTTTTTTGAATAAAAGTTCTAATTATAATTTTTCATTGTTTCCACCTTCTTTAAGTAGTATATGTTGATCCTGCTATGTTATTATGAAAGTATATATTTTAAATATTGTTTGAAAAAAAAAAAAAAGTGAAATATTTGCAATGGTACACAGATGCTGATAGGTATGCGTCCTGCATCCCTGACACCCAAAAATCTAAAAGGATGCAGTAAAATCATATCCATGCTTCCCATTGTCTGTCCGTTTTTTTTTTTTTGTTTTTTTTTTATCCCTCCCTCACCATTTCAAACTAACTGTAAATACATTTCAATAGTTTCTTAGAAATGAATTACACAGGTTACAAGGTAGGGGTTAGATGGATTTAGTTGGGACCCCTAAATTTTTACCGGAGACTCATTCAAAGCAAATATGTATGTACCAGGACGCACTAAGCCAAAAAGCTATCAGTATCACTGCGTAGATAAATGTACCACTACATACGTCAGTAATATGCATAGTGGTACATATGTGTACCAATACCTAGTGTGTTAATGTGAATATAAACATGATGCGTTCAATAAAAAAAAGTCAGATTAATTTGTATGTTATGCTTCCTTGGGCATCTCACCTTTTTTACTATCAAACTTGAAAAACAAATTTTAAAAAAAATTTGTATTTGTATTTTTTTTTTACTGTTGTCCTAACCTTTATTGTTATGTACACAACCTCCGACCTTCTTCAGGTGTTTTTTGTTGAACTCTAGAACCTTCTCCAGAGATGCTGATAGGTATGCGTCCTACGTCCCAGAGGCATAAAAATCTAAAGGACACGGTAAAAATTATATCCATGCGTCCCGGTGTTTTTCTTTTTCTTCCCTCACCATGTCAAGCTAACTGTAAATAGATTTCAATAGTTTCTTAGAAATGAATTACACAGGATAAGTTACAAGGTAGGAATTTAGTAGGGACCCATAAATTTTCCTGGGGACTCATTCAAAGAAAAATATGTGCGTCCCAGGACGCACTAAATCAAAAAGCTATTGGCATCACTGCTTCTCTTGAAAATTGGGAACTTGCTAAGAGAAGTGGCATAGCGGCTTTAGTTGGGACCCATAAATTTTCCTGGGTACTCATTCAAAGGAAAATATGTGCGTCCCAGGACGCACTAAATCGAACTTGCTAATAGAAGTGCATAACCAATATAAATAGTTGCTATTTCTAACCCTGAATATTCTTTTGACTCTTTCAAATTCTCTTACAGAGACCAAGAGCAAGAACACGCAACAACTTTACCAGCCCATTATCTCAAGGTGCTAAACCATTTTTACCTGCAAGTCGAGTTGAGCAAGCACTTGCGGACAACTTTTCAGCTCTGAATCTTTCAAGTCCTTCAGGTCAAGTAAGTATTTTCTTTTACTGCTAACTTTGACTTAATTTCATTGTCAGTACTCCCAGGTCCACTTTGGGCTGGAGTGGTAGTATCTATTAGGGTCTTATCTATAGGTGGAGTGGTAGTATCTGTTAGGGTCCCATTTATTGGTTGAATAGAAAAATTGTTTTTAAAAAAAATCAAGAATGAATAAAATAAAATATCTTTGGCATAAAATAACCCAACAAGGGTTGACGTGCCATAAAATCCAATCAAAAAATTAACACTGTGACACCATTGAGGCCTATTTTATATTTTACTCATAATTTTTTTTACTGCTAGTTTAAACCCCATTATATCATTAAATAAAGATTATTAAAATCTTCTTTTTTGCACATAAAATATATTTTTCTCTCCCGTTACTCGTCAAAGCTATATTTATCTCCCAATTAAAAGCGGCTACACAGCATCACCTGGGTAGAGGGGGGAGTTAGTGTATTGATTTGTTTGTGAGAATGGGAAATGAATCCGACAATATGAGGAAAAAATGAATAAAGAAAAGAAATGTAGATGGATAAAAATGAATTTTATCTATCACTTTTAATCGATATCACTTACACATGTGTTTCGGTCTGTTTATCAAAATGTATACGAATTTACGTTATTATTATTATTAAAATAATCAGATGGAGTTTGAAATGATGATGATGATAATAATAGGAAAAATGCATAAAATGTTCCGTACACAGATTTTGCCGACCTTCATCAGAGTGGAATTTTTATTATTTTTTTATTTTTTTGCTTTGTTTACATTTGAGATTTTTTTTTTTTTTTTTTGTTTACATTTGAGATTTACAAATGCTGGACATTTTTAAGTAGAATTTTAATACTATTTCTATGTATATTTTAATTTTCAAATATATGGTGAATGTTCAAGAGTCTCATTTCCTGAATGAAATTTTGAAAACCAATTACAATTTTTTTGAGAAGCATTGGATGCATTTGTGCCCATTAAATTCATACAACAAACAGGCACGAATTACAATTTTTTGACAGCCTGGTTCAAAGCACCAAGCAAAGATAGATAATAATGAAAATTGTAATGTGTTATTATATATTATAATTATAATCGAACTTAACGGACCTAAATTCCACCATTTGTATGTCACCCTGCCGAAAGAAAAGAAAATACCAAAAGTCAGGGAATTAACTGAATTAAATGAAATTTTCAGTGTTGATATATTAATGCACCATTTATTTAAAAACTTACATTAAAAAAATACTATTAAACTATTAATTACTTTGCTAAAATTAATTTAAATAAATATATTGCAGATGAAAAATATCAGTAGTAAAAAAAAAAAAATAACCGTAAAACACGTTTTACATTAAAAATAAATGTAAACATTTTTTTAAAGTTAGTACAAAATACATCTGGTTGAGGTTTCCAGTTAATTTTTCCGGTTCTTAAAATATAAATTAGGACAGGTTTAATAGACCTAATCTCCATTATATATACATTAATATTGTAGATGATAATTTTTTTCCCCTTCCTATTGTATTGTCCTGATGAAGGTTTAATATAAACCAAAACATTTGAATTTCAACTTCAAGAATAAAATTCTTTTTATGGAATACTTTGCTTTTCTATTTTCTACATATTCTTGGATTTATCTCTGTATTACACACACATATACATACACACACACACACACACACACATATATATATATATATAAATGAATAAATAAATAAATAAATAAAATGAAGTTGTATTTTAACAGGTATAATAAAGATTTTAGTAAACAATGTGATAAAATCTAAATAACTTTTTATTGATAGTTGTAAAAAAAAATATATATTTCTGGCAAATTCTGCACAAATCAGTTTCTAAAAAACACTACTGAAAAGTTCTCAGCCTAACCAAAAAGGGGAATGGCTTTTTATTTATTCATTTACTCATTTATTTATTTTTTTTTGTCTTTGTCAAATTACCTGTGTTGAATTTCTGCATGTGTATGTGGAACATTCGTTTGTACAATTCTTGTTTGGCTGGGAATTTTATAATTACCCCCCTTTGTAGATAACTCTTTTTTTTATAAGAGTAAGAATAATCATCTTCTTGTCTTCTTCTAGGAATCAAGTGCCAGTATCACAGATTATGTGGGCAAATCACCAAATGCTCTCACTCATAGCTCAAGTTCACCATCTTTTTCTACTTATTCACAGATGTCTAGCATATCATCACCATCCCAACATGTTGCCCCAGGTAAGACTCTTTCTATTTATCTGCTTAAAACTACATGTCATTCTTGCACATAATTTTCAAAAACTTTTATAAAGTTACAACTCTGGTAGCCATTTTTATAAAGTTTGGTGTATTCCTTGAAGTAGTTATAAGGGACAAAAAAATGTTGTGTCTGTAAATAGTTATTGTCAGTCAATCTGTTGTATTTCTTGTTGTGTCCACATATACTCCTTGTCAGTCAATCTGTAGTATTCCTTGGTAGAAAGATTACAGTGTCCATAGATACTCCCTGTCAGTCAATCTACAATATTCCTTGGTAGAAAATTGTAGTATCAGTTACTCCTTGTGGCCTGTAAGCATTCCTTCTGAAAGGGAATCCAGTCGGCAACTGATTTAGGACAATTTATCAGCGACCTTAAATACATGTTTGTTGTCTTTTCATTGGTCAATCCAGCTCCTGCTACTTGGAACAGTCTATAAATATAACTAGTGACTTTGTGTACACCCTATGCCTTAAAATAATCCAACAGGGATCTATTTATTACATAACTCCCTGATGAAAATTGTAAAAATCATCAGCTTTTTTTTTTTTTTTTTTTAAATTTAAAATTTTCTTTTCTTTTACGGGTAAATCAATATATGAGATGATAAAGAAAAGTTTAGTTTAAAATTTTAGTAAACTATTATTATTATAAACTGATGTGTGTTGGGGGTGGGGGCTGTTTTGAAAGGAACACCTTTTGCTTTTCACCATAAACTCCCGGTTGTTTGTTTACAAAATTTTTTTTTTTTTGCATTAGAATTTCTCTATAAGATTTAAAATTGTTCATGTATATTTAGTTTTCAATTTTTAATAAAAAAAAAAATTAGTTATTTCCTGTTAATTCAATAGGAATGTTTTTAAAGTTTTAAAAAGTTTAAATTGAAGACATGTTTTTATATTAAAGACACATTTTTATATTAAAATAGTTTTTATTAATCAGAAGAGAAAAGCAGATATGTTTATTTAAATGAAAATAGTTTTTATTTTATTTGAATAAAAGGATGTTGGGACCAAGTAACCAATAAATAACTATTTTTTTCGTACAGCTTAAAACCAAAGAATAATGTAACAGATAACATATATGGCATGATATGTGGCTTGGTTTTATTTATTAGAATGTGAGGGTGTAACAATTTCCCCTCTACCCCCACACAGCCCCATTGGGGAAAATTCAAGCAAAGAAACAATTTAAAAAAAAAAAAATTCTTTAGCTGTCATTAGCTGTTCCTTAATTTTTTTAATAGGTGAATATTGACAAAAAGATTAACAAATTAAAGCCGCCCTGTGGGCTGGGGCATTAGAATACACTGACTGCACCTCTGCAGAGAGGTAAGACTCCCCCAATGAGGCCATCTGTTGGCCATGTGTGGCGACACGTGATGCTGAAGGATAGAACCATAATGGCTGAGCAGTCCATGACTTGCAACATTCCACTTAGGCCCTTACTTGGGCTAGATGGGCAGTCAGAGAGGCCCCCTCTGATCAGTTGGCTGATTATGTCAAGCCCTAGCACCTATATGATAGCCCCAACTCTATTGTCCTTCTGGCAAGCCCCAACCCTTATCATATATGTGCTAGAAGGTGGTGGCTGAGAGTTTAATGACATTAAACTCTATCTGATGGTGAGATTCCAGGTCTGGGGAATGTGGAGCACCCTTTCATCACCATTGCTCCCAGGTCCACTTTGACCTGGAGTGGTAGTACCTGTTAGGGTCCCATATATAGTTAAATAGAAAAATGTGTTTATAAAAAAAAGATTGAGTATCCATTAAGAATGAATTAATTTCAATACTTTGTTGGCATTAAATGACCCACTGAGGTTGATATGCCGTAAAACAAACCAAACCAAACAAATTAAAGATGGACAGATATTAGCCAACCTAAATTTTAGATAAACAAATATCTTAAATTTTTCCATACTAAATTTTGTGTGTGTGTGTGTGGGGGGGGGGGTCCCCTATGATGTAGGGGCTAATGTGCTGGGCTAAGACATTTCAATCTCCAGTTGCACTTTTACTTTCACATTCGGTTTAATACCTTTGGGAAATGTATGACCCCACTCATCCTCCCCTCAGCTATAGGTTAAATTGTACTACCACTGTTTTTCTACAAGAATGGCTTTGGAATTAAATAACCCCAAAAGGTTGATATGCCATTTATCAAAGAAACTGTAGAGTAAATATTAAAAAATCTTTCTTTTTCAGTAAATTACCCCCCCCCCTTTTTTTTCTTTCATTCAAAATTATCTCATTGTTTGCAGTCTAGTCAGCTGAGGCTTTAGAATACACACTGTACCTCTTGGTCTAGCACTAGTGAAAAGGGAATAGACTCCCTCACTGTCTGGCTGATACCGACTTAAGGCTACCCTGATGACTTTTTAAATTTTATTACTTCAATTCTTTGTAACAATGCTAATTTTCTGATTATATAAACTTTTTTCTTTAAATAGTAAAAAAAATTTTCAGTGAGTATATATATATATATATATATATTTTTTTTTTTCCTTTGTCTATAAAAAAAAACACAACATAATCAATGGTTTCAACATCGTTTAAATTGGATTATCACAATCTTTAAGATGTTGTTTAATTTTCTTTGTTTCTATTTTTTAATTTTACATTAAGAATTGTTGAATTTTTTAACATCCACTAACTTCACAAAAACAAAATTTGGTATTCAATTTCTAATATGATTTTCCCAACCCTATTGCCCTTATGGCAAGCCCCAACCCCTTTTTATCATATGGGTGCTAGAAGGCGGTGACTGAGGGTCTACATGTCCTGGGAATGACGTTAAACTCTATCTGATGGTGAGGTTCCAGTTTTGGAGGTTTGGGGAATGTGGAGCACCCCTTCATCCCCATTGCTCCCTGGTCCACTCTGACCCAGAGTGGTAGTACCTGTAAGGGTTTGTCTATGGGTTAAATAGAAAACATGAGTTTATAAACAAAATTGTATTATCCATTAAAAATGAATTTATTTCAAAACTTTGTCAGCATTAAACATTTTTTTTTACTAATAGAAGTTTTCGCATAAAATAACCCAACCAACAAACAAAACAAATCAATTTCTAATATGTATTAACAAAAAAAACTCATCATTTTTTATGTTTATTTATTAATAGCATTGTTACAAAACTTTTTCAATTGTATTCGAAATAACCATATTAATTTTTCAAATTTTTTGTCTGATTTTTTTAAAATGAGGCTTAATAATTTGTATTGTTGGATTTTTCTGACTTTTGTCTTTATATACACAACATTTCGGCCGATATGCCCTACAGCCTTCTTTCAAGATCGACAAGAAAAACCTGAAGAAGGCCAGAGGGCACATCAGCTGAAACGTTGTGTATATAACAATAAGGATCAATGACAATAGTCCAAAAATCCAAATAATACAATTATTTTTACTTTTCATTTTTTATTTTTTTTTATTTTATTTTATTTTATTTTTTTTGAGAAAAATTAAAAATGAATTGGGGGGGTGGGGTTGTAAATCCAGACCCCATTTTTTTCCAACTTTTAAATGTGTTTCGTTAACTTATTTTCATCATCCTCAGTAATGATTTAACTAAATTTGCAAAACGGAATAAAATTTTTACTAGAAAAAAAAGTTCTGATTAGTTTGTGAGATTCTCTATGTACACCTTTTTTTTTTTCTTTTTTTTTTTTTTTTTTTTTTTTTTTTTTTTTTATCCCTTGCAAATACATTGTGTCATCATCATCAAAAATGAATTTAAAGAAAAGTGTTTAATATTTTAAACACATAATGTTTAAAATATTATAAAATAAAATTAGGTATTATCATCATCAGGATGTGCTGACAGCAAAGATACCTATGACTTTCTCTCACCAACTATATATATATATATATATATATATATATATATATATATATAATATATATGATTTGAAAGCAATTACAATGCATATAAAAGATAAAAACAAAAAGATGTTATTTTTGTCTTATTGATTTCAAAGTAGAAACTTCATCTTCAGAGGTGTATATCAGAAATGTACGTGCTTAAGTTTTTTTTGTGTGGTTATAATTTTTTTTTTCTCTCTTTTTCCTTTTTTTTTTCTTTTTCCTTTTTTTTTTTTTTTTCTTTGTTATGAATGAAATAGGCGAATAACTGTAATTTCTTTTTCTTTTTTTTTTTTTTTTTTTTTAATGTCTGTTTGATCCTGCCTTGTATATGTATCCAATATTGTCTGTTTATCATCCGGTGAATATTGCAACAATGTAGCCATGTCAAATTCAAAATAAACATAGAAAAATTCATATACTTAGCTTTTATTTTATTTTATTTTTTTAAATTATTTTTTTAAATTTATTTATTTTTTTTTTTATTTTTTTTTTTTTTATTTTTTTTTTCAGCTGTAAAAAATAAAATATATTAATTTAATTAGATGGACCAGTAAATAAAAGATTATCTTAAATTATATATAGGAAAATTTAAGAATGTGTTTTATGAGTATTTTTTATATTTTAAATAGATTAAATATTATATATTAAAATATTATATAATAATTATATATTAGGATTGATGCAAAATTTAAGAAAACTATGTATTATGAGTATTTTCAATTACTTATATATATATATATATATATATAGTAAAATGTTAGTCAGATAACCTACTTGACTTTCACTATGCAGATTTTCAGGGTTAACTGCAATAAATTATGAACAAATGCTTATTTGGTTACTTATTTTATCGACGGTCGAAGTTGCAACTAATTCCATATATATTCCCAATAAGTCAACCATTTTCCAATTTAAAATATATATATAAAGCCATCCACAGATACCTGTTTCGATGTTTGTCTCATCAGTGTGGCTTGACATTCTTAACAGCTACCTCTAGTTAGGAGTGAAACCGACAGAATTTTCATCTGTCAAGCTCTTACGGCTGTCAGTTACTGTCAACCAGAGGCGAACAATTAATTGATATATACTTACAGGATGTATGTTTTTACAATTACCAGAGAACTCAGGTCTGTAAACAACAGACGAGTAAATGCCTTATGCTAAACAGTGAAAGTTCAACTAATGTCTCCCCTATGGTGCTCTACCAGGAAAATTGGGAGCATATATATCAGTCATCCACAGACACCTGTTTCGACATTTACATCTCATCAGTGTATATCATATATGTATGTATATAAACTGGCACAAGGTCACTATCTTGAAGTGATCACTACACAATAGTAATCATATGCTACATAAACTTCATAATTCCTTACCCAAATTTAGGTTCCCCTTGCAATATTTTATATATGTATGTATGTATGTATGTATGTTAAGAAATTTGAAAAACCAAGTGTTCCAAAAATAAGATGAATTTATTTATCAACGCTTAAACGTTTCGGTTTATTTAAACCTTCATCAGGATAGATTATCGGGTGAAGAAATTGATGGATGTTTTGTCGATGACAGGAGTTAGAAAAATCTTTATAAAAAGTTTGTAACTGTATTTGTTCAGCGTTATATTTTTGAAAATTTTTTCAAAAATATAACGCTGAACAAATATTTTCTTCACCCAATAATCTATCCTGATGAAGGTTTAAATAAACCGAAACGTTTAAGCGTCGATAAATAAATTCATCTTATTTTTGGAACACTTCGTTTTTCAAATTTCTTAATATTGTTGGATTTATTTCCATATTTACTCCCACGTGTGTGTGTGTGTGTGTGTGTGTGTGTGTGTGTGTGAAGAAGAAAGTGAATCCAACAGTATGTAATATTGGAAAAAACACAAGTTTATAAACAAATAATGTTTATTTCGCCTATGCTGCAGTGTTTCGATCTGTTTCGATAGACTTCTTCAGTGCTTTATTCTCTGTTCTATTCGATTTTAACTCCATTACGGTTATTTTTTTGTTTATTTCTTTTTAATTTAATTTTGATGTTTAAATGAAACCTTAAATGTAATCAATCTTTTCTTACCTGTAATTTATCTTTTCTTACCACCTACAGTTCTTTCCAATTCAGTGTCCGTGTTGCCTGGAAACAGCCCCTCCCATAGCCCTGGCATATCTCCTAGCAGTTCACCAATGCTAATCAGGCGAAATGAATCACCAGTACCCTCCATGAGACAAAATCCTGTGACAGTAAAATCTGCCTCAAACACTATTCAGGTAGTTTTATTTTATTTTTTTAAAAATCTCACAAATTTAACTCTTAATGTCCTATACCACTTCGTTGCGCTTGACCGGAAGTCACATTCGTTTTCCTAATCTGCCCCAAACAGTAGCTTTGTTTAAATGCAATATTAAACATTTAGAAGTCTTTGATTTAAGGGAAATAACAAGTAACTTTAAATAAAAAGGCTATTTTTAGCTATTTTTTGATAAATCCATATAGGAATGGGTCTCTCGGGATGTTAAGAGTTAATAATATACAGTGGTACCTTGACTTACGAGTGCCTTAACTTACGAGTTTTCTTAGTTACAAACTGTAACTCGGTCAATTTCTTTTTGCTTTTAATTGAGTTAAAATTTAAGGTACAAGCAAGTTTCAAATAAGTTCACTAAAAAATATTTAAGTTCATTATGCCAAAAAAAAAAAAAAATCATTATTCATAGAAAATAAACATTAAAACATATTACAGCACATAATTCATTATATTGTTTTTTTATTATGCTTTTATACATTAAATGGTTATTTCCTATAAGTCTAACATAAACAAAGGGGAACCAATCTTGACTGATAAATTATTTATTTTCCCATTAAACTAACCCTAACCCTGTCTTCTTTTTTTCCTAGTAGATCAATAAATAAATAAATAATTTATCAGTCAAGAGTTGTTCCCCTTTGTTTATGTTGGAGTTATAGGAAATAACCAATTACAGTGCTATTTTTTTCTTATTTAAAAAAAAAAAAAATATGTATCAAAAGAAATTAGTGGTTTGGGTGGGGGGCTGGAACAGATTAATGGCATTTCAGTTTTATTTCAATGAGGAAAACTGATTTGATATATGAGGTAATTGAGTTACAAGTGGAACAAATTAAACTCGTAAGCCAAGGTACCACTGTATTTGTGTTGTTTTTAGCAGAAAAATTAGTTTTGAAAATCTAAGTTTTTACGTATCTTTGTTACCTATTTACCACCCCCCCCTCCTTTTTTCTTTTTCTTTTTCTTGTTCCAAACATGTTATGAAATTTAAATTTTTTGCTGAGTTAATACTTTTTTCTGTTTTTCAGGAAAATGTTGGAGGCACTACATATTTTTATTCTCCCGAAGATTTTACTCCACAATATCAAGGAGTTGTAAGTTTTGACTTTTTGTAAATATTATTCAACTAGCATAGTTATCATAGTAAAAAAAAAAAAAAAAAAAAAAAAAAAAAAATGATAGGGTTTATTTAGGTATGGATCAACACATTTGCCACAATCGCTGTACTATCTAATATACTTTTCATACAATCAAAGTGTTGACTCCCAGCAATTCTGCCTAAGACCTGTGGAAATCACATAGGGGCCGGGTTAGCTCTGTCGGTAGAGCGTTCGGCTAGAAACCACAACGTTCCTAGTTCGATACTGGCCCTCGCCAACTCAGCGTATGAGTAGCACAGGGATCTGTGCGGTAAAGTAAGGAGCTGATGGTAGTTGTGGCACTCCACCCCAGACGCCAAAAACAATCTCCTTGGTCTAGCGCTATTGAAAAGGGAATAGACTCCCTCGCTGACTGGCTGATACCGACATTAGGCCGCCTCGCCGACTTTACTTTACTTAAAATAATCTGGAAATTTTGGTATATAAATGCGTGTTTGGTAAAGCCAAGAAGTAATTGTCTAATATTATCTGGTCACCAAGGCTTATGATATGCTGACCCCTTCCCCCCCCCCAAAAAAAAGAGGGGTGTATCCTGGGTATGATACTAAACTGCATCTGTCATTACTCCCACATCCTCTCTGATCCATCTATTGGACAAGCGCTTAAAAAAAAAAAACACAAAAAAATTGTAAATATGAATGTATAGTGAATCATGATTCCCTAACATCTAGGCATAAAATGACTCTACACCATTTGACATGCCATTAAAATCGGTCTGAGACCAGGTTATTCTTTAAAAATATATGATCACCTATAAAGTAAAGTTGTCGGGGCGGCCTAATGTCGGTATCAGCCATGCAGCGAGGGAGTCTATCCCCTTTTCACTAGCCCTAGACCAGGGAGATTATTTTTAGCGTCTGAGGTGGAGCGCCACACCTACCATCAGCTCCTTACTTTACCGCACAGATCCCTGTGCTATTCATACGCTGAGTTGGCGAGGGCGGGTATCGAACTAAGAACCTTGTGGTTTCTAGCCGAACGCTCTACCGACTGAGCTAACCCAAGTGCAATCCTAACAATTTTAAAAAATAAGTTGATTTTCTTCTCAAAGATACCATGATGTTTTTTTTTTTAGTGGAACATTATATATCAAAATAGATATTATAATAATAATAAGTAAATTTATTGTGTACAGTGCTCAGGTGCACCACAACTCATTATATTATTAGGTATGGTTCATTACCAAACACTACACGCACGTCTCCTTCTTATCCATGGTTTTAGATACCTATGATGTACCTCCAGAAATAAAGAATTTATAAGTTTTACTTATAATGGTCCCAAAGTGCAAAAATAGTGATGATGCTAATTGGTATATGCCAAAGAAAATGTGAACAAGGTTTAAAAAAAAAAAAAAAAAAATTACACTTGGAGTTATCTCCCTTAATCAAACATTCAAATATCCAGAAACCAGATTTCTCAACGTGAGAGCATGAACGCTTGCATTATACTGTTATTGTTAAATTGTTTTATTTTCAAATTAGACCATTTTAACACCATTTTGCTTGTAAAGATATCACTACTGTTGTTTTGTTTTTGTTTGGCATATACAAATGGTCTCATTTGTAATATATTCTTTTTCAGCAGGTGCTTCCGAGCTACTCATACTATCCAGGAATGCCATCACATATCGCTCACATGAAAGTGAAAACAAACATGCCTCAGTTTTTCATGCCAGATGAAATAAAAATGGTAAGTTTTTTTTATCCCCCCCCCTTTTTTTTTTTTTTTTTTTAGAATTTAAAAAAAAGAAAATAAAGTGTAGGTCAAAATAAAACTTTTTTTTTTAAATTTATATATATGCAGTAATAAAAAAAAAATTAAAGTCAAGTGCCAAACAGACAGGTACCTAATAATAATGTGTAGATCCTCCCTTCGCCTGAATAACAGTGGCTATATGATGTGGCATGGAGTCTGAAGGTGTTGGAATCAATGTTTAGGTATTTTTAAGCTGGCACAATCGAAGGCCGAATGGAAGTCACTGTTAGGCTTCCATCTATGGGCTAAATAGAAGAAAACGAGTTTTAAAAAGTGTTAAAAAAAATTGAATATCATCAAGAAAGAATAAAACAAAATGTCTTCGGCATAAAATAAGCCAACAAGGGTTGACATGCCATAAAATTCAACCAACCAACATTTGAAGACTGTCCATAACTGAGTTGTATTTTTTGGATGTGATTACAGGGCGTTAAGCAAAGGGCTGCAACATTACCCATGCATACTCAATGGGGTTTAGATTGATTTATCATTGGTACAGGTGGAGTATCATAATAATAATGAAATTTATTGTGTACAGTGCTCAGGTGCACCACAACTCATCAGTCTCATGTCAAGTACACAGAAAAATGTTGTGTCAGGAACATGAACAGTTCACAGTAGTAATATGCATGTATGTGTGTGCATGTGTATGTGGAGAGTGGCATCATGTATAGTGTTGGCGGACTACAGGAAGCATGGAGGCTTTGAAAGATTCAGTGCTCCGGCAGCCTACAACAGATGCATGAATCAGCCAAGTTTTCCTGGAACTAGATTTGTGTCACCCACACTTAATAGTTGTGGGTTTTTCTTGTTGGAATAAACCATAATTCCCAGGGAAACAAAAGGGGACAAAATAGTGATTTTAAAAAAATGTTACAGCTATCAACATACTCTAGTTTCACTTTTTTTTTAAATATTTTTTTTTTTAATATTTTTTTTTTAACTTCATTAGCCTGAACGTTGTGTTCACACATACCACAATAAAGATGAGGATAACAGTCTAAAATATCAAAATTATTCACATCAAGCCTCATCTCAAAAATACAAATAACCCACTTATATAGATAAAAATGACTGAAGTGGTACTCTTCAGTTATCTTTTTATTATGAATTGATTTGATAACTAAAACTAAATTTTTAAATATCTACTATTTTTCTGCTTAATTTATTTTTTGATACTATTTTTCTACTTTATTTATTTTATTTTTTTATTTTATTTTTTAAGGAACTGTTGAACCGGCATGCTTGTTCATTGCTGCAGATCGATCCTGCCCAACATCCAGGTAAATTGATCATGATTATTTTTTTCATCTATGGATTAACATTTAGCCCACAATTATCCTCACCCCCCCAAAAAAAAAATCTGTCACAAAACACGTTCAAACTTAACTCCAGGTTGCATTCATCTTTTATTTAACCATCTTTTGTTTAGTGTACCAAACCAGAACTGCCCTGTCGCCTGGGGCATTAGAATACACTGACTTCACCTCCAATGGGGCCACCTGTTGGCCGTGGGTGGTGAACCGTAATGTTTAAGGACAGAATCCTTGTGGATGAGCAGTTCATGACATGCAACACTCCACTTTTGCCCCTACTTAATCTAGACAGGCGGTCTGAGTGGCCCCCTCTGATCAATCTGCTGGACACATCAAGCCCTAGCACCTATATGATTGCCCCAACCTTATTGCCCTTATGGTAAGTCCCAACCCTTTTTATCATATGGGTGTTAGAAGGCGGTGTCTGAGGGTCAATGTATACATGCGCTATACATGCTATATTTAAGATATTAAGCATTATTTACTTTTAAATATAGCATACTATATTATCAATATTAATAAAATATATATACAAGGTGTGTCAAAAAAGTATTGAGATTTTTGGTACTTTTTGACACACCTTGTATTTTGAAAAATTAACATTCCCTTCATTCTTCATTTTTATCTTGGTAAATACAGCTTTAAAATCAGTAATTTTTGACACTGTATTCTGAAAAAAATTAATGTTACATTGTTCATTCTTATCTTGGTAAATACAGCTTCAAACTTGGCACTCTTATGATACACTTTGTATTCTGAAAAAAATGAATGTTACATTTATTGTTCATTTATCTTGGTAAATACAGCTTCAAACTCGGCACTCTTATGATACACTTTGTATT
>CM042179.1:41495825-41550825 GCA_023376005.1 Doryteuthis pealeii
GGGGATAGGGGATCATGATATTGACAGCCATTGAGCTGGGGATAGTGTGTGTGGGGTCATGATTTATAAGGGAATAGGTTTTTATTATAATAATAAAAATCTATTTCCTTACAAATTATATAATGATGACTTATAAGGGAATAGATTTTTTATTATAATTTGTAAGGTTTTTGTTTGCCTAATGGCATACCAACCCTGTGGATTATTTAATGTTATTTTTTAATATCATTATTGTTATGATTTTAAGGGAATAGTTTGTAGGTGAATCTTGTTTTTTAAACTAATTGTTAGAGTATGAGACAAAAGTTGGTATTCAAGTTTCCTTTACAGGTGCATTTTTGTAGATAGTTTTGTGGGTGTATTTTAATTTGTAAGGGAATAGGTTTTTATTATGATTTATAAGGGTTTTTGTTTAAGTAATGGCATAATAACCCTGTGGGTTATTGAATGCCAAAATCTTTTTATTATTATTATTGTTTATTATTTATATATTGTTGGTGCTCAAGTTTCATTTGTAGTTGTATTTTTGTAGATAGTTTCATGGGTGTATTTTATATCTGATTCATAATTTTCTGTATATTTTTATATTTTTTTTTTTTTTTTTTTTTTTTTTTTTTTTTTTTTTTTTTTAGGTTTTAGACTAGCAAACACAAAATGTATGACCACAATAGACCAGTGGAAGAAACTTTATCATCCAAATGTGGTCCAGCTGAAAGAGGTCTTCACAACCACAGCCTTTGGAGATAATTGTAAGTTTCTTTGGAGTTTCTTTTTTTTCTCTTTTTTTTTTTTTTTTCCCCCCTTTTCAGTTGTTCTAATGAAAATCAGGAGGAATTTTCAAGAAAACATTTAACCCTTTTCATTGCTTTTATTATTGAATAAAACATTAAAAAATAGCAATTTTCATTGGTCCAAATTTGACATGTGATTTAAACAATTAGATACTTTTATTCAAGATCATAGCAGATTCTTCAAAGTGTTTTTAGTAGGAAGTGCGTGGTGTAATGGTTAAAGTCATGGGAAATGGACTCGTCGCCCCGAGTTCAAATCCTGGACTTGGTAATTGCATTTCACTTAGCGCTAATACCCTTGGGAAAGGTATGAATCCTACTCTCCCTCTAGCTATGGGTAAATAGGGCAGACTGGGCTCTTTAACCATGGTTAGGTAACCAGTCTAGGAGAAGGAAAACTCTGAATTCAAACTTGTTGAACTCCGCTTAAGAAATTGACCTTGTGTCGTATCCTGCTCGTGCGGAGGAGTTGGTAAATATATATAAGTGCTTTTAAAAAAAAAAAAAACAAAAAAAAAAAAATAATGTTCATCTTCAGAAAACTAAACTGTTGTAAATACAGCCAATATTCACTGGTTTATATAAATTCTTTTTTCTTTTTTCTTTTTCTTTTTTTTTTTTTTTTTTTCTTTTTTCTTTTTTTCTTTTTTTTTCTTTTTTCTTTTTTTTCTTTTTTTTTTTTCTTTTTTCTTTTTTTTCTTTTTCTTTTTTTTTTTTCTTTTTTTCTTTTCTTTTTTTTCTTTTCTTTTTTTTCTTTTTTTTCTTTTTTCTTTTTTTCTTTTTTCTTTTTTTTTTCTTTTTCTTTTTTTTCTTTTTTTTCTTTTTTTCTTTTTTTCTTTTCTTTTTTCTTTTTTCTTTTCTTTTTTTTTTTCTTTTTTCTTTTCTTTCTTTTTTCTTTTTCTTTCTTTTCTTTTTTTTTCTTTTTTTTCTTTTCTTCTTTTTTTTCTTTTTTCTTTTTTTCTTTTTCTTTTTTCTTTTTTTTCTTTTTTTTTCTTTTTTCTTTTTTTCTTTTTTCTTTTTTCTTTTCTTTTTTCTTTTTTTCTTTTTTTTCTTTTCTTCTTCTTCTTTTTTTTTTTTTCTTTTTCTTTCTTTTTTCTCTTTAGAAAATCAGATATATAGTTTTCATAATATATTTATAACCAATAAAAAATCAGTTTCAACTAACAATATTGGATATTTTATATCATTGTACACTTTGCTTGTTATATAATAGTATTTTAAAAAAATCGATTATTCTTTTTTTTAGTAAGAGGGAAAAGCTGTAGTTTTTCTAATAGGGAGCACAATATCATTTAATTAAAAAAAAAAAAATAAATAAATAACATAAAGGGAAGTCGGGTAAGAACAGGATAATATGAAATCGTTTTAAATCAGGGTGGCGGTGTAATTACTTTTAAAAAAATCCTATGATTTTTTTCTGTTTTCCCTTTTTAGTTTTTCTAAGTTGGTTGTGGCAGCATACACTCAGTGTGAGTTGTGCCGGCTTCATCTATAGAATTTGTCGAGTCCTTCATGTAGGCTGACCATGCCTGGTGAACCAATGCTGGTGATCTCCAGCCAGTCACGGTTCCTGTGGCATAATACGTAGACTCGAGGGCTGATATTTCGTTCAAGATTAGCCCTAGCCACGTTTTTTTTTTTTCTTTTTTTTTTTTTTTTTCTTTTTTTTTTTTTTTTTTTTTTGACAATATTTTTCTAAGTTCAATAAATATCAATATTGAGACGAGTGTAAAATCAACTTAATGCTCCGCTTTTATCTTCTACAAATATTTTTTTGAGTTACCCTTTCATTGGCATTACTCCCAGGTCCACACTTACTTGGAATGGTAATACATGTTAGGGTCCCATCTAAGGGTTAAATAAATTTTTAAAAAATAGTTTTTTTTAATTTGGTTTTAAAAAAAAATTGAGTTAAAAAAAAAATTAATACCCATCAAGAATGAATAAAACAAAAATGTTTTCAGCATAAAATGACCCAACAGGGTTGACATGCCGTAAAATCGAACCAACCAACCAAAATACATTTTTTAAGTCTATTATTTTTCTATTTCTTTTTCAGCTTTGATATTTGTTTATGACTTCCATCCTGTTGCTGAAACTTTAATGTTACGGCATTTCACATCGCCATCAACATTGAATGGTTATTCTGGTCCCATAAATGCTGAAACACAAAGGACATACACTGCAAATAAAGGTAAATTATAACAAAAAATTCATTTTCCTTTTAAGACTTAAGTATTTATTTAAACTTTTATTTCTATTTCTCTGAATTTTTGAGATGAGGCTTGATAATTAGTATTATTTGGATTATTCTGACTATTGTCCTCATCTTTATCATCTGTACACCGTTTCAGAGGGCACTTTGTACAGATAACAATAACAAAACATTTTACAGATAACAAAGATGAGGACAATAGTCTGAATAATTTAGATAATACCTTTTATTTCTATTTTTATTTTTACATAGAAGCTTTTTGCTAGTCTTTCATAAATCTGGATTTAATTTTATAATTTTTAAAGAAAAATTGCATTCGTTTGATTTTGGTAGACTAAGGAAATTTTCTGAATTTCATTCAAGGAACATTAAGATAAATTACACCATAATGGGGACACCCTAGTAGGTATTTATCCAGCTTGTTTACCACAAGTAGGATGTGACACATGGTCACAAGTATTGGGCATTCCAGTGGGGATTGAACTCTCTATTCATATATAATGAATTTGTAAGAATAGCTTGCTAAACATTACACCATGATCATGTACAAAGAACTTTTTATTTATCTAATCTTCCTTCAAAATACCAAAATAAGACCCTGCAATTATTTTATAAAAATCAATGTCTAACAAAGGAATTTATTGAGATATCATACCCTCTGGTTCCAAGTATTCTAAGATACCTTTTTTATTTATTTATTATTTTTTAAAAAACTTTTATTGGATGTTTCCTTTCACAAGAGTTTTTTTACTTTACCAAAATCTGAAACCTCCCTCATTGTTTCAGATTTTGGTAAAGTAAAAAAACTCTTGTGAATTATCATTCAGGGAACATTAAGATAAAGGGGCTAATTTTCAAGATCAATGAAATCTAATAATGAATTAAAGGATTCATTTTAAGAAAGTTTTAAAGATATATATATATATATATATATATATATATATGAAAGTAAAATGGAAGTTAATCCGACAGTATGCATAGAAAAGACGGAATAAATATACTTTTACTTCAAACTCTTTTGAGCTTTTCTAATGATAAAAATGCTTCTGATTTTTAAAAATAGAATTTATTTTATTTTTAAGACAAAATACGCATTTTAAAAAATTTTAAAAATGCCGGCCCTGAACAAGAGCGTTTGTTTGTACCATATAGTTGCTTTGAAAAAGACCGCTTTATTAAAAGGTCGAAACAGATCTGTGTAATAACATCTTTTGTTTTTTCTAAAAACTTTTTATGCATATATATATATATATATATATATATATATATATATATATATTATATGTATGTATATATATATATATAAGAAATTGTCATTTGTAGGTTTTAATTGGCATGTATCAAAACTTTGAAAATATGTGTAGAATAATTTTCATGTTTTGGATTGTTGTTCTCATCATTTTGGTCACTGTATCCTCTGGTCTTCCTTAATTGTTCCCTGTGTGGACAGAGGATACAGTGGCTGAAATGTTGTCCAAGATATCAAAATTATTCACATCAAACATCATCTCAATAATACAGACAAATAATGTGGAGAAATTTTGATGATAAATGCACGAAGCAATGTACAAAACATGAAGAATTTATTGGATGCTTTTTTTTTTTAAATTTTTGCTTTTATTGGATATTTGTTTTTTTTTTTTTTTTTTTTTTTTTTTCAAATTTATTTTATTTAACTTTTTTTAAATTGGATTTTTTTCCTTTTTTTTTTTTTTTTATTTATTTATTTATTTATTTTCTTTTTCATTTATTTATCAGCTGGTGGTGCCAATGGACCACGTCAACATGCTGGTTTACTTCCTGAAAGTCTCATCTGGGCGTATGTGGTTCAGTTGAGTTCTGCATTGAGGGCAATCCATGCTGCAGGATTAGCGTGTGGAGTATTGGATCCAACTAAAATCTTGATCTCGAGTAAATCGAGGTAAATGCGCATACCATACATTTTTACATAAGTATATATATATATATATATATATATATACGTTGGCTAATCAGTCATATGATGGATTGTAACTATTGTAAACAATATTAGGACTGTCATCCGTGTGTGTGTGTGAGAGAAAAATCGAAATGAGTCCGATAGATATGTTGAAAACATAAATGGAAGAAAAATATATATTTTGATATAGAGGAAATTTATTATATGCCAACATGTGTTTCGAACAGAATTTGCTTATACATACAGTATTCAATTTAGAATTATTTTAGATAAAATAGGTCGGAGAGGCCCCCTCCGATTAATCGGCTGGTCACGTCAAGCCCTAGCACCTATATGATTTTCCCAACCCTGTTGCCCTTATGGCAAGCCCCAACCCCTTTTTATCATATGGGTGCTAGAAGGCGGTGGCTGCGGGTCTACATGTCCTGGGAATGACGTTAAACTCTATCTGATGGTGAGGTTCCAGGTTTGGGGAATGTGGAGCACCCCTTCATCACCATTGCTCCCGGTTCACTCTGACCCGGAGTGGTAGTATCTGTTAGGGTCCCATCTATGGGTTAAATAGAAAAATATATTTATAAAAAAATTGTATTATCCATTAAGAATTGATTTATTTCAAAACTTTATCGGCATTAAATGACCCACTGAGGTTGATATGCCGTAAACCAAACCAAACCAAACTTAGATAAAATAAAATAGAAAAAAACCTGTAATCAATATATCGTTATCAGAGCAGAGTATTTTTTATTTATTTTTTTTAAAAAGAAAGACGAGTCATGCAGGAGAAATATTTCAACACACACAGACAAAATTGTGTACATGGAGAAGTTTGATTGTATTAGAAAGTGTATATTGATATAGTGTGCTATATTTATAAGTAAATATCATGTATATCTAAGTTAGGGTAGCATAGATAAGAAGTCATGGGTGCTTCACATTTGTGATTTTCAAACCAGTTTGAGAATCACCTAGGCGATAAACTGTCATTAATCAAGCACTTTTGACATGTCCACACAATTCTGACTTAAATATTATTCATATGCAAGTTATGAGCCTTTTCAATAGTTAGATGGGTGCTTATTTAACTCTTAATGTCCTATACCACCTCATTCCACCCGGTCAAAAGTCACATTCATTTTCCTAATCTGCCCCAAATGATAGCCTTTGTTTGAATGTAATATTAAGCATTTAGAAGTCTTTGATTGAATGAAAATAACAGGTAACTTTAAATGAAAAAGCCATTTTTAGCCATTTTTTGATAAATCCTTGTAGGAATGGGGCTCTGGACTTGGAACATTCTCAACAGGATGTTCAACAGCTAGTACTGTAAGAAAGCAATTATCAAAATGACTTAATCCTGCATTAAATAACCTGAAAAGGTTGATATACTGTAAAACAAACCAACCAGAATATCTATCTATATCTATATATGAAGCAATGTTGCTCTGATGATGGTTAATATATCAAGTATATATAAGTGAAACGCTCTAATATAGGTAGAACTATTCATTTATTTACATCCCCTGAATTTTTTATTCTTATCAGATTTATTTTCTGAATTTTTCTTTTTTTTTTTTTTACAGATTGCGGATAAATTGTATTGGGATATTTGATGTCGTTAACTTTGATAGTACCCAGGGTAATCTGGTTAATTTGGTTCCCCATTATCAGGTAAGACTGTTTTTATTTTTAATGACTATATTGACATTTTGTATCTCCTCTCCTCTGAGGTATTAGTTTAGGAGGACAAATGTGTATTCACTGAGTCTAAAATTGATTAAATTGAACTTAACAGACCTAAATTCCACCATCATATATCACCCAACAAAAGAAAAAAAATACCAAAAAGTCAGGAATTAACCAAATTTAATGAAATTTTCAGTGTTGATATCAAAAGATATAATGCACGAGTTAATTTATTTAAAAACTTTTGCATTTTTTTCAGGTCAGTTAACTTTGAACCACATATCTTTTGAGACATAACACAGATTCTCAAATTTCCATCATTAGGTCCGTTAAGTTCAATTTAACCCTAAAATAATTAGTGGAAAAAATTATAATGTAGGTTAGGAAAAATTCATCCTTGGGTTGTGATTTTGAAAAGAAGTCATATAAAAGCTTTATTTTATAGTTATTAAATGTTTAATTTATTTTAAAGATAAAATGTTTAAAAATCATTTTTAAGAAATATTTCTTTTTAAATATTACTTAATAAAATATTTTTGAAAATATTTTTAAGATATTTAAAAAAAATCAATATTTTTTTTTTTTTTTTTTTAAAGTATTAAAAAAAAAAAAAAAGTATTATATAAGATTTATTTAAAAAGTATTGAAGTTTACCAAGATCAAAATGACTTTGATGAATGACATGTTAATTTTCTTCAGATTAGTCTCTTTGGTATTCAACAAAATTATTCTATTGAGTCTTGAAATAAACAAACATTATTATAGACGTTTATTATTATTACAATTTGTTCTAATTTGTATTTTATTTATCTTAAGTTTGTTGGTTTGCACCTTTCCATCCACTTAGGATGATGTCATAGTGTCCCCCCCCCCAATATATATATATATATATATATATATATATATATATATATATATATATATATATATAATGAGGAAGGAAAAAAGGAAAGGTAAGGGGAGATGGGAATACGATATCACTTACATATGTGTTTCGTCTGTTTATCAAAATATATATGGATTTACGTTATTATTATTATTAAAAAATTAGATGGGGTTGAAATAATGATGATGATATAATAATAGGAAAAATGTATAAAATATTCCGTGTACAGGGAGATTTTTTACGACCTTCATCAGAGTGAATTTTTTTATTTTTTGAGTAGATATAAAAACCGTTGGAGATAAGAACAGAATTTTAAATGTTTGAAAAAAAGAATATTTTATATATATATATATATATATATATGAGTAAGAAAAGGTGGAATGAAAACATCACACAATGCTGTTAAAGAAGAAAACAATTTATAATATAATCATAGCTGATATTGATCAATATTTCGATTTTACAAAAATCATCATCAGAGCTCATTCACTCCCGTAGTTGTTTGGGTCGGAGAGGAAAGTCAAAATGAGTTTACAAAACAAAAAACCTTAATACTGCAAAAAACGAAAGACGTTACAATATTCACCAACGTGGGCATTTCGCGCCATATATGTCGGTCATGATCCATGTATATCTTTTGACAACAAATGTAGCGAATTTTTGAGATGTTGGCAACAAGGCGAAAACGATTTGAACGGAAGGGGATGGTGTTAAGAAATGTGACGGTTGGAATTCAAAAGACTTTTAGTAAAGGAATTTTTACGATTAAATGTTTTTATTATTTAAATTTTATTTTTAAGTTCTGTAATTCATAAATGATTAGATATTTACTGTGATTAGTTTTTATATATAAAGTGAAAAAGTTATGAGCGGAATATGTTAATATTTTATAAAACCATACCCCAAAGACAAGGTTTCTTTAATATATCCCCTTATCTAGCGACTCTTATTATCAGAAACCATAAAATCCCCTTCACATAACTTTTTCCGTTATTTACGTCCCATTAAATTAAATTTTGGTTTATTGTTTTGTTTTATGAATAAGATCTTTTCCGTTTTATTTTGTTTTTGTTTTCGGTTTTAAAATAATACCTTACATTAGATCCAAATCGCTTAACATTATCTAAAATAATAACCAATTCCGCCCATAACCTTTTTTACTTTATATATAAAAACCAAACACAATAAATATTTAATCATTTACTAAATACAGAACTTAATAATAATAATAATTAGAAATTTAAAAATAATTAATCGTAAAATATAAATATATAAAACTCCTTTTCTAAAATATTAACATATTCCGCTCATAACTTTTTCACTTTATATATAAAAACTAATCACAGTAAATATCTAATCATTTATGAATTACAGAACTTAAAAATAAAATTTAAATAATAAAAACATTTAATCGTAAAAAATTCCTTTACTAAAAGTCTTTTGAATTCCAACCGTCACATTTCTTAACACCCATCCCCTTCCGTTCAAATCGTTTTCGCCTTGTTGCCAACATCTCAAAAATTCGCTACATTTGTTGTCAAAAGATATACATGGATCATGACCGACATATATATGGCGCGAAATGCCCACGTTGGTGAATATTGTAACGTCTTTCGTTTTTTGCAGTATTAAGGTTTTTTGTTTTGTAAACTCATTTTGACTTTCCTCTCCGACCCAAACAACTACGGGAGTGAATGAGCTCTGATGATGATTTTTGTAAAATCGAAATATTGATCAATATCAGCTATGATTATATTATAAATTGTTTTCTTCTTTAACAGCATTGTGTGATGTTTTCATTCCACCTTTTCTTACTCATATTGTCGGATTAATTTCCTTTCTTTTAACTTATATATATATATATATAATCTCTGCATCTACGCAAGTGACACTGCAGGCTAATTCCTGAGTGACAGTCTTTGGTGCACTGAATACACACAAACTGTGGTGCTTTCTGGGGCTGCTGGCTTTTCTCCCTCTTTCTGGCTCTCTTTACTGTTGAAGCTACTCTCCTCTCTATTCTCTGTGCTTTGCTTAACATTAAGACACAAGTTTAAAAATCATACAAAACATCAAACATGAATTATATTATATTGATTTAATATAAATTGTATTTGATTAATGTATTATGATTTTTTACTTTTTCTGTTTGCCTTTTTTTTTTTCTTTTTTTTTCTTTTTTTAAATTTTGTTTTCTATTTTGGAATTTTTTTATTAAAATAACTTTTTCTGTTATCTTTTTTCTTGTTTGTAAATTGACTTTTGTTTAATAAGAGAAATGTTGATAAAATAAGTATCATTGCATTATTTAAATTAAAATATTTAAAAAAAAAAAAAAAAAAAAAATTTATAAAAAAAATTATTTTCTTGCCCAGAATAAAGATGGTTTTTTTTTTTTTTTTGTCGTAGCCTAAACTGACTTATTTGTATATCACGGCTTTTTTCTATATTTTATTACTAGTTATATTCCTTTTTATTTTCATTAGTTGTTTTATGGGTCATTATGACCCATTTTTCAAATTGACAAAACTCTATAGAACTCAACCTATAAAATGAATTGTCAAATAGTAGCAAATGAATTCTGCTATAAAGCATTACCATTTTTATAATTTCTATTAAAAATAGGGTCTAATTTTAAATCCTTACAACAATTTTAATACCATTTTTATTAGTTATAATATTAGTATGATATGATAGTTGTCTACACATAGACAAGTCAGAAACAGAGTATGGATATTTTAAAGTAGTATATAAAAAAAATTGGGACCATATGATCTTAAGACTCCCCTTCTGTGATCTCGGCTCGTGGGGACACTTTTCTCATTTACACTGTAAAAATCCAGGTGTTTGTTAGGGGTTAGTTTTATAATTTAAAAAAAAACTCTAAAAATTGTCTGTAAATAATTAACCGGATTTTGACTGTGTAAATGGAAAATGTCCACGAATTGTATATGTTTAATGTATGCACACACATCTCACTGTGTGTGTGTGGTGTGTGTGTATATATATATATATATATATAACTTTTATATTTTTTTATTTGTGTTTGTTTATATTCATATTTTTACATATTTTTTATATATATTTAACTATGTAGAAATGTATGATTACTGATTATATATCAGTAAACATACAAAAAATACGGAATATATATATATATATATATATATATATATATATATATATATATATTATTGGTAGTAATAATATCGTTCCCAAATAAATGAATAAAAGCTAAAACTTTTATTTGTCACTTCATTCAACGCTCAATCACAGATATTGAGCACTCTTCTAATAACACTGTACATTGGATTACTATTACTTTTTCTAGTATACTAGTACCAGTCTATATATATATATATATATATATATATATATATATTTTTCCGATTCCTAGGCTAGTGCTCTACTGATTATCTATTTCTTCAAATTTATAGATACACCTGAAATGAAATGAATGAAAATTATTTCTTACTATGCTTATGAAATCATATATATAAAAAATACTTGCATTAACTGCCTATGTGTGTTGATATGAAATTAAACAAAATAAATTTTAAAAAAGCATACAACCAATTGCCATATTCCCATATTCTTCACCTAAATTTAAATGGTCAGAACCGAAAGATATTCCAATTCTTTTTTAATTTTTTTATTTAATTTTTTTTTATATAGTTTTTCAATTTCAAAACAAATCCTAGTAAATGCATTTTTTTTTTTTTTTTTTTTTTTTTTTTTTTTTTACTCTCCAGACTGCGTATTGGGCACATCCACATCACCCATTCTCGCCTTTTAAAAAGGGAGTACGCCCCAGTATGTCCAATATGCAAAGTACAACTTGCTATCAAACACATCCTCCTAAACTGCAACAGTCTCAATCAAACCCGCACTAAATATTATCAGACAAATAACCTAAAAGACCTCTTTAAAAATACAAACCCAAAAGACATTTTAAATTTTCTAAAAAAGGAAGCAACCTTTTTCAACAAGATCTAACAAAACATAACCAAATACCTCCATAAACCGCTACTTTAAAGACTGAAATCAATATGTAAAAACATTCTATATAACCTTTTCTGGCATTAAATGATCCACAGAGGTTGATATGCCATTAAACAAAAATCAAACTCTAGTTCTGCTATAATGGTATCAGTTGATTTCTTTTTCTGTTTTATAATACAAGCAGCTTATTTTTATTTTCTTCTTTCTACATTTATTAATATCCACTTTTTTCTCTTCCAGCAAGAAGACTTGGTTGCTTTGGGTAAAGTAGTTCTGGCGTTGGCCTGCAATTCTGTTATGGCAATACAGCGAGATCATGTGTCCAATTCTTTAGAACTGGTTGCTAGAAATTATTCAGCAGATTTAAAGAATTTGATTTTGTGAGTATTTCAATTTCTTTAAAAAAATTTTTATTCATAATTAGTTTACCTATGAAAAAGAGAGAGAGAGAAAAAAAAAAAAAAGAAATGACTGCAATTTAAGTAAATTGCATTGTATCGGTCACACTATCTTATCTCTTTGCTATAAATACCAAGAATTCTAAATTACTTGCACTCCATCATATCTGATGATGACACCACACAAATCCTTTTCCTCCAATTTATTTGGTCTCTGGTTGCGTCTTGCCAACTGCCTATGGAGATATTCAAGTCCTTCAGGTTTCTTTTGATGTCTTTGTACCTGAGCTTTGGTCTACTGATTCCATGTGATCCCTCTTTCAGTTGAGAGTACAAATCTTCTTTGGCGTCTGTCATCCCCAAGTTTGTTTAAGCGGCCAGCCCATCTCAGGTTGCGTTGGACAAGTATTTCATGCATACTAAGGAGTCCAATTCTCTTCGGGATGGTCCTGTTTGAAACATGTTGCCACCACTTGACAATTAATATACTGCGCAAGTGATGTATGTAGTAGACATGTAGTTTGTGGGCATCCGCTTTGAATATCGTCCAGGCTTCCGCACCGTACAGGAAGGTTGAGAGAACTATGGTATGGTATACTGCACATTTAGTTTTCAAGGAGATTTATATTGAACCAGACTCGCCTCTTCAGCCGGTCAAATGCTTTGGAAGCATGTGAAATTCGGAGATCAAGCTCTGCATTGAGTTTGTTATAAATGAAGACTTATAATAAACGATACAAATTTTTTAAATATATACTAAAACCCTTATTTTTTAAATTATCTAAAGAAGGGATCTCCATGTTTCTAGCACACATAGGCATGTGCCTACAAAGTCAGAAAACAGCATAGCTCACATGATTTTCGGAAACATTTTTTCATGCTGAGACATGCAATAAACTGCCTGCTGCCGAAACACTGCATCTTTCAAACCCTCTGTGCTTTCTGCAATTCGACAAAATTATACCTGATATTCCCCTCTACATACACATATGCACGCACACATACATGTATAATATTACTGTACGCTATTCATGTTCCTGACATTAGTACATTATTCTATGTACTATACATGAACCTTTGAGTTGTGGTGCACCTGAGCACTGTACACAATAAATTTCATTATTATTATTTTAAATCTTCCAAGTTACCAGTTTCTGAGGTAATGATAATCTAATATTTTTGTCTTTTTTCTTCTAGTTAGGTTACCTAAAAACGTTCAGAATCACAGGATTTGTTTTAATTAAAAATTGTATTAAATGCAAATGAATAACATAAGTATTTCTGTTTACAAAAAAAAAATGACAAAAAAACAGTTGAGCAATAAAAATAAAAATAAAATTAACGTAATAATAATATAAAAGAATTCTACTATTGAAATATCCTCAAAATTAAAACCTTTAGAAAAAAAAAAAAGGGGGGGAAAAACATTTGAAAGAAATCTTATTCAAATGTCAATATACTAATTACAAAAAAAAAAAAGAACTTCCTCTAGTTGTTTTTTGTTTATTTTTTTGTTTTATAGTTTGGAGAATGTTTATGAACAAATCAGATGAAAATAAAAGTAATGTATACAATAAATTTCATTATCATAAGCAAACGTTAAGAATTTCCAAACAATATTTTTTTCATACACACTTACACATCTGTCCACTTTTCAGGTTTTAGAAAAATGTTCTGCTTTTCAAAAAAATATTAAATTCACTCTTAAATAATTATCGAATTTTATTTATCAAATAAGATTTAAAAAAAATCTATAGTATAATGCCCCATATTACCATAACAATTTTCTCATTATTTAATATGTTCATCTCTTTATAATGGAATGGTTTCCTGACACAGGAAAATGTTATGCTTTTTTATATATATATATATATATATATATATATATATATATATATATATATATAGTATCCAACTGACTGGCATTTAGGGGATAATTTTATTTGGGTTCATTAATCTCATGTACATACACGATGCATGCTCATGTTGATGCAAACTTCTAGATTTATACAAGGATTTTTTACAAATCCCCAACCATATATATATATATATATATATATATATATATATATATATATATAATCAATAATAAGTATAAGTTTCATGCTTACGCAATCTTCAGATGAGTCAAATGGTTGAGATTTAAAAAAAACGATAGTTTTTTTAGCGTTTTTTTTTTTTCTCAAGCAGTCCTTGTATTGCTGCTTCTTTAAAGCCCCTCTGTCACAATGGCGACTAGAGAGCATGATCTTAGACAGGCGATGATTCCATCCTAGAGACGTGTCCTGCCCAGAGTAGCTGGGATTTTAGCATGGCCTTGGTGCTGGTGATCATTGCCTGTTCAAGGATTCAGTATTTGTGACAGTCACTCCAGTGGATATTGAGGGTGGTGGGTGTATCCATCCAAATGTAGGCATAAAAACAAATTCCTATTAAGCCACCTGAAAATATAATAGATTAAACATAAGTAAATAAATTAAAAAATCACAAAATTAGTATAGCCACATGTTACAATCTTATGGGCCATCCTGTAGTCTTTAAGCAAGAGCGCCTGTCCAGTGGAATTGGATCCTTGGTAATCCACTGATAAATAATCCTTTTGGTTCTTCTTAGTATCGTAAATTCCTCCTCAAGTATCAGTGTTTAAGTAGTTAATCAGCCGAACATTATGGCTGGTGATTGGCGAAGGAATAAAGCACATGACCATGGTTAGTCTATAAATTCAGGTGGGGAAATGTAGCACACCTTATATCCAGAAATATTCCAACAAACTACACTATAAACTAGATCACCCTTCTCATCACGTCCCTCACATTATTTAAAGTGATATCCACCATGTGGAAATCAGTTGGTTTGATGATAATATAGGCAAGAAATTGACAGCCACTAAGTACTGTTGACTATTGTCCATGCAATTTTCAAATATATACATACATACAACATATATATATATGAAGAGATCATATATATCGTGGTATACCCATAACTCCTTTCTACTTCTATATAAGCACGCACTCATACACTCACGCTGTATTATATACTAGCAGCGGCTACCTGGTGTCGCCTGGGTAGAGGGGGGATTTTTTAAAGTTAGTCCCGCAGATCCATTATTACTGAATCGTGAGTTGAATCCTCGTGGTATGCCCCATTTAAATCCGTATGTAGTGTAAAAAAAAAAAAAACAGACCTTGCATTGATGCAGCTACTCTGAAAAGAAATATTAATGTCTACTATCTAAAATATTAAATGAAAAAACAAATTCCATGCTGTTATCATTTAAATTTTATTTTTTCAATTATCTTCACAAATATAAATCATATCTCTATTATGTTTGCTCAAAAACCAAGCCCTGGTGATATTTAATGTGTGTATATATTTACTTTGTCGTTAATTGTTTTATTTTCGAAGTTTCCTCCGGACATACATATACACACAACTGCCCTTTATATATGTATATAGAATAGATAGATAGATAGATGGATTCTTCAACTATTTTGACTTTTCAGAATTTCTCTAAAATCATGAATATCCAATTCTTCAGATTTCCATCCATTTTCTCAAAACTAACTGATAACTTCAACTAACCATTATGTATTATTTTTGGACTGTGTACTTTGTTGAACGTAACCAATATCAGCAAAACAAACCAAGAAATAAAAAAATATGTTCATCATGAAGAGTAATTACCGTATTTGACAGCATATAAGACCCCCCATTTCAGCAGGTCAGATTCAGGAAAAAGACTTTTTAGTGTATTTAAGCAATTTGGCAGTACAGGCAAGCAATAGGCATACACATATAGTGTCCTATATCCCAATTTATATGCAAACTGAAGAAAGGTAGAAATTCTAGCTATTAGCTAGACTCTGCTTTTTGGTCTCTTAAAGATTGAACCCTGGTGTGGTGGCTGAGCAGTCCATCAATTACAACACTACACTTTGGCCCTTAATTAGGCTAGTTGGAGAGGCCCCCTCTGATCAATTGGCTGGTCACGTCAAGCCCTAGCACCTATATAATTGCCCTTATGGCAAACCCCCTACCTTTTTTATCATATATGTGCTAGAAAGTAGTGGCGGGGGGGGGCTTAATGTCCTGGGTATGACGTTAAACTCTGTCTGATGGTGAGGTTCCAATTCTGGATTTTTGGGGAATGTGGAGTACTACAATTCTGGATTTTTGGGGAATGACTCGAAGTGGTAGTACCTGTTAGGGTCCAATCTATAGGCTAAATAGAAAAGCAGGAGTTTTTTTGTTTTTGGTTTTTTTATTAATTGAATACTCATCAAGAATGAATAAAACAAAAACATCTTCACCATAAAATGGCCCAATGGGTTGACATGCTGTAAAACCAACTAACTAACCAACATTTTTGGTCTCTGATTTTTAAAGAGTTGTCCTTCTCCTAGACTGGTTACCCACCAAGGCAAGAGGTTGGGTAGGAGAAATGAACTGATGATTTTTCCCATTATTGGATTCATACCTTTCCTAAAGGAAATGCAAACAGCCTCGTCCAGGATTTAAACTTGGTTTGCTGTGTCCATTTCCTACAGCGATAACCATTATACCACAAACAACTAGAACCTTCTTGAATCGTGGTAATGATATTAAAGCTCCGATACTACACTTGAACTCAAGGTTAATGTCTGATGACTTTTTGTCTAAGGTAAATAATAAACACCCCTCAAAAAAAGGGGGGGGGGCCCAAACTTTCAGCGGTCTGAACATTGTATTTATATATACCACAATAAAGATGAGGACAACATTAAAATTATTCATATCAAGGCTCATTTCAAAAATATTTCAACATCAAAATTATTCATATCAAGGCTCATTTCAAAAATCAATTATTCATATCAAGCCTCATTTCAAAAAATATTTCAATCAAAATTATTCATATCAAGGCTCATTTCAAAAATATTTCAACATCAAAATTATTCATATCAAGCCTCATTTCAAAAATACAGATAAATGACGACAACTCTTCCAAAAAAGAAAAAAAAAGGTTATAAAGATGCTGTTAGCTTTTTGATTTAGTGAGTCCTGGGACACATATTTTCTTTGAAGGAGTCCCCAGGAAAATTTATGGGTCCCAACTAAACTTTATTTTCAAACTTTGTTGCGTTTTTCTCATCAATTTTTGAGACTTCTAGGTTTAAAAATAAAATTTACATTATTTTTAAACCAAAATGTTTTTTATACAAATTTTTAAAACCCCCAGAACATGAGCGTTATTTGAACCTCTCGTGTCGAACGTTAAATTTTCCTCTTCTTTTTTTTTTTTTTTTTTTTTTCTTTTTCAATCAATAAAAATATGTGCTCTGATGAAAACTAGTGTTTATAAAATGTCTTTCCCAATTGTTTCTAATAAATTATTGAGATGTATTTACAGTTAGCTTGAAATGGTGAGGAAAGAAAAAAAGAAAAACACTGGGACGCATGTATATGATTTTACTGCGTCTTTTTAGATTTTTGTGCATCAGGGACGCTGGACGCGTACCTATCAGCATCTCTGTGCAGAGATATCTTAGAGAAGTGAAAATGTATTGGTGGTCTGTAAAAGGTTGTTGAATTTCCAAAAAGCTCTGCATCAAAAAAAAAAAAAAAATCCTAAAGAGAACTCCAAGACGGTCTGTGGATCAGAAAAAGAAAATATAACATCTCCAGTATTATCATTATGATTGGGGGTAAACAGTTCCATGATTGGGGGTAAACAGTTGCACCGAAAGAGACAAACTTTTATCTTGCTGAAGGGAACCTTTTGAAAAGTGTATTAAAAAAAAGATAGTGTTTCTCTAGTTGATTATGTGATTGGTTCTATTCCACAGAAAGACCTGAAAAATTCAACAGCTTCCGATTCTTCTTTGAATGAAGTCATGGTATCCATTAAGCGGAATTCTTCAGGCAGATCTCCCAGAATATTATGGTACACTTCCTGAGATTTACAAATATTGTGGAAAGAAGTTGGCTTATAAAAATGTTTGAGTTATATATATATTGTCATCAGAAGGTATGGCAAGCTTCCACAGGACTTTAGGAGTGGTAGTACCTGTTAGGGTCCCATCTATGGGTTAAATAGAAAAAAATGTGTACCTATCAAGAATGAGTTTATTTCAAAACTTTGTCGGCATTAAATAACCCACTGAGGTTGATATGCCGTAAAACAAACCAAACCACAGGACTTTGAATATGCTTTCAGTAAGTGGCTAGAGTGGGTCTGGGAGTAATGGCAATGAAGAGTTAGATCTCCACAATTTGAGCCTCGCCATCAGAATTTTTTAGTGTCATATCAAAGTTCAAATCCTGAACAAGGCTGTTTGCATTTCATATAGTGGGAAAAGTGTACATCCAACTATTTTCCCTCCAGCTATGGGTAAATATTAGGGCAGACTGGGCTCTTTAACCTTTGTATGGCAACCAGTCTAGGAGAAGGAAAACTCTTAATTCAAACCTGCCAAAAAATTTAGTGTGTCACACCCTGCTTGTGCGGAGGGGTTGGGTAAATATATACACCTGGCAAGGACTGTAGAATGGAACAATCGAAATGATGATTTAATAGCATTTAAAAATTACTAATAATAGGTTCAATTGTCCAAATATATTCCAACTCTGAATTCAAAACCTGTTAAACTTAAAAATCGACTTTAAGTCACATCCTGCTCGTGCAGAGGGGTTGGATAAATGTATGATGGTTATTTCCTATAAATCTAACATAAACAAATGGGAACCACTCTTGACTGATAAATTATTTATTTTCCCATTAAACTAAGCCTAATCCTGTCTTCTTTTTTTTCTTCCTAGTAGATCAATAAATAAATATATAATTTATCAGTCAAGAGTAGCTCCCCTTTGTTTATGTTAGACTTATAGGAAATAACCTGCATGATTTTGGATCTATTTTTTTGGCTGATGATGCTGCACTATTTGCCACATCATATGAAGAAACATAGCAGATTGTCTTCTTTTAAGCAGCACTACTCTAAGAAAATGACCGCCCTGTTGGCTGGGGCGTTAGAATGCACCAACTACACCTCTGTAGAGGGGTAAGACTCCCCCAATGGGGCCACCTGTTTGCCGTGGGTGGCGACCCGTGATGCTTAAGGATAGAGCCCTGGTGGATGAGCAGTTAATGACTTGCAATACTCCACTTTGGCCTTATCTTGGGCTAGACGGGCAGTCAGAGAGGCCTCCTCCGATCAATCGGCTGGTTACGTCAAGCCCTAGCATCTATATGATTTTCCCAACCCTATTGCCCTTATGGCAAGCCCCAACCCCTTTTTATCATATGGGTGCTATTTGGGGAATGTGGAGCACCCCTTCATCACCATTGCTCCCTCGTCCACTCTGACCCGGAGTGGTAGTACCTGTTAGGGTCCCATCTATAGGTTAAATAGAAAAATGTATTTATAAAAAAAATTGTATTATCCATTAAGAATTGATTTATTTCAAAACTTTATCGGCATTAAATGACCCACTGAGGTTGATATGCCACAAAACAAACAAACAAACCAAACAAACAATCAAAGAAAAGGATATGCTTACAGGTGCTGGTATGCAAGTCATTGACTACCAGCATGTGTCTAGTTTCCAGTTTTACATAATCATAATACAGTGATGCTGATAGCTTTTGATTTAGTGCATCCTGGGACACATATTTGCTTTGAATGAGTCCCTGGGAAAATTAATGGGTCCCACCTAAAGTTTCTTAATAGATTGTAGGGTTTTTATTTATGATCTGGGGGGAAACAACTAAAGCCGTCCAACTCCTACCTTGTAACCTATCCTGTGTAATTAATTTCTAAGAAACTATTGAAATATATTTACAGTTAGCTTGGAATGGTGAGGGAAAAAAAAAAAAAGAAAACACTGGGATGCATGGATATGATTTTACTGCGTCCTTTTATATTTTTGTGTGTCAGGTATGCGTCCTGCATCCCTATCAGCATCTGATAATATATATATGTAATGTGAAAATGAAAATGCCTAAAATCTTTCTGAATCGTTTGATATTATTCTTTTTACGTGTTTTGATATAATACAACAAATAGACGTGGGAGTCCTCATGATGTAGTGGCTAACGTGCAGGGCTGCAAAATTGTTGTAAGTGAGTTCGAACTACAGTCATGCTATTACATCCACTTCTAGACTAAAATCTTTGGGAAAGGTATAAACCACCTCATTCGCCCAGCTATGGGTTAAATAGTACCAATACTGTTCTTCTACTAGGATGGCTTTGGTGGCATTAAATAATCCACAAAGGTTGATGTGCCATTAAACAAAACAAACCAAAAATTGAACAAATACTCTTGGGAAAGGTATGAAACCCCTAATCCCCCAGCTATGGGTTAAATAGTACCAATACTGTTCTTCTACAAGGATGGCTTTGGCATTAAATAATCCACAAAGGTTGATATACCATTAAACAAAGGAACTAAACATAGACTTGAGACTTGATTATAAATAGATAATAATGTGACATAAATATGGTACCAGTCCGTGGCACGTTGGAAAAAGATCCTGCCTGTATTCCACATTAGTTTGAGAAGCAGTGCTCAAAAGCATTCGGTTTGAATATTAAAATACATCAACTGAAATCCACCTTTAACTATAACATGTCAACAAATATCCTTTCATAAGCATAACAGAGGCTGGACTTTTTAACTCTTAAAATCCTGTTGAGATTTTTCTAAGTCCAGAGCCCAATTACTATAACCATTTATCAAAAAATGACCTTTTCATTTAAAGTTACCTGTTATTTCCCTTAAATCAAAGACTTCTAAATATTCAATATTACATTTAAACAAATCTATCATTTGGGGTAGATTAGGAAAATGAGTGTAACTTCTGGCTGGGTGGAATGAGGTGGTATAGGATGTTAAGAGTTAATTTTCTCTCTCTCCCCCTCCCCCCCCCCCCCAAAAAAAAAAAATTATGGTGCCTGGCAAGGAAGAAATTTTTGTAGATGCCAGACTTTGGAAAGGTATGAACTTCTCTCATGACCCAAAATCTTAAATATGTGAAATCATTTGTTTAATAAAGTAATAAAGTTAACTAGCAGGACCTGTGGATATACCACAGTATGATAGATTAATTATTACATTTGATAAGTTTACTTAAGAGCTATTGGAAATTGTTCTATATATAAAAAAGTAAGAAACGCATGGTGTAATGGTTAGTCATAGGAAATGGACTTGTCGCCCAGAGTTCAAATCCTGGATGTGGTAATTACATTTCACTTTGTGCTAATACCCTTGGGAAAGGTATGAATCCTACTCTCCCTCCAGCTATGGATAAATAGTAGGGCAGACTGGTCTCTTTAACCTTGGTTAGGCAACTGGTCCAGGAGGAAAACTCTGAATTTAAACCTGTTGAACTCCGCTTAAGAAATTGACCTTGTGTCACGTCCTGCTCGTGCAGAGGGGTTGGTAATTTTTATATATATATATATATATATATATAAAGTATAATAATCTTCATTTAATTCTCTCACTCTTTTCATTATGTTTGATTGAAATAGATTAGCGTAATTGCTTCCATACGATCACCCCTCCCTCTCTATCTTTTCCATACTCTCTTTCTTATATTTTCTTTGTAGGATGTCTTTTTTCTTCCCTTTCTTTCTTTATGATAAAAACGGAATGGTCCATTATTTAGCTGAGGTGAAATAAGAATTCAGTGGATAAGTGACACCAGATAATCAGTATTTACTCTTTTGCATTTCATCTTGGGTGATTTGGATGGTTTCATTTTTAACTAAACGTTTGTTGCAAGATGATAATGGTCGGAAGATTAAGGAACAAGCATATTAATAAAGTTAATTCTAATGCATCTCTCTTGATGATGGAATTGTTAACAGAATCTTAAACAAAAAAAAACAAAAATTATGTTTTTTGCCCTTGCTTGTAGGATAAAAAAGGAGATTCCAATCCAAACTCGAGTCTCGGTATATTTAACTAAGGTGGAGGTGTGGTGTAATGGTTAGAGTTGTAGGAAATGAACTCATCGACCCAAGTTCAAATCCTGGACGAAGCTGTTTGCATTTCACATGGCGCTTAAGAAATTGACCTTGTGTCACATCCTGCTCGTGCGGAGCGGTTGGTAAATATGTCTACAAAGTCTGTGTGTACTTTGAAATTCAATTTTCTAAAGTGCACACTGATTTTATGGATAACCCTGTATCTCTCTTTCTCTTTCTCTTTTTTATTGATTATTGATTTTTCTGATTAAGGGATATAATTAATTAAACGATTTTCAGAAAGCATCATATAGCTGCTGCTGTTGTATCAGCAGGAGCTTGCCTGCCAGTTATATCAGCACTCCTTGGTGTTCCTAAAAATGTTTTCGTCTGGTCATGGACCAGGTACTTTTGTTAGTGTGTGTATATATATATATATATATATATATATATATATATATATATAGTGTAACCAATATGTAAAATATATATATATATATATATATATATATATATATTTAGGAGTCTTGTGGTATAATAGTTACCATTGTATGAAATGGACACGGTGGACAAGGCTGTTTGCAATTCACAAAGCGCTAACACCCTTGAAAAGGTATGAATCCCATCTATTCTCACTCAAGCAATGAGTAAATAGTAGGGCAGACTGGGTTCTTTAACCTTGGTATTGTAACTGGTCTAGAAGGAAAACTCTGCTTAAAAATAGACCTTGTGTTGTGTCCTGTTTATGTGGATGTATTGGCTGAATAATTAAATGGTCATCTAAAATGTTCTAAATGATCATTTTTAGATGTGTCCAGTGTAGGTTAGTGTGCAATGTCAACGGCAGAATTTGTGCCTTCAGGCAGAATGATGCAAAACCAACACCTCACCAAAAAAAGAAAACTAAACTAAGGAGCCCTCATAAATTGAAAATTGGAAGTGCCTGTTGTGTAATGGTTATCATCATGGACAAGATTATATATTCAAATCCAGGAATTTATTTATTATTATATATACATTATTATTACTAGCAAATATATGCACCCTCCGGGTGCAAGTATTTAAGTTTTAATATAATAAAATTTGTTAAATAAGAAAGGCTAACGAAACTGAATAAGAATTCAGATAAAAATATTTGGAACAGAGGGGGTATGATTGGAAAATAGAACAACTTTGAAACTAACTCTTCCATCATTTTCCCTTACCCCCGTCTTTCATTGGTAAATTTTCCTAATTTAACTATTTAGTTAAAATAGGAAGTAAAGAATAATATTACAGTTATTTCTTCTTGTTAATTGATTTCTTTTAAGATTTATCCCCGAGATTTTTGCTCATATTCATTAATATAAAACCAAACAATTAGAAATCAATAATACTAAGCATATATTTATTAAAATCAAAATTTTAAGATCAATATGCAAATTAGCCTTCTAATTCATACTGTAAACTGCTATTTTCTTGTATATATAAATACAATTGCATGTTATTAGTATGTAGATATGGTCAACAGTCTTAATGATGTAAAACAATTTTATTAATAATTGAGGTTTAAATGAAAATAAAATCATGGAGAATGTGATGTAAATAACAAAGGGAATTGTGACTTGAATAGTAATATAGTTTCGGTTACAGACAGACACACACAATCTCCATTATAATAAGATATACAGAATATATACATTATTATTATATACAGAATATATACATTATTATTATATACAGAATATGAACAGTGTATGTGTAATGTGTTTGAGAGTTTGATCCTTAGATCACGTCTTCGCTGGCCTGGTCATCTAGTTCGCATCAATGATTGCCAAATTCCAAAACAACTATTTTACAGAGAAATCTCAACTGGCAAACGTCGTCAGTGCAAACCCAAATTGAGGTTTAAGGATTGCCTGAAGAACACTGCTATTGATGTGGAGGACTGGGAGAAGCAAACTTGCAATAGACCTGGCTGGAGAGCCACCATCTACCTGTCTGTGAAAGAATTTGAGTCCAACCGAATTAAACACCAAAAATTGAAGCAGGCTATTAGAAAGGGTAATTTTCAGCCCAGCAACATTCAAAGTGGAGAAGTTCCGACGTGTAATTTTGTGTGGAAGAGTATGTCTCTCTAGGGCTGGCCTGGTGAGTCATCTGCGAAAAACACAAGGATAGTGACAAATGCTACTGGTACCTAACTATGATGATAAAAAAAAAAAAAAAAAACAGGAAATGGTCTTACTTGAACACGAGTTGACAGCCATTATACATTATTGTCGTCGTAAATGGACATGGTGACACTAGTTCAAATCTTGGACCAGGCTAGTTGCTAATACCCTCAGGAAAGGTGAAAATCCAACTTTAACCTTGTTATGGCAACCGATCTAGGAAAAGGAAAACTCTGAATTTAAAACTTTTAAACTCTGCTTAAAAAAATTGACCTTGTCACACACTCACTCAATGCAGAGGGATTGGTAAATATGTATGATTTCAATACAATACACACATTGATATGACTTAGATTCTTTATTATTTTCTGATAAAGATTTATTTTCCTCAACTTTAAACTAAAAAAATATTTAGGTATATGTTTTGCTTAAAAGTTTAGAGAAATCTGGGAAGTTTCTCAAAGTATTGTGGACAAAGTATCGGAGAAATTATGGAATTCATTCTTTGACTAACTGAAATTTATTTCATTTATTTTCAACATCCTGTTGAGAATTTTCTAAGTCCAGAACCCCATTCCTATAAGGATTTATCAATAAATGGTTAAAAATGGCCTTTTCATTTAAAGTTACCTATTATTTCCCGTAAATCAAAGATTTCTAAATATGTTTAATATTACATTTAAACAAAGGCTATCATTTGGGGTAGATTTGGAAAATGAATGTGACTTCCGTCCGGGTAGTATTAGGCGGTATAAGACGTTTTAACAAACCCAATCTCTCTCCCAAGTGTGCTGTGTCTGGAAGATAATTACTAAAATTTTCTGATTACCTCCCTTGTATAAGATTTATCAATTGTGAGCAACTTCATACTTTCTTGGCTGAACCAGTTTTAAGGTAACTCAAATTTTATTATGAGCTATTCCATGTATACTACACATATTGTGGTATGTTTAGAAAGCTAGTCTCACAGGTCCATTACTGGATAGTTAGTTTGATCCTACAATAGTCAGAAAATATTAGACTTGAGCTTATACACACACACACACACACACACACACACACACATCCCTACAAATGAATATAAACTCATAAGCTTTAAAAGGATTTTAAACTACCTAAAATACACCACATCTACTAATTTTTTAAGTTTAAGCCATTTTGTGGTCCTTTTTTTTAATTATATATACACTTCATTGCACATGAGTGCTATACATTCTCGCAGCAGATTAGTGTTCTACACAACATGTGGCCCATTAGTTCACTATATATATATATATATATATATATATATATATATATATATATATATATATATATATATAAGAAAGTTTGGTATGTACATGTCAACTTATAACTCTAAAAAGAGACGTCACTCAGATTCGAAATCTTACAGACACTTTCATATCCTTCTAAGAAACACACCAAATTTGGTTATTGATTTTTCTGATTAAGGGATATAATTAATTAAACAAAAATCAAACAATTTTCAGAAAGCATCATATAGCTACTGCTGCTGTTGTATCAGCAGGGGCTTGCCTGCCAGTTATATTAGCACTCCTTGGTGTTCCTAAAAATGATTTTGTCTGGTCATGGACCAGGTACTTTTGCTAGTTGTGTATAATTTGAAAACCATTGTTCTAAAGAATTACACTTTTTTTTTTTTTAATGACAGGCATCTCTACTGATCACTCCATGCTGAGATTTGAACTTAGTGGTTCATTTTAGCCTCAACTCTTTTCAGATATTGTTTGAAATCACACTTTTATTTATTTATTTTTTTTTTTTATTTTCTGTTTTTTCATCTCTTCTTTATGGTTTGTCTATTTCAGATATTTAATGGGATCTCAACGTAGACAGCGAAGTATCAATGATATTATGCCAATGATCGGAGCCAGGTTTTATACACAATTGGATGCAGCACAACTTCGAAGTGACGTTGTTGAGAATGAGTTAGCAAAAGTGAGTTTTCTCATACATTCTAAAATTGCAAAAATGCAATTACTATATTTTTATATTATTTTTTATTTTTATATTTTATTTTTATTTTATATATTATTTTTTTTATATTTTTTATTTTTATATTTTTTATTTTTATATTATTTTTTTTTTATTTTTATTTTTTAATAAAATAAAAAATAATATAAAAATAAAAAATATTTTTTTTATATTTTTTTTATTTTTATTATTTTTTTATTATTATTTTTTAATAAAATAAATAATATAAAAATAAAAATAATTTTTTTTTTTTTTTTTTTTTTTTTTCTCACCAAACTCTTAATACATTTAGCATAATTTTTTAATAATATTATCAAATGTGCAGATTTAAAAAAAAAAATATTCCAAATTTCTCTTTTGTACTTTGTACAAATTCTGAGAGTTTAATATCGAGTATATCTGAAACAAATCCATGAAAATAGTGACAATAGTCCAGGTTAAAAGTGTGGTAAAGGTAACCTGAAGTTGAAACTTTTATACCTTATTTTTCCGATGCAAGTGTCATTGGGGAATAAGAAAAATTTTTGTAATGTCTTACTTCATTCGCAAAGTGAATGTCTTACTTCATTTGCAAAGTTACTTTTAATAGAAAAGGAATGAAAAAAAAATCTTTAAACTAAATAACTAAATGTAATTCCTTTAAGAAGAATTGTCAAATAATTCAATATCTTTCTACAATATATGGTTATTTTGACTCATAAAAGTTTGTCAAATACAAGTATGAAGTAACGCGTGTGTGTAAATATACAATTACTAGAAAATCCATTTTTTTTTTTTTTTTTTTTTTTCGAGTGTCATTGGGGAATAAGAAAAATTTTGGTAAACAAGCCAAAGAATGGCCACACTTTTAACCTGCACAATATAATTGTAGATTTCTTTCTTCATTTACAAAGTTACTTTTAACAGAAAAGGAATTAAAAAAAAATCTTTAAAATAAATAACTAAATGTAATTCCTTTTAAGAAGAATTGTCAAATAATTCAATATCTTTCTACAATATAGTTATTTTAACTCATAAAAGTTTGTCAAATACAATAATTTTTTGTTTTAATACATCAAGAGAATATTGACTATTAGTCCATTTTAAAAGTGCGGTAAAGGCAACCTGAAGTTGAAATTTTTTTAAACCTTATTTTTCTGATGCAGGTATCATTAGGGAATTAGAAAAAAAATTTTGTAATCAGGCCAAAACCTGGCTAGTTTATGAAAACTTTTCTCGTTCTTGAATGATACCAGCATTGGAAAAATAAGGTCTTAAAAAAATGTTTGGGTTTCCCTTACTGAACTAGAAGATTACACCTTATTATAGTTTAATTGTAAAACTATTCCATGAACTTTATGTAAATTTTGGGGGAAAGAAAATTAAAAAGTCCAGCCTCTGTTATGCTTATGAAAGGATATTTGTTGACATGTTATAGTTAAAGGTGGATTTCATTTTTTTTTTTTTTTTTTTCTTTTTTTTTTAGGAAGTGGAAAATGGTCGACTTTTCAGAATTATGTGCAAGTTGGCTACCATTTTAGAGAGACCTGAGTAAGTGCAAGAAAATTTTTATTCATTTTAGCGTATTTTATTAATTTTACCATTTCTTAAATGTTTTATCTTATAACCCATTACTGTTTCATAGTCGGTTCATCAGCAACTAAACCGGTAACCCCACAGATTTTGTCTGGTGAGAAGGGTGGCATCCTCTAAAACGAAAAACAAGACCTATAAAAAGGTGGAGGAAGCTCTTTGCTCAACGGCCTTCTACATCCACATAAACAGGACACATTATTTCTAAAGTCCAACCTGTCCTCATCGTGGCAGGGCTGGGTAAACTTGGTAGTCTCAGACCCATGCCAAGGAACTTAAATTTCTGGTAGGGTTACTCAAGGCAGACAGGTCTTGCACCCAGTGGTATTAGGGCCACAACCCTGTCAAAGGGGCTCTGGCAAAAAATAAAGGGCATCTGTCATCATTGTCAGGAATCAACAGCTTTTGGCGTACTTGTCACTGCATCTGTGGAAAATCTGCAGCAAACAAGAGCATCTCCTTCCTCTGACTGGGATATGCATGTGGGGTTTGGGGACTGCTTATGAATTTCATATTCCCTTGTTATTGAATTCCCCACTGGTGAATTCGTTGGATGGTGCCGACCCAACCAACCCCTCTGAGTGAATGTTGTCACAGAAACGTACAAGGGTATCTCCTTCCCCTTTTGACCGTGATATGCATGCAGGGTTTGGGGACCACTTATGAATTTCCTATTCTCTTGTTACTCCTTCCATGAATTAACCACAGGTGAATTTGTTGGATGGAGCCAACTCATCCGAACCAGGGTGAATGCCGTCACAAAAACAAGAAAATCTTAGGATCTAAAGAAATAAACCACTTTGAATAAAATAAAGTCAAAACAGTCTGTACGATGTTCTACACACCGAGCGATCCTTTGCCGGGATTACACTTGTCAAGTTCATTTTCTATAAAAAAAAGTATCGAATTTTATGCGATACATGCATTGTAATTGCCTTCAAGCAAAAATATAATATATACTTTATTCAACAATGCTTTTAAAAAACAAACATCCAAAAATCTTATCTATACACATACATATATATATATATATATATATATATATATATATATATAAGGCAGTTGTGTGTGTGTATGTATGTATGTCCGAATGTAACTACGGAAATAAAACAAAGTAAATATATATACACATTCATTATCACCATATCTTGCTTTTTGTGCAAAAATAATGATTTTATTTATATTCATGAAGATAATCAAAAAAAAAATTTAAATAGTAACGGCATATATTTTTTTGCATTTGATATTTTAAATAGGAGACTGATTTTATTTTTCAAGGTCTTTTTTGCATAGAGATTTTGATGGGGCATCCTGCGAGGATCCAACTCCCAATTCAGTAATAATAGATCTGCAAGACTAACTTTTTTGTCCCCACCTTCTACCCAAGTGACGCTGGGTAGCCGTTCTAGTATTATATAAAACTGAAACCAAACCAATGATCAAGGTATCAAGGAAGACAAAAAAATAAATAAATATTGGAATCAAAATTGCCAAACCGATACATAAGTTTGTCAACAATCTCAATATATTTGTTTTTTTCTTTTTAATTATCAACTAAATTTTTCCTTAGATTATTTATATGCATTTTGAATTATGTATTTGATTTGGCTAACAAGACACATTCAAAAAAAAAAAAAAAAAAACCACAGAAAGCTATGCTATGTGATTTCTAATGTCTTGGAAGATAATTACTAAAATTTGCTGATTACCTCCCTTGTATTAGATTTATTCATTGTGACCCACTTTATACTTTCTGGATTGAACTTTTGTAAATTTTACCAGTTTTAAGGTAACTCAAATTTTATTATGAGCTATCTACACTAATTCCATGTATTTTTATATATATATATATATATATATATATATATATATATATATATATATATATATATATGAATGCGTTCTTGGTGTAATGGTTAACAAGCTAGTCTGACTGATCCATTACTACTGTTTGATTCTGGCTGGATGCCCCATACTTGCAACCTTGTGAATGGGTTAGGTAGATACCTACAATAGTCAGATGATATTAAACTTGAGTTTTATGAAAACTGTGCATGTATGTATTTATGTGTGTGTGTGTGTGTGTATATATATATATATATATATATATATATATATATATATATATATATATATATATATATATATATATATATATATGAAAGGTAAAATGGATATTGAATCCGACAATATGTGTAGAAAGTTTTGTAGAAAAAACATGTTAAAAGTTTTGCTGACAGAAATCTGTTTCGACATTATGTAGATGTCTTTATCAAAGCAACATTGTAATATACACTTTTACTGCAAACTCTTTTGAGCTTTTTTCTAATGATAAAAATGCTTATAATTTTTTTAAATAAAATTTATTTATTTTTAACATAAATACGCATCTTTAAAAAAAATTTTTGAAAATTCTGGTACTGATCGAGAGCGTTCTGTGCCTTGTGATTAATGATATATTTATTTCATTTTTCCATTTACAATGTTGCTTTGATAAAGACATCTTCATAATGTCGAAACAGATTTCTGTCAGCAGAACTTTTAACATCTTGTTGTTTTTTCTACAAAACATTCTATTCACACACACACACACACACACACATACACACACACACACACACACACACACACACACACACACATATATATATAATGAATAAATTAGTTTAGTGACAGTGGCCTATTGTCTGTATCATCTGGACAGTGAGGGAGTCTATCCCCTTTTCAGTATTCCACATTATCATGCAGATCAGATTACTCAAGCTGTGCTACTCATATACTAAGTTGGCAAGGACTGGTATGAAACCCGCAAATTAGTGATTCCTAGGCAAACACTATCAACAACATCCCAGTTTGGTTTTGTTTTTTTTTGTCTTCTGTTATTTATTTATTTTTTTTTATTGTAAGTGAATAACATTAACTATTCAAAGTAAACCTTATTTAAAATATTTTTTTGTGGGGAGGGGTTATTTCCCATTAAACTAACCCTAGATCCTACCCCCCCCCTAGTTGAGTAATAATATTACAGGGTGACCCAGAAAAAACGGAACCCACAAATTTTGTAATAAAACTTAATTTTTTTTTTTTTTTTTTTTAAGTTTAAGTCCAACAAGGATTAGGGTTGGGGTTTAGGCTTAGTTTAATGGGAAAATAAATGAATAATTTGGGTTCTGTTTTTTCTGGGTCACTCTTTAATATCATGTTACTCAACTAGGAAATAACCTTTTTTTTTTTTTTTTTTTTTTTTTTTAGTATTTTTAATTCTTTTCATTTTATTTCATTTTTTACTATCTAGATTTTCCATAGACTCATCATGGTCTGAAACTGGAGATAGGTACATGTTGAAATTATTCAGAGATTATATCTTCCATCAAGTTGATGAACATGGAGGCCCATGGATTGATATGGCTCATATGGTAGACTCACTGAACAAAGTAAGTATTGATTATTGGAAATTATTAAAAAATTTGATATTTTTTATCTTGTAAATTATTAAAACTAGCAAGAATATGCGTCCTCCAGGCGTAAGTATTTAAGTTTTAATGTAATGAAATTAACTAAATTAGATAAGAATGCTTATAAAAAGATTACACTTATTTTAATTATATCTTAATTGGTTTCTATATAAAATCATTCATAGGATTGGACAATAAAACAATAATATTAGAGATGAATAACACCTAGTAATTATTTATTAAACTCAATTTTGTTAAAACCAGTATGCAAATTCACCACACCATATATTATGTAAACCTTTATTTCTTAGTTATATATAAGACACATTGTAGGATTTTTAAACGCAGTAATAACATGAGCTATTTTGAGGCAAATCTCATTCAGATTTTCACACATCGTTAAGATTTATTCTATTCTACGTATTAGTGATTTTGACTAAATTAAATATTCATTGATAAACTTGCACAATTATTCATGGTATTGTGATGTAAGCAGTGATGTAGTTTCAGTTATAGACAGACCCAGACACTGAATCTTCATTATAATAGGATTTAGCATGGATTGATATTGTAGACTTGCTGAACAAAGTATGTATTGATGATTAGAAATTATTCACTTAAATTTTTTTTCTTTTCTTTTAATCATACATTTTGTTATAATATATTATAGAATTATTACTTAAATATGTAATTTAGAGTTTTTATTTATACAATTGTCTTTTATTTATTTTTTATAAAATTCTGAATTAGATTTTTTTTAATTTTTTTATTTTTTTTTTTTTTTTTTTTTTTTTTTTTTTTTTCTAAAAATTCTGAATTAGATTTTTTTTTTTTTTTTTATACAATTGTCTTTTATATTTTTTTTTTTTTTTTTTTTTTTTTTTTTCTATTAAATTCTGAATTAGATTTTTCTCTTTTTTTTTTTATACAATTGTCTTTTATAGTTTTGTTTTTTTTGTTTTCTGATTTTCAACTATTGCTAATATTTTGTGTTGAAAAAGAAAATAGTTTTTTTGTTTTTTTTTTTTTTTTTTTTTTTTTTTTTTTTTTTTATAATTTATCTCCAAAAGAATTAACACTTAACACCTGCTCCTATTAATCATGCTTTTCTTTCAAATTTCCAAATTGTTCTAACATTTTTTTTTCTTTTTCTCTTTCTTTCTCTCTCTCCCAATTCATTTTTAGTTGGATGCTGGGGTGATGGACAAGGTGACTCTCATGTCAAGAGATGAACAAACAATGTTAGTTGTCTCTTATGCAGAACTAAAACAAAGTTTTGAGAGTGCATTCTCAGAGTTGCTTTCAGCCACACAACATCACAACAATTTTGCCTAAAAATTTAAACGGGGCAAAACTGAATGAATGGAACACTGACCTCAACATCAACCATCAAATCAAGAATTTCACCTATAATATTTAAAAAAAAAAAAAAAAAAAAAAAAAAAAGTCTTTAAAAAAAAAAAAAAGAAAGATGGGGGGTTGACAAGTGGTCTTTGGGGCCCATTATGACCCAATACTTCATCACCACTGCCATCACCTCTAACAATCACCACCACCACCACCACTCTTGGAACAATAAAACTGCTCTTCTCTGCTTAAGCAGTTTCATTTGACCTCTTTTTTTTTTTTTTTTTTTTTTTTTAGAGGAAATGCTGTCACTTCATTGAGCATTACAGAAAAAAAAAAACAAAAGAAAAAAAGTTGTTAAACTGAAAACGGAATTTTAAAAAAAACAAAGAAAAAAAATTGGAATACACGAAAACAGGCAGCAAAATTTTCTAACAAAATGACAAAAAAAAAAGATAGAAAGAAAATATAAAGAACCAAGATATATATATATATGTGTGTGTGTGTGCATATGTGTATATATGTATGTGCATATGTGTGCATGCATATATGTATGTGTATATATGTACGTGCATATATATGTACATATGTGTGTGCACATGGGTATATGTGTGTGTGTGCGCGTTACCAAATGCTCATCCTTCTTGAACGGTGGATGATCTAGGAAAGAGAAGGGAAAAAAAAGAGGAAAATAAAAAAAAAATTTTAAAGAAAAATAAATCATTTTTTTTTTTTTTTTTTTTTCTCTATTCATTTTTTTTTTTTTTTTTTTTTTTTTTTTACCCCTCTCCTTGGGGGGCTTGGGGCTGGTTGATTTTCACATATAATCTTGAAATGAGCAGGGTTTATGTAAGTGAGCTTGAAGCCACAGAACTGTTGAAAGAAAAGGATATAATAGTTGGTGGTGAGGGGAAAACAAAAGAGAAAGTCCTGGAATTGATAACAAAGCAATATTCAAATGAAAACTACTACTACTACTACTACTACTGGCAAGTATAATAGTTTATTTTTATTCTTTATTTCAGTTTTAGCAAAAGAGGGGAAAAAAAAAAAGAATGTTTTTTTTATTTCCTGTTTTTCGGCTGGTTTCATGAGTTGTCATTTAAAAAAAAAAAAATAAAAATAAATAATTTTTTAAAACTTTATTTTTTTGATTAACTGTTTGTTAAAGGAATTTGTATACCAATACATTCACACATATTTTGAAGACATATCTTCTTTTAAATTTCTATAAATAATTCTCTTATACAAAAATATAGACATCTAAATACCTTCACTCTAGTACAGAATTACACTTATATATATATATATATATATATATATATATATATATATATATATTTAGATAGGAAGAGAAAATGGAAAAGTATCTGACAGTATGTTGAAGAATAATAAAAGTGAAAAATAGGAAATAATAATAAAATTTATTGTGCACCACAACTCATCAAAGTCTCATGTCTAGTACACAGAATAATGTATTAGTGTCAGTAACATGAACAGTGTACAGTAATAATATACATGTATGTGTGTGCGTACATGGGAGTATCAGGTATAGTGTTGGCGGACTACAGGAAGCATGTAAGGACAATTTATGGATATTTGAAAAAAATATATATTTGTCAACAATTCGTGTTTTGATAATGTACAGTATTCAACATATATTTAACATGTATATACATTTATTTAATGTGTATATACATTTATTTAAAAAATGTTTGATTCTGTACATTATCATCAATCGAAACATTGAGTGTTCACAAATATATATATATATATATATATATATATATATATATATATATATTAAATATCCATAAATTGTCCTTACATTCACTAGTTTTCACTCTCACTTATTCTTCAATATATTTTCGGATTCATTTCTATCTTTTTCTTTTTACATACACATATATATATATATATATATATATATATATATTCAGGCATGTGTAGATAATTTTTCAAAAGAAATTAGATCAGGGATTAGTTTCTTTTAACTTGTTTTTTATGATATACCAAAGAAAATGCTATTAAGTTTTTTATTTTATTAATATCTTGGAAATAGTTATATTTTCTTGAAGAATGACATTTTTCTTTTTAAAAACTAGTTTTAATTTTATTTTAAATATTTTAAACTTAAAATTCATTTGTACACATACATACACACAAACACACAAAAAAAAAAATATGAGAGAGATATTCTCTTAGAATAATTCTCTTAATTCAATAAGGGTTGTATTCTTGACGAATTTTTTTTTTTTCTGAAATTCTTGCCATTTGCTGAAACTTTCCTAGATTTTATTCTTCTACAAACCATGTAAGTATAGATAGAAATATTTGGTATTTAAGTTTTTTTTTTTAATTGCTTCTACATTAACATCTCCTTTTTAAATATAATGTTTGCTTTTATTTTTTATTTTATTTTTTTTCTCCTCAAATTATATGGAGTTTGCATTTAGAGTTATGTATATTTGGGCAATAACTTTTAAAAAAAGAAAGAAATGAACAATATGTTCACTAGTGATCTCTGTAAGCAGTAAAGTATTTTTCTTTCTTTTCTGCTCTTTGTGAACCCACAATTGCTCTATATCCACATATCTCTCTCTCTCTCTCTCTCTCTCTATCTATCTATCTATCTATATCTTTCTCTATCTATCTATCTATCTATATCTTTCTCTATACATCTATCTCTCTATATCTTTCTCTATCTCTATACATCTATCTCTCTATATCTATATCTCTATATATCTATATCTATATCTTTCTCTATCTCTATACATCTATCTCTCTATACATCTATATCTTTCTCTATACTCTCTATCTCTCTATACATCTATCTCTCTCTATACATCTATCTCTCTATCTATCTCTCTATACATCTATCTCTCTATACATCTATCTCTCTATACATCTATCTCTATATCTATCTCTCTATATCTATATCTATCTCTCTATATCTATATCTCTCTCTCTATATCTATATCTATCTCTCTCTATACATCTATATCTCTCTCTATATCTATATCTCTCTCTCTATACATCTATATCTCTCTCTCTATATATCTATCTATATCTCTCTCTCTATATATATCTCTCTCTCTATATATCTATATCTCTCTCTCTATATCTATATCTCTATATCTCTCTCTCTATACATCTATATCTCTCTCTCTATACATCTATATCTCTCTCTATCTATATCTCTCTCTATATATCTATATCTCTCTATATATCTATATCTCTCTCTATATATCTATATCTCTCTCTCTCTCTCTCTCTCTCTCTATCTCTCTCTCTCTCTCTCTCTCTATCTCTCTCTCTCTCTCTCTCTCTCTCTCTCTCTCTCTCTCTCTCTCTCTCTCTCTCTCTCTCTCTCTCTCTCTCTCTACCTGAAATTCCTCTGTGCAAAATTCTTCATGTCTTATAAAGCTTAAATTCCAAAGAACGTGCGTGTATCTATTTCTCTTATCATATTGTGCAGTTGTTTGAATGTCATAAAGATATTACATTAAGTGTGGGTGAGTGGGTGTGGCTGGCTATCTATATTTAGGTGTGGGTGTGTATGTAAGAGAGACTGACTGACTGAATAGGTGGGTGCATGCTTTGCGGACCAACTTTTGCCTCCCCTTCCCTCTTTTTCTTTTTTTGTTGAATGTGGGGAAAAAACAAAAAAAAAACCCCAACCCCCTCCAACTTCAATAACTATTTTTGGGCCTCTAAATTTGTAGGTTTGTTCTTATAATTTCAGCATAATTTGTAATGGTAAAACTTCTATGAAATAGACAACAACAATATTTTTAGATGTGATTAAACATTGCCAATTATTATAATACAGGTCTGCTGCCAAATGAATTGATGTGTGTGTGTTTGTCTGAGGTGTATTAGTCTAAAATGAATGGCTTTTGAGTTATGTCAGCTTTGAGGAAATTTGGATGTTGGGTTAAAATTTGTTAACAATTGAAAATTATCAGAAAGAATGCTACTCTCTAATTTTAAAGATTGTTTTATGCTACTGATTTGCGTCCATTCCCACCCCTTTCCATTAAAAAAAAAATGTTATATTGAAATAGCCAACCAAACTGCATTTAAAGTATTTCTCTTCATTCATCAAAATGTGCAATATGACCCAATTTTTTTTCTTATTTTTTTTCTTTTGAATCACTAAAGTTTAAAAATGGAAAAAAAAAAATGAAAGAAAAACTTAAATACTTATAAAAGAGTTGAATTTTTTAAATCTATTTTTAATCAAAAATTGTTGTTGAAATATTAAAAAATAATTTAAGAAACTGTATTTGTAAAAAAAAAAAAAAAAAAAAAAAAAAATGGGAGTATGAATATGAAATATATGAATGATTTTTTATTATTTTTTTTTTATATGATGCTGCATTGAGATATAAAATTTTTTTTTTTTTTTTTTTTTTTTTTAAATTGTTTGTTACATTATTCCACAAATCTATATCATCCATTTCACTCATCGGGGCGATTTGTACAATACGTTTCTCCTCTCTTCTTCCTAAAAATTATCAGATATATGTATATTTCCCCACTCCACACCTCAACCCTACATTTCTACAAAAAATATATCCAAAATGAATGAATATCACTAGACATGATATTTGGGCATTATTTCAGTTTTGCACCTGATAACAAGATATATCATCTTGATTCTATTCTGATATGTCTTCCTATTGAGTCCACTTAAATATTCTTCTCATGGTAGAAATTGTTTATGTAATGAAACTATTCAGTGATACTAGAAAAATGTAGTTAACTTGACTAAAAAAGAAGGTTATTGGTACCAACAATATTTTTTGTTAATATTTTGATTTCATTTTTTAAATTTCCAGCTAATTTATTTTTCCCTTTTTTTCTGTAATTTTTTTTTTTTGCTGTAAAATGCAACCCAGGGTATTTAGTGTCTCCTTTCATTTTTTGACAAAATTTTGAAGGGAAAGATTTTAACTTTTTTTTTTTTTTTTTTTTTTTTTTTTTAACTTTTTAACCCATTTACATTTTCTTCTGATTCGTTCATAAACATTCCTCAAACTTAACAAGAAAAAAAACAAAAAGCAACTAGAAGTTGTTTTTTTTTTCTTTCCTTTTCTCTGTTTTTTTTTGTTTGTTTGTTTGCTTGTTTTTTTTTTTTTTATTTTTTTTTTTTTTTAATTAGTAAACTGACATTTAATTAAGATTTCTTTCAAATGTTTTTCCCTTTTTTTTCTTTTTTTTTCCTTTTTTTTCTTTTTTTTTTTTTGTATATTTTTAAGGTTTTCATTTTGTGGATATCTCAATGGTAGAATTCTTTTGTTTCATTATTATATTCATTTTTTCTTTTTTTTTAATTGCTCAACTCTGTTCATTTGTCATTTTCTTTTGTAAACAGAAATACTTATGTTAACTTATCTGCATTTAATATAATTTTTAATTAAAACAAATCCTGTGATTCTGAACGTTTTTAGGTAACCTAACTAGAAGAAAAAAGACAAAAAATATTAGATTATCATCATTCCCTCAGAATCTGAAAATATTCTTTCTAAGGAGGGAAAGAAATCATGAATAAAATGTAAAATTAATCAGAAAGATTTTGGCCAAAATTAGCTTCATTTTAACTATGAACTCGGGAGTTCAATGTACATTTTGTTTAATTTTTAAAAAAATACTCAATTTTTGTACACAAAAAGGAAGATAATTTTTATGTATTATAATTTTCTTAAATATTTTTGTCAAAATTTCAGGGGTTTTTTTGTGTTTTTTTTTTTGTTGTTTTTTATTAAAAATTTTTTTTTTTTTTTTTTAGAAGCTAAATTTGATTTTAATCCTTTATCCTGATTATACATTCATTCATGTATTGGTAAGAAAAATCTGTACTGTTTTTCAATGAAGCTATAATATATGTACAATTTTAAGTATCATGATGTTTCTAATGTTCTGGCATAAAAAGGTAGTACCTGTTAGGGTCTTATCTATGGGTTAAATAGGAAAATGTGTTTATAAATAAAATTGAGTATCCATTAAGAATGAATTTATTTCAAAACTTTGTCGGCATTAAATGACCCACCGAGGTTGATATGCTGTAAAACAAATCAAACCCAATAGTTTTCAGCCTGCACAACTGGTTATGGCATGGTACACTTAGTAGATATAGGGTTACGGCTTAATAATAATGAAATTTATTGCATACAGTGCTCAGGTGCACCACAACTCATCAAAGTCTCATGTCTAGTATATAGAATAATGTACTAGTGTCTGGAACATGAATAGTGTACAGTAGTAATATACATGTATGCATACAGTGCTCAGGTGCACCACAACTCATCAAAGTCTCATGTCTAGTATATAGAATAATGTACTAGTGTCTGGAACATGAATAGTGTACAGTAGTAATATACATGTATGCATACAGTGCTCAGGTGCATTATAACTCTTCAAAGGCTCATGTCTAGTACATAGATTAATATACTAATGTCAGGAACATGAATAGTGTACAGTAATAATATACATGTATGTGTGTGGATGGGGGTATCAGGTATAGTGTTGGTGAATTACAGGAAGCATGGAGGCTTTGAAAGATGCAGTGTTTTGGGCAGCCTACAATGGATGCAGGCAGTTTATTCCATGCCTCCACAATTCTAAGCATAAAAAATGTTTCCGAAAGTCATATGAACTATGCTGTTTTCTGACTTTGTAGGCACATATCGACATGGGTTAGAAACATGGAGATCAAAAAGGTGTTCAAGTAATCCATTTCAGTACATTTAACTTCCTATTTACCAATTCTCAAATATACTTACTTCTACATATCAATGAAAAATCTATGGTAATGAAGACTTCAATGTAATTATCATTGTATTATTATTATTGTTGTTGGCACCTTTCCGTCCACTAAGGACAATGGTGTAGTGTCCAAAAAAATAATAATAATAAAAATCTGCATTTAATTTAATATTATTATTATTATTCATAATTTTGAGTATCATGTTTCTAATGTTTTGGCATAAAAAGGATGCAGATAGCCCATAATAATTGAGCTCAAAAAATTCATATACAATAAAAAGATTAAACATTAAAACATTATTCTCAGGCATCTTTTCTTTCTTATTTTTAAAAAAAAAAATTTTTTTTCTTTTTAATTTTTTTCTTTTTTTTTTTTTCTTTTTTCTTTTTTTTAAAATATTTTTTTTTTTTTTTTTTAAATATTTTTTTTTTCTTTTTCCTTATTTTTTAAAAATATTTTTATTTATTTATTTAAAAAAAATCAAACTATCCCATCATTCCATTATAAGAAAGGCTGTGAATGGTTCATAATACGAAGCCTTTTATTAGTAGTTATCTGATGTGATCTCCCTGTGTTCTGGATATAATGCTTATGATATATAGTAAAATAGCGCTCAGCCCAAAACATCGGGCTTATGTGGGTTCAAAGGGTTAAATTGATATCAACACACTTTCCAAGCACCTAGTAATAATCAATCTACTCAGATTAATATTTTAGTATTACACACACACACACACACACACACATACATACATACATATACACATTCTCTGGCCTTCTTCAGGTGTTTTTCTATTTATCCAAGCATAATGATGACCCAACCTGGAAAGTCATTTTGAATAGGATTTATCCAGGACTGCACACAGCATCCTTGTGTAGTTCCCATCTAGCTTTTTCTCCTAAGCATTTTGTTAGAGTCCAAGTGGTGCAGACATACAGTAGCACTGACACAGCTACAACTTGGAAGAATTTATGATTTATCAGAGAGATCAAATTTTCATATGATCAATTATCTCTCTATGTTAGTGTATTGCCTTTTCTATGCGTATATTGACATCACTTTCTGTAGATGGGATATTACTACCCAGGTAAGTGAACTGGTCAACTAATTTCAGAGGCTTGACATTCAGTGTGGAGATGTCTCCATCTTGTTTGAAACACATGAACTCAGTTTTATCTGAGTTCATATAGAGGCCAATGCCTCTTACTACCTTTTGAATAGTTTGACTGTTGAGAAAACAAAGCGTCAAGTAACTATTTAAGATCTCATCCAAACAATGACGTCAGTTTAAGAAGGCCAGAGGATACAGCTGGCGAAATGTTGTGATTTTGTTTACATACAATAATAAAGATGAGGATAATAGTTTTAAAAAATCTAAATAATACACATCAAGCCTCATTTAAAAAATTCAGACAAATACTATTCTATTTGATCATAAATTTAAGAACCTCATGACTTGATACATTCATTTCTTCTTTTTTTTATGTTCATAGATATGTAAGGAGGGACATGCTGTGTAATTATTCTAAATTACCTTTGTTTAATTTTCAAATCAGTTATTTTATTGTTTTCCTTTGTAAATAGAAACACCTGTATTACTTATTTGCATTTAATATAATTTTTAATTAAAACAAATTCAGTGATTCTAAGTGTTTTTAGATTACAATAAAATGAATAAATGCATTTTTTTTAAAATTAGATTACTATTTCCTCAGTATCTCAGAAAAAGCATGGTAACTTGATTTTTGTTTCCAGAGTTGGATTAACAGAAGAAATAAATTCTTGCCAAGGAGGAAAAGAAATCATGAATGAAATGTAAAATTTGTCTGCCAAAATAGAACTAGTCTAAATTTGCTAGAAAAATACTTGATTCTTGTACACAAAAAAGGGAAATTTATAACTGATAATTATGTATCATAAAATGGAAAGATAAGGTTACAATCAGAATTTTTTTTTTTTTTTTTTTTTTTAAAGTCTAAGAATTATTTCATCAAGTTTATAAAAATTTCATTGTCTGTTTTTTTTTTTTGTATTTGATCAGTAGAAATTTTTTTTTTTTTTTTTTTTTTTTTTTTTTTTTAAATAATAAAATGATGAATATGTTCAGAGATGCTAATAGGTCCGCATCCTGCATCTCTGACACACAAATATCTAAAAGGACGCAGTAAAATCATATCCATGCATCCCAGTGTTTTTCTTTTTTCTTCCCTCACCATTTCAAGCTAACTGTAAATACATTTCAATAGTTTCTTAGAAACAAATTACACAGGGTAGGTTACAAGGTAGGAGTTGGACGGCTTTAGTTGTTTCCCCAGATTATAAATAAAAAACCCTACAATTTATTAAGAAACTTTAGTTGGAACTCATAAATTTTCCGTGGGGGGGTGGGGGCTCATTCAAAGCAAATATGTGCATCCCAGGACGCACTAAATCAAAAAGCTATCAGCATCACTGTATGCTATTAGATATTAAACCCATTTAACCTCTTACTTACCAACCTCAACTTGCATTTGTGACAAAAATGTCTGCTCAAAGAAATCGGCAAAAGTACAAACAAGAGATACCTGTATTTCCCAGCATAAAAGCTGAACTCCAGTTTTGATTTAGAAAATTCTTTGTGAGAAATAAAAATGAGCATAAAATTAAGATTTTAGTGGAATTAAATAATTAAAAAAAAATTTTTTTAAAAAAAGGCCCAATTTTATTAGTTATAATAACATTGACTTGGTTAATTTTTAAAAAAACTTTCACTTTCACTTTCCAGAATAAGATAAAAGAATATAGACCCTACACCTCATTGTGGAAATATTACTTGTCTCCACACCAGATTCAGATTACCTAATCTGTAAGCAAAAAAAAAAAAAAAAAAAAAAAAAAAAAATTAGGTGTTAACCTAACTTATACTAGAACTATTTTGTAATGTTGAAATTCAAACATAATTAGGGCTAGCCCTTGATTTCAAAAGTTAATTTAAGGAATTAATGATTTTGTGATGATAAAATATATGATCACAAAATAATTAATTTATTAATCCTACAACCATGACATAATTGTATATCATTCCTAGAATAATACTTATTAATCTAATTTCAGTATAAGATTTATACTAATCAGCTGATACTAACAATAAGGATGATTGATGATGAAAAGATCTAAGGGTAATACTATTCAAAATTATTATTAAGGCTCTATGGTATTTTAAGCTGAGTTGACAAGGTCTGGTATTGGAGTTGGAACCTTGTGGTTCTAAGGGGGGTGCTCTACTGACTGAAATATTAAGATAACCATTTATTGCTATGAAGATGGAAAAAAAACATTGAAATATTAGGATAACCACACTTTATTTTCTTCTATTTATTTGTAAAAAAAAAATAAATAAATAAATAACTGTCAGATATGAACATTTTTTTTTTTGTCATAAATTGAAATTTGAATGGGAATAAAAATGACACACAGTAAGATACACACTCAGTTTTGTCTTTGTGGATTTCTGCAATAGATTTGCTGTGCCTTTTTCCTCTCAAATTTTGGAAATTTCTTTTTGTTTTCATTAGAATTTTTTTTCCCCTTTTGATTCTTTTATCTTCAAATTTCTTCCTCTGTTTCCCAAACATGTCTGCAAGAGATCTTATAACTCAGCTGGGGTGGCCCATATCAAAAAAAAAAAAAAAAAAAAAAAAAAGTTCCAGAAAATGCCCTGAAAATGATGTACAGACTTACAACTGATTTTGTAGATAATTAATAGGGTGTCATGTGTCATCTATCTGCACAAAAAAAAAAAACCTTAACGTTCAACTCGCTTACTTAATGTGATTGTTTATTTCAAATAGACTGTACACGGATCTTGTAAAATCCAGTGTTTTTCTTTAACACTTCTCAATACTCCTAAAATTTAATTTAAAAAAAAAGATAAATAAATAAACAAAAAAATCAAGCACAAAATACGTTTAAACTCCCGGATGCAGCAGCAGCCATCTTTGATTAAAAAAAAAACTATCCCATCATTCCATTCCTTTTTAAAAAAGAAAAAGGCTGTGAACAGTCACTATATTAAGCCTTTTTTTTTTTTTTTTTTTTTTTTTCTTTCTTATTAGTATATCTGACATGATCTCCAAATGCCCGAATTATTCACAGAATCATAATTTCTGTACTTGTCAATTTTGTTTTTGTGTAATATGATAGTCTGGTTATATAAATACTATAATATATATATACATATGTGTGTGCGTATGTATGTACATATATATGTTGAAAGATAAAAGGAAAGAAAATGTTGTATGGATAAAAATTATTAATTGGAATGCCGATACGTGTTTCGACCAAGAGTTTGTCCTTGGATACATTGTATTCTATTTATTTTAAATACACAATAAAATAAAATAATAATAGAAAAGATATTTAAAAAATTTATACTTAAAAAATTTTATATTTTTTAATATTTTCTATATTTTTTCTATTATTTTATTTTATTATGTATTTAAAATAATAATAAATAGAATACAATGTATACAAGAACAAACTCTTGGTCAAAATACGTGTCGGCATTCCAATGAATAATTTTTATCCAACAACATTTTCTCTCCTTTTATCTTTCAACATAATTGTTGGATTTACTTCCATTTTTCAACTTATATAATGTACATACATACACACTATATAAATACTAGAAAAAAATTTGTTTAGTTCACTCTAAGAAAATTTGTACATGTTTATTACCTTACTTGTTTACATATATGAACATATGAAAAAAAAATGCTCTGAAGAAGATGTAAACAAACACTGAAATATTAAGATAACCATTTATTGGTATCCGACATCATCTCCGCGAGCCCGAAATATTAAACAGAACCACACTCTCTGTATTTTAGTGGTCTATTATTTTTTTCTTTCTTTGTATTCATGTAATTTGATAGTCTGATTATATAAAATAATACAAAATTTGTTTTAGTTTTCCTCTGAGAAACTTTTGTACATGTTTATTGCTCTATTTGTTTTCGCAAATGCATATATATGCATTAAAAAAAATTTTTTTTTTTAATTTTGCTCTGAAGAGGATGTAAACAAACATTGAAATATTAAGATAATCACACTTTCTGCTTTAAAGACTATACTTCTATATTTGCTTCCTTTTTTTTTTTTTTTTTTTTTTTTTTTTTTAATTTTGTAGATAAAGAAATTCTGTACGATTCAGAAATCATTGATATTCAAATGAAAATAAAATACCCCCCCCCCCCGAAAGGTACACACCTGGATTGATTTCTTGTAGAGTTCCTGGATAGGTCCACCCACTTTTTCTCTCCCTCTCTCCAATCTCTCTCTCCAATCTCTCTCTCTCTCCTCTCTCTCTCTCTCTCTCTCTCTCTCTCTCTCTCCAATCTCTCTCTCTCCTCTCTCCAATCTCTCTCTCTCCCTCTCTCCAATCTCTCTCTCTCTCTCTCTCTCTCTCTCTCTCCAATCTCTCTCTCTCTCTCTCTCTCTCTCTCTCTCCAATCTCTCTCTCTCTCTCTCTCAATCTCTCTCTCCAATCTCTCTCTCTCCAATCTCTCTCTCTCTCCAATCTCTCTCTCTCTCCTCTCTCTCTCTCTCTCTCTCTCTCTCTCTCTCTCTCTCTCCCTCTCTCCAATCTCTCTCTCCCTCTCTCCAATCTCTCTCTCCTCTCTCTCCCTCTCTCCAATCTCTCTCCCTCTCTCCAATCTCTCTCTCTCTCTCTCTCTCTCTCTCTCTCTGTCAATCTCTGTCTCCTCTCTCTCTATGCAATCTGTCTGTCTCCTCTCTCTCTATGCAATCTCTCTAGTTGGCGACTTCACTTACTGTACACATTATAAAAACACCTGTAGGTCCACCATCATAGTTTGAGGCTTCATTACCTGACCATAAGCTTATGCTTGATTAACACCAACTGGGTCACCTAATTGAAAGTATATGATGTTGTAAGACTCAAAATACCTATAGATAACATTACTGATGTAGTCAGGTGCACCTTTCAGATGTATTTCTTGAAAGGTTAAAAGTGGATGAGAAGAGAAAGTATTTTATGTCTCCAAGTGGATTCTGTTTTATACTTTTTTTCTTTTCTTTTCTTTTTTTTTTCTAAATTTAATCCTTAAAATCTTATTCCTTACTATATTTTCCCTAATTAGTGTTACCTGATTAAAAAATTTAGGAAAAAAAATGAAGCTATTTTGGATCATCATTAATTTAGTAGTTAATAGTTGTTTTTTTTTTTGTTTTTTTGTTTTTTTTTCATTCTCTTAAAATAATAGGATTAATCATAGAATAAAATCAGAGAGAGAGAAAGCGAGACCTGTCAATTAATCTAAGAATACTGCACAAAGTCCTTTTTTTTTTCCTCCACTGATATCAGTCAGCTTCATCAGACTGTGTTACCCAAGAAAAAAAAGGTACTATTAGTATAATTTTGAAATAGATTCTTTGGCTCTTCTGTGTATATACTATCAGGGATGTTTGTTTACAATAAGGAGGGTAGTTGGGTTGAAGGGGGGGGGGACACATTTTTGGAGTGTGTTACTTCAAAGTAGTCTAATCCCCATCTAACTAAGATTTCTGTTGCTGATTTTCTCATTATGATTACAATAACGGCAAAAGTAAACTTTTACTAAGTTATTATATTTAATCATTTGACCGTTTAACTAGAATTTAAATTTTAGAAAGACACACACACACACAAGTGTTATTGGCATCAAAGACGATGGCATAGTGTCCAGTGAGTGGCTGAACAGACCAATTTTTGAATGGCAATCTCTGGTGTAGTGACTGCAAACAAACAGTGATGCTTGCTGGAGTTACTGTTGTCTCTCCTTCCTTCTGGCTTTCTTTTCGGTGGCGGCTTCTTTCCTCTCTTTCTCATTCCTTCATGTTCCTGTTTGATGAGGAGGTGCCATATATATATATATATATATATATATATATATATATATATATATATATATATATATATAGTGTATTTACAGGAAAATTCAAGTTTGTTTTAATATACATATTAATGTAGGTATTTAGCCAACCTGTACTGGTTGGATGTGTCGCAAGTATAGGTCATCCAGTGAGGTTCAAACTTATGTAGTAAATGGAGCTGCAAGACTAGCTTGCTAACCATGATGGGACACCTATATGCATATTAATGTATGTTTTCAGTGTTACTGTAATTTTAAAATTCCTAAGAGTAAAAATTCTATTTAAATTTTATCTATTTTTATAAAAACAAAAACAGAAAGAAAAAAAAAACATTCTTGCTCAATTTTTTTCCTCCATGTTTTATAAAACATTTAGATATTTTGGAAGAGAAGAAAAATTAAAAAACCTCATAATTCATATTGACAAAATTATTTTGAACTTTAAAAAAAAATAATTTTAATGAATTATTTTTGTTTGTGGTTAAATTGAACTTAATGGACCTAAATTCCACCATCGTATGTAACCCCACCAAAAGAAAAAAAAAAAATACCAAAAATCAGAGAATTAACCAGATTTAATGAAATTTTTAGTATTGATATATTAATGAATAAAAGATATAATGCACCAGTTATTTTATTTAAAAACTTTTATATTTTTTCAGGTCAGTGAACTTTGAACCATGTATCTTTGAGAATCTGTTAGGCCTCAAAGATACGTGGTTCAAAGTTAACTGACCGGAGAAAATCTAAATGTTTTTAAATAAAATAACTGGTGCATTATATCTTTTATTCATTAATATATCAATACTAAACATTTCATTAAATTTGGTTAATTTCCTGATTTTTGTTTGTTTTTCTTTCGGTGGGGTGACATGAATTTAGTGGAATTTAGGTCTGTTATGTTCGATTTAACCCTCTTTGCCTACTGAATATCCCCCCACAGCTGTACCAAATTTTCTTGGTATATTTATTTCCTGTATGTTTATATATTTCAAAAGTTCACAATCTATTCACTTCAGAACTCATTTTATTCAAATATTGTCCTATTATTGTAATCTGAGTCTTTCTGCTCAATTATAATGAACTAAGGTGGGAGAGCCACTGCCGGCAGTTTATGGTAGGATCGTGGTGGTGAGAGAGCTACTGTGAGCAGTGCAAAGAGCTAATGAATTATTTTCAAACAGGTTTGTTGAAATCATAATTTGGATCCTAATTGATAAAATTCAAATCCAAAATTCTGCAGAACTAGAAAAAGGGCCAGAGGGAAATTTGATATACAGGTTGATTGAAAATTCCCTATTTTAATACAAGATCTGCCAGTTGTCAATATTCTCCAAAGTATTGACATCTGGCCAGATTGCGTATTAAAATAGGGAGTTACTTTTCTATCACCTTGTACATTGTTAAAGTGTTGTTGTTTTTTTTTGTTTTTTTTTACAAGATTTAAAGTTGAAATCATGATGCGTTATATTTTTAAATTTCTTGTTTTGTAAAGTTAAGTGTCTAAATAGATTCTTGCAATAATTATCACCCAGCAAATTAAAAACAAACAGACAAAAAAAAAACTAGACTGAATAACCAGTTGAATAGTTTTTTGTTTTGGGTTTTTTTGTTGTTGGTTTTTTGTATTATTATTATTTATTTTTTCATTGAAAATTTTTGCACACATGTTGAAAATATTTTAGTATATTTTTTTATTTAAATTTTTTACCCCTTAATTTTATATACTTTTTTCCCCCTCATTATTTTAAAACTTTTCCCCCTTAATTTTATATACTTTTCCCCCCTTCATTTTATACTCTTTTTTTCCCCTTAATTTTATATATATATATATATATATATATATATATATATATATATATTATATATATATTATTATTATTATTATTATTAATCAATGTAATTTGCCTGAAAAACTTGGGCATCTTTTCTAGTATCAACATTTAATCTATTCATAAAATTCTTTAGACAATTTTTTTCAATAGTTTTTACAGTTGTATTATTTCAGTCAGTAAAGTATTCACTCTAAGAATCACAAGATTACAAGTTCACTACCAGTCCTTGCCAACTCAGCACACATGGGGAATGTTTGACTGATACTCTATAGTCCACTCCATTAACTTTACTTATTACTTGCAATAAAGGACTTTAAGACAAATAAATATTTGTTTTATTATTTTGTTCATATTTTAGATTAAAAAAAAATCATTTTCTTATCTATTTTTCCTTTTATAAGACAAATACAAGAAGGTCATATAGTACATTAGATTTCTTTTACTCTTGAAAATCATTTCAAAGGGTTTGTTAACAAACTTTATACTTTATTTCAAATGAACACATTGAGTATGAGACCTGTCAATTTAGGCTCCTTTTTTTTTGGGGGGGGGTATTCCTTTCTTTTTTTTTTTCTTTTTTTTTTTTTTTTTTTCATTTGTATAGTTGATATTTAATATCATCAGATTCCAGGCTTGAAATACTAATTACAGGCAATTGAGAGTACTTTTGGAATTTTGAAAAAGATTTTTTATATTAAAAGATGTAACACGTCAATGTGTTCTGACAGTGTATGCAAATAAGAATAATCATAAAATGAAATCATAAAAAGTTACATTTTTGTCAAATATGTCATTTTTTTTATATACATGAAATATCCTGAAGCTTTTTTTTATTTTTAGATTGCATCATGAAATATAATTGAATTTATATATATATATATATATATATATATATATATATATATATATATATATATATATATATATTGTTTGTTTTTTTTTTATAGACTATTCCATTTTTATTTAACCATCTTTAAAAAAAAATTAAATTCTAAAAGATCAATGTCAAGATATCTACAGGAAGGTCCGAAAGTCTTGTCACCCTTACATATTGTTTTAATATATATATATATATATGTGTGTGTGTGTGTGTGTTACAAGTAAATGAATAATGAAAGTCTGTTATTAACCCAACTATCTACTCTTTTTGCCTGTATTTTTTGAGACAATGCTTGATGTGAATAAGTTCTATTGAATGAAATATATAGAAAAATTATGAGTCTGAAATATCAAAATTGTAATTTTTCTGCCATTTTTATTATCCATCATTTAATAGAATTCAATCTCCTTTTTTTTTTTTTTTTTTTTTTTTTTTTTTTTCTCCCCAAAAGAAATGATTATACAAAAAATGCTCATGACAAGCTGAGTGCAACAACAAAACAGAAAATTATCCTTTTTTACAAATATAATTTCCATTCTCTCAAAAAGCTCGAAACCAAAATTAGATCATCTATGATTTTTAAAAATAGAAAATTAAGAATTAGATCATTTTTTTATTATTATTATTATTAAATTTAATTAATGATTTCATTTTTATTTTCTATTTTTAAAAATCAGAATGATCTAATTATTTTCTAATTTTTAGATTGAATAAAAAAATTTAAAAATCTAATATCAATAGTTAACTTAGCTGTCGTTTTTCTAAAAAAAATTTTTTTTTTTTAAATACTATTACTTGCTGTCTTCTTAAACATGACTCCTGAAAAATATGTCAAAAGTTTTCAGTGGTTTTTTACATCCAGGGAAAATAGTAACCACGTCATAAGAAACTTAATTTACCAAAATATTCCAGTGTCCTGGGTATGATGTTAAACTGCGTCTAATAGTAAAATTCCATTTCTGTAGCTCTGGGAGTGTGGAATACCCCCCTTCAAAACCATTACTCCCAGGTTAACTCTGACCCGGAGTGGTAGTGCCTGTTAGGGTCCCATATGGGTTTGTACCCATCAAGAATAAATAACACAAAACATCTTCAGCATAAAATAACCCAACATCGTTTGACATGCCATAAAAATTTAACCAACCAACCAACCTAAATATTCCAACAGTTGAATCAATGAACTAGAACATTTGTTAAAAAAAAAAAAGTTTTCATTTGAATGTCACCATCTTCTTATTGGCCTTTTTGGAATTTAATATTGACCAAAAAGAGGTCATTTTAATGCCATTGTCCACCTCACAGGTGGTCAACCACCCCATTACCAATGAATCCCACCCAAAAGCATATAACCACCCCCTTCTCCTCCTCCCCCCATTTACTTTGCTGACACCTCAAACAACCAGCATCATCCTTACATTCATCCTGTGAATAACATTTTCTGGAAATCTGTTTTCATATACTGCTTGATGCAGTTGACACACTGAGCGGGGTGGGGGGTTCGCAGTAAGGGTCAAAGCAGTTTGTGTTTGATGCACATTCTTAAACAACTTCACAGTTATGCGGCAGAGTGACGTTTTAGGCACATTTGCTGTGCAGCCCTGATGATTATTTTGAATAACTCTTTACTACTCTCAAGTGGGTGCTTGTGCATCTCAATTTTTCAATCGGGTTTCCATTCATCGAATGAAAGACAAACAGTTCTGTATCTTCCCTTTTGATATTTGTAAACAATTTCTTGATCATGTGATGGTCTCTTAGCAAAGATTGAAATGTTTAATGGTCTCTTAGCAAAGATTGAAATGTTTAATGGTCTCTTAGATTGAAATGTTTAATGGTCTCTTAGCAAAGATTGAAATGTTTAATGGTCTTAGCAAAGATTGAAATGTTTAATGGTCTCTTAGCAAAGATTGAAATGTTTAATGGTCTCTTAGCAAAGATTGAAATGTTTAATGGTCTCTTAGCAAAGATTGAAATGTTTAATGGTCTCTTAGCAAAGATTGAAATGTTTAATGGTCTCTTAGCAAAGATTGAAATGTTTAATGGTCTCTTAGTGAAAATTTATGAAAAAAAGAAATAGAAAATCAAAAATTTGATCATTAATATTTAAAAAATTATATTATAATAAAAATTATATTATAAAAAATTATTAAAATTTTCTATTTAAAAAAAAATTAATTATATCATTTTTTTATAGAAAATTAAAAATTAAATATTTTTAGCATTATAACTATCTAATTTTCTCTTTATTTTTTATTTTTAAATTAAATCATTATAATTTTAAAAAAATAGAAAATTAAAAATTAAATCATTATAATTTAAAAAATAGAAAATTAAAAATTAAATCATTATAATTTAAAAAATAGAAAATTAAAAATTAAATCATTATAATTTAAAAAATAGAAAATTAAAAATTAAATCATTATAATTAAAAAATAGAAAATTAAAAATTAAATCATTATAATTTAAAAAATAGAAAATTAAAAATTAAATCATTATAATTTAAAAAATAGAAAATTAAAAATTAAATCATTATAATTTAAAAAAATAGAAAATTAAAAATTAAATCATTATAATTTAAAAAAATAGAAAATTAAAAATTAAATCATTATAATTTAAAAAAATAGAAAATTAAAAATTAATCATTATATTTAAAAAATAGAAAATTAAAAATTAAATCATTATGATTTAAAAAAATAGAAAATTAAAAAATTAAATCATTATGATTTAAAAAAATAGAAATTAAAAAATTAAATCATTATGATTAAAAAAATAGAAAATAAAAAAATAGAAAATTAAAAAATTAAATCATTATAATTTAAAAAATAGAAAATTAAAAAATTAAATCATTATAATTTAAAAAATAGAAAATTAAAAATTAGATCATTATAATGATAAAATAAAAGAATTATCTAATTTTTTTTATTTTTTATTTTATTATAATTTTCTTATTTTTCAATCCAAGTAACAATCTGTTATGTATGTTACCACAACAATATTTGCAATATAATGTTACAATATGTTACAAAATTCCAAGTTATATATACTACATCTGTATACTATGTTATGTATGCTACATATATTGATGTAGTATAATACATCGTATACATATGTATATGATGTATCATACTACAAAGTATATAAAATGACACAACAGTATACATATGATAGTCTAAAATGGTACATCTTAGTATTTTTGTTAGTGCAATACCATAAAAAATGTTCTTTGTGAATCAAGCAATTTCCTGTCCAATTTGTATTTGACCCAGTTATCACTTTTCAAGGGACATAACTCTTCCCCTTATTTATTTGCAAATTAATATATAAATTTACTAAATAGGATATGTCACGTTTAATCTAATGAATGCAGTTTTTAAAAGCAAGGAATAATAAAACCAACCATGTCAAGAGATCTTTTTTTTTTTTTTTCTTCTATAAACAGTTATCTCCCTTTTTCCTTTTCTTTTAAAAAAAATTACATACGGTTAACTCTAGACTTAAATGTTTCATAAGTTTTACATGATAATTGTCCGCCCCTCTCTTCCCAAACCACCCCCTGTAAAGTGTAATTGTAGTGATGCTGGCATTTTTAACATGGCAAAGAGAAGCTGTTAAATGTTTTTGTTTTTTGTTTTTTTCTTAAGGGAAAAGGAGAACATTCTCAACTTAATAAGCTAGAGATTACTAAAATTACCGATAGGAATTAATCTTCTATTGGTCATATAACTTTGATGTTTATTTCCTATAAGCCTTACATAAACAAAGGGGAACCACTCTCGATAAATTATTTATTTATTTTCCCATTAAACTAACCCTAACCCCGTCTTCTTTTTTCCTAGTAAATCAATAAATAAATAATTTATCAGTCAAGAGTGGTTCCCCTTTGTTTATGTTAGACTTATAGGAAATAACCTAACTTTTATTATAGTATATTGTTATAATTTGATTTTTTAATTATTATTGTTACTCTTATTGTGCCTAATTTAGATATTACAAACACACACAAATATATATAATCTTTGAAAATAATGTGCAGAAATAAGATCTCTAGAGATCTTTCAACCAGCATATTGTCAGGGCTAAATCATTGGGATTTGTATTTAAAAAAAAAAAAAAAATAAAAAAAAAAAATAATAATAATAATCATTATGAAAAAGTGAAGGAGCAGAAATAGGGGAACTCAATGCTGATGTAAAAAGTTCTTTCACTTTTTTTTCTTTTTTTTTTTTTTTTTACCCACAATTCCAAACATTTTACTCCTGATGATATATTGGTTGAAAGTGCTCTAGAGATTGTATTTACGCACATTATTTTCAAAGCTTCTTATAAATTTTGTGCACGCGCACACACACACACACACACATACTATATATATATATATATATATATATATATATACACACATTATGTATTCCAAAAAGATGAATTTATTCTTGATGGTTTTTTGAATACTTTGTTTTTTTTCTTCTTCTATTTTCTACATACTGTCAGATTTATTTCCCTATTTACTCTTCCATATGTGTGTGCTTGTGTCTGGATGTACAACATTTATATAAAGCTTTGAATATATATATATATATATAAAAAGTGAATCCGACAGTAAGAAATAAATATTTTAGAAAAAAAAAACATCATGTTTTTTTTTCAAAAATATTTATTTCATATATATATATATATATATATATATATATATATATATGTATATATATATATATATATGTGATGTTGAAAAGTTCTTTGCCCAACCAAGAAGGAAGGGAACTGATTTTTATCTATTTTTTTTTTTTTGAAAATGCTGACAGAATTTTTCAAAATGATGTGCCAAGTGTGTTTGAGGTATGTGACGAATATGTGGAGTATCATGTGTTATAGGTTTCTAGACCATTCTATTCTTGGTCTGGTCAAGAACTTTTCCCCACTTCCCCCTTGTGTGTGATATATCACTTTCAGGAATTTACTGGAATCAGGGTGTGGTTTACTATTGTATTATGAAATCTTATGAATGCAAATAGGGCTAACAAACTTTGCTGAACAATTTAATGAATTTCATTTTGATATTATGAGATTAAATATTTTGTTGAATATCTTTTCCCCTTCCTCCCCAATCATATATGCCTCAGCTTTAAAATTTTACTTTCATTGAAAGCCAAAGAATTCAACATTTAAATTTGTGATACTAATTTTTTTTTGTTTTTGTTTTTTTAAGTGAAATACAATCTCAGTCCCATAATATGTGTTATACCATGTTTCCCTGAAAATAAGACCTAGCATGATTTTAATATAAGACCTCCCCCTTGAAATAAGCCCTAGTTGTGAGTGGCAGACAGACAAAATAAATAAGCATTCTTCACAATCACATCATGCGACACAAATGCTCTACATCTCCCCCAAATATAAGCCCTTGTTATATTTCGGAGTGAAAATAGATATAAGCTCTGTCTTATTTTTCGGGAAAACACACTGTTTAGTTTATGAAACTTATATTCCCATGTAATAAGTATTATGGGACAGAGGTAGTGTTTTGCTTTATTGTAAACAAATATTAAATTTATTATAGAATTTTTAAGTATTGGTTATAGAACTTTTCTCTTTTCTTTCTTCTCTTTTTTTCTTTTTCTTTCTTCTCTTTTTTTCTTTTTCTTCTCTTTTTTTCTTTTTCTTTCTTCTCTTTTTCTTTTTCTTTCTTCTCTTTTTTCTTTTTCTTCTTCTCTTTTTTTCTTTTTTCTTTCTTCTCTTTTTTCTTTTTCTTTCTTCTCTTTTTCTTTTTTCTTTTTTTTTCTTTTTTTTCTTTTTTTCTTCTTTTTTCTTTTCTTCTCTTTTTTTTCTTTTCTTCTCTTCTTTTCTTCTCTTCTTTTCTTCTTTTTTCTTTTTTCTTTATTGTATTTCAAAATATGATTATTTTGTTTTTTAGTTTTCATTCCATGTGCCATTTGCTGAAAGTTATCAACATTTGAATAGTTTCATATACATTCTTGCTCTGAGTTCATTTCCTATCATGGGACCCATCTCTATACCCCCACCCCACACTTTATTAATGTTAAACATTAAACATAAATACAACAGTTGAATGTGAATTAAATTGTCCCCCATTGCTATTTTTTAAAAATGTACTTTTTTTTTTTTTGAGGGGTTGTATTTTTAAAATTTTTTTATTTATATTTTTTATTAATTTAATACCACTCTTCCCCACAAAAATATTTTGTTTTCTTTCAA
>CM042179.1:41555825-41585825 GCA_023376005.1 Doryteuthis pealeii
ACGTGACCAACCGATTGATCGGAGGGGGACTCTTCGACTGCCCGTCTAGCCCAAGATAGGGCCAAAGTGGAGTATTGCAAGTCATGAACTGCTCATCCACTTGGGTTCTATCCTTAAGCATCACAGGTCGCCACCCACGGCCAACAGGTGGCCACATTGGGGGAGTTTTACCCCTCTGCAGAGGTGCGGTCGGTGCATTCTAACTACCCAGCCAACAGAGCAGAATACAACAGAATAGAAAATCTAATGAAACATTCATTAAGATAACAAGATAAAAAAGAAGGCAAGGAGGGGAGGAATAAACGAGGTGATGGGGAAGGGGTAGGAAGAGTGTGTAGATGTGTGGTGTGCATGTGTGTGAACATATGCACACTAGATTTTTTTGTATTATGGATACATTTGGATAATTCACAAAAAGGAAGGGTTACTTCACCTAAACATCACACAACAGTGGCTAAGAGGTTTTTCCCAATCCCCTTAGGAGGCTGGACATCATCATGTCACACTGACAGCACAGATTTCCATGACTCTCTCTCGCCACCCATCCCTAATGTTCATCGCTCCTGGCAAGTCCTCCTCATCACATCCAGTATTCCTACAGAGGTGTGAGATGTAAGTCTTTGCCGGTCGGCCCACTCTGGTGTGTCCATCTGTAGTTGTCCACAGGAGAACGTCATGAGTTTGTATTTATTTGTCCAGCATGTCTTGTTCATCTTAATTGGATAGTTTGTATGATAGGAGGTAAGTGGCCGTACAGCTGCTTTTTTTGTAGGGTGTTGAAATTAAAATCGGACCAGACCAAATTTTGCCCATGTTATTAGTGTGTTTAAAATCCTGCTATGTGTTTTATATATCACTAAGAAATAAAGGTTTGTTTAATATATGGTGATGTTAATTTGCATACTGGTTTTAACAAAACTGGGTTTAATACATAATTACTTGGTCTTATTGATCTCTTGTTTTATTCTCCAACATATTAAAATCAATCATATTAATTATTTTTTATATAAAAACCAATTAAAATAAGTGTAATCTTTTTATATGCGTGCTTATTTAATTTTGTTAGTCTTTCTAATTTAATATATTTCAATACATTAGAACTTAAATAGTTATGCCCTGGGGGTGGCACATATTCTTGCTAGTTTTTATAATAGAATAGATTTCATAAATAAGCCCAAATAGGCCAACAAAATTTGGTCTGGTCCAACCTTTGGAAGCCAAACCACACCAGACCAAAGTTTACGGAGATTTCTTCAAAAAGTAAGATGAGCCAAAAAATATCACAATATCATTAATAAAGGATAGTCTCAGAATTATTTTCATATATAATGTGTGAAATTTTAATGATAGTTTAATGTCAGGGTTTTTTGTTAAAGTTTCAATTTTGGAAAAAAATGTACTTACAAAACCATAAACAAAGCTGCACACGCAAAGACAGGCTTTGTTAAAAAAAATTATATAAAAAGTTATTCTCTTTCAGAAAGAGAGAGGAAAAAAAATCAGCTCTATCTAAAGAAACCACACAGAAGCTAACAGTTGAAAGTAATAAAATTGAAAAAAGGAAAGGAGAGAAAAAAGGAGGAAAGTAAAAAGAAGAATCAGGTGTGCTTAGATAACCAATACAAATGAATAAACTTGATTTAAAGGGGCAGGGCTGGGTTTATTGCCCAGCACCTGAGGCGCCCCCCTTGAGGGAAAATGCGAGGGGATCGACACAATTTTTGTTCTTTCCCACCCATGAGCTTTGGCTTGTGGGTGGGCCCACATTAAAATAAGGCCTTGTGCCCAGTCCATACAAGTGGGGTATGAGGCAAATACTCCTTGTCTTTGCTTACTCTAGAGTCCTCACTCTGAAGCCCCCTGCTCTGAAGGCGTAAGAATGGGATGAGAAGACAGGCCAATGGAATTAAGCTCCCTGGAGAAATTCTATTAAATATTCAATTTTTTGATAAACTCATGTTTTTCTATTTAACCCATAGATGGGACCCTAACAGGTAATACCACTCCGGGTCAGAGTGGACCTGGGGGCAATGGTGATGAAGGGGTACTCCACATTCCCCAAGATTAGGTCTCTTATCACTTTAGTTTTCATAGCACCTATATGATTTTCCCAACCCTATTGCCCTTATGGCAAGCCCCAACCCCTTTTTATCATATGAGTGTTAGAAGGCGGTGGCTGCGGGTCTACATGTCCTGGGAATGACGTTAAACTCTATCTGATGGTGAGGTTCCAGTTTTGGAGGTTTGGGGAATGTGGAGCATCCCTTCATCACCATTGTTCCCTGGTCACCCGGAGTGGTAGTACCTGTTAGGGTCCCATCTATAGGTTAAATAGAAAATGTATTTATAAAAAAATTGTATTATCCTTTTAAGAATTGATTTATTTCAAAACTTTATCGGCATTAAATGACCCACTGAGGTTGATATGCCGTAAAACAAAACAAAACAAACCAAACTTTAGTTTTGTTATAATTCTTATCATTCTGGTTTATTTTATTATTGTTTTTTTTTGTTTGTTTGTTTGTTTGTTTTATTTTGTTTGTTGGAATCCTTCCATCTATGAGAGATGATGGAGTTTTGTCCTTTTTTTTTCTTTTTCTTTTTTTTATAACTACGTAGTCTGTGCGGGTTGATATGGAGAATGAGCTGTTGTCCAAGCAGCAAATAAAACCCTTTCCACACTGCTACTATGATCCAAAGGAAAGGTAAGAAGCCAATGTAGTTCGGCAGCGGTTGTATCACAGGTGTTGCTGGGTAACACTGGAGTTCAGCGTCTCACCACCTTAAGGACTCCAGCTCCCCGTTTTGATTTTGTTTTACGGCATATCAACCTCAGTGGGTCATTTAATGCCCATAAAGATTTGTTCTCGGGGTTTACTTTATTATTATTATCATTATTTCAATATATTAAATTAGAAAGACAAACAAAATTAAATAAGTACACATATAAAAAAAATGTTACACTTATTTTGACTATATTAGTTTCTATATAAAATCATTCATAGAATTGATTTTAATACGTTGGAGAATAAAACAATAATATTAGAGATCAATAACAACAAGTAATTATTCATTAAACCTGTTTTTGTTAAAACCAGTATGCAAATAAACCACACCATATATTATGTAAATCTTTATTTCTTAGTGATATATAAGACACATTGCAGGATTTTAAATGCACTAATAACAGGGATTGTTTTGGAGCAAATCTAACTGATTTTCATAGAGACATCGTTAATAAGTTAAGTAAGTAGTCAGCAGGGTGGCCTAATGTCGGTATCAGCCAGACAATGAGGCAGTCTCCTTTTCACTAGTGCTAGACCAAGGAGATTATTTTAGCATCTGAGGTGGAGTGCTACACCTATCAATATCATCAGCTCCTCACTTTACCGCACAGATCCCTGTGCTACTTATATGCTGAGTAAGTGACTATATATTCAGTGGTAAACAAATTATATTTTCAAAACTTTGGCTCCATAACACCATATCATGCCTAACTCACAAATTTGTCATCAATAATTCAATGATTATGTTACATAATGAATAGGCATAGCCTATCATTTTTGTTAGGAAGTGTAGTTGGATCTAAATTTAATGGTTAATCACCAAAAGAGTTGAATCCAAGATCAATGTGGTTCTGATTGGCTTAAAGAGTCACATGAACAGATGAGGTCTGGAAAAGTTAGAATTAGAATAACTCTGAGTTAAAGGGCCAGGTGCATATTGCGTCTGTGCTTTCTCCTAGGACACAGATTAAGATGGTGTAGCTATTGTCTGCCCCTGTTTGGATTGATGGAGGGGGGGTCCAGAAGAGTTATCTTCCCTTGCTGCATGTTTTCACCTGTAGAGGCCTAGACTATTCAAATGGGAGACAGGGAAAATTCTATCTCTTTCCTCTTGGACCAGCAAACACTTCACATGATGTAGACGCTTGTGCTTCTTACCTTTAAGTGGGGGGGGGGCTTTGTCCCCCAGCCAGCTATCAGTAAGTGACATTCCTGCAGAAACTTTGTATCATTTCTTTAGAATAAAGTCCTACTTTATACACGTTTATATATTTGTTCACTATGTATTTCTGTACCATTTGTAATTAGTATATGTATTCCTGTCCTGAATGTATTCCTATGTTTGTATTTCTATTAAAGTCTATGTTTGTTATATCTTATAACTTCTTTGTCGGGACATTTGTTTTTACTTATATGTAACCACATTGGAAGGTTACCCAGAGCCTTCAAACTTATAAGAACATTAACTCCTACAATGGTATCAGGGAATTAAATAAAAATGTGTACACGAAATCAAGTCTTTTTAGCTCAGTCAGGAGAACACCCCCCTAGTTCTGGTTCTGTGTTTAATACTGGTCCTTGCTAACTCAGTGAATGAATAGCACAGCTTGGATCTGTGTAGTAAAATGGAGCTGATGGTAGGTGTGGGGTTACAAAAATAGTCATAGTCTAGCACTAGTGAAAAAGAGATGGACTCCCACACTATCTGGCTGATATTGTCAATATACCACTCCACTGTCTTTACTTTATTTTACCTTATATATATATATATATATTTATCAACCCCTCCGCACGAGCAGGATGCGACACAAGGTCAATTTCTTAAGCAGAGTTTAACAGGTTTGAATTCAAAGTTTTCCTTCTCCTAGACTGGTTACCTAACCATGGTTAAAGAGTCCAGTCTGCCCTGCTATTTACCCATAGCTGGAGGGAGAGTAGGATTCATACCTTTCCCAAGGGTATTAGCGCCATGTGAAATGCCAACAGCTTTGTCGAGGAATTGAACTCGCGTTGACAAGTCATTTCCTACGACTCTAACCATTAGACCATGTGCCTTTATTTTACCTTATAAGTTTAATTTGTTCTGCTTGTAACTCAATTCCCTTGTATATCAAATCAATTTTCCCCATTGAAATGCCATTAATATAACCCAACAAAAAACACCCTAATTTTTTTTTCTTATTTTTTTTTAAATAAAAAAAAATAGCACTTTATTATATAAAAAGGTAATTTATGAGGAAGTGCGTGCTGGTCTCCTGCGTCAAAAATTACTACCCGGTGACTATTAAAATAATGACCCAGCTCAGTCTATTCAAAACTATCTATCTTCATATCTATCTATCTCAATTTGTTCATATTTATCTATATTACTTTAAATACTAAGATTTTTTTTTTAATTCATGGTTCCTGAGTTTGACAAGAAACCCCTGAAGAAGGCCGTAGGGCACATCAGCCAAAATGTTTATTAAAGATGAAAAGTAAAGATGAGGACAAATGTACGAAAAATCTAAATAATGCAAATTGTTAAGTCTCATCTCAAAAATTAAGTAATTGCAGTGACTATGTCGAAAAATAATGTTCTCTAGATGAAAAATCTAAATAATACAAATTGTTAAGTCTCATCTCAAAAATTAAGTAATTGCAGTGACTATGTCGAAAAATAATGTTCTCTAGATGAAATTTTCTGTTATCCAAAGGTTGAATTGTGCTCCTTTTATCTGTTGTAGTTTCCATGGAAACGAATAGATGGGACGATAGTTGGAATCATACCTTTCCTAAGGATATTAGCATTATGTGAAAGGCAAACAGCCTTGTCCAGGATTTGAACTCATATCATTAATATCTACTGCACAATACACTTCCATATATATATATATTTGGGAGAATATGTGCTTGATTGAAGTCGAACCTAATTTTTGAAAGTTAATTCATTAATAATTAGGTGGGATTTACCTATTTAAATGTATGGCTAAACAAATCGAGAAAAATCAATCTCTCTCGATTTGTTTAGCCTTACATTTAAATAGGTAAATCCCGCCTAATTAATTATTAATGAATTAACTTTCAAAAATTAGGTTCGACTTCAATTAAGCACATATTCTCCCAAATATTGTCGGCTGAAAATAGCCATATCACAAACATCGTCTGTTTGTTTACTTCTCATATATATATATATATGTGAAGAAAGGAAGTGAATCCGACGGTATGTAGTATATTAAGAAAAATGAAAAAACACAGGTTTAAATGGGTTAAGTGGTGAGTTTATTGGCCGACGCTGCAGTGTTTCGATTTATTAATTAGATCATCTTCAGGGCAATTGTTGGTATATAGAAGGTGATAAGAAATTATTTATCACAGAATAACGAGAAAAGCGAGTGGTAGTCATTGTTATTCAGTCTATTTAAAAATTTTGGGGGTTTGAAAAAGGGGACGGTTTGAAATATGACGTCAAATATTCTTTTTTATGGCGTGAGTATGGGACGGTGTAGGTGTGTGTATCGAAAGGAAACATTGTGCATTTTTTAGGTGTGTGGTTGTGTGTGTGTGTAATATTTTTTGCGATAAACGACAGCGGAAATAAACCTTAAGGTTGTGTGTGTGTGTGTGTGTGTGTGTGTGTGTATTGGTAAGAGTTAGGGGATATATATATATATATAGGGTGGGGCAAAATGATCTGATACATTTTTAGGTTTAATAAAAGTGTGGACAATAACAGCAAACATTTGACTGATAAATTTTTTTTAAATGAAATAAAACAAAATGGCATTCTATTTATTTGGAAAATAAAAACACTTTTTAAAAAAATCATTTATTTTATTTTAAAACTTTTATTTAACCTACAAATGTATCAACAACAAAAAGAAGAAAGAAAAAAAAAAGATAAAAACAAAATAAATTATCAGAATTATTTTTATTCGGGACTTAAATCTTTTGAAAAAAAAAATGAAAAAAAAAAAAAAAAAAAAAAAAATGACATAACAAAAAAGTCATCGATATAATTTTCAAATCTTGATATCAACTGGAATCAGATTAGTTCCATTATAATTTTTTTTTATCTCATAAGTCATGATAAAAAAAAAGACAAGTGAAAAATCCTCCATTTTGAATAATTTTTTTTTTCTTTTTTTTTTTTTTTTTCTTCTTAAAATGAACACTTTGTGCATGTACTGAATTTTTTTTTTTTTTTTTTTATCAAGGGATTACCTGAATGATTTAAAAACTGGATTACTTTGCAACAATTTGATTACAATCAGATCGTTTACACCCATACATGCATTAAATGAGCAAAAAAAAAAAATAATACAGAATTAGTGTGCTCAGGAGGAGGAGGAGTAGGAGTAGAAGGAGGAGGAACCATACTGGTTTGGAGAGCCAAGTTGTGAGATCAAATCCCATCATTGGCTGCCTTGTTTATATATTCTATAGGTAATAGACATATACATAAGTTGGTCAGTTAAAATTTATCTCGTTACTAGTTCATTTTCTCCTAGCAACATAGCTTCTTTCTTTTTCATGGGGTGATAGCTTTTTTTTAATGGCGTAATAGCATTTTCATGGTGTGATTGCCCTTTTTTAATGGTGTAACAGCTTTTTTATTTTCATGGCAACATAGCAAAATAAGTGATCTCTTAATATACTTAAAAGTTCACTGGTAAAAATCATTTAAATACTTTTTTCAAAATTATTTTTTTTCCTCAAAAAATTTAAAAAATTTTATTTTAGCTTTATTTTTTTTTTTCATGTGTGTGAGAAGCCTCAAAAGGTTAACATTTCAATATTCATATTCACTCATTTTTTTTTTTGTGCTGTTAAATTTTATCTTTTCAAATTTTGAGTTGCATTTTTTTTTAATTGAAAAAAAAAAAAAAATATCTGACAGACATTTTTATTTTGTTATTTTCCATGCAACCTCGAGAGACGCTTACACCACTTGATTGTTTATTTTTTTTTAATTCTTTTTTTATTTTTTATTTTATTTTTTCATTATTTTATTTCATTGTACTTGTAATTTAGAAAAAGAAAAAGAAAAAAAAAGAAAAGAAAAGAAAAAGAAAAAATTATTTTTTAAATTATTTTACCCACCAAAATGTGAGCAAAAAAAAAAAAAAAAATTTTTTTTTAATTTAAAAAAAAAAAAAAAAATACACAGCATGGAAGTAAAATGGTATAAGTAAAAACACAAAAATAAAAAAATGAAGAAATTCCAACAAAAAAACATAAAATTATTATTACTGGTTGGCATCCACTGCATTTCAGCTTATTATTATTAATTAATTAATTAATTATTATTATTAATATTATTCAACTTAGTATATATTCAGTATTTTTAATAGATCCACCACTGACAGGCTCCTTTGACCCTTGACCCTTGTGATCTTCAGGCGAGAGGAGTCGAACAGAGTGCTGAAGAAGATGAGATCCTTTTGAGTGCAATTTTGCATCAAGATATGTTGCTTAGCCTCCTCTTCCATTATATCCTTATTGCGGCAGCACCCAACTCCTCTCCTTCTTAAAAGTAGACTTTGACAGATTCTTCTTTTTTTTTTTTTTCAATTAGTTTATTCAGACAATGTCTAACTTGAAACATGGTACACTCGTGTTTAAAATAGTGAAATACTATGTTTCAATGAATGTGTACATGCGTGTATGTGTTTATATGTATTTGTAAATATACGTATTACACTCATGTGAAATAATTTGTATGTTTCAATGAGTGTATATATGCGTGTGTGTGTGTGTGTGTGTGTGTGCATATTTTTTGTATGTATTCATAGGTATATATGTTACATTCATGTAAAATACTTTCTATGTTTCAATGAATGTTTACATGCATGTATATGTATGTGTGTGTGTATGTGTGTATATATGTTTGTATGTATTTGTAAGTACACATATTACATTCATGTAAAATACTTTCTATGTTTCAAGGAGTATATACATGCATATGCGCGCGCGTGTGTGTGTGTGTGTGTGTGTGTGTGTGTGTCTCTCTGAGTGTGCATTTAGATGTATTTGTAAGTATGTGTTTTTGATCAGAAAAGTTTAATAAAAGCTAATGACTTGATCACGATCATTATCATTATTATTTGGGGGGTGGATGGGTGGTCGTGGAGCTAATTTCGGGATCTTCCTTCCAGGGTCGTAGTAAGGATCCAAGTACAAATTGTATATAAAACTTGGATTCAAACAGTTACACAAAAATAGGAAAAGATTTTCAAGGATTTTTGATATAATCAATCTTTGGAGCTGTACTTCTGGAAGTTTCAGCATGACTTGAGGAAAAACAGCTCAAGGCTAGGAAAGATAGAACGTGTCTAAGTGAGTTTATAGAATAGGAATTATCATTATAGTATATTGAGAATTAACAATTGATTGTAACAGCAGTAACAGGAACGAGGATTAAAGAAAAGATTTATTAATAAACATGACTGTTTTAAATGATGTTTAGGATATGTGTTGAATTATCTGGTATAGTTATTTACTAAGCTTAGCTTAGATGTGGCACAAGGCCAGTAGTTTAGGGCACCCAGTGAGAATCGAACTCACTAACAATGGTGTGTGAATCTAGTTTGCTAACCATTACACCATGTGAGGTGCCCCTTTATTCAGCATATAGTTATTTACTAAGCTTAGATGTGGCACAAGGCCAGTAGTATGAGGCGCCCAATGAGAATCGAACGCACTAACAATGGTCTGTGAATCTAGCTTGTTAATCATTACACCATGTGAGCTGCCCTATAAAACTAAGCACAGCTTAGGTTTGGCACAAGGCTGCAAGTATGGGGCATCCAGTAAGGATCGAACCCACTATTCAGTAGCAATGGATTTGCGAGTCTAGCTTTCTAACCATTACACCACGATGGGACACCTTGGATTATCTGGTATAAGATGTACAAAAAAATTGCCACTTTTATTTATAGACTTTCCCCAGAATCAGCAGCAGTCATTGACCAATGAAAAATGATATAGAATGCATTTAAGGTCGTTGGTAATAGTCTTGAAATCATTTGCTAACTGGATTTAGCACCAGAAGGAACACTATGTCTGGATTCTCTGCTACAAGGAATACACTCTTGTTCTACCTTGGATTTTTAAAGAATACAAAAGACTTTCTACTACTGAGACTACACCCTTTTCTACCATTGGATTTATCAATAGGAGACCTAAACGCCTTAAAGAGTGACCAGAATCAAAACAATGTTATCAAATAAGCCTGTTTTATGAGTATAAACATACAGAAAGGAGGAACTAGGTCTTAATTATGCATATAGTCTTCTAATTAAAATACTGAAGTTGTTGTTGTAAACCTATTAAATATTCATTGAGTGTATCCTTATTAATATAAATAATAATGTAATTTATTGTGTACAGTGCTCAGGTGCACCACAACTCATCAAAGTCTCATGTCTAGTACACAGAATTATGTTGTGTCAGGAACATGAACAGTTCACAGTAGTAATATGCATGTATGTGTGTGCATGTGTATGTGTAGAGTGGCATCAGGTATAGTGTTGGCGGACTACAGGAAGCATGGAGGCTTTGAAAGATTCAGTGCTCCGGCAGCCTACAACAGATGCAGGCAGTTTATTCCATGTCTCCGCAATTCTGAGCGTGAAAAAATGTTTCCGAAGTAGATAATAAATTTAAATGGGGCCTTTAAATATGAACATTTGTATCTATATTCAATGAAAGTAATTCTGGTATCATTTAGAATTATTATTTATAATTTAAAAAAAAAATTTCTATCTACATTCAATAAAAGTACTTTTGGGGTCATCTATATTTATTATTCTTAATTAAAAAAAGAAAAAAAAAAAGAAAAGAAAAAAAGAATTATATCTACCTTTAATGAAAGTACTTCTGGGGAACTAGTGGTCTTAATTCTGCATGTAGCCTTCCAATAAAATTTTTTTTAACTTATCAAAACAGTTAGTAAAGTTTTAAAAAATTTTTAAAAAATAATATATATATCAAATTGGAAATAAGCTATTAACTAAATCTTTATTGTTGTTGTTGTAAACCTATTAAATAAAGATTGATTGAATCCTTATTAATAGAAAATAAATTAAAATGAAGCCTGTAAATAGTAAAAATGTTATTCCCCCATGTCTGTAACAGGAGTTTTAGATGACAAAAATGGTCAATCTAGAGAAATGGGGAGAAATTGACTCAATATTGATTAAACTAAAGAAGTGTTCTCTGTTTCTGTGACGGCACTCAACCCTGGGTCGGTTGAGCTGGCTCCAACCAATGAATTCACCTGTGGTGAATTCATGGAAGGAGTAACAAGGGAATAAGAAATTCACAAGCGGTCCCCAAAATTTGTAGGCATATTCCAGTCAGGAGATGGCCTTAGTTGCCACAGATTTTCCAAAGACGCAGTGATACGTACACTAAAAAGGGAATATGAAATTCACAAGTGGTCCCCAAACCCCACATGCATATCGTGGCTAGAGGAAGGAGATGCTCTTGTTTGCTGCAGATTTTCTACAGAGGCGGTGACAAGTACATGTCTATGATTGCATTCTCCCATAGTTGGTTGTGCCGGCTCCAACCAATGAATTCACCTGTGGTGAATTCATGGAAGGAGTAACAAGAGAATAGGAAATTCACAAGTGGTCCCCAAACACCACATGCATATCCCGGTCAGGGGAAGGAGATGCCGTTGTTTAGCTGCAGATTTTCCACAGACACAGTGATACATACACCAAAAGCCGTTGATCCCTGATAATGATGGAGATGCCCTTTAGATTTTTGCCAGAGCCCTTTTGGCCGGGTTGTTGCCCTAATACCACTGGGTGCTAAGAAGAGTAGATTTTAATTGACTGAATATTGATTAAACTAAAGAGGAGTAGATTTTAATAGAGACCTTTTAATTGCAACCTTGACTTAAAGTTTTCCTCATCCTTCACAGAGTAAAGATATTATGCAGGATTGATTTTATTTATCAAAGTACTAAATATATATTTTTTAATTGGATTTTTAAAAAAAAGAAAAAAAAAAAAAAAAAGAAACAAAAAGAAAAGAAAATCTAAATCCTCCTTTCTCTGTCAAACGGGTGGTATCGGGTGGAAAATATTCCCCGGGGTCGTGTCATGCGGGTCATAGGGTCTTCTATGCCATAGTTATAAATGGCATTTCGGGGGTCCCCAAGTTCGTTCCTCATGTTAGCATAAGGATAGTAAGGAGCTGTGGGTGAAGAAGCAGGCAAGGGGAAAGTAGTTTGGGTGGCGAGTTGGGTAGTATAAAGAGGGGAGGAAGAAGAAGTCTGTGTTGAGGAAGGCCACGGATTTGGATGCAGGGAGGGATATGAAGCTGGATAATCCCCAGATAAACCTGGCCTTGACATTGATAAGGTACTATTTTTACTGTTTCCACTGCTGCTTGCATTGCTGTTGCAACAGCTTGACGATTCCGTATCGCTATTTTTGGCGCCGCTTCTGTTACCATTACTTGAGCTATTACTAAAGTTATCACTGCCGGTGTCTTTGCCCTTCTGGGAACTTTGGCTGCTTGTTGTCTTACAAAAGTTGTACAATAATTTGTTCGCCTCGGTGCAAGGAAGACAGCTTTCAGAATTCAAGCAGTTGTTTTGCGGACCCCCACAGGCAGCAGTGGTATTGGTAGAGGCCATACCAATGGGGGAGAGTTTATCAATGTCAATGGTTTCAATGGTATCTGACGGCGTCACAGACGACTGCGCCTGGGTCAGTAACGAAGACGGATGTTTCGGTGTGGGGTTCACCGGTATGACCATTTCGTTTGCAGACTTGTAGGCGCTCTGGAGACTGACGCTCGCCGAGTTGCTCCTGTCCCTGATCGTTTTGTCGAAGGAACCTGCTTCCATGCTCTTCTGGATCGGCTGGATCCACTGCTCCTGGCAGTTCGGCATGGTCGGGTACTGCTGGATCACGACCGGGTTGGCGTAGCGGTACTTCGATCCGTACATGTTGTAGAGATACTGAGTGATGGGCAGGCGCGGTGAGGGTCTCGCTGGCGACGGGAACAGATTGAGCTGGGGGACGCCGACGGTGGCATGCCCGCTATTCAGAAGGGAGACTTTCTGTTCCTCTTGCGCGGCCAGATGTCGTTGTTGGTACTGTAGTTGCATTTTGTCTTGCTGGTGTTGAAAATACATTTTCTCCAAAACGTTTTGGTTGTAGGATGCAGAGACGGACTGCATTGAGGAAAGTCCTGGTGAGGATGAAGTCATGGCGTTATGAGCAGAGTAAACATTCGGAGAGATCTTGATTCCAGCAGCGGCTGCGGCTAAATGGTCAAGACATTGAAGTCTGGTTTCGGTGTTTGGCTCCTGCCAAAATGTAGTGGTTAACGGAACTGGTGAGAAGTGGTAGACTTTCCAACCAGCCCCATTGTCTTGTCGGAACTCATTGGCATTGTTGGAATCGGTTGTGTTTGTTGTACAGTTGGTGGAATGTGATATGCCGGAACCAATCCAGCTTTATCGATATCAATGGCAAAATAATTCTGGTAGTCTTCAGACAGTGTAGCCATTGAGAATTTTCAATTCTTCTGATGTCAAAATATCTGGAAAACAGAAAAAAAAAAAATTAATAAATTTTTTGCTAATAATTCAAAAAATTGTACCTACATTCAATGAAAATACTTCTAGAGTCATTTAAAATTACACTCGTTTACAAAAAAATATTTTTTGTCTGAGGCAAGAATGTGAATAGGTGTTTTTTTTCCTAATTTGGGTGTGCTGAATTCAAATTTATAAACAGTTTTACTCTATCACCTCTAGTTTTATGTCTTTTAAATAGTCTCATTTTAGTATATTCAGAGTATATACGTGCTTATTTCAACAGTCTGAAATAATTGAATGAATACTTTAATCAAATTGGATAATTATATTGGATAATTATTCTTTACACATTTTTTATCCTATTATGAGATAAATTCATTCACAAACAAAAAAATGAGTAAAAAAAAAATTATATACATATGTACGAGTAGGATGTGACACAAGGTCAATTTCTTAAGCCGTGTCAAGGTTAAAGCATTTATTTACTAACCCCTCCACATGAGTAGAATGTGTTACAAGGTTTGAATTCAGAATTTTCCTTCTCCTAGACTGGTTGCCTAACCAAGGTTAAAGGGCCTAGTCTGCCCTACTATTTACCTAGAGCTGGGAGGAGGAACAGATAGATTCATGCCTTTCCCAAAGGTATTAATGCAAAGTGAAGGGGAGGCTGATTTATTAGTATATGGATTTACCCAACCCTTCCACAAGAGTAGGATGTGACACAAGGTCAATTTCTTAAGCGGAGTTTAACAGGTTTAAATTCAGAGTTTTCCTTCTCCTAAACTGGTCTAACTAATAGTCACCCTAAACATAGCCATTTGGCCACCAAGAATAATGTTAATTAACTTATATGTGGCATATATGATTAACACCTGAAGAATTTGAAGAAGATGAATATTGAGTTTATTTAACACTAGAAAAACAAAACAATTTATTACCTATATACATATATTTACCCAACCTTTCCGTACAAGCAGGATGTGACACAAGTTCAATTTCTAAAGCGGACTTTAACAGGTTTGAATTCAGAGTTTTCTTTCTAGACTGGTTGCCTAACCAAGGTTAAAGAGCCCAGTCTGCGCTACTATTTACCCATAGCTGGAGGGAGAATTGTTGGATGCATACCTTCCTGAGGGTATTAGCCCTGTGTGAAATGCAAACAGCTTCATCCACCACTTGAACTCTGATCAACGAATCCATTTCTTACAACTCTAACCATTACACTATGCACCTACAAAACTTGATATATCTTGTCTACTAATATGTGTGTGTGTGTGTATGTGTGTGTATGGGGGAGTGGTTTAGACTAATATCATCATATTCCCCTATTCTGAAAAATACATCTCTAAGATGTAGTTCAGTGCAATCTGTTGCAAGATGGGTATATTCCTGACTTTTGTGAGCTAGGACTACTAATGGAAGGAGGAGGAATAAATAACAAAGGCTTAAAAAATAGTGATGACCCAAAAGAGGAGAGCGATGGTTTGACCGTAGCGTAACCCCGAACGGAGAATTGACCGCAAGCGGAAGTCGGGTGTTGACCGGAAGTCATGTGGTGACGTGGGAGAAAAAGGAAAGGGTTCGTCCTTTTTTTTTTGGGCCGGCGGCGGTGGTATGGTACGGACCTCATGAGAGCCCAGTAATCTAGTAGTGTTCTCTCTCTCTTTTCCTCCCTCTGGTAGGAGCCCACTATACGAGCACGAGAATAAAGGCTGGCAGTTGTGACGACATGTTTCTCGTGTTATGATTTTTTATCGGAGTTTTAGTACCAAGAAAGAAAAAAGGACTACGGTACATGTATCGTTTTAGTGCCGTGAATATTACAACGTAACACAATCATCAATGATATTCTTTAGTTCATTGAGGGTTTCAGGTGTTTTCAATATTATACCCCCACCCCCCACCGCTAAAGTGACCCAGCCGAGATTGATCCCGTCTCAGCTTGCATCCAACATAGTTATTTGTCAGCACCTCCTGTGTTGTTCTCAGCTAACAAATGACTTTGGGTTTTGTCCTATATACATGTGGTCAGGTTGTGATTTTGCCAATAAATAATTATTTCTGGTCTTCCACATTGGTAACTTTCCCTATAAATATGTTGTCTGTTAGAGTATTAGTTTTGGCCTATTTTGTTAGAAGTCAATTTAGTCTCAATACTTGTATTTTGCTAAAAAAAATTTTTTTTTTTTTCATTTCAGTGGAAATATATCTCTAAGATGTGGTTAGATGCATCCTCAGTGATAATGTCAAATTCATTGTAAATTCAAGACACTGTCCTTTGTGGTTTAACTTTGCCTACCTTAAGCCGCTCACAGCCATGGGTAGGCAGCTCTACCACACTGTGATACCACACCCAAGCAAAATTGAATGGAAAGACTCCGATTACAATATAAAAAGGACCTTATTTGAATAGAATGAGTTCTGAGGTGAATAGATATTGAACATTGAAATATCCTATCATATGGGTAAAAGATACCAAGAAAATTTGGTACAGTCGAGGGGAAGAAAGTTAAGTTCATCCGACTAATTTTTAAACTGGTAATAACCCATACCAATAAACAAAGGAAGCCTGTATTTCCACTGAAATGGAAAAAAAATTGGGGGTTTGGGATCTTTTCAACATCTTACCCCCTCGCTAAAGTGACCTGAACAAAATTGATCACATCTCAGACTACATCCAACGTAGTTGTTTGTCAGAATTTTCTGCATTGCCCTCAGTTAACAAATAGCTTCAGGTTTTGTGCTATATATATATATATACATGTAGTTTTGTGCTATATATATATATATACATGTAGTCAGGTTATATATATATATATATATGTAAAAATGGAAAAGGAATTAAATCCGACACTATGAGGAAAAATGAGTAAAGAAAAGAAAAGTAAATGGATAAAATGAATTTAATCGATATCACTTACACATGTGTTTCGGTCAGTTTATGTGTGTGAAAATATTTTGCACACATACAAGAATCGACCTTCATCAGAGTGAACATTTATTTTTATGAAAAAATTTGTTGGGAAAAAACAACAGAGATTTTTGGAAATATTCGAAAATCAAATTTTTTAAAAATTTGGAACGCTGAGAAATAGCTAAGATAGACCGTTATGATTAGGATATTTGGGTTTTGTTTTTTTAGGGGTTTTCTTTTCTTTACTCATTTTTCCTTATATATATATATATATATATATATATATATATATACACATGTAGTCAGGTTAGGATTTGACCAATGAGTTATTATGTTGGTAACTTTCCCTATAAAAATATTGTTTGTTATTTTATCTATTTTGGTTTGTTTTGTTTTACGGCATACCAACCTCAGTGGGTCATTTAATGCCGATAAAGTTTTGAAATAATCAATTCTTAATGGATAATACAATTTTGTTTATCAACTCATGTTTTTCTATTTAACCCATAGATGGGACCTAACAGGTACTACCACTCCGGGTCAGAGTGGACCAGGGAGCAATGGTGATGAAGGGGTGCTCCACATTCCCCAAACCTCCAAAACTGGAACACCATCAGATAGAGTTTAACGTCATTCCCAGGACATGTAGTCCCGCAGCCACCACCTTCTAGCATCCATATGATAAAAAGGGGCTGGGGTTTGCCATAAGGGCAATAGGGTTGGGAAAATCATATAGGTGCTAGGGCTTGACGTGACCAGCCGATTGATCGGAGGAGGCCTCTCCGACCGCCCGTCTAACCCAAGATAGGGCCAAAGTGTATTTTATCTGTTTTGACCTATTTTGCATAGATGAATACTAAACTCTAGCACCAGTGGTGTCCTGTGACAGATTGATTTTACATCCTTTTGGTAGGCTTTGATTTTTTATTTTTCCATACGTTGTTTCCTTCGTACCACAACCACTTTATGGCTGCTTCTGTTATTTTGCGTATGGCATTTTTAAAATTTAATTCCAGTTAGGCCAAGATTAGTTAACATTTTACTAGAGAGTGGCAAATAAAACCTCTACATCCCACTTCAACCAAAATACAATGCAGAGCAGTTTCAATAAAATTGGTTGCCTATGTTGATAACATAAATCAGTATTATCTGTGTTATAAGGACTGTCCTCATCTTCATTGTTATCTGTACAACGTTTGGCGGTGTAAATGAAAAAAAAATGTCCTTATGAAATGAGATCGCAAAAGGGGTCATATGGTCCCAATGTTTCGGCCAATATGCCCTCCGGCCTTCTTCAGGTATTTCTTGTCGGACTCGGGGACCTTCTTGTCGTAATCGGGAGCCATCACGGAACTTTGAACCTAACACTTTATTCAGTCCAAGAAGGTTCAAAGTTCCGTGATGGCTCCCGAGTCCAAAAAGAAGGTTCTCGAGTCCGAGAAGGTTCCTGAGTCCAACAAGAAGGCCAGAGGGCACATCAGCCGAAACGTTGTACAGATAACAATGAAGATGAGGACAATAGTCCGAATAATACAGATAATACTAATCATCAAGCCTCATTTCAAACATTCAGAGAAATAACTATAAATCAATTGAAAGAGTCCAGAGTCAGGAATTCACAACAGGAGTACACAGGCTTTCCTTTGTTTATTGGTATGGGTTATTACCAGTTTAAAAATTAGTCGGATGAACTTAACTTTCTCTCCCACCGGCTGTACCAAATTTTCTTGGTATCTTTTACCCATATGATAGGATATTTCAACGTTCAATATCTATTCACCTCAGAACTCATTCTATTCAAATAAAGTCCTTTTTATATTGTAATCTGAGTCTTTCCATTCAATTTTGCTTGGGTGTGGTATCACAGTGGTGGGAGAGCTGCCTACCCATGGCTGTGAGCGGCTTAAGGTAGGCAAAGTTAAACCACAAAGGACAGTGTCTTGAATTTACAATGAATTTGACATTATCCTCTTGTCATGGAATTTAAAATTAACATCAGTGAATTAACAATTCATTATTGAGAAATTTGTACACAGACTTGCACAAGAATTTCACACAAATTCTATTCTTGTACAGTGTACTGATGTGTCATCTAGTCAATTAATTCAAATCTTAGATCATTAAATTAACACTTTTTTACTGGAAAACTGGGAATACAAAAAAGAAAGAAAAAGAAAAAAAAAGAAAAGAAAAAAAAAAAAAAAGAAAAAGAAAGAACTATACAGAGAAGCTAGATCTTGATCTGGCCTTCCTATGATGTGACAGAAAGCCAACAAAGTCTGGTGGTATTGTATGATATTGCTGGGATCATTTGGGTAATTGGTAATGATGTTTTGGCATTGAGACCATGCTTAAGAGGGTAGGTTGATTTTTCATTTTTTTTTAAATATCAAATTCTCTCAAACAGTGAAAGTTGTGTTGGTATGATGAGTACTGATATCAAAAACTATATCTCATACTTGCACGATTGTTTGAGGAAATAGCATCAAAGATCGTCTACTAAAATGCACCAAAAATACTAATTTTCGCAACATTTAGCTTAGAAATTGGTTAGAAAATTTAGCAATTTCAATATTTTAAATGAAATGAATGAAGTATTATAACTAGAATTCAAATTAAAATATACCCCCATCATCACCGACACCTCCGATACCCTGATTTTTACCTTTTTAAGAATTTGGTGATTGAGCAACCCCAAGTAATCTGGATTTACATTTTTGAATTTCATCTTGGACAGTCTCATTTTTAACCAGAGGGTGTTGCAAGATGATAACGGTCAGAAGATTAAGGAACTAGAATATTACTATAGAGATAATATCAAAGGTTAACAAAATAAAACCTGTTTATCCTTCTATTTATCCCTTCTATTTATAATTAATAGAAGGTTATCTATTCTATTTATAATTAGTAATATGAAAATTACCCCAAACATTTTGTGTATTTTCTGTAGCTGAAGCAAAATGTTATCGATGAAAGTTACAAAATGTAATAAAGTTAATTTAGTACAGTAAAAATGTAAAGTAGGCAGTATGGTCTATTGTCTGTATTAGCCGGACTGTGAGGGAGTCTATCCCTTTTTTGCTAGCGCTAGATCAGTGAGATTGTCTTTTGTGTTCAAGACATAGCTCCACACCTACCATCAGCTCTCCACTTTACCACACAAATCCAAGCTGAGACACTTAAGCATTGAGTTTGTGAGGAATCGGTATCAAACTCAGAACCTTATGTCTCTTAGACAGGTGATCTACTGATTGAGCTAAGCCGGCTCCTAAAATTTAAGTAAGACATATATTTAGTAAGACAAATTTAGTCATAATTATATTATAATAATAATAATAATAATAATAATAATAATCATAATAATAATTTATAATAATAAAGTCATATATTTTAGTAAGACAAAAAAAAAAAAAAAAAAAAAAGTATTTATCTTGCAGTTTTTAAACAGATTGTTTTTTTTTTTTGTTTTGTTTTTGTTTTTTTAGCATATCAACCTTCGTGGTTTATCTAATGACAAAGCCACCTTGCAGAAGAACAGTAGTGGTACTATTTAACCCATAGCTGGAGGGATATAGCTGGTTAGTTGGTTGGTTGTTTTGTTTTACAGCATATCAACCCCTTTCAGGTCATTTAATACTGAATCAAGTCATTTTGATATTCGGTTTCTTACAGTACCTGCTGTTGCTTAAATGGTCACCCATGTACATATTGAACAAGCTCATTGCTGGTTAATCTGGAGGGGTGATGGCGTTCACACCTTTCCCAAGGGTATTAGTCCGAAAGGGAATGTAATAGTGCAACTAAGGTTCAAACTCACTTACTACGATGTCACAGTCCAGCAGGTTAGCCACAGGGACACCCCCCTCCCCAGTTTTTAAGTAGAGTCTTTCAGGTGCACAAATACACATTTTAGGGGGGCAGTGCCAAAAATTGCTTAGTTCCATTGGCATTTCTGTTACCCCCCCCCCACCAATGAACCTGACCCCATCTCTTTTAGACAAAGTGGTGGGTGCTGCTTGAAAGGGGACAGCACAACACTATTGAAGCTAAATCCCATTATTCTTTTCACAACTGTGCAAGGTAAGTATCCACGTTGTGGTTATGGCATCTTCATCTAATCATGAAGTTCCAATTTTGGAGCTCTGGGAAATGTGGATTACCCCTTCATTGCCATTGTTCCCAGGTCCACTCTGACCCGGAGTGGTAGTACCTGTTAGGGTCCCATCTATAGGTTTAATAGATCAAAAATGGGTTTTAAAAAATTGAGTTTAAATTAAAACAATTGAATACCCATCAAAAATGAATAAAACAAAGCATCTTTGACATAAAATAACCCAACAAGGGTTGACATGTCATATAATCCAACCAACCAACCAACCAAGGTAAGTATCAGCACGGTATTGTTACACAGATATTTGTGAGTTTGATTCTCACCGAGTGTTTTCCCACCCGCCCTCTCTCTCTATTTTGTGGCCAAACTAAGTATATATAATAACTAGTAGAGGTACCCAACATTGCTCTAGAAAAAAAAGGGGAGATAAAAATTGTTTTGATGAAATAGCAAGATCATATAGATACCGGAATATAAGCATGACATGAACACACAACAAAAAATGTTTTAACCCTTTCACATCCACTGGGACAACAGTGTCCTGGTCAAATTTCATTTTCATCTTAACCCTTACAACACCATACTCAAAGATATATATCCAAAACTAAAACTAAAAAAAAAAAAAATTTTTTAAATTTAAAAAATGGTACTGAATAATAGTAAGAACATGTCATCTGATGGTTTGGTTTGTTTTACGGCATATCAACCTCAGTGGGTCATTTAATGCCGATAAAGTTTTGAAATAAATTCATTCTTAATGGATACTCAATTTTTTTTATAAACACATTTTTCTATTTAACCCATAGATGGGACCCTAACAGGTACTACCACTACGGACCAGGGAGCAATGGTGAAGAAGGGGTGCTCCACATTCCCAGAACCTCCAAATCTGGAACCTCACCATCAGGTAGAGTCTAACGTCATTCCCAGGACATGTACACCCTCAGTTACCACCTTCTAGCACCCATATGATAAAAAGGGGTTGGGGTTTGCCATAAGGGCAATAGGGTTGGGAAAATCATATAAGTGCTAGGGCTTGACATGACCAGCCGAATGATTGGAGGGAACATGTCATCTGAGAAATTCAGATAGAAAGAAGGTCGAAGGGTACAGTGACCAAAATGGTGGAATAAAGACAACAAAGATGAGAAAACTGGTTTGAATGAATCAATGTATAATAGTAAGAAGACCTCATCTGAGAAATTCAGATTGAAAGAAGGTCTGAAGGTGCAGCAGCTGAAACATCAGTATATGTAAAAGGATGTCCCCACCCCACAAGATGTGCTGATAGTGATGAAAAACAAACAACCAGTTCACATCATGTTGCTTGGGGTGGTCACTAGCAATGGTGACATTTGCCTCCATTCATCTTCTGACAGGACATCAGACAAACACACACACATATATATATATATATATATATATATATATATATATATATATATATATATATATATTAGTTAATCCTTGTGTTAGTATTGGAGAAATGAGAGTAAAGTGCTCAATTACTTTTGTAAGAGTTGTATTTATTTATTATAGTGTACAATACATTTAAGGTGCAATTACTACCATTGGTTTCTAAGCAGCATGCTTACGCCGCTGCCCATCATCACGGCAACGCACTTATGAAAAAAATACTTGGAATGTTCATTCGTTTGCGTACATGACTCTCAGTCTCTTGTGTTTTTATTGGTTGCGGTAGATAAGAAGATCAAAGGAAACACAAGAACGAACCGCAACCCCCCAAAAAAACACAAGAGACTAAGAGAATAACGGCCAACAGAATGAAGGTCATGTACGCAAGCGAATGAACATTCGAAGTATTTTTTTTATAAGTGCGTTGCCGTGATAATGGGCAGCAGCGTAAGCATGCTGCTTAGAAACCAATGGTAGTAATTGCACCTTAAATGTATTGTACACTATAATAAATAAAATATATATATATATATATATAAAAGGGTTTTGTAATTTGCTTGAAGCATTGTGTTTATATTGTTTTGTGGTTTGTTTTGAAGGCTATCACAATGCAAGTGTAAAGAAAAAAGAAGGTAACTGTGGCGTTGTTTGTTAACCTGTGATTTATTCTTAATTCTTAATATTTCAGGATAAAAATGTTAATCTCAACACATTAATAAAAAAAAAGAAAGAAAAAAAAAAAAAGGAATCAGATGGTTCTGTTAGTAAACAAAAAAACATGCTTAGAGGACGAGCCAAATCTGGAATAATAATTAAAAAAAAAAAAAGAAAAAAAAAAAAGGAAATGAACAGACACACAGACACAAGCGCGCACACACACTTACACAAACATAAACAAGCACCACTCAACACACAGAGAGAATTTGGAAGATATGAGACAGAATAAATGAACAGCCATTAGCAACAACTTCAGTTCTAGTAATCTTTGTAGATGGGATTTTTATCCCGAAATATTAAGAATTGAGAATAAATCACAGGTTAACAAACAACACCACAGTTACCTTCTTTTTCTTTACACTTGCATTGTGATAGCTTCCAAAACCAACCAACAACCAATATATATATATCATCGGGGCGGCCTAAAGTATCATCATCTATATATGTTTTAGCATCTGAGGTAGCGCCACACCTACCATCAGCTACTTTACCGCACAGATTCTGTGCTACTCATACGCTGAGTTGAACTAGTTGTGGTTTCTAGCCGAACGCTCTACCGACTGAGCTTTATATATATATATATATATATATATATATATTTGACTTTGCTTAGATTTAGCTTAGAAACGCAACAACTTTATCTAGATATATTTGGGACATAAAAGATCATAACATAACACCAATTATTGAATGGAAAATCTTACAAAAATCAAATGTGTGCAGATCTCTAAATGGTCCATGCTACCTATGTCTACAAGAAAAGTTAACTATAATTAATTTCCAGGATAAGAAAAGTCTTTCATATATACATATGTGGAGAAATGTAGATGTTACAAAGAATAAATATTCATTCTTGGTGATAATGTCGATGCTATAACGTTTTGGTCTTCATGACCTTCTTGAGGACATGATACAAGTTCTTGAGAATTGAATTCTCCAACACAAGAACTCATCTCATATCCTGAAGAAGGTAATGAAGACCAAAATGTTATAGTGACGACATTACCACCAAGAATAAATATTCATCCATTGTAACATCCCATTTATATATATATATAAATATATAGTGATGCTGATAGTTATTTAATTTAGTGTGTCCTGGGACGCATGTATTTGATTTGAATGAGTCCCCAGGAATTTTGATGGAAAGTTTCTTAATAAATTTTAGAGTTTTTATCTATAAACAACTAAAGTTGTTTAACCCCTAACCTCTACCCCATATAGGGTAATTTGTTTCCAAGAAAATATTGAAATGTATTTATTGTTAGCTAGAAATGGTGGGGGTAGAAAAAAAAAACTGGGATGCATGGATACGATTTTACAGAGTCATTTTAGATTTTTATGCGTCAGGGACGCAGGACAGGTACCTATAAGAATCTCTGTATATATATATGTGGGTGTAAAATATGGAAATACATCTGGCAATATATAGAAAATAGGAAAACAAAGTATTCAAAAAAGATGAATTTATTCTTGATGGTGAAGTCGACGTTAAAACGTTTAGGTTTTTATTAAACCTTTACCAGAACATTAGGATGGAAAAAGTGTTGTCTGAACAGTGATGGAGGTTTTTTTTTTAAATAACGGGAGATTATCTTTTTTTTCTCTTAGTGATATATAAGACACACAGCAGAATTTTAAACACATTAATAACATGGGCTGTTTTGAGGCAAATCTAAATGACTTACCGGGGAATGAAATATTGAGTTAATCATAACTTTGACTGTCGATAGAATTATTAACCGAATAAGTCGGGGGTTATAAAGAATATAAAAGTGCTAAATACATTAGTAGAGTTGATTTAGTAGAAAGATAAAGATAGATAACCTACTTAAGTTTCACCAAAATTAGATCATCAGAGTTAATTGTAATGAATTAATCCAAATAATTAAAAACAATCACAGAAGTGAATAATAAAATTGTAGTCTCGCATTACATTATGATCCATTTATATATATATATATATATATATATATATATATATAAATGAATAAATGTATACCTTAGTGCAGATTTAAATATTTAAAAATGTATATGCAAATCTTTGTGTACATTTGAGTTCTCAATTTTGGTTGAATCCTATCAAGGAAACACTTGATATCACCAGTATATATATATATATATATATATATATATATATATATATATATATATATATATATGTGTGTGTGTGTAAGGTATCCAAAACTGGTAGTAAGGGATGATTCTACATGGGATCTTCAAAATCTCACTGTATAATTATTGCAGGTTTTAGTAGGTGCAAATACAAGCATTTTTATAAATCCCTAAAGAGAGCTCAATGTATAATAATCTATTTCAGATTAAATACAGAGCAATATTTACCTTTGAAAGGAAGGAAAAACTGAATAAACCGTCATTCTGTAATAAATTTATTTCGACCAAAATTTAAATAAATTCCTAAAACTCCCTGAAATTTCAGTTTCATCAGACAGACGACACAGATAAAAATGAATTGAAAAACTGAAATTTTTTTACCAGAATCAATCAAATGTGTGTCAAACAGCAAATATGAGTTTACAACTTCAAGCTAAAAAAGATTACTTTTGAGTTTCATTTTTTAACCGGATATATTCAAAATGTATATATTTGATTTTAATATCTAAAACAGAACAAAAAATAGAACAAAAATTGTCTAGACTAAATTAAAAAGGTTTAAAATGATTAAGGGGGGGTTGTTATTAACTTAGTCTAAGTAGAATTCAAAATATAATCAATGTTAATAAATTTGAATAAGAAAACCAAAAAAAATAATAAAACAATAAAAAATAAATAATATATAGATTGATAATATATATAATATATATATTATATATATATATATATATATATATATATATATACAGGGCCGGGTAAGCTCAGTTGGTAGAGCATTTGGCTAGAAACCACAAGGTTCCTAGTTTGATACCGGCCCTCGCCAACTCAGCGTATGAGTAGCACGGGGATCTGAGCGGTAAAGTAAGGAGCTGATGGTAGGTGTGACGCTCCACCACAGACAAAAAAACAATCTCCTTGGTCTAGCACTAGTGAAAAGGGGATAGACTCCCTTGCTGATTGGCTGATGCCGACTTTAAGCCACCCCGACGACTTTACTTTACTTATATATGTAAACATACATATACATGTGTGTGTATGTGTGTGTGTGTGTGTGTGTATATTTAGGTAGCAAATTTTTGCTTAGATGTTTCATTAAATATAACAAACAAGGACTGCTTTTTTAGTTTCTTTTTTTTTCTTTCTTCAAATCAAGGTTTCTCTGTTAGCAAGTCAGACGCTGCAAATATAGATCAAGGCTACATCATAAAAAATAAATTTACCTACGTTTTAGCATACTATGAATATATCCCATGCACAATCACCTCAGGGTGAAAGATATGTTTCATGTAATGTTTTTCTGCTATATAAGGATTATATATATATATACATATATATATATATATATATATACTTTCAAAGAAAGAAAAACTTAACAAACTGTCATAAGTTTTTCTTTATTACTGAAAATGTAAATATTGCTCTGTATATAATTAATTTATTAGTTATTATACATTGAGCTCTCTAAGGGATTTGTAAAAATCCTTGTATAAATCTATAAGTTTGGATCAACATGAGCATACATTGTGGATGTACAGTTTATATTGATGATCCCAAATAGAATTATCCGCTACATATCAGTCGGTTTGATACTTTTACCTATATATATATATATATATATATATATATATATATATATATATATGAGAAGTAAATACACACGCGTGTGTTTATGATATGGCTTTTTTTAGCCGACAATTTTTGGGAGAATATGTGCTTAATTGAAGTCGTACCTAATTTTGGAAGTTAATTAAATTAATTAATTAATAATTAATTAACTTTCAAAAATTAGGTACAACTTCAATTAAGCACATATTCTCCCAAAATATATATATATATATATACACTAGAAAAAGTACCCAGTCCATGACCGGACTAGAAAAAAAAGTTAGGAACACCAGAGAATGAGTGAGAAGGAGAAAACAGGAGTAAGAGAGAAAATAAGAGGAAAATGCAAGAAATTGCTGAGAATTTGTATAGTAGAATGTTTGTTCATTTAAGGATGTTTTTTTTTTGTTTACATTTAAGATATTAATTTAAAAAATGCATTCCTAAACTTTATTAAAGATTTGACAATAAATAAAGCTAAGAATATATTGCAGTGGAACATTTTCAAAAAAGAAATCAAGAATTTCAAGAAATGTTTGTGCAATGATAATTTTTTTCATTTTATCTCTTTTTCTTTTCTTTTAAATAAAAAAGATAATCATTTTTTTTTTTAAAGTTAAAGGCAAGATTTTTTTTTTTTTGTCATTGAACATGGGCACCACAGCATTTTGCTGTTGTACCGCAGTTTATCTCATCCGGGTATACCAGAAGATAGTTTCCACTCAACAAATGGACAAGCCACTTCATCAGTACATTTTCTTTCCCTTATTTTGATGCTTATCAAACACTTTGAAAATTAAAAAACAATTTTTTTCACAAAAACTTTTTTTCCCTGACAATGACATAAGGTTGAAACTAGTTAAGAATAATTAAAAAATAAATAGCATAAAAGAAATATTCCTCTCTTATCACTTAAAAAAAAAAATTAAAAATATATATAATATATATATATATATATATATATATATAGACACACACACAAAATATCTGTATGTGTATATATATAAGTTAAATATAATATATAATTGATTAATGATACATATATGATTTATGTTTCGTACATTTGCATATATTTACATGATATAATAATATATAAAAAAAATATCAATATGTGTGTGTGTGTATATATATATATTTAAACTGAATAACACATAACTACCACTCGCTTTTCTCATTATTCTGTGATAAATAATTTATTATCACCTTCCATATACCAACAAATGCCCTGAAGATGATCTAATTAATAGATCGAAACACTGCAGCGTCGGTTAATAAACTCGCCACTTAACCCATTTAAACCTGTGTTTTTTCATTTTTCCTAATATATATATATATATATATACATATATATATATACATACATATATGTGTGTGTGTGTGTGTGTGTGTGTGTGTGTGTGTAAGTTGAAAGATGGACATGAATCCAACAATATGTTGTAAGGATAAATAAATAAAGGAAATAAAATTTATATTGTTTATTTATTTGTTTTTAATATAATCTTATATATTTTATATTTCTAGATTTTTTCTCACCCCCCCCCCATGGAAAAATACCAACACACTTAATTCATTAAGGTACATTAAATTTTTAACAATGATCACTAAGATTATATTAAAAACAAATAAATAAATACATTACCAATATAAATTTTCTTTCCTTTATTTATTTATCCTTTATATATATATATATATATATATATACATATATATATATACACACACAAACATACATATAGAGTAATATACACTCACACATAACAGAAGCAGCACCTGTTCTTCATCAAAAAGGTCAAAGGTCAGGTTCATGCCTTCAAGTGAGGAAATGCCAAGAGAGTAAAACTATATTTTACCACTGCCCGTAGTTGTATTTTTCCATATGCAAGAAGGCCTCGATATATTTTGTCACATCCTACCCATGGCAGAGGTCTTAGTTAAACACACAGTTGGGGGCTGCAAATTTCACTTCCACCCTGGCCTTACATTGAAGTGATTGCCTTCAGGGTGCACCCTTTGCCCTTTGTTTAATATCATCACTTTATAAACAAGGGCATGGGTCAGATTCACTGCTTGATTCTTGAGTCACCCCCACCAAGGCAGTGAATGCTGACAAACCTAGCACTGACTTCCATTGAGGCTATTTGCACATTTTTCCCCACAGCTATGGGGAGGGCAGACCAAGCTAAGATAAAGAATAATAACACCACAAGACTCCTACTATATATATATATATATATATATATATATATATATATATATATATATATAGGGATGAGGTTTTATGATGTTTTCATTAACAAATAATATAGATTATGATGACAACAATTATTATTAATAATACATTGCAGTGGAACAAACCTAGCACTGACTTCCATTGAGGCTATTTGCACTTCACTTTACCCTTGGAAAAGGAATGAATCCACCTCTACTCCCTACAGCTATGGGGAGGGCAGACCGAGCTAAGATAAAGAATAATAACCAAAATTCAAAGTGATAAATATTGTGTTTTTATCTTATTTATTAATCCTTATTAAGCTGGTTTAGCTCAGTCGGTAGAGTGTTTGGCTGGGAACCTCAAGGCCCTCGCCAACTCAGTGTATGAGTAGCACAGGGATCTGTGCAGTAAAGTAAGGAGCTGATGGTAGGTGTGGCGCTCCACCTCAGACACTACAAAAACAATCTCCTTGGTCTAGCACTAGGGAAAAGGGGATAGATTCTCTCATTGTCTGGCTGATACCAACTTTAGGCCACCCCGACAACTTTACTTATTTTTACTTTTATTAATCCTAATATGTAGATTTTACAGGACCCTTTAACAAAAGGTGGAGGTCCACCTGAAATATTAGAATTAATAAATAAGATTAAAAACCAAGCTTAAAGAGCCCAGTGTTTCCATGTATTTTCTCATGGCTGGATGAAAAATTCAGTTTTCCTTCTTCTAAATCGGTTGCCATACCAAGGTTAAAGAGCTCAGTCTGTTCTACTAGTTACCCATAGCTGGAGGGAGAATAGGTGCGTGGTGTACTGGTTAGAGTCGTAGGAAATGGACTTGTCGACCAGAGTTCAAATCCTGGACAAAGCCACAGTTCACATAACACTAATACCCTTGGGAAAGGTATGAATCTATATTTACCCTCCAGCTATGGGTAAATAGTAGGGCAGACTGGGTTCTTTAACCTTGGTTAGGCAACCAGTCTAGGAGAAGGAAAACTCTGAATTCAAACTTCTTAAATCTCCACTTGGGGTGGTCACTACTAGAATAGGCTCAGTCCTACTTAATGATCTATTTAATTCATTTATTAATATATGTATACATACCTTTTCCATTATTTTTTTTTTTATAGTTTTTAGCTATGGTATGGCAATGAGTTTATGACAGTAGTTCCCAACTTGGGGGCATACACCCCACAGAAGGGGCAATTTTTAAGGGGGGACAATTGGGACTAATGAGGTGTAGATCCAAATTTTTTGATTATTATTTTTTTTTTTTTTAGTTTTCCATCATGTAAATATAATTATATAGTTTAAGTTTCAAATATTATTTTGAGTAAATATTTTTTTGTATACTGTGTAGTTTAATAGGTCCACTTATTTTATTGTACACACATATTTCAATAAATTCATTGAAATATTTATATAGAAATTTTCTCTCTTTAACATTTTCAGTCTTTTGTTTATTTCATTTTTTTTCCTTTTCATAAATGACTTGTTCTTTTGAAGCTTGTGTCAGCATTTTAAGCTTCTTCAGCTCAAACGGAGTTTACTTTTTAAATTATAAGAATTATATATTACC
>CM042179.1:41590825-41600825 GCA_023376005.1 Doryteuthis pealeii
TTTAGATTTTTGTGCATCAGGGATGCGTACCTATCAGCATCTCTGTATGTATATATATATATATATATATATATATATATATATATATATATATATATATATATATATATATATATACACATATGATGAGAGGTATCCAAAACTTGGTAGTAAGGGATGATTCTATATGTGATTTCTAAGACACACTGTATTCTTATTGTATGATCCAGTATGTATAAATACAGTGAATCTTTAAATCACTAAAGAGAGCTCAATGTATAATAAACTTTTTAGATTATATACAGAGCAATATTTATCTTAGAAAGGAAGGAAAAACTCAACACCGTAATTCCATAATAAATTTATTTTATTTTATTAATAACCTGATCTTCCATCTGATGAGACTTGATTTTGGGGAGCTATATTAAATCAACTTAGATTTATATAGGCCCCAATTTTGGTCGAAATAAATTTATTATGGAATTACGGTGTTGAGTTTTTCCTTCCTAAGATATATATATATATATATATATATATATATATAATAATGAATAGAATAAGCGGCATGTAGCAATAGAGAAAATAATATAGGGTTCAACTATTATTATCAGAAAAGATGTTTTTCTCAATTTAATTAAGTAAAGACATGAACTTAGTCAAGTATAATGTAGGGATCTGATGAAATCATATAGATTGAAACCATGGTACACTCATGACTCTTTTCCACCACTACTATTATCATTATGGCTCTATATTTATAATATATTGACCACTCTTGGATAAATTACTAATACTACTGCAATGGAAAGGTTAAAGCGGAAATTAGACACTATTTATATAAGTAAAAAGTAGTAAAGTCGGTGTGGCCTAAAATCGGTATCAGCCACTCTTTTCACTAGTGCTAGACCAAGGAGATTGTTTTCACATCTGAGGTGGAGTGCCACACCAACCATTTGTTCCTTACTTTACTGCACAGATACCTGTGTAACTCATACGGTGAGTTGGCAAGTCCCATATCAAACCAGGAACCTTGTGGTTCCTTGTCGGACATCTACCGACTGAGCTAATTCAGCCCTTATTATATATATATATATATGTATATATATATATAAATTAAATAGTTTACTACATTCATAAGTAAAGAGTGCTCAATATCATTGATAGAGCAAATATATCTAAATTAGAATAGTGAAGACAAAATGTTAGTGGCACTTGGTAACTGTCAGTTTCTTGACTATACAATTTTGGTTTGAAAATCATGTATATATATATATATATATATATATATATACACATATATGTATAACCAACCGTCATTGCAAAAGATACACGCATGCAATCAACTGCAATTAATCAATATCTTGATTAATCCAGTGGATTTAACCTTGAAGATCCTTATGGTGAAACTCGAGTAGGTTATTACTGTGTACCATTATTATAATAAATTTGCTCTACTCATGTATTGAGCACTTTATATTTGTTATATCGCTGTCTTATCATTGTGAAACTTGCATCAACTAATCATTGTGACCATTTTCACTGGTAAGTCACCTTTTCCACAAATACTATATATATATATATATATATATATATATATATATATATATATAGATATAAAGTTAGGGTAGCAAAGACATAAAGTCAACGGTGTTTGGTAACTGTCATATTTTCAAATATATAACTGACATTCACTGTATTCACATAAGCGAGGGTCTCTGTTATTTATGGATATGAGCTCTCTAAGTGACCCTAACATATATACCTATGTATGTGGAGAAAGTTTTGTAGAAAAAACAACAAGATGTTAAAAGTTTTGCTGACAGAAATCTGTTTCGACATTATGAAGATGTCTTTATCAAAGCAACATTGTAAACGGAAAAACGAAATAAATATATCATTAATCACGAGGCACAGAACACTCTCGATCAGTACCGGAATTTTCAAAAAGAAATTTATAAAAAAATGATATATTTATTTCGTTTTTCCGTTTACAATGTTGCTTTGATAAAGACCTCTTCATGATGTCGAAACAGATTTCTGTCAGAAAAACTTTTAACATCTTGTTTTTTTCTACAAAAGTTTATACACATATTGTCGGATTCAGTATCCATTTTTACCTTTCATACCTATGTATGTATTTATCAGTTAAAATTCTGCTTCTTACTAGTAGGTGCTAAGGAATTGGACTGATGAAAAATCAGTCAGGTTTCACTCCTGGCTAGAAGTAGTTGCTAAATCTAGCCACACTGAGGAGATTTGATACTTTGAAACACTATGTCTATATTATATATTTAGTATAATAATAGATAGAAAAATGCCAATTTCCAAAAATTTTAAAAATAATAAAAAATTTTGAAAGTCAATATAGTTGTTATTGGTAATAATCACCAAATAAAGAAATCTACATGGTTGGTTGGTTGGAGGTCCTGCTCTTGACAACACGGAATATAAACAAGCTCTGAAGATGATTTTTATAAAATCAAAATATTGTTCAATATCAGCTATGAATATGTTATAAAATGTTTTCACTTTAACAGCATTTGTGGTGTTTTCATATCCTTTTATCTATACTCATACCGTCGGATTCATTTCCTTTCTTTTAACTTTATATATATATATATATATATATATATATAGTTGTAGAAAAGTTTTTCTCTCTACCACAGTTTTGGTGTTCAAGCTACACTTTCTTCATGAAACCGTGGTAGAGAGAATGCTCTATATTTTACGAAATATATGGAGCCCTTTTGCATTAACTCCTTATGCTACTGCAATGAAAATGTGGTAGTAACTTTTTTGATGAATATATATATATATATATATATATAGAGAGGTATCCAAAACTTGGTAGTAAGGGATGATTCTATATGTGATTTCTAAGATACACTGTATTATTATTGTATGATCCAGTATGTATAAATACAGTGAATCTTTAAATCACTACAGAGAGCTCAATGTATACTAAACTTTTTAGATCATATACAGAGCAATATTTTTTTAAATATTTTTTTTTGAGAAGTAAAATTTTTCATTTATGCAATTCAAATTACCTTGATCTTCCATCTGATGAGACTGAATTTTGGGGAGCTATATTAAATCAACTTAGATTCATATAGGCCCCAATTTTGGTTGAAATAATTTTTTATGGAATCACGGTGTTGAGTTTTTCCTTCCTCTCTAATATATATATATATATATATATATATATATATATATATATATGTGTGTGTGTGTGTGTGTGTGTGTGTCAATCTGTCCTATTCTGCTTATATCTATCTGTTTGTTCATATCTATCTATTTACCTATACAAGTATGTATGTATATATATATTCCTCTTACTGACTAATTGTGTTTATATCAATTTAGCTTTCCTTTTTATTCTTATTTGCATCTATCTGCCTATCTAACAATTTGTATATGTGCATAGATCCAACCATCAATTTGTATCTATGTATATCTATCCATACAATAAGCAATTTAATTTGTTTGTATGTATATATGTCTATCTATCCACATAACAACCAAATCAATCAATTTATATAATTGTATGTATATCAACCCATCCAATCATCTATTTGTATGTATCTATCTATCTCAGTCTGTTCATATTAATCCAAGTCTATTTAAGTCTATTCATATCTATCTGCCCATCTGTCTGTTTGTCTACTCACTATCTATTTATCTATCTTAGATTATTTATACCTATCTAATCCTATGTATGTATGTATGTATATAATTATATAAAATGTATGTATGAATATATTCATAAGTATTCATAATCACCTATCTATCTGTCTATCATCATTTTGTATGTATGTATGTATGACTGTCTATCTATCCCTCCTATCAGTCTGTATATCTATCTATCCAATCATCAATCTGTATGTCTATCTATAATCAATCAGTGTGTATATCTATCTATCTACCTGTATATCTATCTATCCATCCTATCATCAGTCTGTATATCTATCTATCATCAGTCTGTATATCTATCTATTTACCTATCATCAGTCTGTATATCTATCTATTTACCTATCATCAGTCTGTATATCTATCTATTTACCTATCATCAGTCTGTATATCTATCTATCTACCTGTCATGTATGTATATCTATCTATCTACCTGTCATGTATGTATATCTATCTATCTACCTGTCATGTATGTATATCTATCTATCTATCATCAGTCTGTATCTATCTATCTATCATATCTGTATATCTATCTATCATCAGTCTGTATGTATGTATTTTTTGTCTGTCTATCTATCTATCATCAATTTGTATGAATGTATCACACAGACACAAAGCCCCCCCCCCCCCAAAAAAAAAATAAATAAATAAAGTATTAAAAAAACCTCAAAGCAGAACCTGGGTGTAGTAGAAAGGTAAAGGGAAGAGTTGGAAATTAGTTTTCTGTTGTTTTTGGCAGCAGGGAGCAAACGTCAGTTCGGTTGTTGTCACCCAACAACAAAAAAATCGAAGCTATGAAGTAATAATAATAATAATAATAATAATAATAATAATATCCTGTGAAAACATCCGCTATATGATCGGAGATTGAAAAAAAAAAAAAAAAAAAAAAAAAAAACAATAACATGTCTATAGAAGAATTCTTACGCACTTTACACCTATATACACCTACATACATTATTAAACATCCGTTCCCCGCCCTCCACACACATACACCCGTCTGCACGTGCGTGCGCGATTGAATGATATCGAGTGCGTGTGCGCGCCTTTCGTGCGTGTGTGTGTGTACGTATGTATGTATGTATGCTTCAATAGCGTACTGCATCATAAAACTAGGTTTATGTGATGTAGATTGGTCTTGCTTCGGAAAGAAGACCGGGGGTGGGGAGAGGGAAACGATGAAGTGTTTGTGGTGAGTGTGTGTGGGGGGGAGGATGGATGGAGGGAGGGAGGTAGGTAGGTAAGAGGTGGGTGGACAGGTGTTTATGATATTATTATTAATCACTGAAAGAAATCAACGACAACCAATTCCACCAGTAAATAGTTTTAGAGATTTAATTAAGCTACAAAAAAAAAAAAAAAAAACTAAAAAAAATTACTGCCGTTGGAATTAGCACACACACACACACACACTCACTCTCAATATGGTATTCTTAATTTTTCCTCTCTGAAAAAGTTTTTTCTTTCATCATGTCATTGTCTTACCCCCTACACACACCAATAATTGTATTACTGTGCAAAGCTAAATTAAGTGAAAGAGAGTAATAATTACTTTCTTTTAATTTAGCTTTTTTAAATAAAAAAAATAAGGTACCACCAAAATATGCGCTGGTTTTCATTTTAAAAACGAATAAGAATTAATTAGATCGATTATTTAAGGTCAAATTTTTGTTTAAATCGAAAAGTAGCATCCGTAAAAAAAAAAAAAAAAAAAAGCAAAATAATATTACGTTTGTAATTTATTTTAATAAATTTTAAACAATTAAATTCGTCCCAAAAATGACTAAATGACACACTCAAAACAAACCTTCTTATAAATATCTTAAAATATTTTTACAAGTTTCTTTTTAGAAATCAATAACAAAAAAACATTAAATACACTATTTTATTTTAATTTTTTTTCTCCCTTTTTCTGCTGATCAGTAATCAGTGATTACTGACAAAAGAAAATCTAGCAGACAATTATTGGGGAGTTAAAAAGAAATCTACTAGGTGCTCCAACTTTAATGGCCTTGTGACAGACTAAATGAAAGGGACACAATAAACACTATTTTTTAAATTTATTTTTAAATAACTTTTATTTTTGTCCATTCTTCCGCTCTTCCTCCCCTACCCGTCCATTTTTATCTTTGTCCCCTGCTAGTGCTTTCACAGTACACTCAGTGCTCTAACATTTTTTCCCACCCTACATCTCGAACCTACCCACACGTGTATCATCAACTCTACCTTTAACCCTACCCCCAACAAAGGTTGCTGCTGATGCGTTAACTTAAATTTTACCACGACGAATTAATAGTAATAACAATAATACTACTACTAATAAAAATTAAATAGATCAATGAATAAAGGTAGAAAGTGTAAACGAAGAGAATTATGCAAACACATACATACACACGCGTACGGAAATACGTTCACAAGAATTCAGTTTTAAAATAAAAACAATGTTTTAAAGTCCTTACGCCATTGACAAAATAGAAATAAATGAATAAATAAAATAAGAATAAGTTTCGTAAAATTGCACTGCAACTTGATACAATAATCGAAAAATGTCAGATGTTTATACTTTTATTCGTATTTTTTCGACCCTGTTAATATGTAAAATAAAATCTATATTGACAAAGAAGAAAGAGACTACGCCACTGTCGCAGGCACGTACATGCACACACATACACGCACGCACAGAAAAATAGGGACGTGTGCGTACGCACGCCCGCACTGTTGTGGGTCTAGTAGTAGATAATAACATTACTGAAATGTGAATGAATAATCAAGGGGTTTTTCCCCCCTTTCTTTCTTCTAAAGGGTGGGGGCAGTAGAAAGAATGTTTGAATTTTCTCTAAGCTGTTTATTCGATTTCTATTTTTAGTGTTTTTTACTAGTATTTATTAAATTCATTCTTTCTGTATCCATCGCATCAAGACAGCTTTGAGTTTAGTTTATTACTCAAAATGTTACACATTTAACCTTTTTTTTATTCTATCAATCTATCTCAATCTGCTCGTTTGTTCACCTATATATAGCTCTCTCTCTCTCTAATTTATATATATATATATATATATATATATATATATATATATATATATATAAGTCTATTCATCTATCTACCATATTCTGTTCACCTTCTCTTCTTATAATCATTTCTTTAGTCTATACTTATTAGATCTATATATATTGTATATGCATGTATCTATCTATCAGTGTTAGTCCATTGAATATTCTTTATACACGCGAGTGCTATAATAATATTAAACAAAAACGACTTACGTACAACAAAAAATTCACTTGTATATCTATTTAGCTATTTTTATTTTTTATATTTTTTTTAATTTTCTCGATTTCTATATAAAAAAACTAGTATCCTCATAGTCAAGATCTAGAAAATAAAGGGCAGATTTTTATTTATTTATTTATTTTTTTTTCCTCTCTCTCTCTCTCTCTCTCTCTCTCGAAAAGTAATTGCATGATGCTTGAAGCTGAAGAAATGACTCGAGTGAGTGGACAACTTCGTCTCGTCGGCGCCGATTGCTACCATTATAACTAACACATGCACGCACTCACACGCACACACACACATACGCGTAACGCATAAACACACACGTGCACAAACATAATACACGAACTTAATATACACACACGCACGCACGCACACACACACACACACACACACATATCTAACTAAAAACGTTTAGAATAAAAGTGTGTATACATATACATATGAATTTCATAAAACATTTAATACACAGTACGCAGCTTGTGAAATGACGATTTTTAAGCTAACACACGCACACACAAACGTACGCATAAACATGCACGTGCATATAAACATATATACACAATCTTAAAATATATATATAAGACGTTTAGAATTAAAAGCGTACATATGAATTTTATAAAATATCATTAATTACACATTTCACGTACGCTGATTGAAATGCCAATTTTTAAGCTATCATTATAATCTAACACATGCACACACACACACACATAAGTACGCATAAACACACACGTGCATAAACATATATTCACACACATAATCTAAAACGTTTATAATAAAATCGTATTATTATCCATATTAATTTTTTAATAAAATATTTATTACACATTTCATGTAAGCATTTTGGAATGTCGATTTTTAAAAATTAATAAATAAATAACAATTAACACGAGTTTACGTACATATTTAGAGTAACTAAATTCATCAACAAAGCAAATAGATAGACGAGGCAGTAAGTTTGAAAAATCATTTTTAAAGTTGGTAACTTGGTATATTATTAATTTATTTTAGGTTTCGGTAAAAACGTTGTTTTATTTGCGTATAAATATTGCTAAAAATATAAAGATTTTTAAAAAAAATGGGAGAAATTATAAAAATATCACTAGTGTATATTATTGAAATTATAAATGGATGCATTTAATAATCAAATCTGTGTTCGTTGTTGTGTGAGTAAAGAATTAATTAAAATGTACCTCATTATATTATTTGTAACTAAACGATTCTTACCTTAATTCATCATCGTAAGTTTTTTTTCTTCCTTTCTCAACCAAACCACCATGATAAATTAGTAATGACAGGGAAAAAAATGCTCACAATACAACATTAAAACTCCAACACCCTCCAAAAAGGAAAAAAAAAGGAGTCATAAAAAAAGCAGATTCTTTTTAATTTTCTGCTCCTCATACGGCGGCAGCAGCAAATTTTAAAATTGATCAACCAAGAAATAAATAAAAAGAAATTATCAGATCGAAAATAAATTAAAAATATATATATATGAAAATTTATGCCAATGATAACTATATAATTTTTAAAATTCAGTTTTTGTCAGTTATTGTAAAAATAAAAAAATAAAAATTCAATTCGGTTTTACAACGAAACGAAATAAGGAAATAAAGGTTTTATTATATTAGTTTCTTTGTAGAGAAAACTACTGCCACTGTATTATTTTCTTCTTCTTTTAAGATAAAACTAGAAAAAATAAAATTAAGATTTGTATATTAGCCCATCGTGAAGAATCTTTATTATTTTTTCAAAATCCATAAACTATTATTACATCATTCATTTATATTTATTAAAAAAACATTTTTAGGTAAGCTTGAAGCTCTTTATTTTTCAGAAAACGTTCATTCATTAATTCTTTTGTTAACTTAAAACCCTTAAATTCGTATATTACCGATTTATATCGTAAATTTTTACTGTATTTGCAAATTAAGAGAAATATACCATAAAAATATAAAAAATAAAAACGAATTACAATCACATGGTTGCAGATTTTTCGGGATGACAAAATGTATTATTCGATAACTTCAAACGATTTAGGTTTAGAAATTATTTTTTCACTCAAATTCAAACAAACAGAAAACAATAATATCAACTTCCAACCAACATATGCGCACAAGAAAAAATCAAAAAAATATATAAATATACATATATATTATATATTAAAAAGGACAAGACAAGACATTTTTTTTACAAATTTTGGTTATTACTATCAATATTTAATACAACCTAACACAATGAACTCGGCAGGTCATGATTTGAAAAAAAAAGTCCGTGGTCAATTGAGAAAAGACTGGGTGACCTTTGTCCACCAATGTTTCAATGAAAAGACGACAGAGCCAATTGTAGTAGTAAAACATTTTTGACCATTCATTTCGACAAACACGTGGTCGAATCCACGGTGTAGGTCAGCTGACCATCGTGCAGGTCAGCTGACCACCACGCCGCTTTTGTGCTCTCGTTACAACTTAAACACAAGAACAACAACAACAACACAGGAGAGAGGTGAATGAATATTGAAAATAATAATAATAATAATACACGTTAACAAAACAAAAATAAATACGACAAAAAAAAAAAAAAGGACGTTTTCCTACTACTTAAATTTTCGACCATTTGCCTACACGACCTACATTGCCGATGTTTAAATAACAAAAAAAATGGAGATCTTTATTTATTTATTTATTTATTTATTATTTTTAAAGTGACAGTTTGTATTGTAGAGACGTAGTGTTTCTTCTTCCGAATAATAATGAAAACTCAAAGTCATGTCTGTAAAATGTAAATCAACGATCTCGAAAAATTCGAGCATTAAAAATAGCGTGTATTGTTAGAGATCCTTTTTTGAGAAGGTTCAGATCGTAAAATAAAAAAAATAAAAAATAAAAAAAATAAAAAATATCGGTTTTATCTGGAAAAAGATCTCTCAGAAGATAAGTTTCTTCTTACAACTACACACATACGTTTTTACTAGATTTTTATTCGCTTAAAAATAACATAATATTCTACGATAAAATATTGTGTTTTTAAAGCACTGCATAAATTGTTATTCAAAAA
>CM042179.1:41605825-41688325 GCA_023376005.1 Doryteuthis pealeii
AACCAAATGTAGATGGAAATTTCTCTTGCATTGTGTGTGACCGCATCTGCAATGAGCCACCCTAGGGTCCACAAATGAAGATATGGAGTGACATCATCATCGTCTGTGATGGACTTCCAAAAGAAGAATGAAAGAATATATATATATAGAGAGAGAGTGAGAGGCAGACATTATTTATATATATTATATATATATATATATATATATATATACATATACAGACAGACTTTATATACATACATACACACATCTATATATAAAACACACACACACACATATATATATATATGTGTGTGTGTGTGTGTGTATTTATATATATCTATTTATAATATATATTGTTTGGGATTTAGTATGAAGCATTAGGTATTAAATATAAGAAACTCAGTTTTTTAATGTTAAGTTTCTTTTTATTTAGTAAAATTTTCTGGGCCGTGTGTGCCTCTTCTTCAGAACTCTTAAACTGTATATATATATATATATATATATAAAGATTGGATGGATGTAGTAGAATCCGATATATATATATATATATCAATCATATACACATTCTTCTTGACTGCTCCATGTGTTTATCTAGCAATCTGTCTTTTTTCTTTTTCTTCTTTGCCCAGTTTACAATGGTGATTTTTACACCTTTTGTTATGTTAGAGTTTGTATTCTTTTTGTGTAATCATTTCACACAGAATAAACAATGACAAATAGATGGTGTCATTCACACTTCACTGTTTGGTAAATTGACTTCATGGAATTGATCAATAAAACTTGGACTTAGACCTTCGGTTCTGTTTCTGTGACAGCATTCATTCTTAGTTGGTTGAACCAGCTCCATTCAACAAATTCAGGGTGGTGAACTCAGGGAAGGGGTAACAAGAGAATAGAAAATTCACAAGTAGTCCCCCCCCCCATGTATATACCGGTCAGGGGAAGGAGATGCCCTTGTTTGCTGCGGATTTTCCACAGACGCAGTGACAAGTATACCAAAAGTCATTGATTCCTGATGATGATGGAGACGCCCTTTGGATTTTTGCCAGAGCCCCTTTGGCAGGATTGTGACCCTAATACCACTGGGTGCGATCTTACAAGGAAATTAAGTTCCCGACAGCATGGCTCTGACCATACCAAGTTTACACAACCCTGCTACGATGAGGAGGGGTTGGACTTTAGAAATGACATTCAAGATGGCTGTTGAGCAAAGAGCTTCTTTCACCTTTTTACAGGTTTTTTTTATTCTGCAGGGTGTCTAGCCACCCTCCTCACCAGAAAAAAAAATTTTTAGTCACTGATGATCCAACTATGAAACAGGTAATACTAGGTTATATAGTACCAGTATTGAGCTGCTAGAGATTCCGACTATGAGACAGGTAATACTAGGTTATATAGTACCAGTATTGAGCTGCTACTATGAGATTCCGACTATGAGACAGGTAATACTAGGTTATATAGTACCAGTATTGAGCTGCTACTATGAGATTCCGACTATGAGACAGGTAATACTAGGTTATATAGTACCAGTATTGAGCTGCTACTATGAGATTCGACTATGAGACAGGTAATACTAGGTTACATAGTACCAGTATTGAGCTGCTACTATGAGATTCCGACTATGAGACAGGTAATACTAGGTTACATAGTACCAGTATTGAGCTGCTACTATGAGATTCCGACTATGAGACAGGTAATACTAGGTTACATAGTACCAGTATTGAGCTGCTACTATGAGATTCCGACTATGAGACAGGTAATACTAGGTTACATAGTACCAGTATTGAGCTGCTACTATGAGATTCCGACTATGAGACAGGTAATACTAGGTTACATAGTAACAGTATTGAGCTGCTACTATGAGATTCCGACAATGAGACAGGTAATACTAGGTTACATAGTAACAGTATTGAGCTGATACAATAAGATTCCGACTAATGAGACAGGTAATACTAGGTAACATAGTACCAGTATTGAGCTGCTACTATGAGATTCCGACTATGAGACAGGTAATACTAGGTTACATAGTACCAGTATTGAGCTGCTACTATGAGATTCTCAAACTCTCTTTTTTTGTTCTCCTCCAGTTCTTCACCATGAATTATCCAGTCTCATGTTGCCAGTATCTCTGAGAAACTGTCCATGGCATTACACTTCTTACCATTTTCATGGAGGAACATGCGGTAACAGTTATTGTCTTAAGACAAGATGAACTGAGTTCAAATCCTGAACAAAGCTATTTGTGTTATTTTGATTTTTCGATTATCGTTATTTTGATTATCGTTAATTTGCATTATTTTGATTTTTCAGTTATCATCTTGAGACAAGATAAGTTGAGTTCAAATCCGTAACAAAGCTATTTGCACCAATTTGATTGTTCCAGCTGTTATCCTTATCTTGATTGTGAAATATACATACATAATGTGGAGTTTGCATCACCAGTCTGGAACCTATCTTTCCAGAATATTAACCTCCTAGAAACTGTACAGAGACATGCAACCAAGCGAGTACCCTCCATCAGGAATCTGCCATACTCTGAACGTCTCGCAGCCCTGGGAATGGATTCCTTGAAACTTCGGCGTCTGGCAACTGACCTGGTAAATGCTCATAAGGTCATTAATCATCTTAACAACAGCAACCTTGAGCACCTTTTTGATCTCATCTCTCCAACACATGCGGGCATGCCTACAAAGTCAGAAAACAGCACTGTTCACGTAACTTTCGGAAACATTTTTTCACGCTCAGAATTGTGGAGACATGGAATAAACTGCCTGCATCTGTTGTAGGCCGAAGCACTGAATCTTTCAAAGCCTCCATGCTTCCTGTAGTCCGCCAACACTATATCTGATGCCACTCTCCACATACACACACATACATGCATATTACTACTGTGAACTGTTCATGTTCCTGACACTTATACATTATTCTGTGTACTTGACATGAGACTTTGATGAGTTTTGGTGCACCTGAGCACTGTACACAATAAATTTCATTATTATAATGTTTTGGTCATTGTACCTCCAGGTACTCTCACTTTGTCCTTGGTATGATGTTAAACTGCATCTGGAGCTCCGGGGAGTATTGAGTACCTCTTCATTACCATTACCCCCAAGTCTACTCTAACCTGGAGTGGTAGTACCTGTTAGGGTCCTATCTATGGGTTAAATAGAAAAAAAATGTGTATAAAAATTTCTTAAAAAAACTGTTAAAAAAGTTTAATAACCATCAAGAATGAATAAAACAAAATGTCTTTAGCATAAAATAACCCAACAAGGGTTGACATGCCATAAAATCCAACCAACCAACCGACCGACCCGACCAACCAACTAACCAACCAACCAACTAACTGAAGCAGTGCTTACAACATAACCTTCAGTTCTGTAGCATCATTGGTGTATATCCCTCAAGAATGAATAAAACAAAACGTCTTTAGCATAAAATAACCCAACAAGGGTTGACATGTTGTAAAAATCCAACCAACTACTCTCACTCTGCTATAGACTTTGTCTCTTCAAGCTGCTAGCTTGAAGAGACAAGATTCAAATTCAAATTCAGCTGTTTGCATTTTACTTTGCCTCTAATTCTCTTGGGAAAAGCATAAATCCACCTCTCCCTCTCTTCTATGTAAATAGTAAGACAGACTGGGTTCCTTAGCCATGCTATGGTAACCAGTCTAGAAGAGATCAAACCAACCCTGATGATTTACTGTATTCTGCCACTGTAGTAGTTTCGAAGATCTTAGAGCAGCATTTAGTCCTTCCTCATTTGATGCCGCTCTGTCCTTTCTTTTGTGTGGGTTCTTGGCTCCTTCAGTCGCTTGCCAGATCTTAGTGCTCCCAGTCCTGCTTTTTGGAGATCAACCCACAGCATACCAAACAAGTTTGTAGCTTCAGCATCTTGATTCTTGATAAATTTAGATTAAGTCAAACATTCCTGTTCATATAGATTGGGGGAGTTGGCATTAGACCCTAACACTGGCCCTGATTGGTATTCACACTATATATCATGGAGAGCTCAAGCTTACTTGCAGCTCGGAAGGGTGGGTTTAATATATTTTCTATCAATACTACTTTATGAAAATTGACATGTAGTAGATTCGAGGCTCCATATCATAGATTCAGGGGGTCCGTATAATAGTAGTGGGGGGGGAGGTATAAGGCACAGTTTTTTCATCTCTCTAGCCAGGTCCTAGTATTTGTCTATCTTTTCATTTTCTTTTACCTTTACTCTGGGATCCGCTGGGATCCGCTGGGATAGCCAAATCCACAAGATGACAATATTATTATCATGAGTTTTTACACCAGTGTTAACTTTCAATTATTATTATTATTATTATTATTATTATTATTATTATTATTTACTCCTTTTGAGTTTTCACATCAGCGTTAGCTGATGGTATTTCACTGGAGTCTGAGTGACAGTAGGTCTCCTCGGGCCTCCAGGACTCTTCTGAGTATTCTGGCAGATTGCAGCAGTGCAGTGTTCTGAATGGTTTCAATCCTCCCTCTGATATCCAAACTTTCCAAACCCTTTTCTAATCCTTTTGGGACTGTTCCAAGTGCACCAACTACAATTGGTATCACTTTCATATTCCATAACTTTTTCAGTTCTCTGGCAAGGTCCAGATATTTGTCCATTTTTTCATTTTCCTTTAGCTTCACCCTGTGATCTGCTGGCACTGCAAAATCCACCAGTTGACAAGTTCTTTCTTTTTTGTTATTATTATTATTATTATTATTATTATTACAAGAATGTACACCCTCCGGGCATAAATATTTAAGTTTTAATGTAATGAAATATATTGAATTATAAAAACTAACAAGATTAGATAAGAATGTATATTTATTTTGATTATATTATAATTGGTTTCTATATAAAATTATTCATAAGATTGATTTTAATACGTTGGAAAATAAAACAATAATTTTAGAGGTCAATAACCCGAAGTGATTATTTATTAAACCCAGTTTTGTTAAAACCAGTATGCAAATTAACCACATATATTATGTAAACCTTTATTTCTTAGTGATATATAAGACACATTGCAAAATTTTAAACCCATTAATAACATGGGCTATTTTGAGGCAAATCTCAGATTTTCGTTAATAAATAAGATTTATTCTATGTACAAATTAATGATTTTGACTATAGATTAATTACTCATTGATAAACTTACACAATTCCTGAGGGTATTGTGATGTAAGCAGCGACATAGTTTCGGTTACAGACACTCTCGGTTAAGTTTTTCACAGCAGTTGTATCTGATAGCTTTCATCAGAGAATAAATGACAACAAATCTCTTCAGTTTTTTTTTACTGATTTTAGTAATGATGTTTAAAATTTCTGCTAGAGAAATTCCATATTTAACCAAATTTAACCAAGTTGTTTCGAAAATAAAATTTTGACTTTAAGACACATATATTGTACACACACACACACACACACACACACACATGCTCACACACATACACACACACACATTAGTGTGGAGTCCCATTGTGGTATAATGGTCAGAAAGCTAGTCTCACAAATGCAATCATTATTCAGCCATTTATATTCATTTCACAGCTGTAAAAAAAATTTGTTTTCTTCTTAAACATTTTAAGTGATAAAATTTTGAATATTAAACTATTTGAAAGTTCTTTTTTTTTTTTTTTTTTTTTTCATATTTTAGTTTCGTTTATTTGCTCCAATCATTTCTGTCAATGTTTAAAAAAAGAATATTTTGCAAGGATTAGTTCAACTAATTTTAGATTTGAAGTATTATTCATATTTACTATTTAGTTATATTCATATGGATAGACTGGGATAGACTGATTGATATATATAATATATATATATATAGAAAGAGAGACAGACAGACAGACAGACAGACAGACTGTTATGTATGTATATATGTTGAGCTCTCTGGGGAAGAGAAATTTACTGGGGCTGTGAATCAGGTCATAATGTTAAGGCTCTCCTTAAATGGATAGAGCTATTTTGCAGCCTTTATGTATGTATGTCTGTATATACTTATAGGGAATAGACTCTCTCAATGTCTGGCTGATACCAACTTTAGGCCACCCCAATGACTTTACTACTTTATGACCAGGAGTATTCTGTTGCTAAAAAAAAATTGATCCTCCCGGAAATAGCAATTTATTGGTTATGACTAGAAACGGTTTTGATTTAGAATTGAATTAAAACAAAAATAAAACCTCAAAACCTCCATGCTTCCTGTAATTCGACAACACTATACCTGATATCCGCCTTCCATACACATATCCATGCACACACACACGTACATGTATATTATTACTGTATGCTATTCATGTTCTCTGACATTAATACATTATTCTATGTACTAGATATGAGACTTTGATGAGTTGTGGTGCACCTGAGCACTGTATGCATACATGTATATTATTACTGTATGCTATTAATGTTCCTGACATTAGTACATTATTCTATGTACTAGACATGAGACTTTGATGAAGTTGTGGTGCACCTGAGCACTGTATACATACATGTATATTATTACTGTATGCTATTCATGTTCCTGACATTAGTACATTATTATATGTACTAGACATGAGACTTTGATGAATAGCATACATAATTATACTATTACTGTACATTATTCATGTTCCTGACATTAGTAGAGTATTCTCAACTTGTTGTGGTTCACCGTGAGCACTCTACACAATAAATTTCATCAATTATTATTATTATATTATTTACTCCTTTTGAGTTTTCCACATTCAGCATTAGCTAATGGTCTTTCACTGGAGTCTGAGTGACAGCAAGGTCTCCTCAGATCTCCAGGACTCTTCTGAGTATTCTGGCAGATTGCAGCAGTGCAGTGTTCTGAATGGTTTCAATCTTTCCTCTGATTTCCAAACTTTCCAAACCCTTTTCCAATCCTTTTGGGACTGTTCCAAGTGCACCAACTACAATTGGTATAACTTTAACCTTCATATTCCACAACTTTTTCAGTTCTCTGGCAGAGTCCAGGTATTTTGTCCATTTTTTACATTTTCCTGTGATCTGCTGGAACTGCAAAATCCACCAGTTGGCAAGTTCTTAGATAACTTAATGTTCTAACTGCAAAACATGCAAAATTTGGGAAAAAGTTGAAAGAGAGAAAGAAGAAAGAAAGAAATACACACACGAAGGAATAGACACAGACTTTTTATTTTTGCATGAAAAAAAAAAAAAAAAAAAAAAAAAGAGAGTGAGTAGTTAAAGATGAAGAAAAAAAAGAAGTGAGAGTGAAAAGAAATTTTATTTATTTATTGGTTTGAGTTGTAAAGAAGTGAAGGAAAAGAGACTTTTTATTTTGTTTGTATAAGTTTGAACTTTGCAGGGATTTTGTGAAAACAGACATTTTTAGCAGTAACTATTCCTATTTGATAATAATCAATTGTTTGCACATAATTATATGGTTCCAAGTATTCCTATCTAATATCAATAATTTCATCTTTTAGTATATATGTATCACAATCCTGATATTACTATGCCTTTTATCTTTTACCCTTCCAATGAATAGGATGTCATATAGGTCAATTTCTTAAGTAGACTTTAATAATAATAATAATGAAATTTATTGTGTACAGTGCTCAGGTGCACCACAACTCATCAAAGTCTCATGTCAAGTATACAGAATAATGTATTAGTGTCAGGAAATGAACAGTACAGTAGTAATATGCATGTATGTGTACAGTGCTCAGGTGCACCACAACTCATCAAAGTCTCATGTCAAGTACACAGAATAATGTATTAGTGTCAGGTACATGAACAGTTACAGTAGTAATATGCATGTATGTGTACAGTGCTCAGGTGCACCACAAACTCATCAAAGTCTCATGTCAAGTACACAGGAATAATGTAGTAGTGTCAGGAACATGAACAGTTTACAGTAGTAATATGCATGTATGTGTGTGCATGTGTATGTGGAGAGCGGCATCAGGTATTAGTGTCGGCGGACCACAGGAAGCATGGAGCTTGAAAGACTCAGTGCTTCAGCAGCCTACAACAGACACGGGCAGTTTATTCCATGTCTCCACAGGTTTGAATTCAGAGTTTACTTTCTCCTGTCATATATAATATATATATTAGTTAGGCATGATTCTAGCATCCTTTCACCTTTGAGAATATAATATAGTAAGACAACAGCCTGAAAAAAATAAAAAATAATACATATTCAGCTGCATCTAAAAAATTAAGACCAAATAGCAAATTAGTATAGCCGAATGCAATATGACAATAAACAAAGAACACTAAGAAGGTGTAAATGCAAGATAATTATTCTCCTTGTTTTGTTCGGCCATCCTATGCGTGGTACAGCACCGTTTGACACGGTAAAAGTCACATTTGCGTTGCGCTGGGTTTAATTCTTTTAGAAGCAGGATTGGAGGCGACAAGAAGGTTAATACAGCTTGGAACTTTTCCTCCTCTTTTTCAATTTTATTAGTGTATATTAGAGAAACTACATAGTCTACTTTTGTATTCTAATGATAGTTTCCGTGTGAAGACCAGTTGCGAAACAGGAGGATAGGTGACAAACTCCCGTAGTTACCCAAATAAAGCGTCTTAACCAATTGACTCTGTCAATACTTCGTTTCCTTGCCTTGGGTGGCCGTCACATAGGGTATAAGTGCCAAATTTTGTGAATGTATATTGTCACAATAAAGATAAGGACAACAATTTAAAAAGTCAAAATAATATCAAGCCTCATCTCAAAAATTCATACAAGGCCTTATCCTATATGATATATGTCTGATGAGATGAGTTCAAATCCTGGATGAGGCTGTTTGCGTTTGCACTAATACATCTGCATTGAAAGAGAGAATGTCCAACATCGAAAGAAAAGAAGACGAAGAAGTAAGTGAAGAAAAAGAAGGAATGGGGAAAGAAAACAAAGGCATAGAAGAAGGAAATAAGAGCAGAAGAAGAAGAAGAAGAAGAAGAAGAAGAAGAAGAGAAGAAGAAGATATATAACAAATTTTGAAGAACAAACAAAAGTTTGATTAAAATGTAATGAAAAAGAAAGAAACTGGGATAGATAGAAAGATAAAAAGAGTGACCAAAAAATAGAATGAAATATATAATGGAAATAAAAGAAAGAAAAATAAAGAAACCAAACTGAAAATAAAAACAGCCCGATAGAATAAAAGGTAGAAAATAAATAAATGAAGACTGAGAAAAAGAAATGATTGAATGAAAAGTGAAAAAAAAAAAAGAAAAGGTAAGCATTAAACTAATCTCCTTCCAGTTGTGGGTAGGGCAAACTGGGCTTCAGCCTTGATGATTCAACCAGTATACATATTTACAATTCCTTCATATGAGCAGGATGCGACACAAGGTCAATTTCTCAAACAGAGTTTAACAGGTTTGAATTCAGAGTTTTCCTTCTCCTAGACTGGTTGCTTAACCAAGGTTAAAGAGCACAGTCTGCCTACTATTTACCTATAGCTTGAGAGAGAATAGTTAGATGCATATCTTTCCCAAGGGCATTAGCACTATGTGAAATGCAAACAGCCTTGTCCAGGATTTGAATTCTTGTCAACATTTTTATTTACTACGACTCTGAGGCAACTAGTACAGGAGGAGGCAATCTCTAAATTTAAAACTGTTAAGAAACTAACCTTGTGTTGGATCCTGCTCTTGTAGAGGGGTTGTTATATATATATATATATATTAAGAAATTTGAAAAAACAAGTGTCGAAAATAGGATGAATTTATTTATCGATGTTTAAACATTTCGGTTTCTTTAACCTTCATCAGGATGTATCTTGGGGTGAAGAAATTGATGGATGTTTTATAGATGACAGGAGATGAAAATCTTTATAAAATCTTTTTGTTGTGTAACGAATATAAGATTTTATAAAGATTTTCATCTCCTGTCATCTAAAAACATCCATCAATTTCTTCACCCAAGATACATCCTGATGAAGGTTTAAAGAAACCGAAATGTTTAAACATCAATAAATAAATTCATCCTATTTTCGAACACTTGTTTTTCAAATTTCTTAATATTGTCGGATTTATTTTCCATATTTACTCGCAATATATATATATATATATTATATATATATACATGTCTGATAGGCATTATCATATATGACATATATCAGACAGGCATAATTCTACTATGCTTTTAAACTTTAGGAATGTAAGTGTAGAAGGTGAAGTAGCCTATTGTCAGTAGCAGCCAGGCTGCAAGGGAGTCTATCTCCTTTTCATTAGCACTAGACTAGGGAAATTGTTTTTGCTGATGTGGAATGCCACACCTACTATCAGCTCCCACTTTATCACACAGATCAGATTGCCCCAATTTGTGCTACCCATGCGCTGAGTTGGTAGAGACCAATATTGAACCAGGAACCTTGCGATTCCTAGGTGGGTGTTCTACAGACTGAATTAAACTGGCCCCGAAACTTCAGTATACAATATGCTTAATAATGCCTGATGCAATATGCAGTAGTAGTAGTAGTACAACTACTACAACATGATAAAAGCAGTAGGGATATTGTGTCTGTGTGTTCGCAGTGTCCACTTTCTCTATTTCTCTTTGCTTAAGTATAGATGATGACCACTAACAAAAAGGCGAAAAACAGTCAAGAAATATTGACCCTATACTGACCATATATATTTATAAGATTCGGGATTAGTAAGATAGCTTATGTATTAAGAATTAGAAGCAGGACTTGTGGATATACCATAGTATGATAATTTAATTATTACAATGTTTGATATATTTAATTAAGAGCTATTGCGAAATAGTTCAATATGTAAAAAGCATAATAATCTCGATTTAACTCTCTCTGTCTTTTTTCCCTTTCTTTTCTTCTTTTCATCTTTTCATTATGTTCGATTGAAACAGATTAACATTATCGCTTTCACGCACTCACCCTGTAACTACCTTTACCCTACTCTCTTTTCTTTCTTTCTTTCTTCTTATATTTTTTATGTGTAGCATGTCATTTTTCATCCTTTTCTTTCTTTATAATAAAAATTGGGAAGGTCCCTTATTTAGCTGAGGTGACAACACTCATAAGAAAAGATTTTGGCAGATAAGCAACTCCAGATAATTAGGATTTACATTTTTGCATTTCATCTTGGACGATTTGGACAGTCTCATTTTTTCAACCAGAGGATGTTGCAAGATGATAATGTCGTACAATTAAGAAACACGAGTATTAATGTTGTAAAGAAAGTAACCCGCACGTATGCAATGAGATACGTATATAAAAGCAACAGTGGATTAGCTCAGAGTATGCGAGTTGATCTCCAACCACGAACATTGTTTGTATTCTCAGATTGCAACACACGTGCGACAACTTTCCAAGATAAGTAATCTTACCAAGAGACTTTTTTTACCTTGCGGCCGGAAGCCGTTTTATTTTGTTATTTGTATTATTTGTAATAAATATTATTACAACCACTCAACCTTCTCGTTTATGTATTTCCAAGACATAACAATTAATATATAGATAGGAGATACAGGACAATAACCAATGACCTTAATTGTGTTCTATATCCTTTCTCATTGGTCAATTTTTACTGGAAATATCTGCTGCTGCTGATGTTGGGAAAGTTCATAAATAGGAGTGGAAATTTGGCATGCATTTTATACTCAGATAATCCAACACTACCTATCTAGAAAATTAGGGTTACAAATCATACATTATGAGGGTAGGGTGAATGTTGAAAGTGAATTATGCGTTTTTTTGTTTTGCAGCATGTCAACCTTGGTGGATCATTTAATCCTGACTAAGTTTTGGATTCGTAGCGATAGTTTGGTAGAAAACAAATGTATATATGTATAGATTTTAACTATTGTTCAATTACTCATATTTTGTTAGTACAACCCGCTTCTTTTAGGGAATGTAAATTCCTGGATGGTCTTATTTTCCTGAAAAGTTTTTTCCAAATTACTTGCTTGGTAGTATTTTGTTTGCACTAGATCAAAGTCTACACACTCTAGCAGTATATGTTTCACAGTAAATCTCTCTTGGTACAAATTATGCGTAATGAATTCATAACGAAAATATTGTAGCAGGGGTGTCTTCCAGATTGTTTTATACCATTCATCTCTGCTTGCATTAATGGGAGAGTGAGGGGAGATGGGTCCTTACTTTTTCTTCTTATTCTTACTTTTTCGCTGGCCATCTCTTTTTGGGCTGACTTCTTCCTTCTTCTGAGCTGTGTCATCTGTGCTTATTCTGGTTTGTAATAAATAAGCAAGACTTTGTTGTTTTTTAAGACGTCTATTCTTATTATAAAACAACCCAAGCCCAAAAGGGTTTTCTACCACAGTGAGAAGCTGGCATCTTGGGGGCAAGATCCTAACGTCTTCTCCTGTGACTAACTTGCCAAAATCTAACTAACTAGACCTATTCCCTTTCACACACCTTTCCGTCAGTCAATCAGAAGTCGGCGTACCGATCAGCAAAAGGTTAACTGCCGTCAAATATTTTTTTCAACGGATATGTTAATTTTCCTTTATGCAAACCGTTATTCAAATTTTAACTACACTTACATACATAATTTGTAGGCTACCCATGAATTATGTAACACATAATGTATGTAACATATAATGTAATATTAATTAATATTAATGTAACATATTAATATTAATTAATATTATTAATTAATTATATTAATTATTCATAATAATACACATTAATATTAATAATTATATACTATATTATTTAATTAATTTAATAATTATATTAATATTAATTAACATATAATGTAACATTAATATTAATATTAATGTAACATATTAATATTAATTAATTATATTAATTATTCATAATAATACACATTATTATTAATAATTATTATATTATATTATAATTAATTAATTAATTATATTAATATTAATGTAACATATAATGTAACATTAATATTAATATTAATGTTAAAATTAACATTATCATTATTAATGTAACATATAACATTAATGTATGTAACATATAACTTGTATATAACAAATATTGTGAAAGAAACACAAGTATTAATATATAGATAGAATGTCAAAGGTAGTTTTAGCATGGGAAACAGCATGCGTTAAGCAAGTAAATCTGTTTATGTTCACTCAAAATAATGCTCTTGGGAAAGGCAGAATCTACTTTTCCCTGTACCTTTGTCCTATCACCAAATATCTTGATAAAATCTTATATATATATAATATATTTACCAACCCCTCCACACAAGCAGGATGCAACACAAGGTCATGATACCCCTGGTATTTAAGGCCTTTTTATTCACAAATATATATATATATATATATATATATATATATATATATATATATATATATATACAAAACAAAATATTCAGAGGATATATTCTTTTATATATGTTACATAATATATTATGTGGTTAATTTGCATACAGGTTTTAACAAAACCGGATTTAATAAATAATTACTTGGTGTTATTGATCTCTGATATTATTTTTTTTATTTTCCATCATATTAAAATCAATCCTATGAATGATTTTATATAGAATCAATTAGAATATAATTCAAATATATATTATATATGATAATGTGCCAATGTTTCGTTTTTTTGTCAGACCATCTTCAAGGCAATGTTATAATGCAATGTTAATATGGTTGGATGCAATTTTTAAGTAATACTATATGATGCAATTTTCATGAGATCTTCATACAGGATATTATCTTTAAACCACACCACACTGTAATTTATAACAGAAAATAAAAATAAAATTAAAATAAATAAAAACATATATATATATATATATTATATATATATATATATATATATAATGAAATTGATAACGAAAATATAAAAGATATTTATAAATCTAATAAATAAACATTTCTCAGTTAACCACACTCTACACAAATTCTTTAATAGGAACAACGTAAAGATTAGCTTCTCCTGAATGGACAATATAGAAAGGATAATTAAAAAAACATAAAACAACAAAATAATTAACAACCATGTAAATAATAGAAATAAGGAAAAAGTCAGACAGAAAAACTGCAATTGCCAAAACCCAGGCATGTGTCTGGTAAAAGGAAAGTGTTTGACCAAAGTGTAATTTACCTTGCATCGATAATGTCTACACAGAAACTGGACATTATTAAATTTTCACGTGGGTTGTACAAAGTCAGATTTGAAAACTAGGTTTACAAACCATAAACACTCTTTTTCTAATATTTAAACTAAAAAATATAACAACCATAGCTAGCTATATTTGTAATTTAAAGCATCAAAATATAACACCTATTATTAAATAGGAAATATTAAAGAGATCAAATATTTGCCAAAGTTTGACTGATCCATGTTTCTTGTGTTTACAAGAAAAGTTAGCAATAATTAGATTCCTGGATAGGAAAAATTTATTGAATAAGAAGGGTTTATTTCTGGGGAATGCAGACACAGATCGCATAACTCATTAATGTATTATTAAGATTAATATAGATATGATATAATACATGCACTAATTATTCAAAAAAAAATAAAAAAATAAAAACTCTAACTTAATAGATTTCATCAGAAGGCTGAATTTAAGATGTACAAACAAGTAAGATGTAAATAAAATGAATAATAAAAAAAAGAGGATAGGAGTAAAACAGCTGAGAGAATAGAATTACAAATTACTTTTGCCGGTGAACATAAGGTAAAAAAATCATTAATTTCAAAGGAAAAAGTTTAGTTTTAGGACAGGAACATAGAGAAATAAAAATAATTCTAACAGGCAAGTATATATATTAGCTACATAAATTCTTTTTAGTTCTCCTGAGGAAGGTGTACCTTGAACACCGAAACCATGGTAGAGAGAAAACTTTTTCTACAACTAATATATATATATATATATATATGAAGTAGTCAAACAATGTGTTTGAAATGGCAAGGGCCGACAATTTGTGGGAGATATATGTGCTTAATTAAAGTCATACCTAATTTTGTTAATTGATTAATTATAACCAAATGAATTAGGCTGCATATCTGTTTAAATGTAAAGCATAAACAAATCGAGAAAAATCGATCTCTGTAGTACATTTCAGCATTAGGCCTCATCAGCAGAGCTATAGACAGGGCAGTGCTTTGTGCGCGATTCGAACCCCTACCTGTCAGGCTGACAGTCAGACATTCTAACCATACACTAGCTAGCTTCCCCAGAATTTCTCGTTCATTTTAAACTGGTATGTATATCGCCACTTTTTGGGTGACTTATGGGCATGACATATTATATATATATATATTATATATATATATAATATTAAATATATATATATATATATATATTATATATATGGGAAGAGAAGATATCCGTTAAAAAAGACTGTTTACAGAAACGAACGCTGAGTTCAACTGCTGAAATTTTTGAAAAATGCATGTTCTGTTTTAAAAAATAAAATAAATTTTATTTTTAATTTTTAAAAAATCAGAAGCATTATAGTATATAGAAAAACTCAAAAGAGTTTGTTTGTAAAAGTTTATATAAAAATGTAAAGTGGGTATCAAAATAGTGTATATATTTTTCAGCTGTTAAAAAAAAAAAAGAAAAAAAAAAAATATACAAGTCCACATGGTAATTTGAAAAAAGGTTGAACTCAGCGTTCGTTTCTGTAAACAGTCTTTTTTAACGGATATCTTCTCTTCCCATCTATGTGCTCTTTGATGAAGACCAACTTATCGATTTGGTCGAAAACAGTGTCAGCAATTACATAACATATATATATATATATATATAATTTTAAATGACCTTATAGCCTTACCCTAAATATAAACATCATAAACCCAGAAATAAACATAAACAATCACTCAAACTATTAAGCGCCTGTCTGGCAAAATCTTTACTGAATTTTTATCAAAAATTTTTCTTTGTTATTAAACTTTAAAAGTTTGTTTAGAATTCATGTAATATGCAGGGGGGGGGATCAAAGGTCAAAGGTCTGTTTCCGTTCTTGTTATGAACAGTGTCAAATGGTACAAAAAAAAAAAAAAATGCAAAATTAGTCTGATCTTTAATGTCACTAACAAGAATATTTTATTTAATTCTGTTAGTCTTTATAATTCAATATATTTAATTATATTAAAACTTAAATACTTACGGCCAGTGTGAGGGCGCATTTTCTTGCTAGTTAGTTTTTATAATGAAAACTAACTAGCGCAGAATATGCCCCATCTGGTGTACGTATTTAAGTTTTAATGTAATGAAAATATAAATTGAATGAAAATAAAAGTCAAATATGAACCCATTACACTATTTGAATATATTCTAATTGATTTCTATATAAATCATTCATAGGATTGATTTTAATAGATGGAAAATAAAACAAATAATATCAGAAGATCAATAACACCAAGTATTATTTATTTAAATCCGGTTTTGTTAAAACCTGTATGCAAATTAACCACACAATATATTATGTAAACCTTATTTTTTTTAGTGATATATAAGAACACTGTAGGATTTTAAATGCACTAATAACATGGGCTGTTTTGAGGCAAATCTAACTCAGATTTCTATAGACCTTGTTAAAAATAAGATATGTTCTATGCATTAAATGATTTTGACTATAAATTAAATACTCATTTGATAAACTTATGCAATTCCTGAGAGTATTGTGCAACAAACAGTGATGTAGTTTTGGTACAGACAGACAGACAAGACAGATGCCAAATATCTCCCATTGATAATTTATATATTGATATGCTTGTTCTAAATCTTCCATCCGTTATCATCCTGCAACACCCTCTGGTTAAAAATGAGACCATCAAATCATTCAAGATGAAATACAATCTATATATTAAATGCTGTTCCTAATCTCCGTGTTATCATCCATGCACTCTGGTTAAAATGACATAATTTCAGTAAATCAAATATAATTCATATATCTTGTGCTTAATCCAGTTTTATTCTAATTCCATAATAAATTTGGTTGCTTAGCCATATTTATTAATTAATAAAAAAGTTACATGCTTGTTTTAGTTGTAATATTGAAATGCCTTATTAGGCTATGTTTTAGTGAGCTAGCATCAGGTGATTTTTTGCCCAACTCAGATATTTCAAACCAGCTGTACTCCACAAAAAAAAATTGACCTTGTGTTGCATCCTGCTCTGTATGTTAACACTCCTTTATTTCTTTCTAACACGACTTGAAGCTCTTCTCTCCAGACACAGCAGTGTTGGCCAACCAACTTACATTTTTAGATCTGTGCAGACTCTGGATGCTGTGTGGAGGACTTGCTCAGAAGTGATGAATTGATTGGGATGTATTTGGAGAAGTGGCATAGGAAATCTACGCTGTTAGCATGACCTGATGATGAAATGTTTTATTTATATCATATCATTAATATTTTATATTATAAAAAAGTGGATGTGTATCATGTAATGGTTATCATGAAGGAAATGAAATTCTGGCAACATGGGATAATAGAAGAACATCTTTTGAGTTTTTTTATTTTTTGTTTTTTGTTTTTCTTAAATAGGATTTGTTTGCCGTGTTTTAACAGGGTGATTGAAAAGTAACTCCCTATTTTACAAATTTATAATCTTTTTTATATCAGTTACATTTTTCTTAATTCTTTTATGTATGTTCCTTAATATACAGGCTGATTGAAAAGTAACTCCCTATTTTAAACTATTTATATAATTTTTTTATATATCAGTTACATTTTTCTTAATTCTTTAATGTATGCTTCCTTAATATACAGGCTGATTGAAAAGTAACTCCCTATTTTAAACTATTTATAATTTTTTATATCTCAGTTACATTTTTCTTAATTCTTAATGTATGTTCCTTAATATACAGGCTGATTGAAAAGTAACTCCCATTTTAACTATTTATAATCTTTTTTCTATAACATTCTCTTAATGTATGTTCCTTAATATACAGGCTGATTGAAAAGTAACTCCCTATTTTAAACTATTTTATAATTCTTTTATATCCAGTTACATTTTTTTTTCTTAATTCTTTAATGTATGTTCCTTAATATACAGGCTGATTGAAAAGTAACTCCCTATTTTAAACTATTTATAATCTTTTTATATCAGTTACATTTTCTCAATTCTTTTAATGTATATGTTCCTTAATATACAGGCTGATTGAAAAGTAACTCCCCATTTAAACTATTTTATAATCTTTTATATCAGTTACATTTTTCTTAATTCTTTAATGTATGTTCCTTAATATACAGGGCTGATTGAAAGTAACTCCCTATTTTAAACTATTTATAATCTTTTATATTCCAGTTACATTTTTCTTAATTCTTTAATGTATGTTCCTTAATATACAGGCTGATTGAAAAGTAACTCCCTATTTTAAACTATTTATAATTCTTTTTTATATCACTTACATCTTTTCTTAATTCTTTAATGTATGTTCCTTAATATACAGGCTGATTGAAAGTAACTCCCATTTTAACTATTTATAATCTTTTTATATCCACTTGACATTTTTCTTAATTCTTTAATGTATGTTCCTTAATATACAGGCTGATTGAAAAGTAACTCCCCATTTTAAACTATTATTATTCTTTTTATATCAGTTACATTTTTTCTTCATTCTTTAATGTATGTTCCTTAATTACAGGCTGATTGTAACTCCCTATTTTAAACTATTTATATTTTTAATTCTGTTACATTTTCTTAATTCTTTAATGTATGTGCTCCTTAATTTATGGCAATTAAATCTGTTTTGTTGTTATATTGAAACTTTTGGAATGATTGTATCACCACTTTCCTGGGAAATGGATGGGTTGATGTGGTCCACATCAGTGTCCAGCCAGTAGCCCTGATTTAACACCCTGCTACTTTTTTCTTTAGGGTTTGTTGAAAGAACAAGTCTACTCTACAAAACTGATGACTTTGGAAGAACTTGAAGGATGAATAGAATTTATTTCTGCCATTCCACAAGAGTTCCTGGGAAGATTAGTAGATGTGGTTCCTGAGTGGCTTGTGAGGCTGGAGGCAAATGCTGGTACCGATATAGAATTTTGAATAAAACTCCATGTTATGTGTGTTCTTATATTCATGTTTTTGGAAGCGCGTAGTGTAATGGTTAAAGTCTTGGGAAATGGACTCGTTGCGCCGAGTTCAAATCCTGGACGTGGTATTTGCATTTCACTTAGCGCTAATACCCTTGGGAAAGGTATGAATCTTACTCTCCCTCCAGCTATGGATAAATAGCAGGGCAGATTGGGCTCTTTAACCTTGGTTAGGCAACCGGTCTAAGAGAAGGAAAACTCTGAATTCAAACCTGTTAAACTCCGCTTAAGAAATTGACCTTGTGTCGCATCCTGCTCGTGCGGAGGGGTTGGTAAATATATATATTCATGTTTTTGTAAAAATAAGGATTCAGAAATAAATTATAAGATTTTAAAAATATATAAGGGAGTTACTTTAGAATCACCCTGTATAATCTTGTATAAACAAAATCAGGAATTTGAAAGACCCACAACAAAATATTTTTTACACTGCCTGGGTGGGTTGCTATGGAGAATGAGCCAGAGTCCCTTAGGTGGTGTGATGCTCAACTTCTGTGTTAGCCAGTGACACTACCCCTTGTCCAAACAGCACTTGTCCCCTCTCTCCATACTGCCCCACTGTGATCCAAAGGAAAGGTAAAAAAACAAAAACAATGCAGTTTGGCAGTGGTAGTGTCACTGGCTAACACAGAAGTTCAGCATCACACGACCTAAGGGACTCTGGCTTCGGATTTGTTCATAAATATGGATCCATAACTCTTTTCTACTATTACTCTTATATATATATATATATATATATATGTGAAAATAAAATGGAAATTAATCCGACAGTGTGAATATGATATAATGAAAAAACAAAGGATGTTTACAACTGCATGGGCTCATCTGGAGAGAATGTGCAAACCGTTTCGGGGCCTTCCTCCCGACGGTTTAAAAAGCAACACCGGCCCTTCCTCACTGATATGAGGACCCTCGCAATATCATGCATCGACCGCATGTGGGTCGGTCATCAACAAAAATAAGGCGGGAAAAATGACCGTTAGCAAAAACAGAACGCTGCTAGTCAAACGTTGGAATTAATCAAAAATATTATTTTTATATATATATATATATATATATAATATATATATATATATATGAGAAGTAAAAAACAAATGAAAAATATTTATTATATATATATATATATATATATATATATATATGAGAAGTAAATAAACAAACGATGTGTTTACGATATGGCTTTTTTTAGCCGACAAAAAAAAGATTTCAAAGTATAAACTTCATCATCAGAGGTTCGTATCAGAAATGTACGTGCTTATGTTTTTCTTTGTGTGGTTATAATTTCTCTTCTTATTTCTTTTTCCTCTCCTTTTTTTTTTCTTTCTTCTTCTCCTCCTTTCTTTTTTCCTCATGTTATGAATGAAATGGGTGAATAACTGTAATTTCTTTTTTTTTTTTTTTTTTTTGAATGTCTGTTGAGAACGAATGCTTGAACCCTGTATCCAATATTGTCTGTTTGTCATCCGGTGAATATTGCAAGATTGTAGAGGGGGGCACCTCAGGCACTGGGCAATAAACCCAGCCCTGTCCCTTTAAATGATTACTTAACCAGTCCAAAGGCCAAAGCCGCTGGACCCCTGACTGAAATTAAATGTATTCCATAGAACCAAAGCATCTTGCTGGAAGTAAACAATAACGTTCGTCTAAGAGACAATTAATTCAAGATTACAAATCAAACTCTACCAGACATTTGCATTTGACACTTGCCAAGTAACAGCTTAAGAGAAGCCTGTGGAAAGTCATGAGGATATGCCATATTGACACAAACATGTGGGAGGTAGATGCAAAAAAATAGAGCAGCCTAGCACCTTAATGTTAAGCAAGGCATGGAGAGGGGTGAGGCGGAGAGTAGCCTCAACAGCAAAGAGAGCCAGAAAGAGGGAGAAAAGCCAGCAGCCCCAGAAAGCATCACAGTTTGTGTGTATTCAGTGCACCAAATACTTTCACTCAAGAATTGGCCTGCAGAGTCACTTGCTCAGATGCAGATAAAAATTTTTTTGGACACTATGCCATCATCCTTAGTGGACGGAAAGGTGCAGACAACAAAAGATGCCAAGATTTCATATCTATCCAGAGTAAACAAAGTTATCTGGAAAGTGAAACAGAATAAGTTGATATTCAAGGAAATCAATAATGTTGAAGTCCACTATATTGACATTCCCTGATGCCTCTTTCAAAAACCTTCCAGGTGGTGCCTCTCAGGAAAGAAACTTGATATTGATTATTGACAATGAATGAAACATATGCACTATTCATTGGCAATCATAGAAGATAAAGATTGTGACAAGCTTGATAGTAGTCGAATGAATCACTGACCCTGCAAGATTAAAGTGAAACAGCATTTTATTTAAAAACAATGATTGCAGAAATTCTACAGAGAAGTGAAAGGAATACCTACATCAAATTCTTAATAGACAACGGGTCGGTGTTTGATTCACAACATTCTTCCAAGACCTGTGAAGAGAGATTGATTTTTGATGAAGCCATTATCAAAAGATATGGTGATAAAAGAATACTGCTGGTTGTTAGTTGTTTTGTTTTATGGCATATCAACCCTTTTTGGGTCATTTAATGCCGGACCAATTCATTTTGATAAACAAAGGACTCAGGTTGCTTATAGTACCTGCTGTTGCTTAAATGCTCACCCAATTGAGGATTGAACAGGTCCATCCAAGATGGCCAAAGATGGTCTGGACAATCTTCAAAAAGGGTAATTCCATGTTAAATCATCCAGGCCATGTCACCCACCCCCTTCAATTTTCTTGAAATTTTGTTCAGATGTGGACTATGCTAAAGTGAGAGAATCCCCAAAATTTGAGCTTTCAATTCCAAAATTTGGCCAAGATATGTCAAGTTTTAGTTCTCCAAATTTGGGATGGAGGTGCATGAAAAATGGCAACTTTTTGTAATCTATTTTTGTCTGTAAAATTGGTTTATAAATTTTGAGGATTGACTTACTTTGACATAATCTACACCTGGACAGGGCCGGGTTAGCTCAGTCGGTAGAGCGTTCAGCTAGAAACCACAAGGTTCCTAGTTCGATACCGGTCCTCGCCAACTCAGCGTATGAGTAGCACAGGGATCTGTGCGGTAAAGTAAGGAGCTGATGGTAGGTGTGGCGCTCCACCTCAGACACAAAACAATCTCCTTGGTCTAGCGCTATTGAAAAGGAAATAGACTGCCTCGCTGACTGGCTGATACCGACATTAGGCCGCCCCGTCGACTTACTTACACCTAGACAAAATTTCAGAAAAATTGAAGGAGGTGGGTGACATTTTTACTTTTTTTTTCTGGGTGACTTGACATGGAATTACCCAAAAGCCAAAATGAAGAAAAAATTGAAAAAAGGGTCTGGTTTACCTCAGTACAGGTTGTACTAATAATTAAGATAAGAAACTGTAGACAAACAAGATTTTATTTTGCAGTTAGGGCATCGGATTTTTAATAATTAATACATACATTATCTAGAAATATATTTAATTTTGCACACTATTTTACATATTGGTATCATAATACAAAGATGCTCATTGCTGAAATTTAAATCTGTGGGGACTAAAATAAGATTAGAATAAAATAAGATAGAAAATTAAAAAATAACAATCTCCCAGGAACCCTTAGACAGGAAGAACACTCTGAGCATGTGCAGAGAAAAAGGGCCGACTTCCTGGCACCAAAAGATCCCTCAGTTATTCTATGGCAGATTGTTACTGGGCACACACGCTATTGACTGGCTCAGGAGAAAATTTCCTCTCCATAGCTATGAACCTGGAAATAAAGTCTGAATCTTAAAAGTATCTTTGTCTTTGTCTCTTCTTTTCCCTTCCTTAATTCCTTTTCAGATTGATGATCAACAGAAGGAAGAACTATGCATTATGGGATTCAAGAAAATAAACATTAGCAGCAAAAATACACCAAAACGACCAAAAGTCTAAACCCACACAAAAATCCAAGTCCATAAACCTCCATATGCCAACAGCAACATTGCAAAATAAAAAACCTAATCACATAAAATCCATGGTTGTCTTTACCCTTCTTATTGCTGAGACAAGATGTGATACCAGGAGCGGTTTAAGAGAGACAGAGAGAGTATATTTGTCGCATACCCCACTTGTATGGACTGAGCACAAGGCCTCGTTTTAACGCGGGCCCACCCACAAGCCGAAGCTGATGGGTGGGAATGAACAAAAATTGCATTGATCCCTTCGGCATTCCCCCACAAGAGGGGGGCCTCAGGCGCTGGGCAATAAACCCAACCCTGCCCCTTTAAGTCAAGGGGGCAGGTGTTGCCTGGGGGGAAAGCCCTCTGGGATCAACGCTAATAATTGTACTTTAACCCGGTCCAGTGGCCGAAGCACACCATACCCCCCGGATGGGGCAGGGAAAGAGTCAAGAGAGAGAGAGAGAGAGAGAGAGAGAGAGAGAGAGAGAGAGAGAGAGAGAGAGAAGTTGGATTCGGATCTTGAAAATGGTTAGTTGACCACCAGGATTATGAAAAATTCTTTTTTATTCATGATCCAGCAACAAAAAAAAAAATATATATATATATTTTAGATTTTAAAAAAATATCTTAGATTTTCTTTCTGTCCTTTTGGTCAGAAAGAAGATCTAAAATATTTAAAATGTTTGCTTCACTGAATTCAAGGAGCATCAGTTGCATTTTGTAAATGAATATCAAAGATGCTATGTTATGCTAGGCATAAAATGTATATATATATATATATGAGTATGAAAAGGTGGAATGAAAACATCACACAATGCTGTTAAAGAGAAAACAATTTATAATATAATCATAGCTGATACTGATCAATATTTCGATTTTACAAAAATTATCATCAGAGCTCATTCACTCCGTGGTTGTTTGGGTAGGAGAAGAATGTCAAATCAGTTCACAAACAAAAAAATCCTAATTCTGCAAAGAAGAACGAAAGTTGTTACATTATTCACCAATGTGGGCATTTGCGCCATATATATGTCGGTCATGTCGATATGTATACCTTTTTGTCAATAAACTGTCCAAATGTAGTGGATTTTGAGATGTTGGCAACAAGACGAATTAATTTATACGGAAGGGGATGGGTATTAAAAAATGTGACAGTTGGAATTCAAATGATTTTTAGAAAAGGAATTTTTTACGAATATTTATTTTTATTTTTTTTTAATTTTTTATTTTTATGTTCTGTATTTCATAAATGATTAATTATTTATTGTATTTTGTTTTTTTTATATAAAGTAAAAAAGTTATGGGTGGAATTTTGTTATTATTTTAGATAATGTTAAGCATTTGGATCTAATGTAAGGTTGTTATTTTCAAAACCGAATTCAAAACAAATAAAACAGAAAAGATCTTATTTATAAATCAAAACAATAAACCTAAATTTTATTTTAATGAGAAGTAAATAACGGAAAAAGTTATGTGAAGGGGATTTTATGGTTTCTGACAACAAGTGTCACTAAATAAGGAGATATATTAAAGAAACCTTGTCTTTGGGGTATGGTTTTATGGGTAAGAATAACACAAGATTCGATAATTCTACGCAGTGTTTTATCATGTATGTGGGTTAATATTTTGGCACCTTTGAAATCAAAAGTATGATTGAGATCAAAGATGTGTTTAGCTAATGTATTGTTTTGAAAACAAATATATATATATAATATATATATATATATATATATATATGTGTGAGAATGGGAAATTAATCCGACAATATGAGGAAAAAAATGAGTAAAGAAAAGAAATATAGATGGATAAAAATGAATTTTATCAAAAGTGATATCGATAAAATTCATTTTTATCCATCTACATTTCTTTTCTTTACTCATTTTTTCCTCATATATATATATATATATATATATATATATATATATATATATATATATATCTGAGTAAGGTGAACAAGAAATGCCAGACACTGCTGGAGAAGTAAGGATGAGCTAATAAGTGACCTTCTGTGGAAACCAGCACATGGACATACTAGTGCGGGCAGTCCAGCAAAGACCTACATAGACCAGCTATGTGCAGATACAACATGCTGTGAGGAAGACCTCCTGGGGTCTATGAATGATAGGGAGGGTTGGCAAGAGGTTGTCATGGATATCCGCGCTACTGGCGCGACATGATGATAATGATATATATATATATAGTGGAGGGACTTTCTTTTCGATTTAGACTCATAGTGTTTAGCCCATTTGTAAAAATTCATTTTAAACTAAAACATGCTTCAGTAAATGTCATATGTTTTGCTCTTCTCAACTAGCAAGATTTGATGACAGACCTCTGTTCAAGCTTGTCACTTTCTGTTTGATTTGCTGTTATTTTGAATAGCCTCGAAACAAATATTTTGTGAGATTAAAATTTTTTCTATAAACCAATTCTAATTATTTCACAGCTTCCATTTAGGGAAAAAAAGGTGTTTCGGGTGAAAGATGAGATGGGAGAGTTGATTGTCTCCCTTTGCTGTAAGTCCTTGTTTGAGTTGCATGCCCCTTATAGAATAGATATAATAAATGGCTTCCATGTTTAATAGGCCATTTCTAAGTCAATCAACATTTATAATATCTTCAAAGCTCACGGATAGCTGGAGTTGGATGAGCAACGTTAAAAAAGCAGTCAATGGAACTTGAATGAATTAAAATCTGATGTACATACTTACATAACAACACACAAATACACCTATATATATATATATATATATATTTACCAACCCCTCCGCACGAGCAGGATGTGACACAAGGTCAATTTCTTAAGCGGAGTTCAACAGGTTTGAATTCAGAGTTTTCCTTCTCCTAGACTGGTTACCTAGCCATGGTTAAAGAACCCAGTCTACCCTGCTATTTACCCATAGCTGGAGGGAGAGTAGGATTCATACCTTTCCCAAGGGTATTAGCACTAAGTGAAATGCAATTACCACGTCCAGGATTTGAACTCGGGGCGACGAGTCCATTTCCCATGACTTTAACCATTACACCACGCGCTTCCTAACACCTATATATATATATATGTGTGTGTTTGTGTAAAGAGGGGGAGAGAAAAATAAAGAAAGATAGAAAGAGATGAAGAAGGGAGAAAAGGAGAGATAGTTGGTTAGACACACACACACACAGAGAGAGAGAGAGAGAGAGAGATTATTACCCGAGCATTTTTTATAAAATAGCTAATTGCCTTCGAATTTAATTATAAGGATATTATTAATTCTGATGGAAAATCATCTAATCAAAACGGATATAATTGAATATTATTTAGTGACACACTCTAAAGTATTCAAATTTTGTTACCAAAATAAATTTGCATAATTATAAATAAAGGATATACCTATTTTAAGACTGATAGGTATTCATATTTTTAGTTACCGTGCAGATGTGAAATTTAATGGCGTATGTGATGTGATTAAAACATTGGGGTAATTGCGCTTGAAAAAAAAAAAAGAAAGTGTGACGTAAGCAGTGACATAGTTTTGGTTACAGAGAAATGGAGGCAGAATATCCATTATTAATAGATAGTTTCACAAATTTGATAGAAATCAATTCCAAGCTGAACAAAACAATTCAATTCAGTGCAAAACAACACATGATATGACAAATAAACTACCCTGTCTGATGAGTGCACATTAGGGTCCCCTTAACACGAACATTAGCTGCATTCCACTTAGGACCATAAAAATCAACAAGTACGCTTACAAGTAAACACACTATTGAGTGGAAAGATTATGCTGCACCAAACTTCTGAGTGTGGAGCAGCTATGTGACTTTTACATATCTATAAATTCCCTAATCTTCCGACCGCTATCATCCTGCAACACCCTCTGGTTAAAAATGAGACTGTCCAAATGGATCAAGATGAAATGCGAAAATATAAATCCTGATTATCCAGTGTCACTTATCCGCCGAATGTTTACAATAACTTCATGCCTTGTCGGCTGGGGTTTTACAATACACTGACTGCACCTCTGAAGAGGGGGTAGCACCCCCTCCCCCACTCCCCCACTCCCGCCGGGGTTGTTTTGTTTTATAACATATCAACCTTTTTTTTTGCGTTTAATGGCAAATCAAGTCATTTTGATATTCGGTTTCTTACAGTACCTGCTGTTGCTTAAATGGTCACCCATGTACATATTGAATAGGTTCATCACTAGTAGAAACCAGTCCTTTCTATATGATTTGACTGTAAGCCCATTGTACTTTTAAGGTTTTTTACCTCTATAGGCCTGCCCTGTTGGCTACGGCTGTAGAATAAACTGCATCTATACACAGGGGGAAAATCCACCCAATGGGGCCACTTGTTGGCTGTGGATGGCAACCCGTGATGCTTAAGGATGGGATCTTGGTGGCTGAACAGCCCATGACATGCAACACTCTATTCTGGCTCTTACTTAGGCTAAATGGGTGGTCTGAGAGCCCCCCCCCCTCCCCGATCAGTCGGCTGGTCACGTCAAGCCCTTGAATCTATATGATTGTTCCAACCCAATTGCCTTTAGGGCAAGGCCCAACCCTTTTTATCATATATATATTTACCAACCCCTCCACACGATTAGGATGTGACACAAGGTCAATTTCTTAAGCAGGGTTTAACAGGTTTGAATTCAGATTTTTCCTTCTCCTAGACCGATTGCCTAACCCAGGTTAAAGAGCCCAGTCTGCCCTACTATTTACCCATAGCTGGAGGGAGAGTAGAATTCAAACCTTTCCCAAGGGTATTAGCGCTAAGTGAAATGCAATTACCACATCCAGGATTTGAACTCGGGGCGACGAGTCCATTTCCTGTGACTTTATCCCTTACACCCTTTTTATCATATATGTGCTAGAAGGCGGTGACTGAGGGTCTTGGTGTCCTGGTTAGGATGTTAAACTGCATCAAGTGTTGAAGTTCCAATTCTGGAGTTCTGGGTAGTGTGGAGTACCATTACTCCCAGGTCCACCCTGACCTGGGGTGGTAGTACCTGTTAAGGTTCCTTCTATAGGTTAGATAGAAAAATAATGGATTTAAAAATTGAATTTAAAAAAAGAATTTGAATACCCATCAAGAGAGAGAGAGAGAGAGGGAGAGGGGGAGATAAACAAGGTATCAGAGAGAAGAGATGCATGTTTGCATTACTTACTTCTTTCTTCTCTGGCCATCGTATGATCATCCAGCTGCCATGTTGAATTCTATCTCTGAGTCAACCTTGGTGTGATGTCTGGGTTTATGTTGTTGGTTCATTTCTAGCTAAGCATTCATTGACCAACAACGCCAAGTTACTGTTTAAACTTTTATTCCTAATCTTAACTAACTAACACAGTGCGCACGCAAGTGATGAGTTCCAGTTAAACAAGAGACGTCTCTCTTCGCCAACATCATGCTTGGAACTGATGAGCTAACTAGCTCTCACATGACTTCATGTGATTTGTGGTTTTCCCGCTTTTTGGGATCAAAGGTTCCCAATGGTCTGTAAATTTCCATTTACACTACACAGTGTTGTCAATAATCTATGCTACCATAGATTATGCAACTCTACTCATGAGGAGTGGTTGGTAAATAAAAGGGAGAGACTTGAGTGTTGAAGTAGGTTTTTACCCAACCCATTCCCCATGGGTAAGATGCGACACAAGGTCACAAGTGTGGGTCATCCAGGAAGGATCAAAGTCGCTATTCAGTTGTAATGGATCTAGACTAGCTTGCTAACCATTACACTGCAATGAGACACACTTATGGGTATTGAAGTCAGTTAGCCTACTGTTGGTTTTAATAACAGCAGCTAACTAAGTACCACACTAGCTGTGTCCAAGACAGTTGGTATAAATAGGAATCAAGAATGATCCATCCGTGAATCTGGGTGATTTGGGTGATTCCATTACTTGAGTTCTGATTGGCTGCTTGACTGCTTGATTTGAATGACATTGTAGAGTCTTATATATACTCTGTCATTTTGCAGTGGACTTTGTGGCTTTCGGGATTGTATTGAGTTACAACCGTTTGCTGCCTTGTCTTCCCAGTTTGACGGTAATTGGACTTTAATTATTCTTCAATGGGGAGGTGGGGTTCTGGGGTAGGATGCTCAGGCCATGTCTGTTCCCACTTCTAAAGAAACTCATAACAGCTAACTCTAATACAAGAAGCTCTCATTTCCAGAAATATTGTATAAAAATGTAATAAATGAAATAAGTGAATACCTGTCCAAAATTATCTTTTTTCCATGAAGAAATGAAAGACAAGATGTGTTTTAAAAATTGACAGTTGTTTCATCCCTAATTTCATATGAAACCCCATTAGGCTCATTTTGAAATTGAATTGACAAATTAAATTTTCAAAAAACATTCAAATTGATCGACAAATTAAATTTTTAAAAAACATTCAAATTGATTGACAAATTAAATTTTCAAAAAACATTCAATTCAAATTTCACTTATGGAATCTTTGTGATATTTAAACATGGGGGTGGGGGTCTTAAAAAGATCTTTTCTGTACTTACTTATGAAGAACTGTGAAAAGTTTCACTAGTCGATTGATTTTTTTTATCATTGAATAATATCATTTAATCAGTAAAAATCAAAATCTCAATTTTGTACTTTTCTTTATTATAAACATATTAAAGTGTATGTGTGATTATAAACATATTAAAGTGTCATTTTAAATTATATCCTTTAATCAGTAAAAATCAAAAACTAAATTTTATACTTTTCCTTATTATAAACATATTAAAGTGTATGCATGATTTTAATGCTCAATTAGTTAAATGCTCTTTTCTGAGTTATAAGTCGAAACGTACATACCAGAACAGTTGCGACTCATTTATATACATGGATACTGAGATCTTTTTTTTTAAAGGAAGGAAAAAATTAATGTTATTTGAAAAAACAAAACAAAACAAAAAAAAAAAAAAATAGAAGAAAACTTTTATAACTGACATCACATGATCTTCAGGTGGATTGTGATTGGTCTATTTGGCCATTCACATATTTGTCTAAATAAATTCCAATAGTCTTTCATTCAAAAATCACTGTAAATATTTTCCACAGGATTACCTTCAGCTGATAACTTAGTCCAAGTATCAATACTAACGCCACCTATCGGCGAACAACTGCAGCAAGGGAATATAACCCTACTGGACTTATGTCCACCCAGAATTACCGTTTTACTGACCCAACAACTGTAAAGATCTCCGTGACTTTGTAGATTTTCTGATCAGTGTAGAATCTGCAATGTCCCACATTCTATGTTTGCAGGCATTGAATGATTGCGTGAAAAATAAAAAATAGCAGCTCAGTTTCCGGATTGGTTGATAATACCTTTGGGAAAGGTAAGCATACACCAGTTGTGCCTAGTCTTGTATTCTCATTGAGTTAGTTTGCTACATTCAGTTAATACATTGTTTATTGTCTCATCTTTGTCTCCACACACCCTACATTTGGTTTTCTGTTGTGCCTTATCTATTAATGATTTGATACAATTTATTCTTATGTTTTGGGCTGCAATTATGAGGGACTTGGTTTCTCATTTGAGGTTTCCTTTTCTTAACCATTTCCAGGTCTTTTCATGTGCAATTTCCCCAATTTTCATTATCATCATTATTATTGACATAGTGTAATTTTTTATCTGCATCAGCGCGAGTAGCTGAGCAGGCCATTTTTTTAATGACAGTCTCTGGTGCACTGACTGTGTACAAACAATGATGTTTGATAGGGCTGCTATTGTCTCTCCTTCTTTCTGTCTATCTTTGATGTGGAGGCTGCTGCTGCTGCTGCTAATAAATAATAATAATAATAAATAAGAAGAAGAAGAAGAAGAAGAAGAAGAATATACATGTAAAAAGGAAAGAAAAATAATGAAAAAGTTAAATCAAAATACAATGCCTGAAATTCTTATCCATGGTAACAGATTTTTAATGAATACATTATCATTATTATTAATATTGGCATCCTTCTGTCTACTAGAGACAATAGTGTAATTTTTATCTGCATCCACACAGTTGGCTGAGCAGGCCAATTTTTGAATGGCAGTCTCTGGTACACTGACTGCACACAAACAGTGATGTTTGCTTGGGCTGCTGTTGTCTCTACTTCTTTCTGTCTATCTTTTTTGTTTTGTTTTATGGCATAACAATGGTGGGGCATTTAATGCTGACAAAGTTTTGAAATAAATACATTCTTGATGGATATCCAATTTTTTTTATACACACATTTTTCTATTTAACCCATAGATGGGACCCTAAAAGGTACTATCACTCCGGGTCAGAGTGGATCAGGGAGCAATGGTGATGAAGGGGTGCTCCACATTCCCCAAACCTCCAAAACTGGAACCTCACCCTCAGATAGAGTTTAACATCATTCCCAGGACATGAAGATGCTCAGCCACCGCCTTTAGCACCTTATGATAAAAAGAGCTGGGGCTTGCCATAAGGGAAATAGAATTAGGGCAATCATATAGGTGCTAGGGCTTGATGTGACCAGCCGATTGATTAGAAGGGGCCTCTCTGACTGCCCGTCTAGCCTAAGTAAGGATCTCAAGTAGAGTGTTTCATGTCATGGACTACTCATCCACCCAGATTCAGTCCTTAAGCATCACAGGTCGCCACCCACAGCCAACAGGTAACCCCATTGGGAGGGTCTTACCCCTCTGCAAATGTGCAGTTGGTGTATTATAAAACCCCAGCCAACACAGCTGTTGTCTATTTTTGATGTGGAGGCTATTATTATTATTATTATTGAGTTTTTCACACTTGCCGTAGCCAGTGGTTCACTGGTTTGGTTTGGTTTGGTTTTTATGGCATATCAACCTCGGTGGATCATTTAATGCCGACAAAGTTTTAAATAAATTCATTCTTAATGGATAATCAAATTTTTCTTATAAACTCATGTTTTTCTATTTAACCCATAGATGGGACCCTAACAGGTACTACCACTCCGGGTCAGAGTGGACCAGGGAACAATGGTTATGAAAGGGTGCTCCACATTCCCCAAACCTCCAAAACTGGAATACCATAAGATAGAGTTTAACGTCATTCCCAGGACATGTAGATCCTCAGCCACTGCCTTCTAGCACCCATATGATAAAAAGAGTTGGGGCTTGCCATAAGGGCAATAGGGTTGGGGCAATCATATAGGTGCTAGGGCTTGACGTGACTAGCCGATTTATCGGAGGGGGTCTCTCTGACCGCCCGTCTAGCCCAAGAAAGGACCAAAGTGGAGTATTGCAAGTCAAGGACTGCTCAAACACCTGGAGTAGTTCACTGGAGGCTGAGTGACTGCAAGTCTCCTCACATCTCCAGGACTCTTCTGAATATTCTAGCTGATCTTAACAGTGCTGTAGTTTGGATGGTCTGGATCCTTCTTCTATTTCCAATTCACCCGAATTCTTTTCCAGAGCTTTGGAGACCGTTTCCAAGGACACCAATTACAATTGGTATGACCTTTTCTCTGGCAAGGTCCATGCTGTTTTGAACAAATCCTGGAAGCAGCACATTACACAACAGCACCCTACAAAATGGCAGCTGTCTAGCCATTTAACTCCCATCTCACAAACATCTAAATGTTGCATATCTCTTTCCTTACTTACTTCTATTCTTCTTCTGGTTCTTTGACATCTTAAGTTCTTCTAGCGTCTCTTCTATCGTCTTGACTTCGTCTTGGTGGTTGGTCGCACTTAACTCATTTCTTCTTCTAGATCAGTCTTGTTACCAAGACATTCATTAATCACAAAACCGTGTTATTTTCTTAAGCTTTTATTTACTTTACTAAACATTTCATGTAACTAAATATCTGACTAACATAGCGCGTGTATGCAGTGAGTTCCAGTTAAGGCAGCACATCTCTGCCCAATGTCAAACTGAAAACTGAGGACCCAACCAGGTCCCACGTGACTTCACATATTTCGCGGTCTTTCTGTACTATTCCATGGAAAGTCCGCCCGTGATATGAAAAGGCCATCCCTTTAGAAATACAGGGGATTGACAATAATCTTATGCAACTGCATAGATTATGTAACACTTATACAGTTCCTATTGCTACATAGGTAGGGTTTTGACGATGTGAATTTTCCTTCTCGGTAATGAACCCCCACACACCACATCCCCCCAAAAAACTTGCACCTATATATATATATACACTACAATATATAAAGAAAAGCCAAAATAAACAGCCACTTGGTTTGAAAATTGCTTAGGCGAGAAACTGTCAGTTACCAAGCACCTTTGATTTCATGTCCCCACGACCCTAACTTAGATATACATGCTTTATCAATAATATTGAGCACTATCTATTAAAATACTAAAGTTGAGCAAATCAACTTTTGCCACCTAAAGGCTTTTTTCCTAGGTAGTTTAATTGACATAAAACACATCCCAAAATATGATTTAATCCTAAATCTAATTAATGTTTTAAAAAAATTCCATTTCATTTGATTCTAATTAGTTGTAATTTGCAATTGTGATATGAAAAGGGCCATCCCTTTAGAAATACAGGGGATTGACAATAATCTTATGCAACCGCATAGATTATATAACATAAGAAAGGCAAGTAAGATATGCTCAACACAGAAAAGATAAAACAGACTTAGATTGTCAGGAATTAAATAGCAACATAGCATGTCACTTATGATTCCTTTGATTTTTATGGAGAGACCATTCTATTATCTAACTTGAAGGCTGGTTTAGCTCAGTTGGTAATTTATGAGGAAGTGCGTCCCGTCCCCTGCCTCCGAAATTGCTGCCCAGTGAATTTTAAAATAACGACCCCAAGCTTCTGCAAGTTTCATTGTGTTAAATATAGGGGGGGGGTGGAGGTAAATTTCATGAGGTAAAATAGGTGTTACCTATTGTTTATCTATCTATCTATCTCAGTCTATTCAAAACTATCCATCTTCATATCTATCTATCTATCTATCTATTAAATACTAAGATTTTCTTTTATTACGATAAATATTGATAAACAAGAATTATGACAAATTATGGTAAATAAACCAGAATTACGACAAATTACAATAAATAAACACGAATTACGACAAATTTCTATAAATAAACAAGAATTAAGACAAAAAGAGACCCCCCCCTAAAATAAATTTAACGTCCTAAGTTGGTTGTTTTCTTTCAAGTAACACCGATGTGGCGCCGAAGCTTGGGGTCGTTATTTTAAAATTCACCAGGCAGCAATTTCGGAGGCAGGGGACCGGGACGCATTTCCTCATAAATTACCGCTCAGTTGGTTGAGCACCTGCCTCAGAATCACAAAGTAAGAAGGGCAGACTGGGCACTTTAACCTTTGCTAGGTAACCAGTCTAGAAGAATGAAAACTCTGAATCCAAACCTGTTAAACTGTTTGCATTTCACATAATGAACTCTGAATGCCAAATATAATGCATACATTTAGAGCTTGAAAACTTAAATTATTTCTCTGAATGTTTGAGATGAGGCTTGAAGATTAGTATTATTAGTGTTATTCAGACTATTGTCCCCATCTTCATTGTTATTTGTACAACGTTTATATACCCTCCGGCCTTCTTCAGGTATTTCTTGTCGCACTCGGGAACTTCTCGGACTCTGGAACCTTCTTTTCGAACTCGGGAACTTTCTTGTCGTAATAGGGAGCCATCACGGAACTTTGAACCTAACCCTTTATTTATTCCACGGGGGTATGCTGTTCTCATTCCGCTAACCATAGCTGGGGTAGGAGTTGTGCTAATTAATTATTTTTCTAACTGCTTTCACTCAGGATTGAACTCGGGAACCAGAGATAACTGTACTTAGAACTGTCTTTTAACCCAACTGCCTAATCCACTCGGCCATGTGTCCAAAAGTTCCCGAGTTCGAAAAAAGGTTCCCGAGTTCGAGAAGGTTCCTGAGTCCGACAAGAAATACCTGAAGAAGGCTGGAGGGTATATCGGCCGAAACGTTGTACAAATAACAATGAAGATGGGGACAATAGTCCGAATAACACTAATAATACGAAAACTTAAATGTTTTAAACTTTTGAGTGGGGGAGAGGTTTTATCCCTCTGCAGGGGGATACAATCAGCATATTCTAAGCCTCACCGACAGGGTGGTAAACAAATTAGAGATTATTCAACAACATCCCACGAGAAAAAAAAGCTGTACGACCACCTGCCACATATCACACAAAGCATCCGTGTAAGGAGAACAAGACACACCGGACACTCATGGAGAAGAAAAGACGAACTCATATGTGACATTCTTCTGTGGAAGCCATCACATGGGCACGCCAACGTGGGCTGACCAGCAAAGACATACATTGACCAGTTCTGCACAGATACTGGATGCAGCACAGAGGACCTCCCAGGAGCAATGAATGATAGGAAGGGTTGAGAGAGATTGTCATGGATATCCGTGCTGCCGGTGCAATATGATGATGACATCGTTTACAATCTTTAGCCAAACTAAGAAAATCGGAAAACGGTTTAAAAGTTTTAAACATTTAAAACATTTAAGCTTGAGTATATAGCTCAGAAGTTTTTTATAGTCTTATGTTTATCTTATCTAATTTATTTGTGGACCCATTCATACTAGCAATTTCACATAGTGCTTATACCATTGGGAAAGGTATGCATCCAACTACCCCTCCCCCAGCAATAGGTAAATAGTAGGGTAAATGGGCTCTTTAACATTGGTATGGCAATCAGTCTGAGAAGAAAAACTCTAAGTTCAAACCTGTTAAACTTGACCTTGTGTCACATCCTACTTGTGTGGAGAGGTTGGGTAAATATGTATACAGAAGTAGATCCAACTTTTGAGGCTTTTAACGTTGTGAGTGATTCATATCTTGACAAGATTCAGCCATCTTGGCAATTTGTTGCTTATTTCATTTTGTAAAATGCTGTTTGAAAAAACAATTTTTTTCTTCTTTATTTCTAAATTGTTTGGTTGATGCGTCTCTTCTAAGGAAAGTAATTGCATTTTCCTTTCATTATAAAACTTTTCAAAAAGATTGTTTCTTTTTTTTAAAAGGACAATTCATTAATTTTAGTCTCAATTTTACTCTGTCATTTTACTTTCACTTTTATTTTTTTATCACAACTTTTTGCTTTGATCTTCTTACCCCCCCCCCTCTGCACCCCAATTTCTACATCAACACTATTTCTCTATTGTCTCATTTCCACATTAACAATCATCCCCAACTCCATTGTGTAGAATAATCATACTAAGTTCCAATTAGCGTAAGACAATACAACAAATAGCTGTAACTTATGGTGGTAGGTAGGGCAGTTTGATGTCAATATTCAATAAAAGTGTTCAAACATTTAAAGACCATAAATAAATCAAGCAAAATGGCATAGAAGACAAAACTCTGGATTAAACAAACAAAATTGTATTAACAAAATGTATACAAAAAGGTAGCATCGAATACTGGGCGAGGTTCCGCCAAAAGTTCTTTTTTTAAAGTTAAAAGTAAAATGTAAGCTGGTATTTCACTATTCAAAAGTGAGAAAGAAAAGGTGAAAGTTTAAAGTCAACTCAAAAGCAGTCAGGCATAAGTTGAATGAATAAGGTTTATCTCCGAAAGCATAGGTTATTCAAAGAGAGAGATAGATAGATACCTTCAGCGTGTAAGCAAAATGTTCTTAAAAAGGGTGACGTGAATTCCCTTAGGCAAATGAGATCTTTCTGGTTAGGATCCAAAAGGCTGGCTTTTTTATAGTCCAGCATAGGCTCCAAAAGGGATCTAGTTGATAAATTTTCTTATTAGGCGGGAACGCCTCTGATTGTTTGAATTTTACGAAATTTTATTTTTACTAAGGTGCGCAGTCCACATGCGCAAACTACTTATTTTTGTCATTCGATCTCTGTCTGTTGAAGCGATAACTTCCGGCTCACCACAAACTCAATACAGATCTAACCTTGCTTTCTAGATTGAGTTGTCTGACCATTTCTGAGAATTGTAGATGGTTAAAAAGTGCATATTTAGAGAAATGCAAAATAAATTTTGTTAGAGCAGCAATTGTTGAGTTTGGAGTATGAAGAAAAAAAAACTAAACTTAGAAAAAAGGACATTGCTGTTTTGAAAGGAAAGAACATCTTACTTATGCTGAGGAGTTGGTGAATATATATACATATGCTCTATCACTAATATTGAACACTCTTTATTTATAAATCTATGGTGACTGGTTGTATGATTGTTTGATATATATATATATATATATATATATATTGTGAGGTCACCAGTTTAAAGTTTAACTTCATGAAATATTATTCAAAACATGAAAGAAACCATAAGAAGATTCAATAACGTAGGCACAATGCATAAAGAACAGAACTCAATTTTAAAACAAAAATTTTATTGAGAAAAGGTTTACAAAAAGGTAATGCAGAATACCGAGCAAAGTTCTTTCATCAGTCTTTTGTACAAAAATGTAATTTTTGTAGAGTTCATTATAACATGTAAGAAAAAGATGTTATAAGTTTTGAAGTGAGAAAGAAAAGGGTAAGACGTAATAAGTCACTAAACAGTCAGGCGTAAATAAATTGTTGATCTCATAAATTGCTGATTATAGAAATAGAGAGAGATATATGTTCATACCTTCTTATAAGTGAATGTGATTTTATCTTATGCTGGAATGACATGGAGTCGTTTTGACGAATAAATTCTTTTTGATTGGTGTCTGAAAAATCTTTTATTTATAAGAAAAATTAGGCTCCAAATTGGGTCTTTTTGGTAGATTTCTTTTTGGGTGCGAACGTCTCTGATTGGTTGAAAATGTACAAATTTTTATTTCAATTTTCTTTTTACTAGGCTGCGCTATCCCCTTGCGCAGACTATTAAATTTCATCACTTGACTTTTATTCGTCGTAGTAGGAACTTCCGGTCCACCACAAATCAAACAAAGTACATAATTAATATATATGAGAGCAGATGCAAAGTATCTAAGCAATGTAGTAGGTATTTACCCAACCCATCTTGCTTGTGTTGAGGTGTCAGGTAAATACATACTTTATGATTAAGCACTTTAAATTTTTATTTAGAAAATTCTTTTACTATAAGGAAAATTAGACATTGTTGAGTTTGGGGTATGGAGAGATAAAAAAAAGTAAATTTAGAAAAAAGAATCCTGCTTATGCAGAAGGTTTGGTAAATATATGTAGTCAACACAGAAAAGGTAAAACAGCCAGGTAGGTGTCATTTTTTGATATGCATCATTTTAATACGAAAAGAGAAAATGTGATTATATTGTCAAATATATTTTCAAAAATTATAGTTTGCTTGATTCACCTAAGGCAACTTAACAATAAAAGTTTTGAAATTATCTGAAAATTTTATCTAAAAAATAAAATATGGATGTTTATACAATTCTCAAGACTACATAATCAGTATTAATAATTCATATTTTTTTCAAGTAGTTTAACCAATATTACAGGGGGTTATTTTTGTTCTTTCTAAGTACCTTTGATTTTATGGAAGTAAGTCAATAATTGTAACCTGCTTCTTAATAATATGTATAATTGCTAATTGACTAATTAATGGACATTACTAACAAATTACTTACTAAAAAATATCTCTCTAATTGTTATTTAATAGTAATTTAGGTCTCCACATGTCCGCCCCCAGTCGTGGACTCCAGTCGCATGGTTGCCATGTCTTCTTTAAAGATCACCTTGATCTCAACACATTTACATGAAATGTTGTTTTCAAGGGAGGTTACTCCAATTCGTTTTTTAAATTATTTTAATCCTTTAGAGTTATTCGCCCCTCACCTATTTTCAGTTTATTTTTGAGGTCAACGTTTTTTAGGGTCATAATAGCGTTGTAAGTAGTTAAATATAGTTTCACTACTTATATACATTTAGAAAGATTATTAATTGGCGTTTTAAATTTATATTTTTTAAAGCAAACTTTAATGCAGTGGATGGTTTAACTTAAGTAAGTAATCATTTTATTTATTTCGATATCTAGCATTTGACACTTGAACTTCGCTTGTCACATCATGATAGTCACTTAAGTTACGATAAAAAATGTTTATGTTTTTAGATCCTGTAATGCGGGTTAATTCAATCTAATTCGGACAAACAAACAAATATGGTCTGGAATTTCTATTTTTGCAATGCAAGTCGTTTCCAGTTTTCGTGTGCTATTTTTATAAGAATTTTCTTTCTTTTTTTTTTCTTTCTATTTTTTAAAAATCGTTTCTTCTTTTTGCATTTTTCTTGTGAAGAAGTAGAAATGTTACGATTTGGGGATCGACTGACACTGCTTACAAAAAAACAAAAACAAAATGCTTTAAATAAATCATTTATCAAAAAAGAAGAAGAAAAGAAAATCTCGTTTTGATCTTGAAGCAGAAATTATTTATACGTAAATACCACGTGATCGAATATTTTAACGGGTGACAAAAAAGTAGGATTCTAAACAAAAGAAACGAAAGACACGATTCTTTTTTTTTAATTAAAAAAAAAAAAAATTTGATTTAAATGAAAAAAAAAGGGTGGGGTTGTAATCTGGACAAGACGTGAGAGAGTTGAATGTTGAGGTGTTTGCTATTCAGAAATTCCACGATCGAACCGTGTTTCAGGTTTGATATTATATTGAAGGTTAAGTATTGTGTCTTTTAAATTTCGTGGTAAGTTTCTTCATTTTATTACAATTAGAAGTTTAAGATTAGAAGGGTTAAAAAAAAAATCTTTAAGCTATGCACTCCCAAATTTTTCAGCTTTCTTTATTTTTATTTTTTCTTATAAAGAATGACCTCTTCAAATTAGCTGCAGGAGCCAGCTTATTACGGACGCTCTTTTGATCTGCACCCCCCCTTTTTTTTTCGAGAAAATAAACTTGTCTTTCATCTGAATTATTCTTTTACAATAAATTATTTTGGCAATAAATGTCTCAATGAATGTTTTCAGATTCTACTATTGAAAAACAAAAATGAAGTCATTGTTAAAAAAAAGAAGTTCATTGAGACATTTTATTGACAAATGCCAAAAATAATTTACTATAAGAGAATTATACATATATATATATATATATATATATATATATATATATATATATATATATATATTATATTATTATTTATATTTTGCTTGAAGGCAATTACAATGCGTATATCGCATAAAATTCAATAATTATAGAAGATAATAATGACAAGTGAATTTCGGTAAAGAATTATTCTGTGTGTAGAACATCATACAGACTGTTTCAACTTTATTAAGTCTCATCAGCGATGTATACTAATGATTTCCTCCTACAGAAATCAAAACGGGACTTCAGCAGGATAGTCAGAAACCATACTGCTTCGGCAACGATACAGCACAGGAAAATCCTTGCAAAATTAACCTGTCAATGATACTGGTACGTCTCTACCATATGAGGTAAGGGGACGTTGAGTGAATAATAACAAACCCGGGCCTTATGCTCTTTGGCGAAGGAAATAAGATTTTTGGATGTTTGTTTATTTTAGAAGATTGTTGAATAAAGTATATATTATTATTTTATTTTGCTTGAAGGCAATTACAATGCGTATATCACTAATAATTGAATAAAGAATTATAGAAATTTTGAGCACTGAATAGTGAATTTCGGTTGTCAGGTGTGTGGCATAGACTGTTTCACTTCATTTCCCGGCTTTTGGGATTTATTAAAGACAGTATAACATGTGAGGGTGTTATATTAATGTTGGAAGGCTTAAAATAATCTCCCAACATGGGTACAGTTGTATACATAAAAGCATTCCGACAAAGGTGTAAAAGATAACAGTATTTATTCCGCAAGTGATGGAGATACATTTAAGAGAAAGATATACAAACAGATACATAAACGTTCTATAAGAGGAATTCAGCGCATGACTCACATAGAGAATGTCACTTACTGGTAGCTGGTTTGGTAGGGGGGAAAGCCCCCTAACATAAGGCTTAGGGTGGCAGGCACCTAGACCATGTTTACTCGTTCCCGGCATGATTGAAGAGGCAGGAAATCGTAGTTCCCACTTGTGGCCAAATACCAACGCCACCCGGACTTCGTTTTACTGACCCAACAACAGCACGGAGCATAAGTAAGTTTGTTTTGGGTTTGGATTTGGGCTCTGTTGTTGCTAAAACATAACGTGCCCCTTTCTGATCCGTGTGAAGAGCAATGCGGTTTGTACATTTAGTTTGGTTTTTAGTAATGGTATCTTTTTATTAACTGCTTTTGTTAACCCATCAATAGATGTTGAATAGCTGTATTTTCCTGACTAATCTGTTGGATGCTGATTTATGAGCTTCATCTGCCCAACATTTTGTGAAGTGTGCTGTTGACCTATTATCACATAGCGGCTCTCATTTGGAATGGACTGATAACGTGTTTATAAAAATAATTCATTGTATACTTATTTCTATTTTTGTTCTACTTTGAGAGGCTGGAATATTGGTTGTTGGATGTGATGTTGAGTTGATGTTGGCATTCTTTGATGTTTTGAGTCTGGAATCAACTTGGGATGATGGAGGATATCTTGCCTTGTGCCATTTATAGTTTTTGATGGAATCTGTTGTTGGATCTGATGCTGATGTTCTGAGTCTGGAACAACTTGGGATGATGATATGTGTCTGATAACAACACAAGGCTGGAATCTGGTTGTTGGATCTGATGCTGAATTCTTTGATGTTTGAGTCTCTCGATCTGATGCTGAATTCTTTGAAGGATGAGGATAGCCTGATGCTGGGATGATGATGATGGATATCTTGCCTTGTGCCATTTATAGTTTTTGAGGCTGGGGTTGTTGATCTGATGCATTCTTGATGTTCTGAGTCTGGAACCACTTGGATGATGAGAATATCTTGCCTTGTGCCACAAGGCTGGAATCTGGTTGTTGATCTGATGCTGAGTGGGTTGGTATTCTTTGATGTTTGAGTCTGGAACCAGCTTGGGATGATGGAGGATATCTTGCCTTGTGCCATTTATAGTTTTGATAACACACAAGGCTGGAATCTGGTTGTTGGATCTGATGTTGAGTGGGTTGGTATTCTTTGATGTTCTGAGTCTGGAACCAGCTTGGGATGATGGAGGATATCTTGCCTTGTGCCATTTATAGTTTTTGATAACAACACAAGGCTGGAATCTGGTTGTTGGATCTGATGCTGAGTGGGTTGGTATTCTTTGATGTTCTGAGTCTGGAACCAACTTGGGATGATGGAGGATATCTTGCCTTGTGCCATTTATAGCTTTTGATAATAACACAAGACAAATTTATTTTTTTCTCATGTGATTTTTATTTTCCTCCAAATCAAAATGCCTTAGGTGGCAGATTTACATCTGACTCCAACACCACTTCGTTCCAAACTGCTCTTACGCTCTCACCTCTCACTCTTACTTTTCCACATGTAACATCTCTTGACCAGAAAAGAAAATGTCATGTCCTGTTGTGCTGACACATCCTAAAATTTTCCATGTTAAACTACACGTAACTACATGTAACATTCCTAGCTTTTTCCATTCTCTTTTCTCCCTATTACATTACACCTTTTTGGGGTTCATCTACCTTGCTTTACACCCACCATGCTGTTTCCCATGGTTTTCAATGCTACACGCTCATATGGGGCATATAATACTCTCCTGATATCCAGTGATAAGCAGGAGCAATATTACTGAATGATTATGGAGACCATATGTTTGTTTTTGCACAGAGTTTGACCTCTCAATTTTTATTGCTGTGGACTTATACAGTTCCTATTGCTACATAAAGTAAGGTCGTCGGGGTGGCCTAAAGTTGGTATCAGCCAATCAGCGAGGGAGTCTATCCCCTTTTCACTTGCGCTAGATCAAGGAGATTATTTTAGCGTCTGAGGTGGAGCGCCACACCTACCGTCAGCTCCTTACTTTACTGCACAGAACCCTGTGCTACTCATACGCTGAGCGTGCGAGGACCGGTATCGAACTAGGAACCTTGTAGTTTCTAGCCGAACGCTCTACCGACTGAGCTAACCCGGGTTTTGACGATGTGAATTTTCCTTCTCGGTAATGAACCCCCACACACCACATCCCCCCAAAAAAACTTGCACCTATATATTGTACTACACTACAATATATAAAGAAAAGCCAAAATAAACAGCCACTTGGTTTGAAAATTGCTTAGGCGAGAAACTGTCAGTTACCAAGCACCTTTGATTTCATGTCCCCACGACCCTAACTTAGATATGCATGCTTTATCAATAATATTGGGCACTATCTATTAAAATACTAAAGTTGAGCAAATCAACTTTTGCCACCTAAAGGCTTTTTTCCTAGGTAGTTTAATTGACATAAAACACATCCCAAAATATGATTTAATCCTAAATCTAATTAATGTTTTAAAAAAATTCCATTTCATTTGATCTAATTAGTTGTAATTTGCAATTAATAAAAAAATCCACAATTCTCTGTCTATACTTCTAGCCTGTTTCTTTCTTCCCCTCTCAATATATTTAGAATACCTACTCGGTATATGTCTTACTTTTTCTATTTGCATCAATATGTGCGAGAGAGAGAGAGAAATTAACTTCCGTTTCCAGCAGACAATGCTGACTGACTGCTGATTGAATCTCTCTCTCTCTCTTAAAATGTATCGGGGGTGGGTAAACATAAGATAATTGTTTGATTTCTAAAAAAATGTAAATAAGATTCATACACAATGTGAATTGTTTTCTTGGTGGTAAAAAAAAATAAATAGATAAATGGAATTGGTGTCATGTTTTAAAATAGATTTTTTTAAAATTACTTTTATTATTAATTTTTTAAATTTATAGGGTCAGAGAAAACATAAAATAATTGTTAGTAAAAAATTTAGGAAGAGGCTATTATTAAGACAAACCTACTTTTATGTTTATTTTACTGGCCCTGTAAATATTTTTTATTATGAATGCAAGTAATGTTGAAATAACAACACAGATTTAACACAAAAGTTTATTTATGTTCATATTTCATGAAGGATAAAGATATAAAAAATTCTTCTAAATGAAAAATATTAGGTACTGGCAAAGTTGCTGTAAAATCCATATTTTACAAAATAAATTTACCCCCCACCCCCGATAGAAAAAAAAATTACCAAAAATCAGGGAATTATCCGCTTTTAATGAAATTTTCAGTGTTGATTTATCAATGAATTGATTTTATAATGCACCAGTTATTTTATTTCAAAACTTTCTGATTTTCTTTTCAAGTCACTTAACTTTGACCTCCCCCCATGTTTTTTTTTTTTTGATGGGCGCCGTTATATAAGTTAAAACTAATTACAGTAATTACAAATAAAAAGTCTAAAGGTAGAATAGTAGAAAAAAAATTCAGGGAGCTATCCTGTACTGAAAATTGGAAAATAAAAATAATTTTTATTCTTTTCAATTTAAATGGCTATTATCTTATAAAAGAAAAAAATATATACATCAATATTTGTTCTGTTTAAAAGGAGAGGGGGCCTAAATTTTCAATAGGGTTTCTAAAAAATTTTAGATAACAATAATGAACTAAAGTAGTTATTAAATAAATATTTGTTTTTAGAATCTAAAAATATGAAATTTGAAACTTAAAATTAGGCGTTTCATATTTTAAATGAATTTTATATATTAATTTACCATAGCAGAAATACCTAATTAAGTCAGAAAGTTTTGAAATAAAATAACTGATGCATTATAAAATTCATTTATTGATAAATCAACACTGAAAATTTTATTAAAATTGGAAAATTCCGATTTTTGGTAATTTCTTTCCAATGGGGGGGGGGGATTTATTTTGTAAAATACAGATTTTACATCATCTTAGACAGTGTTGACGACCATGTTTACGATAAATTTGAGCAAAATTGACCAAAAAATAGTTTAAAATGTATTAAAAATAAATTACATTATTGTGATTTTTTTTTAACAATCTCACTCGAGCTCAATGGGTGACCCAACATGTCACATCTTTTCTAGTTTACTTATGAATATAGCTCACTAATATTATCAATATTAATATATACATATCTATATATCTATATCTATATCTATCTATCTATCTATCTATCTATATATATATATATATATGTGTGTGTGTGGGGGGTGGGTGTGTATAAAGGTATAGATAGATAACCTACTTAAGTTTCACCAAAAAGGATCATCAGGATTAATTGTAATGAATTAATCAAGAAATTGATAAATTAAAGACAATTGCAGAAGTGAATGATACAATTATAGCCTCCCACAAATTTTTGTTAGCCAAGTTGTCATGACCAGATTTCTCCTTCAATAATATTCTCACAACTCAACTTAATTCATATGTAAATATATGCAAATATTTTTAAAGCTCGCCAGGAAGATTCACATGGTACCAGCAACAATATCAATTGATTTTAATGATCTAAAATAAGGATGTAAATGTCTAGCGCAATACATCACAAGAAAATACTGGAATACAAGCTTCTAGTATGTGACATAGTCATTCAGGTATGGATATATATATATATTATACACTGCAGGTGGATAAAAATATACTTTGTGTCACATCCTGCTAATGCAGAAGAATTGGTAAATATATACCCTGGTTTGCAGGATGTGTTAATATTCCATCAAATTTCAATGTCCTATGAACACAGATTAGATTATGCTGGGTGTATCTCCTGCAGAGAGGTAAGGACCCCCCCCATAGTCCCATGCTTAAAAATTGACATTGTGTTACATCTTGCTTGTGCTTATTAGTATATATATATATATATATATATATATATATATATGTGTGTGAGAATGGAAAATGAATCCGACAATATGAGGAAAAAATGAGTAAAGAAAAGAAATGTAGATGGATACGGATTTACGTTATTATTATTATTAAAATAATCAGATGGAGTTGAAATGATGATGATGTGTACGGAACATTTTAAACATTTTTCATATTATTATTATCATCATCATTTCAACTCCATCTGATTATTTTAATAATAATAATAACGTAAATCCGTATACATTTTGATAAACAGACCGAAACACATGTGTAAGTGATATCGATTAAAAGTGATATCGATAAAATTCATTTTTATCCATCTACATTTCTTTTCTTTACTCATTTTTTCCTCATATTGTCGGATTCATTTTCAGTTCTCACACATATATATATATATTATATATATATATATATATATATATATATATATATACTAATAAGCACAAGCAAGATGTAACACAATGTCAATTTTTAAGCATGGGACTATGGGGGGGGGTCCTTACCTCTCTGCAGGAGATACACCCAGCATAATCTAATCTGTGTTCATAGGACATTGAAAATTTGATGGAATATTAACACATCCTGCAAACCATTGTTAAATAACCTGGTATATATTTACCAATCCTTCTGCATGAGCAGGATGTGACACAAGGTATATTTTTATCCACCTGCAATGGATACATTATATATATATATTCATACCTGAATGACTATGTCACATACTAGAAGCTATCTACCAATCCCTCTGCATGAGCAGGATGTGACACAAGGTATATTTTTAAGTGTAGTTTAACAGGTTTGAATTCAGAGTTTTTCTTTCTCCTATATCGTCTGCCTAACCAAGGATAAAGAGCCCAGTCTTCTCTACTATTTTATCCATAACTGGAGGGAGAGTAGTTAATACAATCCTTTCTCAATGGTATTAGCACTATGTGAAATGCAAGCAGCCTCGTTCAGGATTTGAACTTGTGTTGCTTTGTCCATTTCCTATGACAATAACCATTACACCACAAAAGCCTCCTTAGGTATGTATGGCATTTACAATTAAACTGTTCCAAAATCAAAACAATTTTTTTTTCTCTGTCATAATTTATAATTGTTAGTAGTTTAATAAAAGGACAATTAAAACATTTAAGAAATAAACATTTATTTTGGTCTATTTAGTCTTGAAATTGCAGTGTTTTGTTGTTTAAGAAACAATGGAACATCAATTAAACAAAGAATAGACAGACAGAGAGAGAGAGAGAGAGAGAGAGAGAGAGAGAGAGAGAGAGAGGATTGATAGCTAATAATAATGATAATAATAATAATAATAATAATAACTTTATTATAATGGAGATTGTGTGTTTGTCTGTCTGTAATCTTCATTTTTTGTAAAAATAATGATCCAGAAATAAATCATAAGATTTTTAAAATAGGGAAGGGAGTTACTTTACAAACACAATGTGCATAACAGTTGTACTAACCAGTTCTACAATTTCAGGGAGTGTTGGTGATTTACAAAAAAAAGATTGCGGATCCATTACTACTGATTGGCGAGTTCGATCCTTGCTGGATGCCCTATACTTGTGACTTTGTGTCACATCCTACCCACGGCAAGGGGGTTTGGGTAAATAGGGTGTCCCATTATGGTATAATGGTTAGTAAGCTAGTCTTGCAAATCCATTACTACTGAATAGCGAGTTCAATCCTTGATGGGTGCCCCAAACTTGAAACTTTGTGTCACATCCATGATGAACAGGTTAGTAAATATGTACCATTTCATCACATCAGCACCAAATGTCATTTTTTTTGTGGTCGCGTTGAAGGGTGGGGGTTAATGGTCAATTTGTGCCTCTATACTCGATGATTTTTTTTAATGGTTGCTTATAAATGACATTCCTAAAATTTGACTCACCCATGGTTTATCTCATGTTACCATTGTTTTCAAAACAGTGTATTGGCCACTTATCATCAAGACAACAAACCTGCGAAAAAAGGTGTGTTGTCTTGATGATAAGTGGCCAAAATGCTGCTTTGAATCCAATGGTAGCAATCGCACCTTAAATGTATTGTACTCTATAACAAATATGTATACACACACACACACACACACACACACACACACACACACACACATATATATATATATATATATATATATACCTACCCCTCCACATGAGCAGGATGTGAGGCAAGGTCAATTTTTAAGCAGAGTTTAACATGTTTGAATTCAAAATTTTCCTTCTCTTGGATTTTTTTACCTCCCCAAGATTAAAGAGCCCTGTCTGCCCTATTATTTACCTATAACTGGAGGTAGACTGGTTGGATGCATACATTTCCAAAGAATATTAGTGCTATGTGAAATGCAACCAGCCTCATCCAAGAATCGAACTCATGTTGTTAAGTCCATTGCCTATGACGATACGCACTCCATTTTTATCCACATTTTAAGGGAAAAACAATAATGTTGAAATCTAGATTCCAATTGATATTTTGAAGGGTGAGCCAACTTTAGATATAATGCAGTTAACAAAACATTGATTACTTGTCTGTGCGTCACACATTTTGGAATAAATGGTTCACTGCATTGCATCATACAACAACAACAAAAACAAACAAACATCTTTAGCTATAGTTACATTATCTAGATATCTCTTTCTTATATGGGGTTATGCGTGGAGGTGCATGACATAGTGGTTAGAGTAGTAGGAAATGGACAAGTCTGTTTGTATTTCACATAGTGCTAATACCCTTGGGAAAGGTATGAATCCAACTATATTCCTTCCAGCTAACCTATACTCCCTCAAGATAAATAGTAAGGCAGACTGGGCTCTTAAACCTAGTTAGGCAACCAGTCTAGGAGAAGGAAAACTCTGAATTCAAACCTGTTAAACTCCACTTGTGTCACATCCGGCTCGTGTAGAGGAGTTGGTAAATATATATATATATATATATATATATTTTTTTTTTTGAGGATTTGTGCTTAATTGAAGTCATACCTAATTTTGAAAATTAATTAGTTAATAATTAATGAATTTAGGCAGACATATATGTTCAAATGTAAGGCTAAACAAATTGAGAAAATTTCAATCCCTGAATGTACATTTCATTGATTGCCTAGGACACCAACATCTGGGGCACCACAAATTCAGGGCAAACTTGGGTAAAATTAAAAATGAAGGGAAAACTGGTGATTTTTTTTTTTTTCTGGCATATCAACACTTTTTGGGTCATTTAATTCTGAATTAAGTCATTTTGATATTCAGTTTCTTACAGTACCTGCTTTTGCATAAATGGTCACCCATCTAGGTATTGAATAGGCTCATCACTGCTTAACTTCAGTGATCTAGTGGGGACTGGTACATTCAATGTTACTTGACCGTGAGCCCAGGAGAAGACAAGTTGTTTAACATATACTAACTCCTAACAATCATGATCCCATTATCGGTCTCTCCTGTCTTTCTCGGCAAACAAGTGTCTGCATATAAAATATGCTAAAACCTGCTAATAGGTACCCCCCCCCTAGGAAAAAGCAATGTGGGTTATTTTGTTTTACAGCATATCAAACATTTTGGGGCCATGTGATGCCAAATTAAGTCATTTTGATATTTGGTTTCTTACAGTACCTGTTGTTGCTTAAATGGTCACCCATCTAAGTATTGAATAAGTTCATTGCTGCTTAACTTCAGTGATCTAAAGGGAACCGGTTATTTTAACATGACTTGACCATAAACCCTTTATATCTTTAATGTTTGTGAATCTGTATCCATTCTGTTTTACTAATAAAAAGCAGTTATGATCAGGGCTGGCATTATCCTTTCGGTAAACTAGGCGATCACCTAGGACACCAACATCTGGGGACACCACAAATTTAGGGCAAACTTGGATAGAATGAAAAATAAGCAAAAACTATGGTGTAGTTCCCATCTAGCTTTTTATTTAGGTGTTTTGTTAGAGTCCAAGTAGTGCACCCATACAGTGACACTGACATGGCTACCATTTGAAAGAATTCTTGCTTTGTTCCATCAAAGAGATCAGATTTCCATGATAAGGATACTGCGTGTTCTCTTGAACAAATCTTGGAAGCAGCACTCTTAGACCCCCCCCTCCAACCCCCCCAGCTGTATGGCCACTTACCTCTTATCACACAAACCATCCAAGTAAGATGAGCAAGACATTCTGGACACTACTAAAGAAACAAGGACGAACTCATAAATGATGTTCTCCTTTGGTCACCTACACATGGAGCTGACCAGCAAAAACCTACATTAATCAGCTCTGTTCGGATTCTGGATGCCATGAGAAAGACCTGTCAGAAGTGATAGGGACAGTTAGTGAGAGAGAGTCATGTGAATCTGACCTGATGATGATGAATCAAATGTAGTAATGATTTTCCAGAAAGTATTTCTTGTACAGTTAACACAAATGAATATTTTTGGCAATTTTGTTCATGGTAACTAAGAACATTTCTACTGGCATAATCTGATGGATTGATTGATTTTAACCAAATGTCAACCTGTCTAGGGTTATTTTATGCTTAGAGGTTAAGAGGTTAGGGAATTGCATTCATTATACATTCATATTTATTCAGCTGTATTGCAAGTTCCATCTACTCTGATAATCAAGAGGTGGTAGATGGTTTATGTAGCAGGTTGGGCTATTTCACTATGTACATTGGCCAAGCTCATTCACAAGATTCTGATTGGCTGCTGGTTTTAGCATGGATACTTTGATCCATATATACCCAACACATTACTGTATCCTGCTAGTTAGTACAGGGCCTGTATTTGGTTACAGTCTGTCTTTTTTTTTGTTGTCTGGTGACTGGACGATAGTTACAACCTGCATGCGAATGTGAGTATGACATGTTGATTCTACAATATTTACATTTTGTGTGTAGTCGTTTCTCCAAATTTTTTTTCTTTCTTTTTTTTACACAAGATCCTATTGAACATGAATATTTTTTTAAAGAGATCTATTTAACCCATAGATGGGACCCTAACAGGTACTACCTCTCTGAGTCAAAGTGGACCTGGTAGTAATGACAATGAAGGGGTACTCCACACTCCCTTGATCTGCAGAACTGGAGCCTCACCATCAGATGCAGTTTACACCCTTTACACCTTTTTTGTGTGTGTGTGATGGGGGATCCTTACCCCCTGTATGGGATACAGTCAACATATTCTAATCCCTGTTCACAGGCCATTGGAAATTTGATGGAATAAAAGCAAATCCAGCTGTGACCTGGTATGTATTTGCCAATCTCTCCACATGAGTAGGATGTGACACAAGGTCAATTTATTAAGTAGAGATTATAAAGTTTGAATTTAGAGTTTTCCTTCTTCTAGACTGGTTGCTCTGCCAAGGATAAAGAGCCTAGTCTTCCCTACTATTTACCCATAACTGTAGGGAGAATAATTGGATGCATACCTTTCCTAAGGGTATTAACATGATGTGAGTTGGAGGTGTGTGGTGTAATGGTTAGAGTCGTAGGAAATGGACTCGTCGACCTGAGTTCAAATCCTGGATGAAGCTACAGTTCACATAATGCTAATACCCTTGGGGAAGGTATGAATCCAACTACTCTCCCTTCAGCTATGGATAAATAGTAGGGCAAACTGGGCTCTTTAACCTTGGTTAGGCAACCAATCTAGAAGAAGGAAAACTCTGAATTCAAACTTGTTAAACTCCACTTGGGGTGGTCACTACTAGAATAGGCTCAGTCTTAATTAGTGATCTATTTCACTAATAATAAATAGATATTCAAGAAGGTATGAAACCAGCCTTGACCAGGATTTGAACTCAGGTTTCTATGTCCATTTTTTATAACAATAACCATTACACAACATGAACCTCCTCTCTTTATAAATGAATAATATAAGATTTAAAATGTTTCATAGAGGCTACAATAGACAAGACCATGTTGATCTCACATAGAAACCAAGGCAATTCTTTATCTTTGCACTATAAAAACCCCACAAAATAAATGTGTCCATTTCTCCTAATATATAAAATTGTATCAATGCCAGACTGTTTTTACAGAACCATCTGTAATAATTCCCAATAGATTTGATTGGACTGGAAAGTGTAATTGTCTTATTAGAATGCAGAACATTTTGAACAAATGTAAAAGTCTCGAGTAGCTTATCTGTTCATTTAAGTCTTGATCAGCCACCACCATTCTCCAGTAATCATAGTCAATGAGAACAGTTATAACAAAAGTGTATTCCCCTCCGATCAATCGGCTGGTCATGTCAAGCCCTTGAACCTATATGATTGTTCCGACCCTAATGCACTTATGGCAAGCCCCTACCCTTTTTATCATGCATGCTAGAAGGTGGTGGCTGAAGGTCTTCATGTCCTGGGTATGATATTAAACTATCTGATGGTGAGGCTACAGTTCTGGAGGTCTGGGAAATGTGGAGCACCCCTTCATCACCATTGTTCCCTGGTCCACTCTGACACGGAGTAGTAATACCTGTTAGGGTCAAATCTATGGGTTAAATAGAAAAATGTTTTTACAAAAAAAAAATGGAGTTTTTCTTCCAAACCGTTGCTACAAATCTTAAAAAAAATTTGCTGGCATTAAATGACCAGCTGTGGTTGATATGCCGTAAAACAAAACAAATAAACAAGAGTGTATTGCCTTGCATATACTGATGTAGTTATGCAAAATATTTATGGAAATTGGATGTGATCTAGTAGACAAGATCAATTGGTTTAGCCAGCGCCTTCTAAGATACATTATCTTAGAAGGCGCTGGTTTAGCTCAGTTGGTAGAGCACATGCCAAGGAATCATAAAGTTTGAGGTTCGATACTGGTTCCCGCCAACTCAGCATATGAGTAACACAGATTGGATAATCTGATCTGTGCAGTAAAGTGGGAAGCTGATGGTAGGTGTGCCACTCCACCTCAGCAAAAGTGAAGCACCAGTGAAAAGGGGAGAGACTCCCTTGCTGCCTGTTGATACTGACTATAGGCCACTCCACCAACTTTACTTTCTTATAATACACTAATATTTTTTTCTCCTTGACTAGTTGTTGCCTTACCAAGGTTAAAGAGCACAGTCTATTTTACCCATAGCTGAAGGGAGAATATTTGAATTCATATCTTTCCCAAGGGTATTAGTACTATGTGAAATGCAAACAGCTACATTCAGAATTTGAACTTGGTTTCTCATGTCTATTTCCTAAGAGGATAACCATTACACCATGAGCACCTCAAAGGGGGGGGGTGTATTTATCAATCTCACCACATGCACAGAATATGACAGAAGGTCAATTTTTAAGTGGAATATAAAAGGTTTGAATTCAGAGTTTTCCTTCTCCTAGATTTGGCTCTTTAACTTTAGTTAGCAACCAGTCTGTCCTACTATTTAACCATAGCTGGAAGGAGAACACTTGGATGCATACCTTTCCCAAGAGTATTAGTGCTATGTGAAATGCAAATAGGCTTGTTCCAGAAATGAACTCGGTTTGCTGTATCCATTTCTTACGATGATATACATTGCACTTCAGTTTAGTAACTACAATGTGTTGAAGTAGATCACCTAATATGCAGCATATTATTTCCTCAAGTGCATTCTCAGCCCATGTTATTACCATTGCTGACCAAGGATAAACTTGTGTAGAAGCCCATTTACTGTCAAATTGGCAGACAAAAGTAGCAAGCAAGCTGTAACTCAAATACGGATCCTGGGTTGCCATAAGCACAGTACAGAGTGATGGGTTATTTATTTAAGCACCATAGCCCTAGTAAAGTCAACAGCGAATCAGGACTCAGGAAATGGTATCACCCATATCACCCATATCACCCATATGCAAATATGGAATATTCCTGAGTGCCATATATGAGGTATGTCAGAAAAGTCCAGTATGTCAGAAAACTTTGATGTGAGGGGTATCGTCCACTGTGAGTTCTTACCACAGGGCCAGACAGTCAACCAGCATATCTACAAAGAGATACTGCAGTATCAGTGTGCGAGAAGAGGTGAGAGATGTGGCAGGACAACTTGTGGCTGCTTCATCATGACAACGCACCTGCTCACACTGCCCTGAGTATCCGAGAGTTTCTGGCCCAGAAGAACGTACTCACCCAACCTGGCTCCATGTGATTTTCTCCTCTTATACAAGCTCAAGGGGATCATCCAGGGAACCTGTTTTAAGGATGTGTACGACATCAAAAAGGCTGTGACGAGAGAGCTACAGAAAATCCCGGATGAATCCTTCGAGGAGTACATGCAAATGTGGCAGAGAAGGATGGGAAAGTGCATTAAACTCCAGGGGGATTACTTTGAAGGGGATAACTTGTAGTTTGTAGTTTGGATTTGAAATAGATTTTTTGAGACCAATCCTGGAATTTTTCTGACACACCTTGTATACCAGATGCTTCATGCCAACTTTATTCTGACTTAGCTGGTCACTTCAACAGCAGACTGACTCACTCTGATAAATGACTTTGCAAAATTGGGTTATTTAATGCCAAAGCCATCCTTGTATGTATTTACCAACCCCTCCATCACAAACAAGATTGAGTTTAGTTAAAACTGATAATAATAATTAAATTTATTGTGTACAGTGCTCAGGTGCACCACAGCTCATCAAAGTCTCATGTCAAGTACACAGAATAATGTATTAGTGTTAGGAACATGAATAGTATACAGTAATAATATACATGTATGTGTGCGCATACATGCATATGTGTGTGGATGTGAGTATCAGGTATAGTGTTGGCAGACTACAGGAAGCATGGAGGCTTTGAAAGATGCAGTGTTTCGGCAGCCTACAATGGACACAGGCAGCTTATTCCATGCCTCGGCAACTCTGAGCTTAATGTTATTGTATTCTCTATTGTTTTCATTAGTTTTTGGTTTGGTTTCTTTGTAAATCAACCCCTACTAAAGACAAAAAGGTTTCGGAATTTTCAAAACTGATATGCTAAAAACATGTCCGATTAGTAAGCACAGCAAATTTGGTAGCCATAGGTTTATCGGTCCTTGAGCTAGGTCATGATAGATTGACAAAAAATACATATGGTGAATTATAGTGAGATGTATTGGATAGTGAGAATTGGTTACTTACAAGCTATACACTCCCAAATTTTTCAGCTTTTTTTTTTTTTTTTTAGGCAATGGTCCCATCAAATTAGCAGCAGGAACCAACCTGGTATGCTCTTTTGATCTGCTTTTATTTGGGGGGGAAAATAAACTTGTTGTTTTTCATTTCTTAAATAATCTTCTTTTACAATAAATTATTTTGTGTATTTTTCAAAAAATATTGAACTTATGTAGCATCCTGCTCATGCTGAGGCGTTGGTAAATACATAAAATCTCACTTGTAGATTTGGTTTATTTGGTTTTACGGCATATCAACTTCGGTGGGATATTTAATGCTGATAAAGTTTTTAAATAAATTAATTCTTAATGGATAATCAAATTTTGTTTATAAACTCATGTTTTTCTATTCAACCCATAGATGTGACCCTAACAGGTACTACCACTCCGGGTCAGAGTGGACCAGGGAGCAATGGTGATGTAGGGGTGCTCCACATTCCCCAAACCTCCAAAACTGGAACCTCACCATCAGATAGAGTTTAACATCATTCCCAGGACATGTAGATCCTCAGCCACTGCCTTCTAGCACCCATATGATAAAAAGGGTTGGGGCTTGCTATAAAGGCAATAAGGTTGGGACAATCATATAGGTGCTAGGGCTTGACGTGACCAGCAGATATATCGGAGGGAGCCTCTCCGACCACCCGTCTAACCCAAGAAAGGGCCAATGTGGATTATTGCAAGTCATGGACTGCTCATTCACCTGGGTTGTAGATTTGGTTTTTCGATTAGATCAAAAATGATATTCTATTATTACCACTTGGTGCCTGTGGTTACCTGAGTCGGTAAAGCATATACCTAGGAACACCTTGCCAAATTAGTGCATGAGTAGCACAAATTGGATCTGTGTGGTAAGGTGTGGTAGGGTGGGGAGTTTATGGCAGATATGGTGCCTCACCCCAGAAAACAATCTCCCTGGTCTAGCACTAGTGAAAAGGAGATAGACCCCCTTACTGTCTGGCTGATACTGACAATAGGTCACTCCGCCTAATATTTAAAAAAATTTTTTATCACCACTTGGGGGCAGGTATATTTTCCTAACCTCCCACCTGGCAGGATTAACACAAAATCCTTTTTAAAAATGTGGGGAGCCAAACACAAACCAAACCTCGTGTAGTGGCTGTTGGCATTACCCTTTTAGGGTGCCTCAGGCACCCGACAATAAATCCTGCCCTGTTCCTTTTAGATGAGGGGACAAGTGCTGCCTGAGGTAATGGCCCTCCGGGACCATGCAATTAATTTTACCTCACTCGTTTGTTCAGAAGCCAAAGACCCTGAAAGTCAGGTAAGTATAGTTATTTACTAAGCTTTGCTTAGATGTGGCACAAGGCCGAATATAAGGGGCACCCAGTGAGGCACGAACTCACTAGTCATGATTTGCCAGTCTCACTTGCTAACCATTACACCACATGAGGTGCCCAAAGTCAGGTAAGTATAACTAGTTGACAGGTGATGAGTATTTTTTATAACTTTTAACATTAAAGGATTCCAGTATTATCTGTCTAAATTGATTCATTTATCACTACACTAGCAGGACCTATGGATATACCACATTATGATAATTTAATTATTACAACGTTTGATATGTTTACTTAGGAGCTATTGAAAAATACTTCAATATGTAAAAAGTATAATAATCTTCATTTAACTCTCTCTCTCTCACTCTTTTTTTCCTTCTTTTCATCTTGCTTAATTGAAACAGAATAGTGTTATCACTTCCACGTGCTCACCTCCCCTACTCTATTTCTTTCTTTCTTATCATATTCTATCTGTGTAGCATGTCCTTTTTCTTCCCTTTCTTTCTTTCTAATAAAAACAGACTAGTCCATTATTAATCAGGATTTACATATTTGGATTTCACCTTGGGTGATTTAGACAGTCTTATTTTTAACCAGAGGGTGTTGCAAGATGGTAACAGTTGTACTTTTAAGGAACATGACTATTAATATATAGATAATTTTATATGCTAAAATTTATGATAAAATAGCTGAGTTTTTAAAAAAAATCTCATTTAATATATTTTTAGCTGATAAGCAACTATTTTTGAGATTTTATAATATTTATTAAAAAAAAAAAGAAAGGAAAAAGAGTGGCTAGGCTTCCTGGTGTGCCAAACAAAATGAACTTTTATATTTTTGTTTGTTTGTTTGTTTTGTTTTACGGCATATCAACCTCAGTGGAACATTTAATGCCGATAAAGTTTTAAAATAAATCAATTCTTAATGGATAATACAATTTTTTTATAAATACATTTTTCTATTTAACCCATAGATGGGACCCTAATAGGTACTACCACTCCAGAACTGGAACCTCACCATCAGATAGAGTTTAATGTCATTCCCAGGACATGTAGACCCGCAGCCACTTTTATATTTTTAAAAGTACAGAATAATTTTGTTTTACAGTGAGAAAATAAACATAAAAAGAAAACAGTTCCCACAGAGTGAAATTTCCTTGTGTGTTAGTTGATTATACACGTGAGACATAAATTGTTACACATTCTAATGTTATCAATGACAGGACATTTTATCCAGTTTATTAGGAAATTGGGGCCGGTTTAGCTCAATTGGTAGAGCACCCTCCTTAGAATCGCAAGGCTCTGAGTTCAAGACCAGTCCCCATCAACCCAGTGTATGAGTAGCACAGATTGGTGATCTGATCTGTGCGATAAAGTGGGAATCTGACGGTAGGTGTGACTCTTCACCTCATCAAAAAACAATTTCCCTGGTCTAGCGCTTGCAAAAAGGGGGTAGACTCCCTCGTTGTCCGGCTGATGCTGACAATTAGCCACTACACCAACTTTACTTTTTTTTCTCTTACTAGGAAATTATTAAATAGAGAAAACGTTTGGGAAAAATACTTGGTAAATAAAGAATATTTCTGTTTTTCTTCATTAACTCTTAACGTCCTATACCACCTCATTCCACCTGGCCAGAAGTTATTCATTTTCCTTATCTGCCCCAAATGATAGCTTTTGTTTAAATATAATATTAAACATATTTAGAAGTCTTTGATTTAAGGAATATAACAGGTAACTTTTAATGAAAAGGCCATTTTTAGCCATTTTTTGATAAATCCTTATAGAAATGGGGCTCTGAACTTGGAAAATTCTTAACAGGATGTTAAGAGTTAAGACAAAATATTTTACAGTGTAATGTGACACATTTGTTTTGTTGTTTTTTTTACTGCTTAGTGTCCATCTATTTTTGGCTTCCTTATTTCTTTAGAAAGTTTTTTTAATAGAAAAATGTCTATATTTTGATCTTCCTCATGACAGCATCTTGTCCAAGTCAGTAGAACCAATGTTCAATTTAAAAGAGATTAACCAAAGATAAAGACATGAATGTGCAATGTTATAGTCACATTGTAAAGTAATCAGTTGATTATACATTCATATTTGTAAGTTGTTAGTTATGAGAAGGAAGGAGACATTGGCTGCTACAATTCAATGAGAAGAGAGAAGAGCTTCATAGTAGGATGCTGTAGCTAAAATAAAGTTATCTTTATTCCTCCTTGGCTAGGTTTGTTTTGGTGTTTATGTTTAATGGCATATCAACCATTATGGGTTATTTAATGTCAAAGTCATCCTTGTAGAACATTAGTGGTACTATTCAAACTATTTCTCGGTGTATGAGGGGTTCATACCTTTCCCAAGAGTATTAGTCCAAAAGTGAACATAATGGCACAACTAGAATTCAAATTAGCTTATTATGATACTTACTTGTGTGTTAGTTGATTATACCATGTATACAGTCATGTTTGTAAGTGCCTAGTCACGAGGAGTGAGGAGACTTTGGTTGCTACAATTCAGTGAGGATAGAGAAGGATTTTAATCACAGCAGAAGAATAAGAAAGTACAGTGTAGCTAAACTATATATATATATCATAAAAAGCAGTTGTGGCTCAGAAATATTTTCATCCAACTTACCTTTCCTCACAACCCGTTATTATGAGCACTCTAAATCTACATAAGAGAATGTTGGATAAAAAAAAAAAATTCTGCTTAATTCATTTCTCATCTGTGTTTGAAAAGTTCATCTGATTCATATATGATTGGAGATCCTTCACATTTGGTATGATGCACAACCGCCTGTACTATATTAAAAGGACCTGAAAGAAAATAGTTATACTCATTTCTTTTTCTTTTTCTTTCTGAACATAATTTTTAGCAATTATCTTAACAATATCTTTAATAGTAAGAAGGTTATGTTTTAGTGTTCCAAAGAAAAGATATTAATGACTAAAATTCACCTTTAATAAATACTGAATAAATGAATAAGAATGGCTAGTAGTTTACCTATACTGTCAAAAAATGGTATTTAAATAATTTTGCAATTTCATTGGAGGCATAATAGTCATCATCATAAGAAATGGACTCATCAACCTGAGTTCAAATCCTGGATGAGGCTGTTTGCATTTAACATAGCACTAATACCCTTGGGAAAGGTATGAATCCAACTATTCTCCCTCCAGTTAGGGGTAAATAGTAAGACAGACTGGGCTCTTTAAACTTGGCTAGGCAACTATTCTATGAGAAGGAAAACTCTGAATTCAAACTTGTTAAACTCTGTTTAAGAAATTGACCTTGTGTCATCCTACACACGTGGAGGAGTTTACATTCAATACTTTCTGAATATGAAACTAGGGTGTCCTATTGTGGTATAATGGTTAGCAAGTTAGTCTCTCAGATCCATTACTATTGAATTGCAAGTTCAATCCTCATTGTATACCCCATACTTGCAACCTTAAGTCACATCCTACCCGTAGAAAATTGGTTGGGTAAATACCTATGAAACTAAAGGTAAAAATAATCCTCTAAGCCAAAGGATGAAAATGAAATCTTTGCCTACTGCAACCACTGCAATCCTACCACAATCCGCTGGCAGTGGCTCTTGAACATGTCACTTATGTAGTTCTCATCTCCAACCACTGCGATCTTACCATAAACCACTGACAGCAACTATCAAACGTATCACTTGTTTACACTGAAAAATAACTATGTGAACAACCCCTGGCATCTTTTTTTTTGTTTGTGCACCAACCCCGAGACTGGTACTTAACCCTTTTGTGATGGGGAACCATACAGGTAAAAAATACCAAGAAAATTTGGTAGGCAAAGAGTTAAATTGTTTATTTTTTAATTAAACTGATGAAAAGTGAAAAGTACTTTTGTGGAATATAAAATTGATCATGTGACAAGAGTCAATTTATGAAAATCAAAATATGGCAGCAAAAATATCACCACAACATTCCACATTCAGTAATAATTATGGAATTTTATTCCTGTCATTGGAAAATTCTATTACATAGAGAAGGGCAACTTTGAGGAAATGACGTAGCAAAGTGTTATGTACAATATAAGACATACTCAAGAAGTAAAAATGAACACATAAGTGACGTTCTCCTGTAGACACCTACACATGGAGGTATGTAGTGTAATGGTTACTGTTGTAGGAAATGGACACAGCGAACAGAGTTCAATTCCTGGATGCGGTTGTTTGCATTTCACAGTGCTAATACCCTTGGAAAAGGTATGAATCCATCTATTCACCCTCCAGCTATGGATAAATAGTAGGGCGGACTTGACTCTTTAACCTAGTCTAGGTAACCAGTCTAGAAGGAAAACTCTGAATTCAAAACTGTTAAACAAGAGTTTAAATCCTTGACAAGGCTGTTTGTATTTCACATAGCACTAATACCCTTGGGAAAGGTATGAATCTATTCTCTCTCCAGTTATGGGTAAATAGTGGAGCAGAATGGGCTCTTTAACCTTGGTATGGCAACTAATATAGAAGGTAACTGAATTCAAACCAAAAGGTCTGTCTTTTCATTAGTCAAAATTACTTTGAGAGCTCCTCCTCCATGGATACACAAAAAATTTACATTGATCAGCACAGTGCAGATACTGTATGCCATATGGAGGACTTGGCAGGAGTGATAACTGATAGGGACGGGTGGCAAAAGAGTCATGAGAATCAATGCTATCAACACAACTTAATGATAGACACATACAATGCATTTTATATATGTGTAGATTATTCTCCAAATTAATACTTCTATTTTCAATTATAAACACAATCTCTCTGCTACTAAAAGACCAGTTAGGGATGTGAAAGGTGTAGAAGCAATATTCACCATCACAGTGGGATTCCAATTACCGTCAAATTGGCACACAAAGGCATCAAGCAAGCGGATTATTTGCCAAAACACCATAACCACACTGAGACCAGCAGCCAATCAAGACTCAAGGAATGGTATCACCCAAATGCAAGAATGGAATATTCCTGAGTACTATAAATATCAACTGCTTTATGCACCAATTAAATTATGCTTAGTTATTGTTGTTCAATTCAACAGTGTATTAACTCTCTCACTTCAAGAGAGGTGTGTGTGTGTGTGGGGGGGGAGAATTATAATGTTCTAATTAATAGTTGGTATTTACTCAACCTGTTAGCCATGGCTACGATGTGACACAAGGTCACAAATACGGGGCATCCAACAAGGATCAAACTCGCTATTCAGTAGTAATGGATCTGCGAGACTAACTTGCTAACCATTACTTCACAATGGTAAGCTGTTCTACTTAATGGCATGGGAAGTATAAATATTCTGTATAATTAAAAAAAAAAAAAAAAATACTTTAATATATTCTTTTTAAAAACTACTGATGGTTTATTAGTTGCACATAAATTCATAGAACAATTACTGTAAGAAAACCAATAGGGACTCCAACAAAGCTTTCATCAAATGATGACCCCTGGGTCCACATCTGAAACATCTTTACCACTAACCAACAACACCTCAGTAGTACCTCACCAGTTTTTGTTGTTGTTACAATGAAGGAGTATCCATACAGGTGTAGTCTCTGTCCAATCTTAAAGCATCAGTATATTCATTTCTGTTGATGATAATTTTGAGTTTAGTCAGGTGTGCTGAGGTGAGACTCTTAATAAAACCTTTTATCACTTGTATTTGATTGGAAATATATTTCGGGTTTTCTAGCCATTTTTTTTTTTAAATTTAAAAAAAAAAATTTTCACTTGCAGATCTTTGTATTCTCTATGTTGTTGCACACAAATATTTTCCTTAAAAGAAGTGTTGATTCATTTTTGAATTAACTAACCAAATAAGATTAAGACTGTATAAAGTTAAGAGAGGACATTTCAAATCTACAATGCCCCACTGTGGTGAAATCATTAAATTGATTTGTACATTTTTGTTTGTTTGTTTGTTGTAAAAGTAACTCCTGGAATGTATCCTTTGTTTATCTTATTATTATAATGGAGATTATGTGTCTGTCTGTAACCGAAAAACTACATCACCACTACCATCACAATTCCCTTAGTTATTTACATTATATTCTCAATGGTTATTAAATGATTGTTATATAATCTTAATTAGCATCTTATTTATTAACAATGTCTCTATAAAGGTCTAGCTGAGATAGGGGCTGTTTTGAGGTAAATCTATCATTAATGTGTTTAAAATCTTTTTAGTGTTATATATCAAATAAATGTTTACATAGTATATAGTGTGAATAATTTGCATACTGGTTTTAACAAAATCAGGTTTAATAAATAATTACTTGGTGTTTTTTTTGCGTTCTTATTTAATTTCATTAGTCTTTCTAATTCAATATATTATTTAATCATATTAAAACTAATTGTGCTCATAGGGCACATATTTTTGCTAGTGATATTTAAATTTTATTGGTTGTTTTGTAACATTTTTTTAGTACCTTCATCACCTGACAGTGTCTTTATATGTAGATGTTCAATGAATAGTTGCAATTCCTAAGTATTTATTTGAAACTATTGCTCATTCCACAGGCGTTGAACAGGTTAGATCTTTTGGTTGGTTGGGTTTTACGGCATATGAACCATTGGTTTATTTTTATACCAAAGACGTTTTATTCATTGTTGTTGGGTATTCAAATCTTTTTAAAACATATTTTTATTAAGATCTTTTGGACTGTCACAATTTAAGGTTATGTGTCATTTGTAGGATGTTATATATTTTATGAGTAACTTATTCTCTTTGATGTCATGTGCAACTAAATGGACATTCAAAACAAGTGGACCAAAAAAATATTCAGTTTATTTGTGTCAATCTCAAGATATATTGAAACCATTTTAAATATTCTAATCCCCAAAATCCTTTGGTATTTATTTGCATAAAACTAAACTTAACATTCTATAATGTCAGCTTAAATATTAATAAATTTTCAAAAGTATAAATCTAAAATGTTTACAGATTAAAATTGTTTTCTCTCACTTAATTATCAAACTAAAGAGATTTTTGAAATGAGAAACCAAAATAAAGTTTGGTTATATTATATTTTGCTTTGAAATATAAGTAAATTTAATCTAATTTTCTTTTTAGCTCTCATAAAATGTAGGGTTTAGTAATTTTAGATTTAGAAGTGGTTACTGAGATTTATTACATACACACACACACACACACATTAGTACAGTAGTATCTTGACTTACGAGTTTAATTTGTTCCACTTGTAACTCAATTTCCATGTATATCAAATCAATTTTCCCTATTGAAATAAACTGAAATGCTATTATGTTTTTTTTTTTTTTTTTTTTTTACTAAAAAATACCACTGTATTTTATAAAAACTTAAAATAGAATGTAATAAATTATGTGCGGTTACATGTTTTTATGATTATTTAAAAAAAAAAATTTTTCTTTGGCAGAATAATTTTGTAAACTTAAATGTTTTTAGTGAACTTATTAACATAATTGTATCTGAACTTTGCTTGTACCTCAAATTTTAACTCACAACACAAAGTAATAAAAAAAAATTTAAAAAATGCTCAAGTGACAGTTTGTCACTCAGAAAACTCTTAAGTCAAGGTACCACTGTGTGTGTGTGTGTGTGATTTATCTTATAGAATTTAAAATAATTACAAAAGGCTATTTAAAATATAATAAACTAATAATGTCTAAGGAAGACAATTTTTGTCCAGATGAATTCCTGGTATTAACATGTAAGTGCTTCTATGCAGACTTTAAAAAAATATTTCATTAACAAAAATGACTGAATTAATTGTAGTTATGTTCTTAAACTTTAAAGTTTATTTTAAACCTCCTTTAAACTAAAAAGTTTATCTTCTTATATTTCCCTGAATTTTCTATTTTATTTCTTTTTATTCAGTAATGAATCCAATACAAAGTATCCCAATATAATAATCTTTTCTATTTGGATTATGTTTTTGTTGTTAAATTGAATAACGAAAAATTAGAATGAAAAGAAAAATTGTTCACAGATAAAAATGTCTAACCACTTAACTATTATGACCTTAAAAATAAATAAAATAAAAATCTTATTTACTAAAATTTACAGATCCAAAAATCAATGCATTGTATATATTGTACTAATTTTGTTACTTGGTCAAGAAAATGTATGTTGTAAAATGATTATGTTAATAATTACCTAAAAGTTTGAATATAGCAAGTAATGTTGTTTTAGAGAAATAAAACAATTTTTTAATTACAAAATCTTAAAAACAAAGCACATTTACAGGTCAAAAGTTAATTGTGGTAAATATAAAAATGAAGCTAGAAAATTTTATTCTTTTTAAAATATCTATCTTTAATATATCTGCTTTAAAAGATTATCATGGCCAAATTGTTTTATAATAATTTAAAACAGATTATTTTCATTGATCATGAATACAAAACATAATAAAAAAGGTACCATAACTATTATTTTATGCATATCAACTAAGAAAATGTTCAAAACAAATAAATAAATTTAAAAACATCTTTTCTGTTATTTCTGATGTTGTATAACAATAAATCCGAGTAAGTTTCGTTAAAAATTAAAAGAATCTATTATGACACAAGAAAGAGAATAAAGGACGAGTTTAGAGGTTTGATTTGAGCATCTATAAAACAATGGTTATTTGCAGCTGGTGCATTTAACCAATATTGCCCAAGGCAAAAAAAAAAGCAAAAAAAAAAGCAACATAAATTTCAATCTCAATGAAAGATTATCCTTCATAATCATCTGTGTTGTTCCTCACTGAAAATCCAAGTGAGTTACAATTAAAAAAAAAAAAAAAAAAGCAACTAAAAATGAGAAAACAAAAAGAAATACAAGTCAAAATTAATAATAATCTTAATTTTTTTTTCTTATTTGATTTCTTTGTTAAATGGCATATCAACCTTTGTGGGTTATTTAATGTCAAAGAAGCCATCACTTAGAGAGTTGTTGGAATGGCTTATTGTCAGTATCAGCTGAACAGGAGTCTGTTCCCTTTTCACTAGCACTAGACCAGGAAGATTGTTTTTGCTGAGTTGGTGGGCACCTGTATTGAACTTGGAACATTACAATTCCTAGGTGGGTGCTCTACCGACTGTGCTAAACTGGCCCCTTAGTGTTACTTAACCCATAGATGGTGGAGGATAAGCAGGGGGGGGGGGAGAGTTGCATACCATTTCCAAGGTAATAGTCCAAATGTGAACATAAAAGCATGACTGGAGTTAAAAATCGTTTACTATGTTACAGTCCAGCATGTTAGCCACTATGCCACAGAGACCCCCCCCCCCCCGCAAAAAAAAAAAAAAAAAAAAAAAAAATTTCTGGTAATTTCTTTAGAGATATATTGTAAAATGAAGATATTTTCACTGAAAGGTATGTTTAGATAGTAAGTTTAAAATGTAAAGAAAAAAAAAAAGAAAAAAAAGAAGAACTATAATAAGTATCTGTGCTATTTTACAGATGTTTAAAAAAAAATGAGTAAAATGCAAATAAGGTCATAAGTAGATTGTGTTTGTGGTTAAACATGTTTATATAATAAAACTTGCATACATTCAACAAGTTAATGAAGATAGTATGAATCAAAGCAGACACAAAAATTCTCATTTGAAAGTTCAAAACTTGGGTGTCAACAGCTGTAGATTTTTAATGACTTTAAATAAGATGGTCTATACAAATGGCTCCTCACTGAAAGCCCTCTGGGTAAGTCCAACATGCGACCAGTAGTTACAACTACAAGATGGATTTAGACTCCAGAATTCTGCTTCAAAATGAAAGGTGACAATTCATGTTACCCATACAACTGATCCACAAGACCAAGTGGAAAAGGCCCTGCCAAATGAAGAATATATATTAAGAAAGAAAAAGAACAAAAATTTAAAAAAAAAAAAAAAAAAAAAAATTAAAAAAAAAGCTTCTCTTATGGAATCATAAAGAGAGGTAGGGTCCAACTGATAGTGTTATGCTTTTTTTTTTTTTTCTTTCTTTCCTTTTTTTTTTTTTCTTTTCAAATAAACATTACTTGCTCAAGATCCGTCAGTGGGTCTTGCTCACATCCCTGCTTGCAGAAAAGTTGTTGCGTTTAACTTTTAATACCAAAACTATTGATGGTGTGCAGATTTTTTTTTTCCTCAAGTTTCATGGACGTGATAACCAAATACAAGATAAATTGATTTCTGAATATAAAAGACAGAGAGCAGTGTAAGATTCAACAAACAGCTTTTGGCATTTATACTCAGGCAGCAATGAAAGACTGCTGTAGTTTTTTTTTTTTTTTTTTGACAGGCAAGGGGCGGACTTATCACTGCATTCTTCAAACAGAGAATCTATTCACAATTCCACTTATGAGCCAATTTCATTGAGCAGAGTGGATTAGTTGACCAGGTAACAAAACTTAGAAACTCCAGTTATTCTGTTTCTTGTGAATTCTTGATGGGAAGTGACTTTTTGCCTGGTCAGTGGGGACAAACCCCATGCAAAACATAAAATTCAGCCGATGTAGTGATGTAGTTTCTCTTAGATTAAATATAAGCCTATATTCTGGAGTAAATACAGACTTACATGCCCTGGCGTAAAGTTTAAAGTTATTAAGAAAAAAAAAAAAAAAAACAAATGAAAAAAACAAACAAACAATAATCCAGCTATTTGTGTTATAAGTGTAGAAAAAAAAAAAAAAAAAAAAAAAAGGCAGAAATGCAAATATTTGCCACAAAAATTTTGCTTTAAAATTTATTAAAAAAAAAAAAAAAAAAAAGAAAAAGAAAGAAAGAAAAAAGAAAGAAAAAGGAAACAAAAATTTATTTAAAATTTCTTAAAGTTTAATGACTGATATAGAAAGTTATATTAGTCTAGCATTTCTAACAAAATTATTTCAGTTTGTTTTGTTTTGTTTTTTGTTTTTTTTTACCTTAGAAGTGGAGGAAAAAAAAAATTGTGGCAAATTTTGCAAATAGCTTTTTAATTGTGCAGTTTATCTGCAAAGATTTTTTTCTGCAAAGGTTTTATTGGCTGCAAAGCTGTCCAGGGTTTCAAATAGAATCAGAAGTATCTGCAGCAAAGAGCTACAATTTTGTTACTTTTCTTTCAAACTACAATAAAAAAAAAAACAACTTTTTAGCTTAGGGGGAAAGATAGGTTAAACTGAAGATGTTAAATAACAATAATTAATAGATTAAATAAAAGAATATGAAGAAAATAATCTATATTAAATCCATCCATCTAAAATGTATATTCTTTCCCTAAACTATATAACTATTAAGCATAGTTTATAATTATACATCACAACCCTTCAACTACTTAAAATATCAATAGGCTCCTGTTTTACATTTATAATAAATGATTAAATTTATTAAGTATAAATATGCATCATGTACAAATCCTACCAGAGCCAGGGTGTGCTGTGTACGGGTAAAAGAAGGGGAGCAAAGTTGTTGTTTTTTTTAACTTGTTATATCTAAATCAGTTTAAGTTGATTGCTATGCAAATATAAGTTACATTATTTATATTATGATACTAAGATATCAATTTATATTAAAAAAATCTTAATTTCTAATCACTTTAGAAAATATTAACTTTTTCCTATGATAATGCAAATAAAAAATTATTGTCTTATTAGTAACATTTTATAACATTAGCTAAAATTTAAAATAACAAATAAGAGTTTAGGAAATAAATAGAAAAAAAATCTTTCCCAGCTTTTTAAATAAATATTATATTTTTAACTTTTGTGCTTTTTAAAGCTAGAATCCCATAATTTCCAGTCTTTATTTCCAGGTGTTGTCATCATTAAAATGCCTTTCTTCATTCAATATAACTCTGGATATAAAAGAGAATTTGACATACCAGAGCCCATTTTTTTTCTTCCTCCAACAAGCAAGTACCAAAAAGGAGGTATAATAAAAGGCATTTAATAGAAGCAGCAGCAACAGCGGCGGCAGCAGCAGCAGCAAATGTTTTGCAGGTGATTTGAATCATTGCAGTACTGCATAAATCTTACTAAAATACCAAAATGACTACTGCAAGTATTTTTCTACCTCTGAACAACATTTGCAGTCAAAATTGTTGTGTGTTTTTTTCTATGTTTCTTTCAAATTAAATTTTAAGCTTTATGAAGTTTGTGTGTGTGTTTTTGTTTTTTGTTGTTTTTTTTTTCCATTTTTCTTTTTTTTAGGTACAAGTATTTAATGATAGACAGAAAGGGACCAGTTACTATTTTTGATTGGAAATTAATTTTTTTTTCTTTCCGTTATTATTATTGATGAGTATTTGTGTTATTGAAGTGTGGAGTAATAAACTGCAAGTGGTCAGGTGAATGTTGATATTAAATAGATTAGAGAATGTGATAAGAAGAGTGCTACAACAACAACAACAACAACAACAATAATTATCATATAACTAGATGAGTGATATTCTTCTCTTAAAAATGTCTTATAATATTATTCAAAACATACTGAGTTGTTAATTATCTTCTAAAGTTTGTTTTCAATACAAATAATAACTGATCCCTATAATAAATTATCTTGATTATAATGATTTGTTCTAGCTAATAATTAGATACCAACCAAAAATGTTGTGACATGTTAAAGTCAAAAACATACAAAGTAAAATAAAGGGATAAATAAACCCTTTTCTTTTTTTGGTCAGTAAATATTGTCATCCTGTAGTAATTCAAATTATTTGATACATGACCTTATTACTAAAACTTTCAACACTAATTTCACAAGATGAAGAAGAAAAGCTAGTTTTCAAGCAGTGTTAGAAGGCAAACATTCACTACTAAAATGCCAAAACATTTTTTTCTCTTCTATACCATATTTGAGATATAAACTTATAATGTAAAGATGTTGTTATAGATGATGTGTTGGTGTAGTAGTAGTAGTAGTAGTATAGTAGCAGTAGTAATAATAATAATAAGTTAGCTAAAGGTCATGTATCTAATACCTTAAATAACTACAATACTAAGTAACAATTTGCAAATAGTCACAAGATGGGGTGTGCTAGGGCATGAAATGAAGCAATTTTTTTTCTTTTCTGTCAGAACAATTTAAATACTGAAAGATTATATGCATGTTTTATATATGTCTGTGTGTGTGAGAATGTGTGTAGGATAATGATGTCTATATCATGAATAATTAAAATCATGATATTAGATTTCAACAAAGAAACTGGGTACTAACTGTCCCAACATTCAATCAGCATCAAGCAAACACAAATAACACATTTTCCTATTCAATAATCAATTGGTAGTTAACCGCTGCAAATATTCACTGCATAGGCTCAGTTCTAAAAAATTTTTTGCAGCGAAATATCGGATGGAGTTGAGAGATGAAATAAACAACAAAACTTCACTTGACATGCAAACATTGAACCTTAGGCTGCAATGGTGACCACACGCTAGCCCATCAATATGACAGCAACTGCAATGAACATTAACAGTAAAATTTCTGCCACAAAGATGTAAGGAATGCCTTTGAACCAGTTTAAAAAAAAAAAAAAAAAAAAAAAAAAAAAAAAAAAAAAAAAACTGTATGTATGTATGTATGTTGTATTGTGTGTGGGTGTGTTCAAGTGTGAATGTGCATAATAATATACACAGGCACACAGACATAATCACGCATCTATAAACCAAAGCAATGGGGGGTGGGGAGCCAAAATTTGAAAATTGATTGTTTTATTGTTGTTCAAAAAGCAACAAAACAATCATGTGATCAATTTAAAAAAAAAAAAAAAAAAATTTTTTTTTTTTTTAGCAGCCAAGTTTTTTTTAAAAAGGTTTTCTAGTTTGAATGTTTCATTACTTACTAAAATGTTTAAGAAATAAATTTATGTTAATGGTAGATATTTGTTGAACATTTTGTTCGGGAGTTCTTAAATTATGAAGATGTTATAAGTATACAATTAATGACTATTATGTTATTACTATGCAGGACATTTGCAGCGGTATCAACTTGTTTTTTAAAAAAAGGTTTAATTTTAGTAAGTTAATCCCAGTTATGTAGCTGTTGAACACTTTATTCGGGAGTTCTTTTTTTCTTTAATTTACAAAGTCTTTACAGCACTGCCAAGATAACGGTTGCCGTAAATGCGACAGCAAAAGATTCTGGTTTGGTGAAAACAGACTAATGTAATGGTCTGCTAAAAGAAAAGAAAAAAAAATAGAAAAGAAAAAATAGTAAAAAAAAAAATTATAAAAAATTGTTAAAAAAAAAAAAAAAAAATGCAAAATTGGTAACATTGATAGGTGGTGATTATCATCATCATCATCATCACTAACATAACTATCATCATGGTTATGAATTAACTCAGTGTCAGGATCAAGTCCAACATGACTTTGTAAAAGGTCCCATTTTACCAGTAATTTTATTTTGGAAAAAGAAAAAGAAAAAGAAAAAAAAAAAAAAAGGAAAAGGAAAAAAGAAAAAGGAAAAAAAAAAAGAAAAAAAAGAAAAAAGAAAAAAAAAGGAAGCTAAATTAAGCCATAATTTTTATATATTCATTTTAAAAAAAGATGAAACTGATTTTAAAAAATCATGAGGCTAATTTTAAAAATAGGATGTAAAATGCATTATTAAATTAGTTAAAAAATATAGTTTGTTATATTTAGTTGTAAATTCAAGTAAATTATTTGTTTATACTTGATAACTTAGTTGTAACTTCTGTTAATGAAGTTTTTTTTTTTAATGGTATTATAAGAAACTTTGGCTGTGATAATTTTATTACAACCTGAAAAGTTACTTCATTTTGCATGTCTACTTTTAAAACTTTTTGTATCTATTCCTTCCTCCCTTATTGCAAGATTAGATCGTGGTGATTACATTTGTCTTACATATCTAATTTAAAATAATAGTAATAATAATAATGAAATGCTTTTATTCATGAAAGTGTGGTATTCATAAACGGAATGTGAAGAAAATGCCATCTAGATTTAGCGACAAGAAAATGTGTTATGTTCAAATTGGATATATTCTGGGTGATAGTGTTGGTTATTTTAAGATGAAATAGAGATCTGTAGATTCAATTTAGTCAGTGACATGTATCGAATAAAAAGAAAATATTTGAGTTGTTAGTGGCTGGAAACAGCAAAGATATAGTGAATAGAAAAAAAAATGATGTAAGTTACTTTTAATGATGTTTCTATGTAATTTAATATTTGAAGGTGGTTTGAAACAACAAAGAAACTAATTTGTATAGAGATTTTAAGATTTACAATAAATAGTATATGGCAGCAAGCAAAACATTTTCTTAAATATTATTTCAATAAAACATGTTGAGTAAATGCAATTTTTGCTAATGTAAAAATGATCCTTGCATATTAAAGTGAACAATATTATTTTTTAATTAGAGTTGGTGGTTTTTTCTTAAGAGAAAAGAAATAACCATATATGATGAGGGAGGAAAGAGTCTGTATATTAATTTTCTTACTATGAATACAAAAAGATGATATAACTTGGTAAAAATAAGTAAATTATTTTGTTTAAGATGAAATCACCATGGCTATTAAAATAACAAAAGCAGCAAGAAACATTTTGGTTTTATTTAAATAAAATTGCCAGCTAAGGTAGGAAGGAAAATAATTCAAGATGGATGCCATAATCTTTTTTAAAAAAAAGTTTATATGACATTAACAAGCAAAAATGGCGATAGAATGGGGAAAATAAATAAATGAAACAAAATGGGATTTAAAGAACTTAGAATAATAATAAAATGTGTTTTTTTTTTTTGGGGGGGTGAACAATTCAAGCAATCTCAAAACAATCCATACAAAATGGTATATTTCTAAATCCTCCCCTTCTGGCAAATGTTGTCATGAGAATAATAATAATAATTTGAGTATGATTAAGCAATTCTCCAAACAAGAAAAGTCACTTATATGATTATTCTTCATGATAATAAAAATTAGGAAAGAATAACACTAAAAATAAAATAAAATAAAATTCTTGATAAATGAACATGTGTATTAATAAAGCTTATCATCTAACTTGTGCTTTTGTTGTCACAAAAAAAAAAAAGACAATAAGATCAGAAAACTATGAAATGATATTAAGAAGTTATTTATCAAAGAAATTAATCTGCTAGCCTCTTTTTGGACATACATTTTGGTCAAGATACACCAACTATGCAAATTGAAAACAATAGCAATTCAGTCATTTTTTTAAATTATTTTTTTGAATATTTCCTATTAAAAAAAAATGAAGTACTTAAAAATTATCTGGGAAAAATTATTCAATTAACCTCTTAATTAATGCCACTTGTATTAACAAGAAATTATAAAAAAAAAAAAAAAAAGAAAAAAAAAGGAAGAAGAGAGGGAAAGAGAGAGAAAGAGAGAGAGATAGAGTGATGAGATTTTTTTTAACAACCAGTGATTGTTAACATTTGAAAAGTGACATTTTTTAACTGTAGGAAAATATGGGTACTTGCAGGGTGTTAAAAAAAAAAGAAAAAAAAAAAAAAAAAAGGTCTTGAATATAAATAATCAGTTTAAGTACTAAAATAATTTAAAAACAAGAAATTTTTATATCATTAGTTTAATTCAATCCAGCACAGTATGGGGAGGGGCAAGGGAGGGGGGATCTACCTTTTTTTTTTCAATTTTTTTTTTTTAAAAGGCTCCAATGAAATGAAGTGTTCAACACCCACAGGGCTTGAGAATTATATTTATTTTTCATAAATATTAAAAATTAAACCCACTCTAAATGTGAAAAATGTTCTCCATGACCCACAGCTATTATTTTCTTATTTAAACTTATCTTTGCTCCAGGAAAAAAAAAAAAAAAAAAAAAAAAATTAAAAAAAAATTATTTAAAAAAAAAAAAAAAAAAAAAAAAAGAAAAAGAAGAAAACAAACCCAAAAACAACAAATCATATAACATTAAAGTTTTGGTGAAAGAACATTTCAATTACACTAGTTACTTCCTGTGCCTATCCACACTAATGAATGTGTAAAGCATTCTAATTGATAAAGCATTCATCATATAAATGCTATTATAGCTTTTTTTTAAAAACTCAATTATATCTAATATTTGACTATGAACAGGCTAATGTTTTTAGTCAGTGTCTGGTGATTTTAAGATCTAAATCTTTTAAGTCTAATGACTATTTAAGAGAGAGAGAGAGAAAAAAAATTCTACATAAAAATATCTAAATTTTCTTAAAATGAGATTTTTTGGAGGGTTTGACCAAGAAAAACTTTATGATAAAGAAAGATGTTAACTATAAACAAATGAAAGCAATAACTTATCCACCAGAGCAGCAATAGTAAAAATGTAACATTTAATGAAAAACTGCATGGGCAGTGGAGAAGGGGTGGGGGGGTGGGAGGAAAAGAGCCATAACAGGGATTTCTTAATATAATCATAAAGGATAACATTCCCTGAAGAAAGGCACCTGCATGTGTGATTGGTATTTTTGGCAAATTATCTGAGGAACACTAGATACAATCAGTTATCAAAATGTATAATGTACAAGGAACTAGTAAAAAAAAAAAAAAAAAAAAAAAAAAAGGTGGGGAGAAGAAAAGAAAAAAGAAAAGAAACATTAACACATTTAAATACAAGAAAATAAAATTCCAAACAATATTATTTTGTGGTACTCAGCTCCAATGTAATCTTTTAAAAAATCTATTTAAATGTTAAAACTAAGATCTAATGCAAATAAGTTATTAAGAGTGTGAAATAAATGTCTAAATTTAATAAGACCTTGATCAGTAAAAAAATTGATATCATCTTTTTACTATTTCATTTAATATTGTTCATATTCATACAGAACTAATTGTAAACATCCAAATTTTATAAACAGAATGTTTTTTTTTTTTTTGGTTGTTGTCTGAAGCAAATGCAAAACTTCAGGCATAGATGATCTAATCTACCACCTTTTAAAATAGGCATTGTTTTTCAATATCAAATATTAGCATTTGACTATCGAAAGGAGAGCCAAAAAGTTATTAAAAATTTATAAATAATGTTCAAAATATTAGTAAAGTTTACAGATTTTGTACATATAGTTACTGTATCATGCTAATGTAATGAGAAGATATGATTTCAATGAAAGATCTATCATTAAAGTGTATAAAAAAAAACAAAAAAAAAAACATAATAATAGATGAAATAGATGTCTTCTCAAACCAACGTCCGCAAAAAAGGAGGATTTGAAATCTGATGACTAATTATTGTCATACTGATGAAAGCATGAGCATCTATAAAAAGGCGGCTTAATTAAGCCAATTATCAGAAGTTTGATAGAGGGGACGGGAATGAGTAGTTACACAAACGGACGGATAATAATAATAACGTTTGGAAATTAGAAAAAAACAAATGGAAGAGTGAAAAATCTAAACAAGATGATGAAAGATTTCACAATTCTCTGGAGCGGAAAAATGAGGGAATCTTCTTTCTTTCAAGTTTTTGACTTTTTCAAAACTTCTCTAGATTTCTTTCTTTTTTTTTTTTTTAAATTACTTTTTGGTAATTTGTTTTCCCTTTATTCCAAATAAATTCAACTTCAAAAAAAAAAAAAAAAAAAAAAAAAAAAAAAAAGAAGAAAAAAAAAGGACTATATTTTTGTTTCACCAGGTTTACTTTTATTGTTGTCTTACTTTATAAATTTAACAGATTACAGAATGTTCTCAGGTGAATGTAAACGGTGTCTTTAAAAAAATCACTTAAGATATTCTATTTCTAATGAAAAAAAAGAAAAAAAAAGAAGAAAAAAAAAGAAAAAGAAAAGATGGTACTTTATTTCTTAGAATTCCAAATCATTCACTAACTGCTTATAAGATTGCACTAGGGACATTTAATGTATGAGACCATTAATAGAGTATATTTTATAATTAATGTATTAAAATCCCATTTGTCACTATATATATATATATATATATATTATATATATAAATATAACATATATCTACAATAATAAATGACTGCATTGATCAAAATATTATTTATTAACATATTTGAGCAAATACTTAACATAGAATCTATGTTATCACCATGTAAGTAGCCTTGGTAGAAAGAAAGAAGGGGGCATCGATAGAATGAAGACCTTTTCAAGTCATGTTTCCTGTTTTTTTCTGACTGATAAGTTGGTAGTGTTATTTCTTTTTTTTTTTTTTTTGTTAAACCGATCCTGGTAAATCCTTACATTAGTGTGGACAGGCACTTAAACAAAGGCAACATCATGTAGACTAAAGTTCACAGTTCACAGAGATTTTGGACAGTGATCTCTTAATTATCACACACACTGTCTCAACAAGGAACTCAAATCTGTTTCAATACATGTTGTAAGAAATAGAGGAAAAATTGAAAATGGATTCAATGAGGTTCTATCTGAAATCAATGAGTTAGTGGCAGACGTTTTGTGTTTTTTTTTTTTTTTTGATATTTGTCACTTGTGTTTTTTTTAAACAAGTTTTATGGAAATGAAGATACAAATCCTGAATCTTCCTTTTTGTAGTTAAAATGATATTTTTTTTTAATCAAATGTTCGTGCGTGTATGTGTGTGTAACCAGAGTAAATGTTAGTAACTGATTGATTTATTCTGATGATCAATGAAATGTCAATGTAGAACTAAAAAAATGTTAAAATGTATAAAATAAATTAAAGTATATCTTGTTTGCTTTCATGAAGTTTCAGGAATTTTAGTATAATACCATAGCAGATTTTTTTTCTTCTATAGTCTTTTAGTTTATCTTAGGTGCAATTTTTTTTTTTTTAATAATTAAAATGTTATTAGCATTCTGCAATTGATGACATATGATGGACAATAGATATTCATCTTTAAATAAAATGATTACCTTAAGCATGAAAATAAATATTTTAAGATTGATTAGAGTTCAGTCAATCAGATACAAGTGAAGTCTAACATTTTTCTAATCAGATTATCCCAGTGAATCAAAGCTAAGCTGAACAATGAACCAAAACATAAAATGCTTTATAACAAGTTACTTGTTTGTTTATTTTATTTTTTTGCTTGTTTGTTTTTGAAAGGAGGAGGAGGAGGAGGAGGAGGAGGAGCGAGTTGTAAATGATGATAGAGATAGAGATAGAGATAGATATATAAAACAATTAAAAACTTGAGTAACATGCACACATTCACACACATACATAACAATGAACATAAATTAAATTTTCTTACTGTACAATGTTTTGTAATTGAAAGTCTAAGTTTGATTTCAGAAATGTCTCAAGTTTTCAGTGTTTTAAAATAACCTTTTCAGGTTTTTCTTTTTTCTTTTTTTTAAGATAACCTTTTAGAGTTTTTTTTCTTTCTTTTTTTTCTTTTATTTTATTACATAGCTTTTTTCAGATTTTACGATAGCTTTTTTTAAGATTTTTACGATAGCTTTTTTTTTTTAAAGATTTTTACGATAGCTTTTTAGTTTTTAAACAGTAGCTTTTTTTCCTCAGTTTTTTACGATAGCTTTTTAGTTTTTTTAACAGTAGCTTTTTTTCCTCAGTTTTTTACGATAGCTTTTTAGTTTTTTTAACAGTAGCTTTTTTTCCTGTTTTTTTTACGATAGCTTTTTAGTTTTTTTAACAGTAGCTTTTTTTTCCTCAGTTTTTTACAATAGCTTTTTAGTTAACAGTAGCTTTTTTTTCCTCAGTTTTTTACAATAGCTTTTTAGTTTTTTAACAGTAGCTTTTTTCCTCAGATTTTTACGATAGTTTTTTATTATTTTTTTTATGGTAGCTGTTTTCAGTGTTTTACGGAGGCTTTTTTCATTTTATTTTGTGGGTTACAGGCAACATGAATAACTTTAAAAAAAACCCAAAAAAACTAGAACATAAACTGAAACCAAGGTATTTAAAAAGTAAAAGATAAGTTTAGATTAAACAATAGGAGGGATTAAACATTCAAGTCTTTAAAACCAAATTCAATTTCTCCTCCAAATTTCTTGGATAAAAGGATGAAGGGTATTTTCTGATCACATGGATCAAACATTTTTGTTGTAACAAAACATGGTATAATTAAAATATAATTATTTTGATATTACTGAATGAAAAGAATTTGATATTGAGAAAAGCAATGAGTTAAAACTTAAGAGCCACAATAACATTGTGATAATAATAATAATAAAAACAAAATCAACAAACAAAACCATGCATGTGACTCTTGTAACTGGTCAGTCAAAAAGTACTTCGGAGGAGGAGGAGGAGGAGGAAGAGGAAAAGGAGGAGGAGGAGGAAGGTGTAGGCACAATATTTCAAGTTTGAAATGACTACATTAGGAAAAGATTATCAAAATAATCAATTTTCTACTATCCTCCTATTGACAGCCTGACAAGCTTCAATTTATTTGCTACATTAAAAGAAATTATCCAGCACATAATAGAAATATTTTATATAATAATAAAATCAAGGAGTGGGTAAGACATGTGCCAAATATATATATATATATATATATATATATATATATATATATATATATATATATAATATATAAAAATAGGTAAATTTGGCTTATTTCCCTTTTCTTTCTTTCTGGAGTTTTTTTTTTAATTTTTAAAAATTTTTTTAAAGCAGAACAAACAAAAACATGAAATTTAAAAATGGGGAACAGAAAAAAAAAAAAAAAAAAAAATGAAGCAGAAGTTCCTGCAGATAATTACTGATAGCAGTGAAGCATCTGAGTAGTAACAAACTGTTGGCAGACACTTAATTTCAATGCAAGATGATAACCTCAGCAGGATAAGCCATTCATTTATAAGAAAATTAAATAATTAAACAATGTCAGACTAGCACAGTAAAAAATGTATGAAAGTTAGGAATCTGTGAACAGTCATGCCATTGATTAATTTCAAGTAGTGCTAATTCAGTGTACATGTGAATGATGTTTGGGGAAAGGCTGTTAATGTAAAAACAAAATGTCATTCTATTTTCAATTTTGTATTCACATCTGTGAATATTATTCTATTATGGAATTACTACAGCTGTAACTTAGTAATAGAAAGAATTTAGCTTAAAAGGCTGATTTTGTTAGTTGATTAGAAAGTAACTGGCAAAATATTGAAGAAAATATTAGTTCTATCTAGTTCAGTTATTACAATTTTGTGTATATGACTGCATGAATAATATGTTTGCCATATTTATATTAAATATAAAATAAAGGGTCAATAAAAATTTAAGTACATAAAATAAAACTAAAATGCAAAAGAAATAACTAAATTAACTAATGATATTTTATAAAGTTTAATTTTCTTTTACATTTTTAGTAGATAACAGATTTTTATACTCATATGTCAGAATTAGAATGTTGACAGTATACTTGATCAGCCAGAAAGTATTGAGTAATTAACTGATAGCACTATGTTTATTAGTAGTCATTTTTGTATGGCTTTAAAAATTGAAGGAAATTAAACTCAACACCAGGCAAATAAATAGAAAAAAATGTTCTTTGAAAATGAAAAATATAAAGTGGGTAAATTTCCATTGAAAATAAATTTTAAAATAATTTTGTGTCACAAAATAATTGAGACATTTTTTTTTAAACAGATGTTGGAAGTTATACTAAAGAAATATTATGTTGCCACTGAATAAGAGCATGTCATTTTTTTTTTTTTAATCCTAAAATGAAACAATGCAATCTTAATCTTAATTACTTTAAACAATTATTTCATGCTCCTACAAAACTTATGACCTTAACTTTAATAGAATAGAAAGAGTTAAAAGTAGACGATAAATATTAAATGAATTATATAATCTATTCAATAACTTTATTTCTCTTCATAAATATTTATAATTAAAATAATTATATATTTAGCATAACTAGATTGATAATTAAAAGAATTCTATACTTAGCCTAACTAGATGAACAAAATATTTATAGAAAAAAAAAGGGGGAAGGGGCATCCAAAAACATTTTTAAAATCTTATTCAAAATTTGAAATAGAAAAATTGATATAACATTTCAATATCCTAGAAGTAGAATAATCTTAAAGCCAAGTATAAAAAGATCAAATGATTGTAATTTCATTAGGAGATATTTTTTTGTAGAGGAACACAATCAGAAATATTGAGTTTAAAAATAACATTAAAACTCACTAAAATATTCTACTTGTTTAGTAGTAATTTGGATATTAATAGGGATTAATCATTTGGTGTGTCTGTTTGTGTGTGTGTTTGCAAGTGAGAGATAGAGAGGAGAGTGAGTTAGAAAAAGAGGGAGAAAGAGAAAAAGAATTGGAAAGGATGATGAATAAATAAATAAATAGAATTATCCCTACCCCCCCATCATCATGTGCCATACAAGGTCAGACATGGATGTTTTGGTCAGATTAGTTTCATCTGCCATTCATATTTTCTGTAACATATATAACAGATATATTTATACTGGCACAAGCGTTTGTGTATAGGATCAAAGGAAGAGGGGACAAAGAAAGAAAAAAAAAAAAAAAAGAAAAAGAAAAGCAAAGCATCTTGTGAATTTAAGATTGAAAAATGTGTAGACACATTCATATACTGATGTACTCATTGTGTACTCATTGTATAGATTAAGATATAAATATTATGTATTTAATATATAATATAAAATTATATATAATACATCCATATACATACATGACAGATTAAAACAATTAATTTTCAGACAAAATATTTTGTTTTTGTTAAACATGAAATTAAATGGAAAAAAGGGACAGCAAATTGCAAACAAAACCCAACAAAAAAAAAAAAAAAAAAAAAAAAATTAAATATTACTATTAAGAACCAATAACCCTTTAACAAGGTCACCAAAGGATTTAATGCAGAAAAATATTGAATTGGAAGTTTTTAGCATTTTTGTTTGTTTGTTTGAAATTTTAGCAGATATTGTTTAAATGTTTTTGTGATGCTGATTCATTATTAGAAATTGTGTGTATGTTATAATGTATGTTGTAGTGTATTAAATGAAAATTATTGCATAAAATGTAATTTAAAAAATTCACCTTGTCATTATCCTAAAACCTGTTTCTCCAAATCTGTATTGTTAAATAGATTATACAAAATCTGTATAAGAAGGGGTAACTATTTGTAAATGGAACTTCTCTTCCTCTATTTCAGTACAATATATACTTAAGATACAAATTAGAGACTTATAGTCTTATGTTGCCCTATGGTTATAAGTTGTTAACTATATAAAATGTTTTGATTTAAATTCCATAGAAAAAAACAAATTAGAATGCAGAAGAGTATAATTATATATATATATATATATATATATATATATTAAATTGCATAGAATGATCAAATGTCAAGTGTAATATATACAAATTGCATTTCTAATCAGTTTCTAAACTGTTTCACTCTGAACCAATTTGTAAGCATACAGCTTAAAATATTTTGTCTTCAATGGCTACCATTTATAGAGTTTGTTTTTTTAAATCCTTTAAAAGATGTGAATTTTACAACCACACTAAGGATATATGAAAATATCAACAGAAAATATATTGTACACATAATGGGCAACCGGCAGCAGAGTTGTAGTAAGAAGAAAAAAAAGTTACTGTTAATCTTCCAACTTTTAAATCTTTTCCACTCCCTCTTTATTATTATTATTATTTTATTTTTAAACAAAAACATTCTGTGGCATTCATTCTGTGTATTACATATTATTGATGTTAACAGCATACTATTAAAAAGAGAAATTAGCTCCTTTAATCTCTTGGCTCTCTCTATTTGTAGTGATATATTAGCAATAATACAGTAGCAGTGTTGTTCACCAATAGGAATGCACCAATATTTAGGATTGATTCAACCATGGCAATAACTAGTTGTTGCTGCTGCTGCTTGATCAGTGTTAATTAACATATCATTTTTTTTAAATAATTTCTTTCAGGTAAATAGTTGTTCCTAGTTAAATCGTAAATAGTTTGAGTAAGCTAATCACAAATAATAATACAGAACGAAAGAAAAAAAAAAAGAAAAAAAGAAAATGCTTAAAAATAAAATGATAATTTCACCCTAATGAATTTATGATAACAGCAACCATAACTACATTTATTAATATATTTTAGTTGTTATAAATTGCATTTGTAATTCTGCAGAAATAATTTTTGTTTTAAATAGAAGCTTAACTGTTAGTTGCGTGAAAATAACTCAAGTGAAGTTTATAGGATAAAAAGGAATATTTGTAGATAAAATGGGAAAATAATATTCAACTAAGATACTGAGTTAATGAATCACCATCTAGTCAGTCATAGGTTATAGTGACATCATTATTAATCTTGTCCAAGGAAAGGTGAAGACATCAGAGATACTAGCAAACATTAGAACTTGTTTGATAAATATGAAAATTTGCTACATTTTTTTTGTTTTTTCGTTTTGTTTGTTTTTGTTTTGTTTTTCTTTCTTTTTCTTATACATTTTTTTTCAGATTTGGTATATAAAGATAAAATATAGAAGTAAGCCTTTGTTTGAAAAAACCTTTTATATATTAAGCTTATTGCTAGATTATTTGAAGAGTTGGATATCTTAACATCTACATTTTAAGAAATAGTGAAGATAATCAAAATGAAACTTTTAAAAAAATTAAAAAAAGTAAAAAGTGGAAATTATTTTAAAGAAAAAAAAAAAAAAGATTTTTTTTTAAAAGTCTAAGTGTTAACTTTTCATAGCCCCAATTACAACCTGGATGCCATTCAAAACATATTCAATGCTAAAAATATTGTTTATAAGTGCATTGAAGTTTTTATTTCCAACCAATTCTGCACTTTCCCTGAGTGACCAACTTAGGGCTATAAAAATTCCACACAGCCAATAACAAAGGACGCTACTCTGAAGAATTCCAGTAATTATTTTAGCATTGTGTCTACAAGCTCTGAAATCCATGTAGGAAATTCCAGAATAACTATTGTCCGACCAGGAAGAGAGATACAAAAGTGAATAAACACTTTTTACAGTATATATATATATATATATATATATATATATATATATATATATATATAGGTAACTATCATCCTCATAAAAAAAGCCACTGCATTAAAATATTTTAAGCCTCTTCCAGTCATCAAAATAATAAAGTTTCTTCTTTCACACTTAATCTAAAAATAAATAAAACTTGGTTAAATTATTAAGAATTAGAATACTTATTACAATAATAATTGGTTGCCAAATAGCACTCAAAATTATTTTAAAAATAAAATTCTTCATTCTTGGAGCAAAATAATTAATGCGCACACACACACAGAGTCAGGAAAAAAAAAAATACAAATTCAAATAGAAGAATGGTACCATATTTACCAAAATCAACAAGAATGGATATATAAATATCATGACAAGAAAATCAATATAAAGATAACAAAAAAAAATTTAAAAAAAAAAAAAAAAAATTGAAAGATATCCTGTATTTGAAATTAAAATTTTCAACTGAGGTATAAAAATTCAAAAAGAAAGTCTATATAGAAAGATTAACAGGAGCAGCACAAGATAAATTTGTATAATCAAATATCAATTCCAAGAAGATTAGTAGCTAACATCAAAAGGTTAATTGTACCATGTAGCTATTTATAGATTACTTAAATTACATTTTATAATATTAGTATACCAAG
>CM042179.1:41693325-41803137 GCA_023376005.1 Doryteuthis pealeii
GGCTGTTTATTCAACTGAGATACCCTGATGTGTTTTAATTACATAGCAAAAACACAGCATTTTTGCAATATATATTCAAATAATAAATTTCAACTACATATAATTATTTATATCACATATAATGAAATTTTCTTTTTGTTTTTTAAATAAAAATTAACCTAAAAGGATGTCATGATGTGTTGTCTTTACTTCAATTCCTAATATTTTTTTTTTTTAAGTTTTTCTTTTTTTTTTTTTTGGTGGTGGTGTGGTGGTGAAGGGTTGAGGAGGGGTGAACACTAAATATGTTTTAATTTTCACCCAAATCTATCAGAATGTTTTGTTTTTTTGTTTTTTGTTATTTTCTTTTACTGAAAATTTATTGAAGAAAGCCATTGAGAGGATAGACAAAAAAAAAATTTTCATTTTTCCTCCACCCCATCTTTATAGGTATCTTGTAGAAAATTTGACAATAGAAATGGTGATAAATTGTTCTAAAAGTATTGCACATATACACTAAGTGCTCAAGTGGAGTAGAGAAGGTTATATGTAAGGTATACAACAAGATATATTGGGTTAAAGAGTTGAAATGAATTATCAACATAGGAGGCTGAGTGCTTGACTTTTTTTTTTGTTCAAATTCACAATGATATGGAGAATATACTTTTCACAATTGCAGTACAGAAATTATAATATATATATATATATATATATATATATATATATATATATATATAAACTGGACAAGTTGGAGCAACAGATGAAAAAAATGGGCCAGGTCAACTAAACATTGATATGCTGTATGCATGACCTGATCTCAGCTTAAGAACCTTGTGAGAATCAATACAAGTTTCTAGGGCTTTTTATTCTGTACTGGCATACTAATTTATGGGTGGGGCTGGAATGAGGTATTTAATAGGTACAATGATTATATATATATATATATATATATATATATATATATATATATATATATATATGCAAAATTTCTTGACAAATCTGTTCATCATTTAAGTGAGCATAATGATTTCAATTTAGCATTAGCATTTTGTATGCATAGCTATAGGAAGCTACAGTGAATTTAACAGTATCATGTGCTGATGAAGTTGGTTGTACAGGGCAGAATCTAATAAATTATAAGTGAAACTAATTTTTTAATAAGTGGAAATGCATAAAAAAAAGAGAGAAGAAATTGATATTCTTGTAGATTTTTTTTTGGAATGAAGAGCCTGATAATATAAAGTATTCCATTATATAGCATATGAATAACTATATTACTGCAAAATTTAAATATACAATGCAAATATGCACATTATCTTTGCTGTGTAATAAAAAATATCTGTTTCTGTCAAACCGACAGAAACAGAAGCTTTCATTCTGTGAAATTACAGATCTCTCTGCTGATCATAAATGGAAGAAACAGTGTAGCCATTCTTGGAGCTTTAAATGCCCCTTAAAATAATAATAGATCAATGAAATGAAGGACATTTTTTTTTTAAAGTATAAAATCTGAGGATAGGGGAGGGCATAAAAAGAAGAAAAAGAGAAAAAGATAAATAGAATAATTTTAACACATAGCCTCAGTTATTTTGACAATTTTCTTATTGCTTCAAAAATAAAACAAATGGAAAACTTTTGGTAACTGCCTTTGAAGTGTTTAGCATTTTATACATATTGATAGTTTTTTTTTTTATATAGTTTAGGTTTATGGATGTGATAAATTCTCCCTTTAATGAATACTAGTTGAAATATCTTTAGCAATGAATGAATTTGTATAAAAAAAAATTATAAAAAACTAAAACAAAACCAAATGGCTTAGTCATTTGGAATGTCCATGACTCATTTGAAAGAAAGTTTGCAAATATTAAAAAATTTACATATTACTGTGATTAGTCCAATGCCCTAAATGAAAGAATCTAATTGATTGTGTGTATATAATATATATATATATGTGTGTGTGTGTGTATATAATATATATATATATATATATATATATATATATATATATGTGTGCATGTGTGTGAGGTAGATGTGAAAAATGAATGCTACTGATGAAAATTAAAAAAAATGATAGTATTCAACATTTACTTAAATGTGGGATTAAAATAAATAGCCGATCCATTTCATAAAGAAGTTGATAAAATTGTATAGATTAAAAAAGTGATCAAAAAGATACTTTGCTATATGTGATACACAAAAGTATCATCAATAAAGTCGGTTAATTTCAACTGAGAAATGTTCAGCAAAATCCCACCAAAAAAGCAAGATAACAAATCTTTTTGCCATGTGAATAAACCATTCCATTTAGTGTAAGAATTCCTATGATTATTTGATGTGCCAGGTTAAGATGTCTAGTTTATTAGTATTGTAACAATTTGTGTGTATGGAGAATAATGTCATGGTTAAAGGAAGAAAAAAAGCTTTGATGGTGATTCATTATAAATGGTTTAAGGCATTTCATGAAAAAACTAGAAAGAGATTAGAAAATTTTTTGATAGACACTACAAGTGACCAGAAGGCAGTTGGCACTCAGCAAAAGAGAGACTGTAGAAGAAACCATTGGTTTTTTTGAATTTAGATTAAGAAAAATGGAGAAAAGAGTAGAAATCTAGAAGAGCAGATTGATGATTGAAATATTAAGATGGCTATTGACAGACTTCCCAGAAAAGGAGGACAAAATAGGGTAAAACTTAAGAAAAATTAAACCAAGAAAACAAAAACAAAATACTGATGAATAATTATATTAATTCAAGTAGCAGATTGAATATAAATTATTAAAAAAAAAAAACTAGGAGAAAGCAAACACAAAGCAAATTAAAAATTGGGAAACCCTGTTGGACACTAATCTGTAGAATTATGAGCAATGAATAACAAAAGAAATTGAGAAGCAAGAAAATTAGATAAAATGTCAAAGAAAGTTTAAAGAAAACAAAAACATTAAAATGATTAAAAATATTAAAATAAAATGTAAGGAATACAACCAAAGCTGCTGAATCTAATTTAAGCATAGCATCTAAAAACGGTAATAAGAAATATTACCTAAAATAAATGAAAGGTACTAAGAGAGGATTTAAATAAAATTTAAAAATCTAAAATATTTTGTAATCTTTTCAATCATATCTAATTTTAAAAATTCCCATATTTATCTAAGAAAAACCAGTGTATTATAAGCTATCAGATATTCCTCTATTTTCATGTGTAATTATTTTAAACATCCTTTAAACACAAATCAATCTTTTTTTCTTTTTTTAAATAGAAGAGTTATAGGGTTATGGCACGCATAAATTTGTCTGCTTAAACTAATCATGACAGATCAAATTTATTGGTTGATCAGGTTCATTTGGATGTGCAATATTTAAATAAACTCTAGAATATTTAAAGAAATCAAAATTAGTTTTTAAATTGTAGAAAATTGTTACCATATTCAAATTATTTAAAAAATAATATGCTATTGGTTTTTAATAGAAAAAGCTAAATTGTCACTTCCCAAACTGAATAAAAGATTAAAAGTGAAATAAAAGTGAACTGTTGTTAAAAAGAAGAGACAAACAATTTTAAATTGCTTTGTGTTAAAAGAAATCTAAACTAAACAAGCAGTAAAAGATTAGAGAAATACATTTTTTTCTCCAAAAAAGCAAATCATGTGAGATGATAAATATACATAAAAGAGAGGGATAGAGATAGAGAGATAGAGAAAGAGATGATATAAATAGATATAAATATATGGATAATATAAATAGTATAAATAGATATGTGGAGATATTTTGTCATACCACCTACATAGGTTAGATTGTTTTAACTGAAAATGGTTGTATATTTTATATAAGTGTTCATAAACAACTGATATTTTTTATAACATGGATTAAGGGAGAAAAATGAAATAAAATAAAAGCTGATATTTTTTTCCAATTATGTAGGATATCCATTGTTTAAATATCCATCTTTCTTGTTCAACTTTCTTTGGTCAATCTACAGATTTGAATGCCTTTTTGAAAAAAAAATGGCATTACTGAAAGACAAGTAGTGACCTAAGCAAAGAAAGCTTGATCCAGAACATAATTTCTATTTAGGTTCAATGAAACACTTTAAATTTGTTAAAAAGAAATTAAAACATAACTGGAACAATATACAACACATGTCATTTCCATTACTTTTAAGGAAGCTTCTGTGAATCAAATGAACAAGAAAGATACTAGTGACACTTCTATTGTCTTTCCAACAACTAGAAATGCAAAACAAGCTAACCTTTTACTATATAAGGTGATTGATGTCTCCCACTACTTGGCCACATCAAGCATTTGATAATGATGTGAACTTTAGGGAAATAGGTAGTTTTGCTCTTATAATGTGGCGTTTATAAGTGTTTAGCAAATTTCAATTCAAAACTGGATAGAAATAAATGCCATAAACATATTGATAAATTAAAATGGTGATATTATAATGAAAAAGAATTTCACTAAGTCCAAAAAAAAAAAAAAAAAATCGATTGATATTCCATAAAGGAATTTCTGTTATGTTCTAGAAAAAAGAAAGAAAAAAAAGAAAAAAAAAAGCACTTTAATTTTCAGTACAAGATGCAATATATATTATATATATATATATAATATGAATGAAAGGGCACCTTGCTTGATATAATGGTGACCAAGTTTGGTTAGCAGACCATTGTTAGTAAGTTCTGACCTTGTGCTATACTAAACTTAGCTTAGTATAGCACAAGGCCAGAAGTATGGGGAACCCAGTGAGAAATTTACTAACAGTGGTCTGCTAGCCAAACTTGTTCACCATTACACCAAGCAAGGTACCCTTTCATTAATATTATATATAATATATATATGTAAATATATGTGTAAATAATTGAGAAACATTTTTTTTTTCTTTTTTTGGGGTATTTTTTGTCCTTTTTTTTTTGCAAATATCTATTTTTGTACTTTTACTTATTGATAATTACTATGTTTAGATAATAGCGTTAAATACTTTAAAATAAATTTTAAGCCTATATACTAATACAAAATGTTAGAAAATTTTTTATGGACCATTCTTACTAAGATGAAAAGCTTTAAATACCTAAACAGTTGATTAGTTTGGTTGTGAATTGATAAAAAAGAAAAAAAAATTGCATATTTTCTTATAATACTAAACACTTCTAAGGCTACCCAACAACCCATTAAGAGCATTAACATTTTATATAATGTTTTTTTTTTTTTTTTTTTTTTTTTTTCTTTTTCTGAAATCAATTATAAATCGAGTAGGGTGGATTAAATTATAATAAATTTAAAAAAAAAAAGTTAAAAAAAAAAAAAAGGTTAGCTTCCATCTTGTTTTATCCAGAGATTGGAGAAGCAATGTATTCAAATTTTTTTCCTCACCCTTCCAAGTTGTGGAAAGCTGAATTTCTTCAAGAAATGTGAAAAAATTTGGGATGGGGTGGGATTAAAGTATTAAATTAGAAAAAATAAAAATATTACAAATCAAAATTCAAAAATGAGGAAAAAAAAATAAAGGGGATTTCCGTGCTATGAAATGGCGGGAGAGGGTACCCTAACGGGTAGATGCTTGACGAGCCCTCTTTATCTCCTCTTGCTGGAGGCGCCGCTGAATTAAGATCTGGGCTTTGGCAATATTGTTAGGAGTACCAGTTATGGTGACAACACGATTACGGGTACCCGGTACATAGACTCCTTTCTTTGAAATCTGAATGTTGGTGCCCGTGAGCTGTTGTATTTCCACGATGCCTTTCCCGCCAGGTCCCAGAATAGCTCCAACTATTGTCTCCGGAACTTCCATCTCGTGCTTTGTTGCAGCAGCTGATTTATCATCAGCAGGGCTGTAGATGCCAGTTCCGAGGCCAAATGAATTTTGATTAACATTAGGAGACCTATCACCAGCCATGCTTGGGGTGCCAGTGAACCCTGGAGTGCTGGTATAATTAGTAGCATTGCCAAATGAATCATTAAGCATTGGACTTCCACCATATCTTTCGTTGCCAATACTGGGAGAAGAATTACTGAAAAGACTAGAGTTTGCTCCAGTAGAGCCAGAACTTCCTAGTCCAGATGAGCCACTGCCAACTGGACCAAAAAGGCTACCAGCACTATTAGTACTGGTGGTAGTGTTAAAAAAAGGACTGCTCACACTGGTAGTAGATGTTGTACTACTTGACATCATACTAGAGCCTTGTAAGCCAGATGAATTAAGATTCAATCCACTGCCTAATCCACTACCAGTTCCTAAATTTGCCAAATTATTCAAACTGCCCATTCCTAAACCCATACTAGCTAATATACCATAGCTAGCTAAAGTGTTCATGGCAGTACTTATTTCTTCAGTAGCTTGCTCTGAAAAGCCACTTGCTCGTAAGGTGATTTTTAAGTTATCCAGAGCTGTGCTACTTATACTACCACTAGTGCCACCACCTAAAGCTGCATTTAGGTTTAAATTTGTCATACCAGTTCCTATATTATTTCCAAAGGCATTTCCATTAAATCCAAAACCAAAAGCACCAAAATTACTATTAGCTATTCCTATCTCAGTACTTCTGTTCTGCATGTAGTCTGTGTTTGCAAAAGGAGACCCAGTGGGATTTGCACTGGCCACTGGCCCCGTATAGTCTGCATAGCTAATATTTGGACAACTTCCACTCTGGGGATCTTCAACAATCTTTTGTAAAATCATATCAACTGCTCTTCTATTGGACTCAACATCACCTAGAACAGAAAAAGAAAATAGATCAAACACAATTTATTTACTAAGTAAATGGGTAAAAAAAAAAAATTTAAGTTAAAATAAAAAATAAAAAAATCTAGGAAAATAAGTTCAATAAGCTTTCTCCCAAAACAAAGCAATTTAAAAAAAAAAAGCTTTGTGGATGGTTCATAAGAGTTGAGCCATTATAAGGAAAGTTTATAGAATTATTTTTCCTTTGTTTTTCAATCCTTAAATAAAATAAAAAATTATTAAAAAAAAAAAAAAAAAAAAAAAAAAAGTTTATTATTTGATCACAATTCCATATAGTTCAATGAAATTTTCTCAAGGTTTTAATAATGATAATAATAAAGAAATAAATAAATAAAATATTTTAAGATAAAAATTTAGGGTAATTTTTCAATTAATGGCTTATCAAAAAGACTGCTTTAGTTTTTTAAATTAAAAAAAAATTTTTTTTTTTTTTAAATTTCTAGCTTTATATCAAAGATAAGAAGCAAAATTACAATTTTAAAATCGAATATTGTTGATATAGGAAATTTTCTTAGATATTCATGCTTGCATAGAAGATATAGCAGAAAGAGATCCCTCTATTTTCCAAAGACTGGCTGAAAATTGCTTAGAACTAGAATTTTCTTATAAATTAAATATAGTTGACAAAACTGGAAAACTTTGATTTCATAAAGTAATGAAGTAATTTTAAAATTTGAACATGAAGAAAATTTTCAGAAAGATGACTTGTGAAATGAAAAGAGAATTTGCATCATATCTGTAGGTAAATCTTGTATTAGCAAATTTAAACAGGAATGATTTTTAATATCTTAGAAATGTTTTTTAAAAACTTAATATAACAATTAATAAAAGAATTTGTTTTAGCAGCTAAAAATTAATTACCAATATTGTGCAAACATTCACTAGCTGATATATCAAAGTTTGGAGGTGTTTGTGGTGCAATCATTATTGTCGTAAGAAATGGACTTGTTGACCAGAGGTCAAATCCTAGATGAGGCTGTTTACATTTCTCAGTGCTAATACTCTTGGGAAAGGCATGCATATAACTATTCTCCCTCCAGCTATGGGTAAATAGTAGAACAGACTGGGCTATTTAACTTTGGTTAGGCAACCAGTCTAGAAGGAAAACTGAATTCAAACCTTTTAAACGTCTACTTAAGAAATTGACATTGTGTCACATTCTACTTGTGGGGTTGGTATATATATATATATATATATCACAAAAGTAAATATACAATTGTTTGTACAAGGAGTTGCTGCCATCTTACAAAATATCACATTACTGCAAGACTAGATATTTCATTCATGGTAGAAAATACGTTAATGTTAATATCTACAAATTAATATTTGAAAAATAACTAGAGAGCAAATAAATTTAAGTCATGTTCTTTTTTCACAGTGAATTCCTTCTATGAACTTGTAAAATTAATCAAATTTTACTCATGTAATATCATAAATATCATGTACTTGATGACATTAGTCTTAACAAAAGAAACCTGTCTCAAATATTGAATTAAAAAGTATTCATCTTTTTCTTATTAAAAACAAATATAATTTGATTTAATAGAATTGGCTGTTACCTAATCAGGTTTAAAACAATTCAAATACTATAATCAATTATTCGTCTTACCAGCAACTGTAACACACCGCTCTGGCAAATTAGTTTCCTTTGACTTCTGAGATATTTGCACATAAGCCCCACTTTCTTCTTTAATTTGTTTGATATAAATTCCACCTTTCCCTATAATCATTCCTGCAGTGCTGTTAGGAACCAAAATCTTCACCTGATAAAAAAATAAAATACATTGAACATTTTCTTTCATATGGATGAGAGAGAAAACAAATATTTATTTATTATTATGAAAATTAACAATCAAGGGTTTGTTTAAACAAACATCATTATCTATCAGGATTTAAAAAAAAAGATACCTAAGGAGGGTCTGAGAGCATAATGTTTTCATAAACAAAAAGGTCCAAATAAATCCTTGCATTTTTCATTAGATAGTCTAAAAAATCTTTAAAAGTTTTTTTTTTGTTTATCATATATAGCAGTTAGTGTTTGTGCAAACAAACAAATTCTATCCATAATTCATATACATGAAGTTTAAATAGTTCTTTGTTTTATTTGCACATAACATCTGACATCTAATTGAATCAAATATACGATGCTAAGTCAAAATGACATAAAATTTGACAATTAAATTTTTTGTAATCAACTTAAAACTATAATTTTCCAGTTTAAGTGTTAAATATAATTTAATAATTTATCAGGAAGAAATTAGAAAGGCAACTTAAAAGCAAACCAACGTTTCAAACTCAATAACAGCAAATATCTATCTATCTATATATATATATATGAAACTAGATATGTTTTATATATGTATATAGTGATATGTTTTAACTAGCTTTTTTTTTCTTTCTTGGGTAGATATTCCTTCAATAAAAGAAAAATATTTGATACTGCCTGTACAAATTCCTATCACTCTGAACTAAGAATTATCTAAAGAAAGAGCCCCCACCCCCATCCCTAATGAATGAATAATATGAGGAAAGTAGAAGAATACAAAATTGTTGTGATAAAAACCAACAAAGATGAGAATGTTACACTAAATGACCAATGGATTAATAAGTCATTCAACTAATCTATGAAGTTCAAACAATATTAAAATATAAATATTAAGAATTTACTTAATAAATATAATCAAAATATTTAAAAAAAAAAAAAAGGAATTATAATCATATATAGAAAAAAACAAAACAAGCCTAAAAATAGGTAAAATAATTTTTCTGTAAAGAAATATATAAAGCAAGTATATGGAACTAGTTTTGAACTGGCTATATGGAATAGAGATAAATATCATGTGATAATAGATAATTTGATAAGCAAAATAAGAAAACATTTATGAGGATTTGGTAGTAAGTATTACAAAATATTAGAAAGTCCAAGTTTACCTGCCGGTGTCGTTCATAAGTGCTTTTATTTTCATCTAATTTTGGATTGGGTTCTGGCTTTTCCCTGATTTTTTCCATTATAAAGATATGGACTTTTCGGACAGCATCAACTGAACCAGTAATAAGACACACCCGTTCTGAAGTCCCTGGAAAAGTTATTGAAATCAAACAGTCATGCAGAGAAATGGAAATGAGTTACTAAAACTAAATACCTGAAACATTAATAAAAAAAAACGTTTGTTATACTTTTCTTATACACTTCATTGTTAGTTATTATTTTGATATACAGTAAATTACTGTTTTTTAATGTATAGAAAATATTCCTATTGCTTACCCTACCTGCAAGCAAAGAATGCTTGCTTATTATACTAAAAAAAAAAAAAAAAAAAAAAAAAAAAAAAAAGTAGTAATTTGATAGTAATAATAATAGTAAACTTCTTCCTTGATGTGAAATCCAATAAAAAGAGGTTTAATGACAATATATATAAAAAGATTAATGGTCCAGTGACTTGAATTGTTGCTTGTCTAAACATAATTGTATTAAAAAACAAATAAACAAAGACAAACTTCTGAATGATGATGATTAGAGGGTGATTATAAACATTGTATATTTCCATTTTATAAAGTCAATATAGATTATATTCAAAATAAAATTGACAAATGATTTTTATGGTAGTAAGCATGGGATATGAATGCTTAATCCTTCCCTCCACAATAAGAAATATCAAGAAAATACTAAGAAATAAATCTAATCTCCATTTAATTAGTAAAAAATGTTATAGACACAAAAGTGTAATTACATACAAATGTTTCACTCAATAGCCAATTTAATGTCATTGCTGAATTTAATCCAACATTTGATTTTATATAATTGTTACATTCTATTAAGATTCATATGCTATGATAGTAAAATATCAAAATTAATAAAAGCTATTTCCTATTGACATGTATTATATATGAACTTTTAGAGTCATCAATGTTCATAAATTAATGTTAAAACTTTTCATTTATTTCAGCACAATATGCAACTTGTATTCAAAATCTTGTATCTAAATTATGAAAGAACTTCTAGATAGATAACATTACTAGTGATGTATTTGTTCTCCTTGTTTGACCTTTTGGTAAAAATTTGCAACTATTTATGACTACATAGAATTGGCTACATCTTCAAAGTCAATTTTCAGGTATCTTGTGCTTTGTTTGTAATCATTCTAAAACAAATATTCGAATGAGAAATGACCTCTGTTGTATATTAAAGGGAAACAGCTTTTCTTTTTTTTTCTACTGGGCATTATGAAAGAATGTGGGATCATTATTGATTTGCCAATATTTAAGTTCAGTTACCAATTTGATAACAATCATATATAGTCCAGCATATTCACAGTTATGTAACAAATTTCATTGTAATAGACATTGAAAGGATAAAAGTTGTATAGCAGAACGATAGGACAACCTTCTTTTTAAGTATCAGTCAATGGAGGTGAAATTCAAGACAACAGAATTTTTGGGTACTTGTAAATTTCTGTCTTTTCAAGGTCATCACAGTTTCTGTACAACTTGTATGGAATTTGTTTAGTAAGTAGGAGTTAACTTCATCCACCAAATCATTTCTTATACAGTCTGGCATAGCAGCAGAGCAATTTTATAATCAATGTGTTATGAGGAAATTCCCTCATACCCATTATTGCTAAAATCTTCTAACCAGTCTGGATAGTGTATTGATCCTTGACTAGTTTTATAAACTGAATTCTGGCAGTAGAGAATTTTTTCCATTTTCAATCTATCAATTCAACTGAAATATATTTTAATGGTTAATTTTTACTCAACATTAATTCAAATTAGAAAATAAAGTAAAGAGGAAGTTACTTCCCTTTAAACAGTGGTAAAAATGTAGGGTTTGTAATTTTAGGGAAAAAATTGAGAGCTTAATAATCTGATTTGAGGCAATAATATATTAGTACAAATGTTTACATGTTTTTTTTTTTTTTTGTTTTTTTTTATATATGTTGGATAATCATGACTAATTTATCTAAACTGTTTTGTTTTAGAAGAATCATTATTCATTTAACATGAATTTGAAGATCTGTTAAAAACGTTGTCAATAAAGATATTGAAACTGGATAATTATTATAAGTTTTCTATTTAGGATTATTTGATATCTGAATGTCAAATATAAATATCACTTAATAGCACTTGTATTTACTCAGGTCATATTGAAATCAAATATTTAATATTTTTTTTTAAATACATGATATCTCTCCATAACCTATTTTTACCCCCCCCCCCCAAAAAAAAGAATCTTAATATATATTTAATAATTGGTGCACATTTAAAGCTTGAACATATACAATCTATTTCCAAAATAACCATATTATTATTATTATATATCATTCAATGGAAATTAATAAAATAACTATCATATTTTCAAAATATAGACACTTTTGCATAACATGTAATGAATACATAATTTACAACAAAAAGTTAATATTACAGTAAGTAATTTTTTATAAAATATTATTGTAAAATACTTTATATTGTAATATCAAAACAACAGTTATGAATATCATTAACATAAAATAGACAATAATCTAGAATAGTAACAAAATTCAGTTTTTATATTTGGGCTGATTTATTTCTATTTACTTTAATCAACTGCTTAATGATTGATAGACAACAAGTTATAATGAAACACAGCTGTATATTTTAAATTACATTTAGTCTTTTCATCTCCATCCGAAAAGAGAGAGAGAGAGAGAGAGAGAGAGAGAGAGGGGAAAAAAAAGGAAAAAAAAGAGAAAAAAGAAAAGAAAAATTTTTTTTTTCTCTTCAAGCTATAACAAGATATAATTATAAAAAGCTGTTGAATTTTATTCTAAGTAAGCAAGTGATTAAAAAAAAAAATTCTCAAAACTTAATTTTCTAATGAATAACAGAAAATAATGCCAATATCTATAAGTATAAAAATAAATTAATCTATTTTCAATATAATTTTTATTCTACATGATCCTTTGCCAAATTTTTAAACATGTCAAATTTGATTTTAAAAATCCATAAGTGATTTTGAGCAATTGGAATCTATTACCCCCCCCCCAAAAAAAAGGCATATCACCAAAAGCTGTTTTTACTTCTAATACATGCATAAATAATGTGAATATAAAATATTAATTTTACTGTACAAAACTTTCCCATATTCAGTATAAATTATAGATTATGACTTACCAAAACAATTTATAAATGAATTCCAATCTCTTATGAATAAATATATTTGTTCCCTATTATAATGGTTGTTCTCTAACATTCAATTTTCTATGACCTAGCCAAGCTGTGACAGTATAGCAGTAGATATTTGATTAGATAATTAATTTTTCAAAATAAATATGCTTACATCAACATTTTAACTGTATAATAAAACAAAAAGCAACCCCCCAAAAAAACATCAATAAAACATGAAAACAAAATATTGTCATCAAAAATGAATTTTACATGAATGCAACAGATTATTTGTTTTTACTGTAAAATGAATGTAAACAAAAATTTGAGATAATGAATCTGTATATTTGGCATAATCAATATATTTTATATATAATAATAATAATAATAACAACGATGATGATGAAATATTACCTGGATAGTGGTCATTTGCTTTAGACATTTTGACTCTGGCACCAGCATCTTTTTGCACTTGTGCAATAGTTTCCCCACCTTTGCCAATAATAGCCCCAGCAGCTGCACTAGGAACTAAAATCTTTAGGTGCACATTTTCACCTGTAATAAAACAATTTTATTTTAGTGAACAAGTTAGGACCTAAACAAAACAAAGTATAGAAATACATTATTGAATACAAATGTTATAAACTGTTTTTCTCACTGAATAATGTAAAAGAATAGACCTAATATTTTAAAGTATAAAACAATAAAAATAATGATTATAGATAGTAAACATAATTCCTTCTATAATTAAGACAGGTGAAGGATGTGAAATTTAAAACAAAAATAAATATTAAGATAAATTAATATATAACATAATTTGAACAATTTGAAAGGGATAAAAGGTATTGTATTAAACAAAATGTGGGTAGATATTCTAAAAAAATAAAACAAAATCTACTTTTATAAAACAGAAAAGTAGGGAATTCTTGAAAAGAATCACAGTAAATCATCAAATGTTAATTTCAAGAAATAGTTATATTTGCTCTCATAGTGTCTGACATCATGAGAGAGAGGGGGGGAACTCAAGAAAACAAAACACTACTTAAAGGGAAAAAAGTTTAATAAAATTAAACAGAACTCAGTGGAATTTTTCTATTTTAGAATTTGTAAAATAAACTTAAATAGAATTTAATGCAAAAGATAAAAATGTTATTCATTTGTTAAAACTTTATTAAACATGCTGCTTTCATAACTGACCAAAGTTGAAAATAAAGTTAGAATAAGTTTAATATTAATAATAAGCTAATGTATGTAAAAAAAAAAAAAAATTAATATATATATAATGAAATAATATATTAATGATTTGAAGGCAATTACAATGCGTATAAAAATAAAAACAAAAAGATGTTATTTTTGTCTTATCGATTTCAAAGCAACTTTATCTTCAGAGATGAATATCAGAAATGTACGTGCTTAAGTCTTTTATATATTACAAACACATCCACATAATATTAATACATCTAGCAGAAAGTTAAGTGGTCGTGTTTTGTAAAAATGGAAGAGGGAGATAAATTTCTAAGAAATCGAATAAAATAATGTACAAGTTTTAGATCTTAAAAAGTAAAAAATCTTAAAAATCATCTAATTTATTTAAACAAAAAAAAAAACTGGAAGGTTTGTATAACAAAAATGTAAAAGGAAAAAAATAAAATAAATAAAAATTTCCAAGCATACACATTATACATCCCATGATGCATTATTTTTCTAAAGGGAGGTAAAAAACAGTATACATTTTTAGCATCTGGTTTTAGAAGTTATACATAAATTGAAAAATACAATAGGTGAAAACAGGTAAGAGGTCATTTTTTTTTTGAGAGCTACAGTATATATAAAAAAAAAAAAAAAAAAAAAAAAAAGCGGAGAATGAATATTCTTAAATTTGTTAAAACTGATGAATTTCTGTGTTGTGAATTTTGAGTGGAGAGAAAAATATTTGTAATGAGTAAGGAGAGGTAGAAAAAAAAAAAAAAAAATGTTTAAAAAAAATAATGAATACAAAAAGCAAATAATTTTTTTAACTATATAAATGAAAATGGATAAGAGGAAAAGGGGTTTATTAAAAAAAAAAAAAATAAATAAATAAATTGTTAAAATATTTATTATATGAACATCTGTCTGAAAACTAAAAATGTAATTAATAATATTAAATGTAAAATTGTGAGGGTTCTGAATTATGTACCTATTTCATGTGAAAATGATTATGGTAATAATAATTTTTTCTTAAAAACTACACATTCATGTACAAAATAATTCTTCAAACCTATACCAGGTAAAAGGAAATATAAAATCTTTTTTAAAAAAAATAAATCCAATGGAAATTTGGACAAAATTAGTTCAGTGCATAAAGTATTAAAAATATTTATATAAGAAAAAAACCCATAGGGATTCTCTTAAATTATTTATGTATTAACTTTTTGTAATTGTTTATTACAAGTCTGTAACATCAAAGTAATACATTTTTAGTTTACTATAATGTGAGCCCACTTTTTAAGCTGTTAATACGTGATATTAGAATGTGAAAAGTGAAAAAATAAAAAAATAAAAATAAACAAACGAAAAAAACACCCACTATTATTGAGAGTTAATAAAATATATTTATACGTAGAAAGTGCTCAATAAGATAGTGTATACATGGAGCCAGCAAGGCTTGGTAACTGTCAGTTTGCCTATGCAATCTTTAAACCAAGCACCACTGACTACATCTACACAAATCCTAACTTTAATACACACACACACACACACACACTAGTTATTACATTTTTAAAATCTGTTACACCGTAAGTTTTTCTGTATCTAAAAAGGCCATGTTTAAATAACAATAAAAAAAAAACTTTGATTAAAATTTTTAATTCTAAGCAAGCTAGTTAAAAAATGCTGAACATAGTTAAACAACTATTCCTCTTTCAAAATCTCTTTGAACTACTGATCTCATTCTTTTTCTCACTTTTGGAGATGTTTTTTGTGCACATTTCTAGTTATATACAAGAAGGTTTAACTAATAGGGTCACCATTTTCACTTCAGGATTTTTAATATTGACATGGAATTCTTTTAAAAACAACTCTAAAACTTTTGGTCTGGCATATACCCAGATGATACCATTATACCATGTCCCTCCCCAGGGCAGAAGATGCACAAGTTCTGTTGGATCATTATCTTGATTCAACCACTTGTACAGTTTATAATAAAGAAAAAGAGGAGAGAGAAAAATAAAAAAAGAAAGCATGATAAACTGGCTATTTTTTTCTTCTTTTAAATTAATGTGTTATCATAGCCAGTACTATATATAAAACCTATACCTAAATTTGAACTCAAAGCATCCTATCTTTATAAGGGATAGTCTAATATCTTCAAATATTGAATAAAAAGTCATCAGCTTCTAGGAATCTAAAAGAGGGGTTACAAGCATTTCTTTTTGAAAGAAACAACTTATAAAAATATCTGAAATGAAGAATATGTGGACAAACTCTAGTATTGTATGTAATAAGAATACAGAGTGAAAGGATATGTGAACATTATATCCTCACCAGGGAGATTTTTAAAGCCAATCCCTTTACTACTAAAGTTAGTCCCTCATATAAGAAATAACAAAATATTGGATTTATAACATTCCATATAAATGTAGACAAGTATACAAAGAAGAAACCAACTGTTTCCCCATAAAAGAAAATTATTAATCAGTATCCAAAAATGGAATGGAGAAAAAAAAAAGAAAAGAAAAATCCTACAGGAAAAAAAAAATTGGGGGTAGAAGGGGTAATATTACTCCTCCTTGGATAAGGTCTAAATAGTAGATAGTGATCATCACCAAATGATGAGAAAATAAAAGCCATAAGGTTAAATATATAAGTCAAGCTCATGTGAAGTTTTTGCTCAACAAAAGTAGAATTGTTAATTAGATGCAACTATGCATATAAAAATTGAAATAATCTTTATTACACATGTTGCTGCAATGTTTTTCATAATGGAGTTGTATTAATCTGTATATTTGCCACCATTTTCTGGTTTGCATTACCAGGAAGAATATAGAATATAAGACAACATATATATTGAATATTAGAAGAAAACTATAGAATGAATATATACTACAGTAACAACAAATGCAAGAAAAAGAATGAGATCAATTATCTGAACCAATTTTGGAATCGTAATGACTTATTTCAAAATTACAGAAAGTAACTTTTCCTTTAAGCCATCTTCTAGCACAGGCACTCAAAAATATTATCTATTTCATTATTTATTCTTAATAAACAGCAATAACCTTCATACCAGCATTTATTTATAAACAAAGGGGAACATTTTTCTAGAAAATCATTAAGTAATCAAAATTTTCCTTATATGCTTATACAATTAATATAAATATATAAAAAACAATTATTTTGGATTAAATATTCTAGTGAATATAAATATATTAAAATAATAGATTAATACATCTTAATATCATCTGGATTCAATACTTTTTAGAGAAAAAAAAAAAAAAAAAAAAAAAAAAAAAAAAAAAAAAAAAACTGGCTGAAACATTAAATTTATTGATCTAAAAATCACGAACCACAAATTATATAGTTACTTAATATTCTGAAGTTACTTAATATTGTAAAGTAAATTTAAATTTAAAAAAAAAAGTTTTAATCTGACAATAAATTCTAAAATACAATCCACACAAATAGATGAATAAGTTTATCTCCTTCCACTTGTTTGTACTAAGTTACCAATGGTCCCAATTTTTCCTGGTAACATTCATTTACTATAAATTCATTAAAAAATCTTTCCAGTTAGTTTTGATTTTCTTCATCCCTGAACATTTTCTCTTCTAAAATTGTACATAAGCTTTTATCTTATTTAAAATATTTGATATTTTGGAAATATCTGTTATTTTAGTTAGCTGCCTTTCATATTTAAAAAAAAAAAGTTTATTATAAATTTCTATAATTGTTTCCAAAATTAATTTTCTTCATACATCAAGTTTTAATATAGTGACTATTTAAAAATTATTTAGCATCACCAGTCTACATCAATCAAGAACTAAAAATTATAAACTCTAACAATATCTAAAAATAAACTGTTTTGAAATCAATATAAAAAAACAAATGCTTAAAAAATAAAACTGACTTCTATTTCAGTGACATGTACTTAAAAAGATAAGATATTATTTGCCAAGTTAACAATGTACAGAAATATCTTTAATTTTCACTGTATAATTTTATTAAAATAGATATTCTAAACAATTATCCTTTTCTTTTTGTGGAAGATACAAAACCCGCACTTTATTGTAGAATATTTTTAATTAGAAGATATTTAATATTAATTTCTAACATGCTGAAAGCTTGTATAAAGGTAAATACAATTCTAATAACATTTTGGACTAATACATTTATTCAAATTAATCAAAGAATTATTTGGTATAAACTAGTTTACTTTTTAAAATCAACAAACCTGGGATAAATTAAAGATATAATACAAAACATATTCAAATTAATAATAAAATTTTAGTTAATTACCTTCTTAGTAAGAAAAGTCAAAATCTTAATTTGTTAACCTTGCTCATAAATAGTAATTTATTTTATCAATATCATATTACTATTACATATAACTTAGCAATCTTCCAGTACACTATTTATTAGTGATATCAAAGGAAATATTTCCTATAAAATATGCATATTATTTACTCAAAGGTACATAAAGAAAAAGTGTCATTTTTTTTCTATCTTAAAAATGTTAATGGGAGAAAACAACCAGCAATTTAGAATGAAACCATTTGGGAAAGTTAGGGTTTAAGTAAAAATTCATGCAATCAAAAGTCGCCGTCTTGTGTTGGTTAAATTTACAATAAAATAGGATTCAAATCAAACTACTGATTTAATAGTTTTACATTTAATCATACTGAACATTGTTTTTTAAGTTTATCTTAGGAAAAAAAAAAAAAAAAACAACATATTACAAGGATTGACATTAAAAGGACTATCTTTGGAAAAAATAATTGCCACTTGGTATTTTGGTTGGTATTGTCAATTATAAAAAAATATTCTAAATTTAAATTATTATAAACTGATTTAGAGGAAGAAAAATAAAGTTAAAAGAATACTGTGGGACTATTCTTTTCTTATTACCAAAGTTTAATAAACAATCTAATATATCCTAAAAATTAATTCATAAAAGTAAAAAAAAAAAAAAAGTCGTTGGGGTGGCCTAAAGTCGGTATCAGCCAGACAGCAAGGGAGTCTATCCCCCTTTCACTAGCGCTAGACCAATGAGATTGTTTTGGCGTCTGAGGTGGATCACCACACCTACCATCAGCTCCCTGTGCTACTCATACACTGAGTTTGCAATAGCCAGTATCGAGCCAAACACTCTAATACTTGTTAACCAAACTGATGCATTTAAAGATTAAATTCTTAAGCCAAGTTGTTCTTTAATTTTAATATTAAAAATTCTAAATCTTCATTGATAATAGAATGATTAATAACTCCAATCAAGAAGTCATTTAAATATCAGTTACCAAAAATAAATAATTAAAAAGTGTAATATACTTAGTTGTGTTATCTTGTTAGAAGACAAGGTTCTTTTTAAAAGAAGGTCAAGTCTTATTCTTCACAAATAATACTTTTATGATATATAAAAAAGTTTCATCTATTAGTCATCAAATTTTATGCATCAGAGTTTCTTACTAACAATGAAAGTATCTTTTTAACTTTAGAGGCTGATCATACTGATAAGACATTATTAGCAGTTCAGCACAACAACTAATGTCAAGTGTTAAGTACAACTTCAAATCTATTTTGTAATAATTCAACTTTTAAACTTTCTATTATAAAGTTTTATGATGGCATTACTAGAGCAAAATAAGTATTAAAAAAAAAAAAAAAAATCTAAAAAAAATGATTTTAAAAATGCAAAATAAAATATATGCAAAAATTAATCTAGGGATTAATATTAAAAAAATGTAATAAAAATCCAATATTTGTGGCAGGAAGAGGGAGTGAAATTGAATTTAACTTTTTTTTTTTTTTTAAGTATTAAATCTTATATAAGAAATTTAGAGTAATTTTGAATAAAATATTTTAGTTTAAAATGTTTATTGTAAATTATAATAAAGGTTAGAATCAGCTATTAAATAGAAAAAAGAAAAAAAAAGTAACTATGAAAAATAGAACTAGAAAAAAAATGCTGTGTGTAATGTGCAATAACAAGCAATGGCCATGAATATAGATGGATGGTGCTTTTTTTTAATGTTTTTTTTTTGTTTTTTTTAAATTTTCAAATATACTGAAGAAGAGTCTAATGATTTGCTAATAGGAAGGCTAGGCAATGGCTTAAAGCAAGAATGGTTTCAAGACTCAATCATCTCATTACATAAATGCCTTAGAGATTTGTCATGTAAAATTAAGTTTTAGTTAATGCCAGGCATGTACTTGGAAAGGAAAATTAAGGACTGGAATTAAAAAAAGCAAAGGGGAAATGCCTAAATACTTGCCTGGAATTACTTGATCAAACATACAAACAATAGGCATAAATATCATTATATATTAAGCACATTTGTATGTATGTATATATATATATACATGTACTTGTATGCAATTTTTGTCTATTGATTGACATAAAAAGCAGCATAATGAATAGCCAAAAATTGGCATTTGACATCACTCTCAGACAAATATTGTAATGAGAAGAAATGAAAAATTTGGCTATGAGAAAATCAAAGCAATGCATTCATGGCTCACCTTGGTCTTTGTGCCAAATTTGTAGAGAAGCCATCATATTATGTGGTCTCAATGTTTCAACGTCCCCGGGTTGACAATCTTGGTATGCAAATGAGGATGCCCAGACCTGATTTTCAATACCTATCAAGATACCATTGAGTGGAAGTTTTCAGCCTAATTTGAATAAAATCTATCATATAATGTTCTTTCTCTAGATAGCTAAACTAAAAGACATTTTGATATACAAAATAATTTACCCAAACCAAAATTTGAAAAAGAATGAAGAATTTAACCCAAATTAGCAAGTGTTTGTGCAGTAAGTGGAGGGGAAGGTGTCTTTCATAAAATTTAATGCATATATTAAAATTTGATCCATACTGTTGCTCTTACCACCAAATAATCTTAAATCTACACTCAATGACGAGGGAAACTGTAGTATATACACAACTCTGATAGTAGTAGTAGTAGTAGTAGCAGCAGCAACAAAATAGTGGTTGTGATGGTCAACAATATACAGGAGGCATCATAGTGTCGCACCAAGATGAGCCAAAAAGAAAAGAAAAAAAAAAAAAAAAAAAAAAAAAAAGAAAAGAAAGAAAGTTGGATCTATGGTTGATCCAAATTGATAGAAGGATTCCATCTAAAAAAAAGTAGACAAATTCTACTATTCATATTTCAAAAGAGAAATCACAACTTGTGATGTTTTTTGATAAAAGCAACATTTCTGCCAACAATCTGATGTCTACATGTGCAAAAAAGAGCAGTTAAAAGATATAGATCTATCTTCTACAAAGTGGTGCATAACTTCCAAAATATGCTGTTAAAATTGTCAACAACAATTTCACATTACTTATATTGGATTTGCTGATGCAATATTTCACATTATAAGTTTCTAAAACATCAAAGCAAAACATACTGTGGATTTTTAAAGAACCCTGACCATAAACAGCTTATTCTTAGTAGAAAATGGGATCATTTAAAAAAAAAAGAAAAAAGTCAGCTGATTTTCTGACAAGTTCTATTAATATCCCCACAAACATTGGTAAGATTCTTCATTAAGTAGATAAAATGAATATAGATAGATAAAAAAAAGTTTCCTATGTTTACATGGTAGAAATAAACTCAGTATAATTGGAATGGTACAGAAATGTATATGCACTGAAGCAAAATAAAAAAAATTAAAATTAAAAAAATCTGTGTGTGTGATATATATATATATCTATTGAAATAAATATATATTATACACATGCACATACATACATACGCACACACACAAACATCTTAATTGCAGTTCCAAAATTGTCATATGTTCAACTAAAATATTTTCATTTAAGTTACTGTTGAACTGGGATAGGTTAGAAATATGAATATATCTTTTTTTTTTCAAGACCAAGAGGCATTAAATTGTCACAAAAATCCTGTAAAATAGGAATTAAAATTTTGCACTTACAGAACCCAGCACTCATTACAAATCATTAAAAAAATGTTTAATTTTTTTTTTTAAATTTCAAATTGCTTCTAATTAGAAAAAAGAAATAAGAAAAAGAAAAAAAAAAATCAACCTTGTTCAATTGCTAAATATTTAAGTCAAACAGCAACAAAAGAAACAAAATAAAATAGTTCTGTCATAAAAACCATGAAAATATCAATATTCAAAATAGTATTAATCTTTACTGGCTTTTGAATAGTTAATTATACATAGATATACATTATTATTTCTATTAAAATTATCTTTCCTTATATGATAAAAATGTATTATTATATTTATCAATTTTCAAAAACCTTATTTTGAATATACATTTTCTCCTGATAATAGGTAGAAATCATTTAAAAAAAAAAAAAAAAAAAAAAAAAAGGAAATTTATAGAAAAATAAAAAGGCGTTGATAATGAAATACACTTAAGTTTGAAAAATACTCATAAAACCGAACAAAAATTTACATTACATAAATATTAATTTTCAAAAATCCTATTGAGAACTTTTATCAACAATTTTCCTATAATTTTATCCTATGAAGGAAAACTAAAATTCAAATTAGTTTGTGTTACAAAATTTCCTAATATATATATATATATATATATATATATATATATATATATATATATATTGAATAAAATGCTATTCCTACAAGTCAGCTAAACATCATAAACAAATATCCATTAACAAATTAAAAATCAATAATGACAATGCTTCATCTAAGAAATTTGTAAACTATCACACTAGCAAATAAACAACATTTTTTAATTTAAAAAAATAATATAAAAGTTGTTCAGTATTATGCAGTCTCACACACTCAACAGAATGTTTACTTAATTTTCAAGTAATTGTTCCGAATTTCCATTTTTGAAAATTTAGTGGAGAATAGAATTTTATGAATACTTCCATTTCAAATAAAGGCAAAATAGTTCCATATTACAGTCATTGATAGAACATTTTGAGAAAATCACTTTAAAATTGTAAAAACTGTATATATTTGAAGTTGCAGTTGATTAAGTATTAAGATGGGATACTATATAAAATTATTTGAAAAATATTAGTGTTTATCTAGGTATTTTAAATAACTGATGATGATGATGATGATAATAATAAAGGAGAGATAAACTATGGTTGAATAACATTAAAGGAAGCAATATCATAGACAGTATAATCAACTTTATTTCAAAAGGTAAAAATAATAACCTTAAGTTAAAATATTAAACAGTTTATTATGTTCATATAAGCTGCAGTCTACAAGTAATACTCAACTGTGTCTATTACCGAATATCATGATATTATAATGGTTTGAGTAGTGTTTGATTGATTGATATATATATATATATATATATATATATTATTATTATAAAATTTAAAATCAATATATAGGGAAAAGTGTCATACGTTAAAGCAATATTATGAAAGAAATACTGAATTTTTCATTAAAAAAATTGAATAATAATACTAGACCCAAAATTTAAAGATTTTCCTCTAATTTTCAAAACCAAGAAACAGGAGATGAGAAAAGCTACAAGAAACAGGAAAATGGAAAGCTAAAAAAAGACAGGAAATATATTTTAAAATAATGAAAATGTTTTGATATTTGCTGAAAACAATAAGAATGAAGTGGATTTAAACAAATCAAGTCTTCAATAAATTATTAGGAAAAAACCCCCCAAAAAACTACATAAAAATCCAGAAAAATAAAGTACATTAATGGAATAAAATTTAGTCCATCTCAAATTAAAAAGAAATAAGTATGCTTCTCTCATTTGTTTTGAAGTCTATGCAAATGTTTGAAATAAAACAAAGTTGCATTTTTGATTTTCTTTCAAGTATAATTAAGCGATAAAATCACTTAATGTTTTTCTTTTGTCATTCATTCACACAGGTGAACATATTTTCAAGACAAAACACCCACAAAACCTATAATTAGTATTAATTAGTTTTTTAGAAATAACTGATTTGTTAGGCAAAGTATATAGCATCAATTTTGTTTAATATGACACATTGCATGGTATTGATAAGTTAATAATTACAACCTTTTTAAAGTAAAACAGACTTGTGAGCTGAAGAAAATAGTAATGACATATGATCAATATTAGTGGAAAGGATTATCTGTTACATGATGCTATATACCTGATACGAGGAGACTGTGTTGTGTGCATTAGTGTGCACATGCACACACACATATCAATGTGATTTAGAAAAAAAAAAAAATGGCTTGCATACCTCTTTCTCTTTTATTTAGTTAACTAGAAAAATATTCTTAGAACTATGTGGTTTCATATAATTATCATGATCACAAGAATATAACAATACAAACAATTCTTATTGTTCTAACAAATTCAAAGCAACAGACTAAAACTAAACTATTCCAATATTATTTAAGACACACCTGTACTATTAAACATTGCTGGGTATTGTTATCAGTTATGTTATTGCTGGTTCATTAGGGGATTTTGCATCTTTCACCATATCCCCCTCGCCAGTTAGACCCCACTAGGGATGATCACCTATGTGATTCAAACTTGTTAAACTTGCTTATATAGAGTTTTGCCAACATAGATCTTGGTTTCTGTGTACTGGGTTGGCTAATGCTGGAGCCAACCAGTATTGGTGTGAATATTCAGGAATTGGTTCTAATCATAAACTTGGTTAACTTGTTTGATAAACAGTGTCAACAAAGTTTATACCAATAGTTAAATGTCTATCAAATGTATAAAGGTTGAAAGGTATTTTTATATTAAGAAATATCGGGGGTGGGGGAATAACTTCATGGAAAGGTTTTAATATCATAAATGATTTCTATAAATACCAAATTGATATGAAAGCAAACAAACTCACCAGTTCAATAGTTAAAATCATTTATTATATGAAATCAACAGAAGTTACTATCCTATTTTATTACTTGCTTGGTAATTATGGCTTCTCCCTACCTCAAGTAGCTACTATCTGCTTTGGTCAGCAAGAAAAGGTCAATGGTAGTAAAAATAAAATTACGGCTTGTGAGTTATATTTTTGCATTTGGTATAATTATATTCTTTCCATATTAGCCACACACGGATAAAGTATGGGGTGCAAAGTTTGCTTCATGGCTAGATTCAGTTATCAATTTTTTAAATTTTTTTTTAAAGGCAAATGTATAAATGTGCCATTGACAGCAAGTACTTGTTCCATCATTTAATATCTTTTTAATGTAACCATTAAGTAAATGACATGGAAATTTCAAAGAAAAAAACCTACAAAATAATTATATTTTATGGTATTAATATAAAGACTTTAAAGAGAATACATTTTATTAAGTAATAGACTATAATAAAATATTTAATTTTATTACCATGGTTTGTTTAGATATTCTAGTAGGCAGAGTGGCCTATTGTCAGCATCAGCCAGACAGTGAGGGAGTCTATCTCCTTTTTGCTAGTGCTAGATCAGGGAGATTATTTTAAGCATCTGAGGTGGAGCGTCACACCTACTATCAGCTCTCACTTTACTGCAGAGAAGCTATGCAATTCATATGCAGAGTGGGCAAGGGCCGGTATTGAACCTAGAAATTTGTGGTTCCGTGGTGGATGCTCTTTTGAGCTAAACTGAAAACTTACATGCTCATTTAAGTAAAAATAAAATAAAAAAGTACCACTTTGATATGAGCCACAATGATATATTATATACCAAGTGAATCATTAAATTATTATATTCATTTTTATCATCCAAATTCTCTATATAACTATGAAATGCTAATTAGATTTTTTAACTTCTTGAATAAATGCATCAATATTATAAACCACTGTTAAAATGTTCATGGGTAGTCTGGTATAAAATTTGATGAAAAAAGTAAACTCAAGAAGTCTTTTTTTTCTTTCAAAATGGATATAGTAAATACTTTGAAAATTAAATGCTATTGTATTTTCATCAAACAACAGATATGACCTGGTTATTAACCAGTTACATTTCATGATGGCAATGTGATGATTTTACACAAGATATTATATATATATATATATATATATATATACACATATATATATACACACACACACACACACACACTGTTATTAGAATGTAATTGTAGAAAAAAAATGATAATATTGTTTGCAGCAGCTATTCACACACACACACACACACAACACACACACACACACAAAAGTATGTGTATATACAGTCTGTTTTTATAGCCAAATCCATTTCCCAGAAGTCAGCTTAGCATTATTTAACTCAATATACATATGTACTGTCTATGAACATTTTGCCAGAAATAGGCAATCATATATAGTTTATTCAACAGGCATCCTCCCACCTATAAACTTAGTATTAGGTTGTATTGTTATACTCCCAATAATTCAGATGTAAGAGCCTAACAAAAATCAAAGGAGTTTAGTAAGCAGTTTATCTACCTTAGGACCACAAGGTTCTGGATTGACAGTGGTCCTTGCCAACTCAGTGCATGGGTAGCACAGCTTGAATCTGTAAAGTTGTGAGCTGATAGTAGATGTAATGCTCCACCAAAGATGCAAAATCAATCTTCCTGGTCTAGCAGTAGTGAAAAGCAGATAGACACCCTCGACATTCCATTGAATTTTATTTTTTACTAATATATATATATATATATATATATATATATATATATATATATATATATATATATACACACACACATACACACCTTTGCTGACTGGGCTAAGTCTGCCAGATGGATGACGAGCAAATTCCAAAGGACATCCTCTGTGTGGAATTTACATCTGGTAAGAGACAGATTGGTCACTCCCAGCTGTGATTTAAGGATGTCTTCAAATATGATATCAAGTCATTAACCCTACCAGCTGGGAAAATTTGGCTTATGACTGCCTTTGGTAGCAGAAGGTAATCCCTAGCAGGTTATTCATTTCCGAAGTCATCCTGGCGCAACACCATGAAGCCAACAGGTCCAAGAGAAAGCAACAGGAACAGAGCACTGGTACAACACCAACATCTTCAAGACTGATATTCACAAATAAGATTTGTGGTTGAAAGTGTTTTTCAAAAAAAGCCACTGCGCTAGAATGTAACTTCAGGGCATGTGAAATCTATGCTCTTTAGAGACTGTGATGCCACCTCCTCTTCGCCAAAGGGCAGTGCATCCCTGTGGTTGTGCGGCTTGCTCCGTGGTGCACCAGACACCCCTGTCTACTCTCTTCACATTGCTTTGGCTATATGGGTCTTCTTGCCTGCGGTACTGCCTCGTTGCTTTCAGCACATTGGTTGGCAAGCAAAATGGCTCTTCGCCGGGTCTTTGAGGAGCACCACGGCTTCCAGCCCCTCTTCCGGCCCTTGTAACTGGCGGGAGATGTGCTCATGCACGTCGACTCGCACACATTGCTCAGCGCCTCTCTCAAGCGTGGGGGCGTTCGTCCGGCAGCGAACGGTCGACTCAGAACTGGTACGGGCTGGGAGAATCCAACTGTCTAATAAAAACAAAGCATTGGGGGGGGGGGCAGTCAACCCATACAGACACAATGTGATTTCTGCCCAGTGCCCTGAATGCCAAAGTAAAGAAATTCAACCAAGTGCGGGTAAACTAGTTCAATTTTGACATTGGGCTCCTACAACATCATTTGTAGAAAGTGATTATAGTGTAATGGTTATCATCATAAGAGTTAAAATCCTGGATGAGGCTGTTTGCATTTCACATAGCGCTAATAGCCTTGGGTAAGTTATGCATCTAACTATTCTCCCTCCATCTCATGGGTAAATAGTAGGGCAGACTGAGCCCTTTAACCATGGTACAGCAGCTGGTCTAGAAGGAAAACTGAATTAAAATCTGTTAACCCCCACTTAAAAAATGACCTTGTGTCACACCCTACTTGTGTGGAGAGTTTGTGTAAATCATATATGGAGGTCATTGGTAATATTTACCAAATTAATTCCAGTCACAGATTCACTAAACACATCAACATTTCGTTCAGACAAAGTAATATATAAGCTTTAGAACATGCTTCTGTACTTAGGACCAATGAAGTGCTACTTTATATTGATATGTCTGGATCTTTGATGCAGAACTGGATTTTTTTTTTTTTTGCAAGTGTTAAAGCACTCAAGTTATCACCATACACATATCTAAATAAATCTGAATTTGTCATATCTTTTAGTAGTGGCATTAAGAACTTTGATTGGGTCTAATTACTCTCATAATTATGAATTAAAACTTTTAACTATATCCCTACATAGCTGGTTGTCAAATTAAAACCTTCAATTACTTTATATCCATATCAAAGAATGGATGTAGGTTTTGAATACTGCATGTCAAATTTTCTTATCAACCTTTCGATACATTTGAACTGATTTTAATCATGTCATTACCTTTGGTATTCAAACTTTATTTCAAGAAATCAAGAAATATCTCAAAGATAATTTATGTTGAACTGATTACTACCTTACAATTTGTTGCAATAATATCACCAACAATTATCATTTTATAACTTCATACAATGACTGCTCTTTAAACAGTAGCATTGCATCCAACAAAGCCTTCATCAGATGTTGACTCTGGGTCCAGGCATGGTTTCGCAGCCAAAGCATCATTACTACTAACCCAGAGCACCCCAGCAGTATCTCAAGATACCACCAGACATTGTTGTCACACTGTGGAATTGCCATATCCATGCTGATGCAGTTAGAGCTTTATCCTGGATCTTTTTGATGTATTTCCTCTTGTCTAGTGGAGAAAGTCCAAGTTTAAAAAAGTCAAAAATGTGAAAGTTGAGTTGGTAATAAATCCTTGGCATCCAACTTCGATAGGAAATACATCCATTATCCATCCATTTCTGACACAGATCTTTCTTTTAGATCTTTCTTTCTTTTTTTTTTTAAATCTTTAATATGTCTTATATAAATACAAAGGTCTGTAAGAGATAAAAAACAAAGCCTTGATCAATCAACTAGCATTGTATGGTAGCCTATTTTGTCCAATATGTTTCAGCCAATGTAGAAATTTTTTTAATTTTATATTAACAGATTGGTTTTTTCCCATTTTGGTCATGATGCTGTATCTGTTCCACATAGTTTTGAAAACTTGAAATTCATGTATATGGTTTTAATGACCGTTTTATCACCATTACTGGACAACTATTTTCATTATCATTCAGATAGAGGCTAAGTGTGTGTTTAATAGAAGATATCTAATGGTAATCAATACCAGATATTAGTGAATATCCCTTTTTTTAAGAAGATGTGATTCAGATAGATCCTTACCAGATTTGTTTGAATAAATCCAACAATTTGTTTTATTTGATAGAAACTAGTTTACATATACAATTCTTCCTTAGGATATTTATCTCATCTTCCATTAGTTTGAATAGGTTAAAATAATTGGTTTGGTAAAGAACAACGATGATCTTTATTATTATCAATGTCGCTGCTAACATTATCATTAAGATTAGGCCTGATATATATCCAACTTGGGAGGTGCGTGGTGTAATGGTTAGAGTCGTTAGAAATGGACTGGTTGACCAGAGGTCAAATCCTAGACGAGGCTGTCACATAGTGCTAATACCCAACTATTCTCCTTCCAGCTGTGTAGGGCAGACTGGGCTCTTTAACCATGGCTAGGTAACTAGTATATAAAAAGGAAAACCGACTTAAAACCTGTTAAAGTCCACTTTAAAAAAATTGACTGTGTCACATCCTGCTTGTGGAGGGGTTGGTAAATAAATATATCAAACTTGGATACTATTAAATATTGTATCCCCTCATCAGGACTATGTCCACAGCATTAAGATCTGGAACACTAATCAGGAATTTCCCCATTGCTCCATTTTTTTTTTCTCAAGTGGTTCACTCCTAATGTGCTCATGATTTAATCAAATGAATTAGTGTTTTCACTGGCATCATTCACAATTTTAAACAAAATAAAACAAGATATGTTGGGACTATCCTATCTCACCATATTCTACAAAAATACCTTTCTTGATTTTGGTATCAAGCCTCTTTTTATTCTGTTGATAAATATAAAAAATTGTGCCAAAAATATATTATTAATTAATTGGTTTAGCCCTAGTGAACATATGAAATGCTGTCTTACCAGTTCTGGGATTATTACACCTATTTCTAATACATAGTAGCCATAAAGACTTATGTCTACAATATATTTATTAATTTAGATCTGAGTAATGAAATAACAGTGCTATGCTGGTGTAATGAATAAAGAACATATTTTCCATGCTTAACATTGTTATTTATAAGGAGTGATTCAAATTTATTACTAGCGAATTCTGAACCATGATCGGTTCTATTATGTTTTATTGATTGATACAATGCAATTTCAGCCAAATATTTTGCAGTGACTCATACAGTGTCATTCTTTTGTCTAAGGAAATAAACCATGATCTAAAGGAAACAATCATTCACAAAAATAAGTATATAGTGGAAGTCATCTTTGGCAATAGACTTGATTGGACAAGCTAAATCACAATGTACTAATTTTACTACTAAATTTGTACATTTATCTGGTTTTGTTTCTGTATTGCATCAATCTTTCTAGAATACAAATTTCAGTCAAACTCTTATTTTAGTTTCAATTCTTTTAACAACAATTTTTAACTTTAATCACATTCTTTTACCTTAAAATGGCCTAAAAATCTATATCATTCTCTTAAATTATGACTGAGATGAAATTGTATTAGTGCAAAAGTAAAAGTAGTTTTTTTCTTCTTCTCAATATTAAATTTTGTACTATCAAGCCATATCAACTGGCTAAATGGGTTGTGCTGGTTCCATCTATAAAATTTGCCGAGTCCCTCACAAAAGCTGACCATGCCTGGTGATCTGATCTGAGCGAATGGATGATCTCCAGCCAGTCACGGTTCCAGTAGAACAATCCATCGACACGAGGGCCGACATTTTGTTTAAGATTAGCCCTGACACAGGGTAGACTAAGTTTTGTTTGATTTTAATAGAAGCACCTTTGCCTGTGAATGGAAAAAGATACCTTATTTAAATGATATAAAGAGTATCTTTCAGGATACAATTGTTTATTTCCTTTTGATTTTATCATAGAAATACAGGCATTGCCTGTTGGAGGTGTATGGTGTAATGAGTCATAGGAAATGGACTTGTTGACCAGAGTTCAAATCCTGGACAAAATCATAAGCATTTCACATAGCGTTAATACCCTTGGGAATGGTATATATCCAACTACTCTCCCTCCAACTATGGGTAACTAATAGGACAGACTTGGCTCTTTAACCTTGGCTAGCTAACCAGTCTAGAAGGAAAACTGAATTCAAACCTGTTAAATTCCGCTTAAGAAATTGACCTTATGTCACATCCTACATGTTGGTAAATATATACAGGCATTGCCTCTCTTCAAGACAATTTTATTTATTGTTCAGTAATTTGCTAACTTGATGAAGTGGTTTTAAGAGTTAAAATCCTCAGTGAAACTTATAAACTTGGATTTGACTGGTGCAATGTGTAGTCACGCCGTAACCAACCGGTATATTGTTTACTTTACATAGATTATCTACTCCAACCATAAACAAAAAGGTATGTTCATTTTTAGAGGAGTAGTCAACATCCCCACCCCCAGAGTCCTGCTTTTTGCCTCAGCAATTCAAAGCTTTATGTCCTGGTTTACTGAATACATAACACACTATTATGTTATTTTGTAATTTCCAGTTGAGTCATTTATTTTGGGGTTTTCAGCTTCTTAACTTCTTAGGAATACCTTGAACTTGTTGGATGTTAGTTTTCTTCTTCTCTTTATGTGATAATAGTAAAAACATTTTTTTTAAATTCCAACAGAAATCTCTTCAAGACCATTGCTATTATCACATTTTTCCCAATGTTTTTAAGTGGTGGCAATATTCTCAGTTCTTATATATTCAGTAGCACTTTCTAAAACCAATATTCTTAATCCAGTTAATTTTGTGTAAAATTAAATAATTTTAGATTTTCCTTTTGATAGATAATTATTTGTGGTGCCAAAAAGCTCCTGTCATCCAGACACTGAATCAACTCAGCAAAGGCTTCTGCATTTTTCTATGTGCCAACAATGAATATTATACAATTTAAAATAACTTAATGTAGTTTTTGAAGTCTCATGCATCCTAGGAATTTCTCCTCCCATAATTCATAATTAGTTTCATCACAATTGAACAATAGACATGTCCTGGGTCCATAGTTAGAGTTTTGACATGATAGCAGACAAAGTAATGATTTTACACAATAATAGATATTTGCATCAGTCTTGTCAGTATAGTTGTAGGAACAATAGCAGCAGCAGCAGCAGTAAATATTGGCAAGTATAGAAAAGATCACAATGTGGTCAGCAGTTGGTTTTCAGATGGCTCACAAGACCAAACCCTGCACAGAACTATTGGGAACAGTGTGGGCAAGAGATTATGTTCTTTCTCCCTGTTCTTTTGTCTTTCAAAATGCTCAGTATCACTTCAGTTTCCTCCAAGTCTGTTAATTCATGCCCGTAATTTCCACTGTTGGAACTGGTTCTTACATTGGCATTTTGGGGCACACAACTGAAGCAGACTTGATGCATTTATGAAACCTAAACACCAGTTATTACTTGATAATGAGGTTCTCAATGATTTAATTGTTGAAAAGCTTTAGGACCTTGCTTATATCATTCAATCCAGCCTTGTTGAGAATTAAGAAAAAATTCCACAAGTGGAATTTCTCAAGCCTTTTAGTATCTTAGCAATAGTGTTGTAGTCGTAGAAGAGAGTTGAGATTACCATTGTGTAGAACACTTTAGACTTAATGTGAAGCTGCAGGTTCTAGTTGAAGAACACGTTGGTAGTTAATTTTTTTTTTTTTTTTTTTTAACTTAAAAAAAAATAATGGTAGTAGTAGAAACAATAAATTTTGGCAGTAGCTATATATATATATATATATATATATATATATATATATATATATATATAAAGCTGATGTATCTTTGTATTCAATCCATTTTTATAGTCATACACATTTCCCAGAAAGTAGCATTGTATATTTAACTTAATTTGCATACATATATATCATACAGTCAATAAATATTTTATCAGAAACCCGCAATCACATATAGTTTATTTAATTGGCAACAGTTATATTTCCCCCTAGCTCCACTCCCCCAAGAAAATGAATAAAACAATAATTTAAAAGAGGTAACCTTTATTATATTCTGTAGCATTACATACAAAGCAATTCTAAAAGTAATTAAAAAGTGTTAATGATAATTAAAATATAAATGGAATTGTATATATGTCATTCTTTTAAGATTTGTGGAAGGTTAAGAAATGATTAGTTTTAAAACTGATGTTATGATAAAAACAAATGATTATAGAAGTATACTCTAGAAAAACATTTGGCTATGCCATGTTGTCAAAGTGACAACAATCCACTGGGTTTAACTGATGTGTTGAGGTATTGATTGATTTATATCACTTTCAGTAAGTCAAATGGTAATGAACTAATATAGCAACTATTGCATCACCCTTTTCCCAATAATTACATTAAATAATAACAGTAAATTTGGCATATTGCTTTTACGTTATCTATTTTTTTTTATCCACAATATTGATTTGTATGCAATATGAAATTTTATTGACATCAAATATATATATATATATATATATATATATATATATATATATATATATAAATAAGGATTTAAAAAAAAATATATATTTTTCTTAAAGTGTCAATTTTGAATATATTAATTTTATGATATGAATAATTTTGAAAGAATTATAAAAATGATTGTGTTATGATATATAATTATTATAAAAACAATTATAATGAATATCATATTTCTCATTAGTTGAAGATTAATATTTCCCAATCAGTATGAGTAAGTTGATGTTTCAAGTTCAGGTAAAAAGTAAAGATTTTGAATGCTTATTTTTTTCTTTTATGCATGTCTTTTTCAATTGAAATATTGTTGTGATACAATCTTCCTCTTATTCACATCTAATTGACTTTAAAGTTAAATTTCAGCACAGATGTTAGATTGCATACTTTAAAAATCCAAAAGAAAAGTTTGATCAAGATATCCATAAAAATTTAGACAGTATATCATTGCTTCAATACAAAAAGAAAAGAGATATAGCAAAGGATCTTCTGATTAAAAATTCATAAATTTTGATATATATATATATATATATATATATATATATATATATATATATATATATATATATATATATTTAAATGGGTATAGTTTTGCAAAACTTTAATGTAGAATACTAAATAAGTAAAAAATAGTCTTAATTCTCTCTTTGAAAGTCTACATTTTTATAATTTTTCTTATTGGGGATCATATTCAATCTTAGGTAGTAGTTTACCAAAATTATAACTTTAGCTCAAGTGAATTTTATTAGTTATTTTGTAAGCACTTTATAATTTAAACAATATGGAAATTATATTATATATATATATATATATATATATATATATATATATATAAGATAGAGATTAAGCTGATAGTTCTATAATCTTTACAATAAGCTAGAAGCATGAACACTGCTGCAGCAGGAGTAACAGAAGAGGAAGAAAAAATCATTGATGGTGGTCAAGGCAGACAGCAGCAACAGCAGACTATCTTTTCAAATTGATAGGTAATTAGGTCAAATCATCAATTAATCCAATGCTAAACTTTTGCTAATATATAATAAAACTGTCAGCATAGATTTTTCTTCTAAACACAAACACACAAAGTTTATGGGAGGTAATTTAAAACAACTAGATTTAAAGTAGTTAAACATTTCTATCTTTGGGGGTGGGGTGGGCATCTAAACTTTGACAGTTTTTACAAAAAAAGCCAAATTATAATTTTCCTACTATCACAAAGAGATTAATAATAATATCATAATAGAATTATCTTTAAGTTTAAAAAAATAAGAATGTATGTGACAGCTGACAAAGATTTGTAATTTCAGAGCTGACATTAATACATTATTCTGTGTCTAGTACACAGAATAATGTATTAATGAGACTTTAATGAGTTGTGGTGCACCTGAGCACTGTACACAATAAATTTCATTATTATTAAAATCACAGAGCGTAACAGTTTTCATTAGAAAAAGAAAAGGAAAACAATCTTATATATTACATCTAATTTAAATATTTCTATTGCTTACTTGTATAGTTAAATATTCTTTATTTAATTGATAAATTTAAATAAAATGCACACAAGTAAATATTGAACTGGTTTGTATACCATTATATAAGGTTTTATGTGTGTGCAAGTTCTAATCTAGCAAGAATTTAGCAAGTTTAGTATTACAATAATTAAGTTACTACTAATTATAATATGAGAAATAAATAGCCATTGAAATTAGAAATAAAAACAAAAAAACTTAATCATATGATAAAAACGTAACAGAAGTAACAAAACAGACATAAGCCAAGTAATGAAAATTAAATCTTTTTTTAAGTAGATATTCTAGTCTTTTATATTTGATAAAAATATTTCTTTGATATTCCTTTTATATGAATTTATATTATTATTATATTAAGCCCGGTTGATGGTTTTTATTAAAACTGAAACGTTTTAGCGTCGGTTATATGTAAGTCAATCTTTTGTTGTTTTTTCTAAACTATATATTTTCTTTACACTGTCGGATTCCATATCCATTTTTTCTTCTCATATTCTAGTCTTTAAAGAATTCAAAAGTTGACTAGATTCCCTGACTAAAAAAAGTGATTGATATCTACTAAGTTTAGCTTAGTACATCACAGGACAAATATTTGGAGGATCCATTAGAATAGGAAGATTGTGTTGCATCAATATTTCAAATTCCATCCATGAAAATCAGTATACAAAATCATGGCTTTTAACTGGACTCAAACACTGACAACTAGTATTGATGTTGTTGCTACTTAGCAAGCTCATCACATAAAAATTATATTTACTCTATAAGTATTCTGTACTTGAATTCTTGAAGGTGAAAAGTTTAACTCTTAACGTCCTATACCGCCTCATTCCACCCGGCCAGAAGTCACATTTCAATAATCTACCCTAAATGATAGCCTTTTTTTTAAATGTAATATTAAACATATTCAGAAGTCTTTGATTTAAGGGAAATAACAGGTAACTTAAAATGAAAAAGCCATTTAAAAATTTTTTTTATTTTTATAAATTGTTATAAGAATTGGGCTCTGGACTTAAATGCATGTTAAGAGTTAAAAAATAAAATAATTTGAAATTTCTTGAAACATTCCTACCAAACTATATATTTATAAATAATCTTAGACTATTTAATTAATAGGACCAAATATTACAATCCTAACTGACAACTTTAAAATTTCAGAATATTTCTATAAGTCCATAAAATGTGTTTCAGTCTGTAATAATAATAAAAAGATTTTTTTTTCTGAATAAGTGAATTTTATCTGACTTCAATGTAACTTGTATATACATTACAAAGTTTTGACTAAGTAACTCTTACCCCAAAGCCTATTTGATTGACACCAGTTTTTCAACAATACTTTTATAAAAATAGCTTATACTTAACAGGACCTAACATTTGCAACCAATAAAAAAAATGGTAAGAGGTAGTCATTAAAATATTAAAGCAATAGACAAAGCATAGCCCCCACCAACCAACCAACCTCTTATATTTATAACCAGATATTGTTATAAAAATTAGGAGGGCCAGATGGTGGCATTTAATTAAATAGAGTGGTGCACTAAATTACAAAGGGCATATAAAACTATTGCATTCATTTTTTGTTAAGTTCAAATACAAAATAAATAAAGAAAAGAGAAAAAAAAATTACAAGAATTATGAATGTAAGAAAAATTCTTAGTTATAATTTTGCTTTTGAAATAAATAAATTTATTAAAAAGAACAACAATGTAGTAGTATATTTAATTTTAAGTATAACTGAACATATCTATTTCTGAGTGAATAATAACAGACTAACCACCCTTTTCTAATAAATGTAAACGTTAAATGGTATCATCTAAGATCAATACACAAGTGAAAAATGCTGATGACAGATTTGTAATGTATCAGCACACACCCAAATTAAAAATTAGGAATTAGAGAATATTAAATAAAACAGGAATAAACAACCAGTTTTATAAAGCAATAAGTTGATTTTAATTAGAAACAATTAAAAAGAAATTAAAATTAAAATTGATTTAAACCAAAAATACCTAGTACTATTTACTAGTAATAGCAATTTGTATGGGAGTGGATTCCAAACTAGCTACTTGTATAGCAATATCTTACAAGAAAAATTACAAAAAGATTTACATGGAAAATACATAACATTTACTAAACCATTTTCAATACACATTTCAAAATTTTCAAATTGCTTAACAGGATAAAATAAAAAGGAATAGAAAATCAAAAGTAATTGTCATCATGAAAGAAGCTATTATAACCTATTATGACCTTTATTTTATACAAACAATATTTTAATAAAGTTAATGAATTCAGAGACAAAATTACAAAACTAATATTTAATTTTTAAACTTTCATGAACATTTCATAAAAAATAAAAAGAATGATTTAATAGTACTTTTAAAATTGAAGTATTACGTATTACAAACATTTTTTGTAAATTATGAAGGTGAAACAAACAAATTGTCAGTTATAATAAATTCTAAGTTTTAGTAGATTCCAAACAGCTGGCAAATCACAATTAGTGATTGTAAAAAATACTTTAAAAAAAAATATGTTGCACACTAACTAGTATTGCTTATTAATAACTAAAATAGTTAAGATAATGTTGGTAATCCTAATAAGAGAAGATTAATATTAGTAATATTTTAATACTTCTTGTAGAAATATTTTATTTCCTTTAATGGGTAATAATATATCAGAGTAGCAATGGCTCACACATGAATTACTGTGAAGGAGACTTAAATAGCAATACTCTCACTCTTCTCACATTCCATTGTAGTACGTCAATAATGACCCAATGCCAAGGTGATCAATGCTGATACTTAAGGAGTTTTCAGGTTATGTCTTAAGGTATTAGCACCAACTAACACGTACAAAAAAAAAAAGGAAGTATTATATAAAATACCTAATTTTTTTTCTTATAATCTTTGAGGACAAGCTTAACTTATATTTTTTTCCAGTTTTTGTAAATCAACCTTAAATAAAAGTAAACTAGTATAAACACAACAAATCCAAATTAAATTCTGAAATAAATTGATAATTTGGAATCACCAAGTTTATAATTATAACTATAAATTTAAAATATGATCATTGCTAAGGAGAATATTAAAATATAAATATAAAAGTATAAAATATGTAAAGAGAATATTTATAACACTATGTTGTATAAATATCACTCATGTCTGAAATTAATATTTTAATAGAAAATCTATAATGGTTTAAATTTAGTTTTCAAGAGGGAAAAAAAATTGAAATGAAAATAAAAACACAATACTAGTTGTAATTTTCTTAAATAAAAAATCACTAAAATACTTATTCCTTTTATTTAATCCTACTAAGACAATTAAAAAAAATGTATAAATGAAATTTAGCAGTTAAAGCTATTCATTAAGTACATTTCCTACTTGTAAACCCAAGGTATTTTATCCAAAGTGTACATACATGCTTAATTATAAGGTAGAATAGTGTTAAGCACTAAACTCAAGGTAAAATTTGTATGGAGAAGAGAGAAAATTTTCCCCAATCAATACCTAGAACAGTCAGTGACATCATCAACCAGAGATAGAAAAGTACTTACAAGCTGAAAGTAAATGCTTGTGCTTGTCAGTTCAATTCCCATAAATAGTTTAGTGCTGGGAGAAGAACTGTTTACTTAGTAGTAGACTAAAAACATCAAAACTATTTACTGCTCTTTCTTTGCATACTCATTTCAACTAAAGTAGCTGCATGGAGTTGATTTTCTTAATAATATAACTGTCTACCTAATCTATCAACTATACAGTGCCTAAAAAATCTTTTCATTTTCTTAGATCAAATAAACTTTCATAATTGTGTTAATCTAGCTGGATTATATTAAATACAAACAAAGCATTATATGATTTAAGTATGTTGACTATCTTTACAAATCATATAAAATGCTTAGTACAATTTTTGTATTTTTTCTGATAAGTAGTTGTCCGGATGGCCTAAAGTCAGTATCAGCCAGACAGCGAGGGAGTCTATCCCCTTTTCACTAGTGCTAGACCAAGGAGATTGTTTTTGCATCCGAGGTGGAGTGCCACACCCACTATCGGCTCCTTACTTTTCCGCAGATCCCTGTGCTACTCATACGCTGGGTTGGTGAGAACTGGTATTGAACCAGGAACCTTGTGGTTCCTAGTCAAACACTCTACCGACCGAGCTTAAAGTCCTTCTTTTATAGGATCATTCCCACCCCTCACAGAGTGGTCATTTGATTATCTTAGATAAGTTTTGTGAATTAAACATCCACTCTTTAAGATGTCTAAAGGGGAAGGATTTTAAAAAATTGTAAACCATCATAATTTAATGAAAGTAGAAAAGACAAGGCTAAGTTCATTTTATTAATAAACTTAAAGATATTTATTCACTCGTATAAAGGCATTATTTTGAAATGCTTTATTTTATTGACTCCTGAATATAGATTTTTAAATCTATTATCACCAAATCTGGAATACTAATTCTTGTAGGTATTCCTTTAAAAAGATTTAGGATTATATTTATACTTTGAAAGGGTGTTTTGTATAACTAGCTAACAGCTGGCAATGACGTCCTCCTCCTCAAGCAGTGGAAGAATGACTGCTTGGAATGTATACTGATTTATACGCCCCCACCACTACCATAGGAGGGGATAGAATGTTAAAGTGATCTTTTTTCTTCATTATTCTTATAGAGTTAGTATTAGAATATAAGTCTTTTTTTTATAATCTGAAAAATGGAAATTGAATCTCAGATAAATAGTGACACAAGACTCAGCCTATATCTAATTTAAGTTGAACTTATCAACAAGAAAAACAATTTTTAAGCTAAAAATAAAATACATAAACAATAATTAAAATCTAAAATTTTTGCTAATAATCTAATGTCCTGCAAACTGCTTTATTATTAGCACAAGCAATAAAATATATATTTGATCCAGATAAAAAAAAAAAAAAAATTCTGTCAATTGAAACTGATCTCATTGCAACAGAGGTGAAATATTTGGATTTAATTTTAAAATTGTATCCAATTAAAAGGATAAAATTCTAACAAAATCCACTGAAAATTATTCATAGTAATAAGAGTCATTTATTCAGAGCAGCTTAAATATTAAAGATATGTGACCAAGATAAATTAAACATGTATTTTTATACCAATTAAAAATAATTTATTTTTATTATTATTTTTTTTTTATTTTTTAAAGATTTTTCTGAACATATCTTTCAAAAAAATGGAGATTACATTTATGTAAGTTTACTTGTAAAACTGAAAGAACAAAATCCATAGATATCACCTTAAAAACAAAACTGGCAATACAAAATTTATTTATTTCAAACTTCAAATTTATAACCAAAATTTTTTAACACTTTGAATTTGTATATTTTTGTTTTAGAAATCTGAAACTATATGTGACAAAGTTATTCAGTATTAAATGATTCAGAAACATACAATTAGGAAAAAGGTTAATTTATATTGTACAATACAAATCAGTTTAGACTACTAAAAAATTATCAAATAATATCAATAAAATAAATACCAGAATATCTAATTAACTTATAACATTCAATTTGTTTTATTATTTTTGTTGACATGATTAAAAAAATATTTTTAAAAAATAATAAAAGAGGCATGTGTTAGAGAGAACAGAAGTCTTAATATAGTATAATTACAAATGTTATATACTTTTGTATCTTTATTGAATATTTTCAACTAAATCACCTAACAACTATTGATAGATTTCCTGATAAGCAGACATGTTGATAACTGGTATAAATTCTAAATAAATAATAAAAAATCTTATTTTCAAAAATACAACAGAACATTTTTCAATAGGATTAAATAATAATCTAGTAACAATTTCTTTTTTGATATTGGAATTATTGAGAATATATATTTTTTTTTTTTGCTTTACAATTGGCTTAATGAAAAATATTTGTAAATTCCATTGCTTTGGTTAAATGGGAAGAAAATTAGAAAATGCACTATGAGGAAAAAAAAAGAGAAAGAAAGAGAAATTCACAACAATGAACATTCAGTTTATTATAGCTGTAAGAGATCAATTATTTCTGTCTGAAATTAAATTGTTGCTAATACTTAATACTTTTTACTATTTGAATGAATAATAGACAGAATACACAAATTTCTTCAATAATAAAAAGAAAGAAAAGTAAATATACTTACTGAAACAAAATAAAGAAATAATTTTGAAATCACTGCTCTATGATTGATTCTTGAACCATTTATGATTTAAATTCAAATAAGACAATCACTACTAGATATTTCCTATGAGTCAAAAGACAAGGCTAGGTGAAACGTATATTTTAGTGCTTGAAAATTGTAAAATCATAAAAGTACAGCTGTTTATGATTAATGCTTGATCAGTTTTATAGATTGTTGAAGAAAAGACCAAAAACTAATAGTAAACTATTAATGTGAAGAGTTATTAGAATATTTTGTGAACTATGATAAAATAAAAAGGAATCCCTTAGAAGAAATTCACAAAGTAATTCAATATATTTAAACAATTAAAAAAAAAAAAAAAAAAAAAAAAAAAAAAAAAAAAAAAATGGAAATTAATAATATAGATATTCACAAAATAGCTAAGGGCTCCTTTGAGGATCAAAGTCATAACATTAGTGAATTGGTTTGTGAAAATAGTTGGTTAACCATTGTACTACAAATAGTGCCAGCTGAGTAATAATAATAATAATAATAATAAACTGAAAAATAGTATGAAAATATAGAAATTAGAAAGAAAAAAATTATACCAATGATATGCTATTTTTAAGAAAATAAGAAATTTGTAGAAAAACACATCTTTCATAAATCAGCAATTGATATATAGAAATATTTTCTAAGAGATTTTAGCAAATTGATATTCTAAATGAAATGTTATGTACTGATTAATGTTCAAAAATGTGTGTGTGTGTGTGTGTAACACCACAAGATCATTACAATGCTCAATGCAGAGCAATATAACAATACTATAAGAATAAGAGATTTATCAGTATATATATATATATATATATATATATATATATATATATCCTATCCCAATTATTAAAGTCAATTAGATTTTCTTAAGGGATTGTTGCATTTTACACTTTTTAATATTAAGATAACATTCTCAAAAAATAATTTGAATCACTAAAAGCTTAGCAGCAAAGCCAAGCAATATAAAACTTGTGAAGGAAAAAGAGTTAATAGTAAATATTACGAGAGAGCAAAATATTCAATGAATGAAACAACATTTTTATTTGATATGTTATATAATTTTGAAATCTGTTTTCTATAACCAGTTTAAGGAAATAATATCTATTTTGATAAGATGAGCAATTTTGATGACCTCTCTAACATCCTTCATATTTACAAGCTAATACTGTATTTGAGCAACTGGAAAAATTGTAATCTGGTAGGAGAAGATTAAGAGCTTATGAGGGATGCACAAGTTATTTGCCTTTAAGTCCATGGACTTTGTAGAATCTGACACAGGTAAGTATGTGTAATTGTAAAGAGGAATAACATTCAACTAACAACTGGTTGGTATATGATTCTGATGAAGGGTCCTAATTTAAATATTGTTAACTCTAAAGATATTTGGTTAGGTTCTAATTAATATCAGCCAATAGCAAGGTTAAGATCATTTTTTAAATAGAAATAAAGTAACAAACTGATAGCAAGAAAAACTATAAATGTTTAATAAACTGTTCAAAGTAACTATGATTATAAAGTCACATAGAATTGAAATGATTTATTAAATATTATGTAATTTTGGCTATATTCTTTTTTATATCAAACATTAAGAACAATATCTGAAATAATATAGTCTTTACTGAATCTTGAAATCTTTAAGTAGCTTTAATTATATCAAATTTATTAGCCTTAAGAGCAGTTTTGAAACAGCTATTGATATTATTCCAACTACTACAAATTAAATGGATTTTTGAGAACTTTTAATTATTGAAGCAGTACCCCATTTTTGAGACATACTATATCGCTAGAAAGAACTATATAAAATAATATTGTATACTGTAGTTTGTTCAAATCTATTGGTAATAATTAAACAGCATTCAATAAATAAATTTGTAAAAAACCTTCATAAAACAATATTTTTTATTAACTACCCATAGGAATTCAACAGAATACATAAGATAAATCATTGTTAATTTCTATTCTAAAGTTTTGTGAATTAACAACTCATATCAAGTTGTGCCAATAGCACAAATGTTTTCAACTCAAACACTGACCAAAAATAAATAAAATTTAACTATATAATAATAATTATAATAATAATTATTATCATTATAAACAAACTTGAATGTAAAAATAATACATTCAAATTTTGTGAAGTAGATTATTTTTATAAGTAAATTTAGTTAGCTTATATTTTAGAAAAAATACATTCAACTTTTTAAGTGGGTTGTTTGATTTGCAATAAGGTTAATATTGCTGGTTTGTAAGAAGTTTCATGTTGATAACATTATTGCAGCAGAGAATAAAATAAACCTATCAACAAAACAATTGCTTTTTTTTAAAAAATAAACTTTACAAAAAAAAAAGTTTAAAAAAGTAAAATGAAAAAGAATAAAACAGTTATTTTCAATCTTATTTTATCTAATAATTTTTTAAAGTAATTTTTTAAAAAGTAAAATATGCAGATTAGAGAGAAAAAAAAAAAAAAAGGAAGCTACTTTTGTCAAGTTATATAACAGGCTACTTTGGACACCTTATGTGGTGTAATGATTAGCAAATTGGATTCACAAACCATTGTTAGTGAGTTTGATTCTCATTGGGTGCCCCATACTTCTGGCCTTGTGCCACATCTAAGCTAAGCTTAGTAAATAACTATATAACAGACTACTCATAAATCTTATTTGAGGCAAGAAGCAGTTTTCACAACACCATTTTATAAAATTATCTAAATTCAGACAGTGTTATATATAAACTATGATAATATTAATAAATCCTTTTAGTTATAGGTTCATTCATTTAAATTGAAATTTTAAAAATCTTTTTAAAGAGAAAGAATAAAAAAAACAAACATGTTTCTGTATTGGTCTTTCAAGAACATTTCATGCATGATTAGATATGAGATTTATAATCTTTTATTGCAAACAGTGTTTATTCAGCTGTCATCTCGGATAAGATTTTGAAAATACAATCTGGCAGCAAAAAGAGATTTGAACTGCTATTGAGGATTTTACAAGAATCAAATTGAATTAGCAGATAAAATCATCAGAAAATTACAAATCTAATTGAATGTTCCATTTGTTACTATTGAGTAACCTCAATATTATTTTCATTTGATATCAACTGGTTATATATGGATATTCAATATATATATATATATATATATATATATATGTTGCTTTTTAAAACCGTCAAGAGAATTAGGCCCCGAAACGGTTTGCACACTTTCTCTTCTGATGAGCCTATTTCAGTTGTAAACATCGTTTGTTTTTTCATTATATCTTATTCATATATATATATATATATATATATATATATATATATATATAACGCTTTCAGTTGTGTTGCTGATAAAAAAAAGTGTTTTAGTTAATGCAATGCCTTAAATGATTATTTTCTAATATGAAAATGAGGACTGCTAGCTCAGTTGGTAGAGCATCCAAGTTTCTGGATTCAAGACTGGTCTTTGCCAACATGAGTAGCACAGCTTGTGTAATCTGATCAGTGTGGTAAAGCATCTAGGAGCTGATGGTAGGTGTAACACTCCACCCCAGAAAAAAAAATCTCCCTGGTCTAGTGCAAGTGAAACTGTCACTGTTTGGTGTATATTGATAATAGGTCACACTCCAAACCTTACATTTTATTATGAAAATTGTAAAATAAACCCAAGTCAATGCAGTATTTTTCAGTATAGAAACAGACTGAATAATGTCAGTTATTTTTTTTTAACTTAAATTACTTAAACAAAATTAGTCATAATGTTTGGACTAAAGTTTGGACTCCAGTATATTGCAAATATAATTAGGATATATTCACATCTTTAGGATAACTTAGAAAAAATATAGATGAAGAAACAATTTGTCTACCTTTAAATTCATTTATTCAATCAATTGTAATTTGAGATTAAAGAACTTTACAAGAGTAAAAAAACAAAACTGTTTTCATTTATTTAAACTTGTTTTTATTTTACACTAATTTGTTTTAAAATACAATAAATACATACTTATTTTGTTAAGATGTTTAATAATTATTTAATATTAAATCTATTTTTTCAAGTTTAAATCATATCTGCTGTGTATAATTTTAACAACAGTTTTTGTGATTCTTACTAAAACAGCATTAGTTTAACTTAAAAAAAATAAAATTTTAAATTCAAGATGAAAAATGTTTAATTTTAATCATTTATCTTCTTATTTAATGCTTTCTAAAGTTTTATCTACACTTACATTTTTAACATTTTGAAATCCATTTTGTGAAAAGAGTAGGTAATAGACTAAAAAAATAAATAAAATAAAAAGCCATTATTTCCATTACTTTTTATATGTAGTATTCATTAAAAATTAGTTATTTACTGATTTTTATATCTAAAAATAAGAAGGCATTTTGTATTTAATATTTCAACTTTAATCATTTTATTAAAAATATACTAGCTATACTCAAATTGAAAGAAAAAATAAAAACAAAATGTCAAATAAATACATTGATTTAATTATGAATATTGATTACCTATTGTAATGAACACTTAAAAAGCCTTTATGTAAGTAATGTCATACGAAGAGAAGATAAGGGAAGTAATTCATATCGGACTAATGATTTTACCTATAAAAACTAAGCAATTAAAATAATAAAAATGTTTGGCTTAAAACTTAATATATATATAAAAAAAATAAATGAAAAAAATGTGTAATCATGAAATTCAGTTTTCTTTCAATATATTTTCATTTGTTTCAAAAGTTTTCATTGATTGCTTGGATGTCTATGAAGACATCAAATGTTGTATATCTTAAAAAATACATGGAAGTAATCTTAAAATTTTCTTTATGGTGTATAAGAGTTATGATTGTAGGTAGGCAGACAGAGATACACACCATTATTTTTGTAATTGATTATGAATAAAATCTGATATGAAGAACACTGGTTGATTTTATAGAAGAAATCTTATTGAAAACAAAACTAGACTATATATGAAAAAATATAAATCAGTAGTTATTTTCATAAATTATATTTTAGCTATAGAAAATACTGGCAGAATCTATATCATTAAGGTTTAATAGTATTTTTAATGAGAAAAAAAAATTAAGGGATCAACAAGTATTGAATTCTTGACCTCCAATTATTCAATGCATTTTACTGATTCTTCTAATATAGTTAAAATAAAAAAGACATACTATATCAATTTGCAAATATATAAACTTTTTCCCAAAACAACATTTCTCCCAATGTTCATTTTAGCAGAATGAAAATAATAACAGAATTTTTATTTGCCACTTTCAGATTTTGATGAAATATATTCACCTCTGTTTTATTATACTAATAAACTTTACCTATAATTTAATGCTTCTATAAACATCATTAAAATTATCTTTTAAATAATTTTAAATTCCCCCCCCAAAAAAAAAGAACCATGAGAAAAAATTCTTTTTTTTAAAACTGGAAATGTACAATTTTAATTTATAGCTTAATGAAGCAAGTTTTATTCTTTAGATTACTATAACTTTTCTAATAAAAAAAAAAAATTTAAATTAAAAAAAATGTCTAGTTGCACATTTTTGTTGTTTTTTTTTTAAAAATTTGTTTTACATAAATCATTATTATTTGAAATTTCTGAAGCCACTTTTATACCAAAAATTATTAATTTTTTTTTTAAATAATAAAGTAAACAAAGTGTAAGCAGAAAGTGTAGGGAAATTTGATTTTAAAATTGTCTGAATTTTAATATTAAATCCCCAAAGCGTAGAGAGCATTTTTTTCTCAGAATTATCCTCATATTTTAAAGAATTTAAATTTACTTCCTTCCTGTAAAGGTAGAGAGAGTTTAAATTAATCTTTCTATTACATTCCATGTAAATTATAATTATCCATGTTTTAGCAAAATTTCAATAAAAAGAATTTTTTCATACATATTAAAAAAGAACTATTATCTAAATATATATTTATAGTATACTGATGTGATATAAGAGATGAAGACTAGTACCGAAAATATGGTTTTATGCATGATATTCTATTCAATAGAACTTTTACTTGTAATTAAGAGCATCTTTAGTTTATTAATGAAGAATGAAGAGTTTTAAAAGATACTTTTTAATTTGTGATAAATTATGTTAGAAGCAGTTTTTCATTAAAAAGTTTTGGTCATCAAATATGGAAACTGAGAAAATGAGCTTCCCCCATAGAACAATAACTTTTGAGAATAAAGTTGAAAGCTTTTATAAAATGAACAGAAATACTTTGTATTCAAAATTCTTACATCACAGTAGATATCATTAGTTAAGTATTTATAACTAAATATGTTAGAAACCCAACATAAAAATCAAGTTCACTTGATTTTTCTCATTATTCATACATTATTTTAAACCAGAATAAAATGCAAGCATCTATGGAATTTTCTCTTGATTTCCATCAATATGAACTTCATGATGGCTTAAACACTTTAAAAATTATGAATAGTAAAACTTGGCACAAATTCATAACATACAATTTTTATATTAATAAACCCTTTTTATGCTAACCAATATTCAGTACTAAAACCAAGTATGTTGCATATTAGCAAACTCACTTTTTTAAATATATGTACAGAGAATAATTTTGAAAAAAATTTCCATCATTAAAAAACTAATATATCTACCAATTCCTTAGTTTTAAATATGAAACTTTTGCCTTTTTTGAAAAAGTAGGAATATTGATAATTTCATGTTATGTCAGAACTCATTTTTGACAAGCCAAAAATTTACACAAAGTGACTGGTTCATTTTACAATATACATAAATTTTCTAATAGCATACCTGAGTCAGATTTGTATTCACAGCTATAGTCATCTGCTGTCCCAAGTGTACCTTAAAATAAGAAAAGAAAAAAGAAAAATTGATTAAAATATACTTAAAATATAAAAAATTAAAAAAACAAAACAAACTATATAATTGTAAATTAGATATATTTAAAAATATATTAATAATACTGTAAATCCTTAAGTCAGATTTAAAACAAAAGATCTGAAAAATGTACATGAAACTGAGCAATTGATATTAAACAATATTAAATCAATAGAAAATACATTAGTTTATTGTAACTCATTATTAGAGTATTTTTGAAGAATCTTTTTGGTGAAATAGTTAACAAGTTAGCAAACCATTACTAGTGAGATTCTCATTGAGTACCCAATACTTATGGCCTTGTGCCTACAAGAGTATTTTTCAGTTAAAATCCTTATCTTACTTTTTTTACTAATTTATTAAATAAAAAATTTAAAATGTGAAGTTTAGACAAAGATTTTATTTCAGATAATAAACATTTCTGAATAAGTATTACTAATAATTATTTCTATCTTATATTCTGAAAAGCTGCAACTTCTACATCGGTCTTAATAGTTTTTAAGAAACATAAGTATCTATCTATCTATATCTATATCTATATATATATGAAACTATTCTCTAATGTTTGAATTCTGGAAAAATATTACATATTGGTCTAACAAGTGCACACACTATTTGAAAGAATTTTTAAGATAAATAAAAACTTTTTAAAAAATTTAAAAAAGAAAAGAAAAAAAGGGGATCTTAAGATTGTTCTAAAAGTGATAGAAAAGATAAGCTGATCCTTGCTTGGTAATAGAATTATTATATTCATTAGGATTAAGGTGAATATCATTTGAAGTATTTTTAATCTTATCACAACAATGTTGAGGACATGGATTTAACAGGTTATCCAACCATGAAAAATCCATAACTTTAATCAGATTTAATTCTCAAACAAAAATAGAATACAACATCATAAAATGAATAGAAAAAAAAAGACAAGCTATGAAGGATTAGCAAACTGTTAACCTGAAAACATTAACAGACTATATCATCGATTCAGATAAGTATTTGATTAGTGTGTAGGGGGAAACCAAATTAATAGCATGAAAAAAGAAGCTCTTTCCTTTTATAATTTGTGATATGAATTATTTTTTTTAAATAGTATCAGAACGGTAGATAAACAAAAATACTAATGTTAATAGTTTCCTTTTTTAAAAATTGAAGTTAAACAACTAACAAGGAATAGTTAACTATGTAATACAATTTTGCATAAAATTAAAAAATAAAAGTCAAAACAAGCTTATTTGAATGTCACCAGCTTGATTATATTATTATCTATTAAAAATATTTAAAATAAAATTTTGCATAAAATATCTGCTGCAATAAGTAACAGCATAATATCTGTTGAAATATTCATTCCACATAAATATACTATTCATTGATATATTTAGTAACAAACTTTCTTTATAACATTCTTTAGTGAGTGTATAGGAGAGAGAGAATCTCTAATGAAAGTTTATACCAATAAAAATGAGATTAAAGAAATATTTCCATTAGAATATTTAAAAAAAAGAATTTTAATTAAATATAAAAATTATGAAGGAATATATTGATCTTAACAAATTATATAGCTATGTGCTAAAATGACGCATACATAATTAAAAATGCATCTGAAATTATTTACAATTCTTTTATAAGACTTAGATTTAGTAAAGATACTGCTTATTCTTACTAACTATAAAAGATAGTTGAATAGTGGTAGAGATACATAGTTAAAATCTCTTATTAAATAGAACAGTTATTCGCTGAAATTTATAACTAGATTAAAATGTTAAGAGAAACTTGTATCAATGCCAACCAGTAACAAACAAGAATCACTAATATATATATGTATATATATATATCTCCAATTACTGCTTTAACTTTCCCGTTGCAGAGGCATTAATAAATTATCCAAAAGTGCTCAATATATCATAAACATAGAGCAATAATAGTAGTAATAGTAATAAACAAGAGCTATGGGTCTACCATCGTTTTGATCTAGATGATCTCAGCCTTACACTTGACTAAGTTGATTATGATTAGTAGAAATATCAAATTTAATTGTAAGCAGGAATTAATGGAATTTAATATAACATTTATTAGCTAAATCTATTTACTATAGAATTCTTGAGAAAGTCAAATTTCATGTCTAGAAAATAATTACAGCAATATTTGTGTCATACAATTATTTCAGAAAAGTGTTCATGTATGAAGGTTATTAAAGATTTTGAGCAAAGTAGCACTATCTTATATTCTTAAGCCATGTTTTGTGAAAAAGACTAACAAATGAAATAAAATAACTGATATGTTACCTTGTAACATCAATAAAAATTTACTATTCTTTGTTATTCTAGAAAGAATAAACATGTCAAGATCAGAAATTTAAAAATAAGTTAAACTTAATATACATTATCATCATAGTATAAATACTAATCTAAACTGAGTTAATTGTGCTAGCATTGATATTTTAATATGCAAGTCATGTGTTCTATTAGTGATAACAATTAGCAATTGTAAAGGCAACTGGCATAATTAAGAGAGAAAAAAAGCATTTTTAATCATTGAAAAAATAATTAGGGAATGATGGGGAAAATCAAGTGAATTTTCAAATCCAAATGAATAAGATTTTATCATATTGCTTTCTTGAAATTTCATGAGAAAGATAATATAAATTTGTTTCTTAAATAATTTGAAAAGAATGAACACTAAAAACATCTTAAGTAAATGATACTAAATTTTCCTTTAAGTAAATAAGGTAAGAATCCCTTAGGAAGAAGAGACAAGTTGACTTGAAACTTAGGATTGTTTAAGAACTAGTTGGAGTAATATTGAAAAGATTTTTTTTTTTAATAAAAAAATACAATTAGTTATTCTATTAAAATAAAATATAAGTCTAACTCAACTTTTTTTTAATATATTTTAAAGAATTTTTTTATAATGAAGTGTTTATATATATATATATATATATATATATCCAGTTTTTATTATACATTTTGGTAGAATGAAACTAAGAAAACTATTACTAAAAAGAAAATCCAGCTTTAATATTCTATGTTAAGAATCTTAAACTTGTTGAAACAAGAATCAGAAATAAAATATAAAAGCAGCCGATATCTTGAATACCTAGAAACTCACTATACAATGCAAATGAAAATTATCTTAGGTAATGACTGTTGGGAAAAAGCCAAGTACTGTATATTAGCTTAGTAGGTGCACAAGTTTTGATGTTGTAAAGAAGTAGGAGAAGCAAAACTAAGTGTTAGTAATAGGATAAGTGGGAGTCCTCGTAACACAGGTCACTATGATAAAACTGTCAGTGATGAGATGCCAAAATGCTATACAATAGTCAAGGATTATTTTCAAAAATATAACAAGTTTTTAATATATATATATATATATATATATATATATATAAAAAACACTAGTATGGATAGAGATGGGTTTTATTTCATTAGAAAAATCAATGAAAAATCGAGACCCTGTTTTTGATAATATAGAATATTTTGAGTATCAATTCCTACACATTAAATAATAAAGGGAGTAACTTATTTACTTATGAGATAGTAATGAAAGGTAAAGATCATATAAAAGGTTTAATACTAAAAGATATTTTAAGGTATTTTGGCATTATTTAGAAAGCACTGTAAATAGATAGTTGGAAAAAAGATACCTTTTGTATAAACAATAGTGGAATAGTAATGATAATGCATCACAACAAAATTATTTTAGGGAAAATTGCAACAGTAATTTTTAAAAATCTTATAATAAAAGGTTTTATTTTCATGTGTAGTATAATTAATAATGCAAAATATTTGATATTTAATATTTATATTTTAGTATTTAGACTTTCTTGTACAGTACTAAAATCTAAAGTTTTGCTGCCCACCCAATAGAAAAATGGTATATTTTAAAGTAATAATAGAGTTTAAATTGTAACATGTTTTTCTTTTTTAACATTTTCAGAAATGAGAACTCAGATGTACATTACTACTACTCCTACTCCTCAAATGAATGTGGGCCCAGTTATGAAATGTCAATGTGACACACATGCATGTAAGATTACTATTTTCAGATTGAAGATTATACTAGTTTATTAAGATACTTACAAGTGACATCAATCACCTTATGTACTAAAATAAAAATCCTTCAGACCAATTTATAATGTAATTATCAAATCCCTATCTTGAAATAAACACAAAAATTTAATTAGAAAAACTAAATGCTACCTTTTGAGGGCTTTAAATATTGAAAGTGAATATTTCTAATTAAGATCAAAATGAATTCTTTATTATTCAGTTTTACTTTTTAATGTACCCACCCACTCCCATTAAATTATTGTTAAAGATTAAAAGATATTAAAAGCTACTTTGATAAAATAAAAATTATAACTAAGAAAATTTCATAAATAAAAAATGTTTTGGAATTAAGTGGAGGAGAAAAAAGGGCAGAATATCATCTCTTTCATTTTAAAAATATATAAATTTGTTCAAATTAGCATATTTAACTATGAAATTTCAGAAGATAAATGCTATGGACATCTGCATAGCAGAAAAGCATCACTATTATTCATTTCACTCAACAGATTTTATTATTATTTTTGTTTGACAGGAAGATCAATAAAACAAAAATAATGAAATAAATAAAAGTACTTTAGAATCAACAAATTTATAGTACAATATAATATCTATAACAATAACTAAGCCATTTATCATACTACCACTAGTTATATATATTTTCATTATTAACTGATATAACATCTAAAACATTTTATAATCATATGATGGATAATCATGTTTTTCTAGTATTGTAAAAACAAAAAAATTGAAATATTATTCTAGAAATTTTATATTTTATGCATTTGTTATAGGTAAATATTAAAATCATGACTTTATAAATTAATTTTTACAATGTAAATCATTCAATCTTTAAAACAGATTAAAATAACTTATTATGGAAGATCATATTTTAAAATGTTGAGAGAAATAAACTGTTCAAAATTGAATAAGAGTTAATTTTTTTTCTTTTTAGATAAAAATCATTTAGGTAGTATTAAAATTTGCAACATTAAATAATACTTAGATTAAAGATAAATAAGCATCTAAATTATTCAAGTTAAATGTTAGAATAAGAGAATTTTAAAACAAATACTAATATAGTTACTTGCTTCAACTTTGTAAAAAATAAATAATTTATACCCTTTGCTCAAATTATTCTAAGATATTCTTACTGTTCTTTTTGTTTTTTATCTGGCCAAAGAAAAAAGAAAATTAGTTACTAGATGACAAAATTTTTTTTTATTGAGCATTAAACATCTTTCTTGAAGTACCTAACATTTTAAAATATTGAAAAATAAAATAAAAATTCTTAATTACAACTTGCAGTTATATTAGAATCATTGACAATATTTATGAATCTAGAACTTTGTGTTACAGCTGAAGGAAAAAGAGAAACTTGAGTAAAGGCAACTGAATTAGCTTATAAAAGGAAAGTTTAAAGTACAATTTACTAAATTGTAATATGTGTCAGGTAAGCTAAAATGTTTGTTCCATTTATAGTCAGATTTCATTAAAAAGATAGCTTTTCAGTATACATTTTTTTTTAACATGAAAATTATATTTTTGTTTACTGATTGTGGTAATAGACAAAAAAAAAATTCAATATAAAAATGTGACCCAAAAAGAAAAATAGATTAGTCAGTTTATGAATAAGATAACGTGAATAATCAAATATGTTAAAATGATTTGCAAAGTTTTGTTGCCGAACAAATGAACTCTATAGCCAGGTTGATCAGCTGAACTTAAAATGATCAAACTATTCGAGAACAATCAATATTATATGACAGGCTAAATATTCAATACATACAAAATATCCAAAACAAACACTGAATATCATCCCACCCCAACATACACACACTTGATTATGTTAGTCTTGTTGATGTGTTGCTTCCAAATAACTACTGTATCATTAATGTGTATTTTTTTTTAAACTTAAAAGTAATGAAATTTTGTTCACCCAAATTAGGATAGGCTATGAAATATGAATACTTTACAACAATATGGAATGCAATAAATTGTGAAGCAAGTAAAATGAACTATTAGTAACCATAGCAAAAGCTGGTCCTTATTTTAAGGTGATTCTGCTGTATACATAGTGGGATTAGAAGGTAATTCTATCTGCTTTCATAGAAGCAAACAAATTATTCAAACAAACATTGCTTGTAATTATACCAACTGAAGGAAACATTTGATAAAAATCATTTTGAATTAGTTAAGTGAAAGGGTGTAATATTCCACTAGAGTAACAATGTTGGATCAAATGTTTCTTTAATGACCAGGCAAAAAGTTGTTATAATTTTGTTGAAAAGTTCTCACTTATCCACTGGATTCACTATGTATAACACTTTTGAATTATTATTTATACCATTCTGTACAAAATTGTCATAATAAAAAAAATGAAAAATAAAATAAATTTCCTGGAAGATTACAAAAGGCATCTACAGTTCTTTGCCAAGAAAAAGTTTGGAGACGATGAAATTACAAAATTGGCACAAAGATGAAATAAAATTGTCAATATATTGACAACTTTTTTCCTTTTACTCAATAAAACCAAATTAATTTTTTAGTCACCCTATTGTTAAAAAAAAAAGACAACTTTATCAGAAATTATTTATGTAATTTAAAATCTGAGAAAATTTATGTAAAAAACAAGTGTTTAGATAAAAAGAATATTAAAAAAAAATGCATTCTGTATTTGATTAACCAAAATCCAAAGTAAACTGTGTTAATCAAGTTAATGTTTATCAGAAAAGAGTAAACTTTAATTATTAACCTAATAAATCTAAATCTTATGTTTTTCATATTTCATACACTATAAAGAGTAAACCAATGAATTAAATAAGATTAAATATTTCTAGTGAAATTTAATAAAATACAAAACTTTTCATAAATGATCTGACATTCTATTGAAAATCCATTCTTTATTATATTATCTGGGATGTTCGAGATTAAAAACCCTATATTTTCTGATTAGGTGAAGTATAAATTTAATTTTAAGACAAGTAATATGAAGTTAAAATTAAGATTTTTTAGGAGGGACAATAAAAAAAATAAAAGGGGAAAAATATCAATGGAAATTTCTTTAGAGATGTATTATTCACTTTGACACAGACAAAACAATTATTACACATTAAAAAGAAAATAAATAAAGATGGAATAAATAACAAAAAAGTAAGGACTGCTATTGTGTTAGATTATCAGAAGTATTAAATTTTAATGATAATTACTATCATAGTGTGTTTATTATAATGCATAAAAAGTACCAATATTAGTTTTGGTATAAAATGCAACTAAACACCTTCTTTAAGAATATTTTTGAAGAATGACAAGTTTTAACTACTACATAACACTTGAATAGACTTAGTGGCTTTTTATATAATTCACAAGTGGGAATCGAATGGAAAGTGACCTTGAAGCCTAAGCAAATAAGAACAACTGCTAGGTGCAGTTAGATGGTTGGTCAGTGGTATGAACCTACTGATTAGAAGAGTAGAATAATGAGAGGTCTCATCCTTCAGCTGTCTGTTTAAAATAGCTACCAATAAAAGAAACATTTTATATAAGACTTACTAAAGACTTCAACAACTGCTCTCTTGCAGACATTTGTCCCTGAGTAATGTGAATTAATGACATGAAGTAAAAAAGAAAATGCATGATGCTCCCTATCACTTTTAAATCTCAAATGAGAACTCTTATACACTCAAGTTTATATATACTGAAAAAAAAAAAAAAAAGTTAAAAAAAAAACAAAACAAAAAAAGTAAAAACAAAAAAAAAACACCAAAACAAAATAACTGTCCTGCCAAATTATAATGTATTGTCATAAAAAAATGTATTGCTAATATTTTCTATTAATTTAATATTGTTAAACAAAATATAGAAAAGCAGTTTACAAATGAAGCAAAGAGAAAAGGTTAATCATATGGGGCTGGACTAGAATATAAAATTAATAAAGTTTACCAAGAAAATTGACAAAATTTTAGCAGTATGAATTAAACAGACATTTCTTTACATTATTATGTAATATTTATTCTGATATAAAGATGAAGAATTATTTCAGTTAAACAAAACACTCATTTAATGCAGTCAAATCAATAAGTATTGATTTTTTCTATATAAAATACTTTTAATTGTTAAGCAATTTTATATTATTTTAACATATGAAAATATCTGTAAATATTCAGTGTTTGGACTCTTGACTTTAGCATATATATATATATATATATATACACACATACACACAAGTGAAGTATTAAAAGAAGTTGTTTATTCTGTTAAGTGAAGAAAAAAAAAAAGATTCTATGTTTAAGCAGAAGCTGAATAAAATATTCACTTATGCAAGAGATGTCCTACATTTAAAAGGAGTGAAAAGAGGAGTTAGGAATGCAAGAATTTACTCACTTAATTGTGAAAAATGCATAACAATGTCACTTGTAATGAATACAAGTTAGCATGTGATCAACTAGCCAGTATTTTTTTTATGGCCTATTGGATGAAAAATTACAAAGTGAAGCATTGACAGTTTTATTATAAAAGCTGAAGCTTAACTTTGATATAACATTTTAAAAGCTACCCTCATCCACCCACTTTGAGATTTGCTGTTGCAGTAAATTGTTCAAAGTGAAGAATTTATGACCTTCAATTGCTATTTATTTACTGTTAAATAAATTAAAATAAATGATTAATAAGAATGAAACAAGTTAGAAATCTTACTAGTAATATATTATAGTAAATTTGATGTGAACATAAAATAATTTACAAGTAATGTATGATATTAAGCAACTGAAGAATCTACTCATAAAAGTAACAGAGTAAATAAATAATATAGATAATTTAATAATAATAATTATGAGTAATAGTAGTAGTAGCAAAAAACAAAAATGAACTTAGATCCAATGTTATTAAAACTATGAAAATTTAAGTATTACTAATGTTGACATTATACTAGACAATTTCATTATACACATTTGATTTGAATTAGAATTTTATTGATATAAATGCTAATCAGGAAAATATTCTGACTTTTGCGACTATAAATAAATAATGGTTAACATGATTTATAAACAAATGAAAGTCAATATGTAGCACTTGAATATAATGGAAAAAATGATGCCGATGAATTTATTTGTAAACATTATCAAAATCCTTTAAAAACAAAAACAAATGATACAATGAAAAAACCTAAGTATAAAGTAAATGATGCTTAATAATTTGGGCCCAAATCTTTAAAAACTTTATGTAGATGTGGATTTGAAGTTATTATAAGAGAATGCTTTTCAAATGTAATTATAAATATTTTTGTTTTTATATATAAACTCCAAATAAAAATAAAAAGTAAAAATCAAATAAAAATTTCTGGACTAACTATGAAATAATTACCTGTATTGCTGCCATTTTGATTATCAGCCCAATTTGATGGCTCTTCTTGAAAATGAGGAAAAAAAAAAAAAAAAAAAAAAAAGAACACATCCAAAATAAGTTAACTTTCAACTAACTGAAATATAAATCAAAAAGAAAGCTAACTTTTTGTTGATATAAAGGCTTCTAAAAGTATAAATTAAGTTTTGCATAAATATTAGTTTTTTTGTTTTTTTTAAAATACTTATATTGATAATAAACATTTATTTTGGTAAATAAAGCCAATTTATCCAAGTAAATTCCACTTGTTAATTCTTTGAATCTATTAAAAGAATTATGGTCAAATCCAGTGAAATATAAAATGAAGGAATGTTTGTATGAATTTAAAAAAAATCCCTTTCTAAATGAAAATAATGATTCAATGAATGCACATGAACATAGTTGTGAATGAATTACAAACAAAAAATTCCATAAAGGGAATGAAATCAGTTATCTTATGAATGTGTGTGTGTGTAGTTACAAAGCAATTTATTAATCCATAACACATTAGGTTCAAAGAACATAACTCCTCCCTCTCTTACACACACACACACACTTTAAAATACAATAAATGATTATATTTAAATAATTAATGGAAAAAGGGATAGAAAACTAAGTCAAATTTTCAATACAGAAATTTATTTGTGATCAAGAAAAAATCTGTAAGAATATACATTTTTTCACCATACTCACTATAAATAGCAGAGTATAGAAAAGTTAAGTGTATTAAATACCATAAGTAGTTGTAAAATTGAATTATCATTCTTTTATAATTGAAGATAGGTCAGCCTTTTCATATCAATTATATTGATATTATTTTTATTAATAAAAAAAAAAAAATCAACAAAAAACTGTAGACAAGAGATCAAATATTTAATGAAGGAGAAAGAAAAATAAAAAAAATAAACATCAAATTCCAAATAGATACTTTTAAGAAAATACAACTGAAAAACATCACATGCTCTTAGAATTTTAAAATTACCTATATATTTTAAAAGCATTAAACAAATATTTCAATCTGTATAATTAGGTTAAATGGACTTAGGAGCATGTTTTTCTAAAAATACAATTTACTCAGTCAAATGAATATGAAATACCTACATCAATAAGACATTGATTTGTTTTAGAGTGAAATCTTTAATTTTTTTTAAAAATTAAAACGATTTTACATTTGTTTATTGGCATGCTAGCATGTTATTTAAAATGTTACTTTCCAAATATAAAATGGACAATAATAAAAATAACTATTTCAGAATAATAATCACGTTATGTTGTTTTTTTTTAAGTAAAATAATAGCCTGAGATTGAGAAGAAAAGATATGTGGGAGCAGAAGGCACTACTAATTAAAGAATACCATGCTTAGTATGTAGGGAGTGTCATTAGTGGTATCTTAACTGAGTCACTTCACTAAGAGAACAAGGTTGATACAGTTGAGTTTTAAGTTGAGTACCATTAAATAAATCCTCTTGCAAACCTAATACTCATGTTTGGCTATATAAAAATCTCCGGCTATTTGGTGATGGAAAAATCCGAAAAGAAAACAAGATCATTTCTAGTAGTAGTAAGTTAAGAATTGAATATAAGCATAAAAATAATTGAATCTAAAATATTTAATATAATTAATAGAAAATTGTCCGTTGGAAAAACACTTTTGTAGAGACGCAAATTAGTTACACAGTTGAATTATAGGCTATCGATTATCTAAGTAAATTCACCTTATTACTGAACAGTGAACATCAGTGCATTAATACATACACAAGTACACAAAGTAGACATGTATGCAGGCATAGCGAGATATATGATACTACTATTTTATTTAAAAAGAAAAGTTTATAGCCATATTCATTAGATTACAGACCTTTTTAAACAAAATACGCAGAAATTAAAAATGAAGAAGGGTTATGGATAGGGAATCATCAAAATCACACCCAAAGTGATGTATTCTGTTTTAGCTTTTAAAAATGACCAGTTGTTTAGTTATAAATTATTAAATGGTAAAAAAATACCCCGTTGTATTATATATATATATACACACATTTATAAATAAATAAAAAATAGTAAAGAAAAAGAAGCGATATAATAGTGTAGTCCAGTAAAGATTTTATGGATATATAAAAAAAAATGCTAAAATAAATAAATAAATAAAAAATAAAATAAATAAATAAAAAAGGGTAAAACTTTTGATAAGCAATTATCGGATTATTATGAGTAATATTAAACTTAGCATAATTGATTATTTTTGCAGATGATACGCATTAAGAAAATATTCCGGTCAAGAAAGTTTGGGCGTACCTATTCTGATCGGAATGGATATAAAACGTATTTGAATTATCTGAGTATAAGACATAAATAAAAACATATGTTTTGGGCGTATTTTCTCAAGTGGAAACTAAAAAATGCATTTTTACAGATACGACCTCTACAATGACACAAATGACCTACAGCCTAAAATACTACTTGAGCCTACTGCTTGTGCACAACCTCAAAATACACAATTCATATGAAATAAACTAGATTCGTATATTTAAAAGCCGAAAGAGGCCATGGTGATTTGATTATTTACACGTAGACACAACCAATGTAAAAAAAAAAAGTTGTTGATGATTGTTGAAATCCTTCAAGTTGTTCAAAGGATATGGTGCTGTTTTTGTACACCTCTCTTAACTTCCTCTCTCTTTCTCTCTGGTCGCTCAAAAGATCAGAACATCGCATTTAGTCAATGTTATAAAAGAAAAGATTAAAAACGTTAGATCAAACGAGGAAATGCAATATTTATGATGAAGTAGGTTTTCTAGAATAATGTATATCGAAATATAATAGCGCTACAAAAACATTTCCAGTTTCTACACAATTGAATGTATTGTACGCTTTCACACAGACATTACCAGTTCGCTATATATATATATATATATATATATATATATATATAATTAGATACCTGTTAAGTTGGTGGTACTAGCAGATAGTTTTGATGTGCTATAGGTAGCCATCTATACTTGTTCTGACATGATTTCTACTTGACTTGTGAACAAGACGCAGTAGTATAATTAAAACTTGTATCAGCTCTAAAATAACTGGCAATTAATATTTCTCTTTATGAAAATGAACTTAAAAATGAGAAAGAAAAAAAAATAGCTTGCTTCTATTATTATTATTATTATTATTATTATGACAAAAATAATAAACCATCAGCTAACGTGAATACATTTGTAAATCTTGAATGCTAACTAATTACTTAAACACACCACACACACCATCGGCAGGACGATGACACGTGTTTATAGGTAAAGTAATGGCAGTATAATAGCGTAAAACTATCTACAAGTGGGTACACCAAGCAGAAGATGGCTTTTAGTAGTTACTAGTTATTGGTAGTAGTCATACTGTAGGACTGGTGGGTGTTGCTCTGCTCACTAACTTTCAACGTGGCCACATACTAGCTACATTTCTAAATGCACACGCGTAGATCATCAACAGACCTACAGATGATCAGCAGAGAACTTACAAGTCTTTATGACGTGGAATTTATATATATATATATATATATATATATATATATATATATATAGTGTGTGTGTTGTGTGAGTGTGTGTGTAATTTATAGTAGCAGTAGTAAAATTGTACACAGATGTACAAATAAAAGCTTTATCGGTGAATTCCGAAATAGTAAGAAAATACCTTTCCATACGGAAAAAGTTGCTAGTTCGTAGCTAGAAGTATCAAAAGGATTGTTGTCTTTAGTATTATAGACGGAAGTATGTAGGTCGAGTAGAGTCATTGTATTATTATTATTATTATTATTATGATCACTACTACTACTACTATTATTATTATTATAACTATACATGTGTGTGTGTGTGTGTGTGTGTGTGTATATAAATATATATATATATATATATATATATTTTTTTTTTTTTTTTTGCGCAATGCGAAGTGATGTCGGCTCCAAGCTGCAGGCTGTCTGAATTGCCCGTTCCGAATACATTGCTATATATAGTTCCGTCGGTCGTACATTTTTAGAGAACGAACGAATACGAGATATCAGAATAACCCCCCCCCCCGCTTGTCCTTGCTGCAGCCCTCTTTGAGAAATAATACTACTACTACTACTAATAATAATAATACACGCGTAAATGATTGTATGATTAAAACGAGAGAGAAAGAGAAGAGGATGTTCAAGGATCAATTCAGTAATTAATGGTCCATTTCACACACACACACACACACACACATCGGGGGGAGGGGGTCATTAAAAATACGATTCTGAGTTAAAACATTAGTAAAAAATAAATAAATAAAAACAAAATAAAGAATCCTACTACGATAAGCAACAAGAAAATGAAATATAAAAAAAAGAAAAAAAAAGCAGTCGTCAGTAGTACTATTTCAGTACTAAGTATGTAAGAATTTCACCAGTGTAGTAACTACTGCTGGTTCTGCTACTGATGAATAGTAGTAGTTCGACTATATGTACTTAGGGGTGTAACTTAATTGATCTAATCCATCAAGTTAATCCATCAACCAGAGTTGGATAAGGATCTTAATATGAAAGATTTAGTAAATAACGTTGGAAATAAAAAGCAAATAATAAAAATAGAGGGATGAATGAAATAGATGGCGATTGTAGTTATGACGATTGTTACATTTTTGAGATTTTTTTTTTTTTTTTTTTTGGTTAATGTGGGTAGATGAAGTAGTTTTTTTTTTAAAGGACAAATAACAATTCAAGAAGATCAGGTGTAGTAAATGTTACAAATACTAAAAGAGGGAATCAAATACTAAAAAAAAAAAAAAAAAGAAATGTGGTCTATGATGAAACACTTGATATTAGTTTCTTTTTTTTTTTGGCTGTAGGTTATTTTTGGATTTTATAATATTGTAGGTCGAAATGTTCGTAGATTGAATCATCCAAAATTGAAGTGAATATGTACGATTAAAATATTAAAAATCGACCAAAACTTACATTTATTTATTAGTATGTAAAATGATCTAAAAGATTAAATCGTAAGTCATTTTTATTTTTTTTTTATTTATTTAATGATTTATATATATCTATAATAATATATATATATATATATATATATATATATATATATATATAAAGTGAATGTGGGAGGAGGGGGCTTATATGTATGTATTGCAAGTTTAAATGAAAAAACAAGTTTTATTTTTAACCACCCACTACGTAGGATGAAATCATCGCAAAGTTATCCATTTTTTTTTTTTCATTAAACGCGTTTCGACATTAAAGGATAAAAATAAAAAAGGGGTAAAAAGATCGTAGAAAGGTTAAATAAGACATTTTTTTTTTAAAGGGGAGATTTCTTATCTATCCTGAGAAAGATCACCATAAAACGTTAGGACAGATGATAACACTTTTAGATGTATTTATATCTTATCTTTTTTTTTTATTCTTATTTTCTTTTTATAAATGTTTTTGCCTTTTTTTGTAAGAGATGACAGTGTGTTAGGTGGTAGCAGCCGATATCTTCGTCGCAACAGTCTTAATAAAGGTGGTGGCAGTGGCGGTGTCAGCCATATTGGCAATTATCGCTTCTGCTTCCAGTTCAACACACACACATAATAAGACATATACACACATACACAGTAAGACATATATACACACATACACATGCATTACTATAAGAAAAACACGGATACACCAAGTAATTAAAAAAATATATGTATATATATATATATATACACACACACATATATATATATATATATATACATGTATGTATACAGAACCTACGAACCATTAGGGAACATATCAAACACTCAAATCGACAATACAAGATAGAGAAACAGGGCGATGGAGATTTTTTTTCTTTTTGAACAGCCGATTTTTTTCTTCTAGTTACGGTACCATCACTAGCAACCAGTTGGTTGGTGGGTGTCGGATATGTAGAGAAATAGAGAGACTTATAGAAGTGAGAGAGTGAAAGCGAACGGATGATAATAAATAATAATAATAATAATAATAATAATAAAAAGAAGGGAACAGAACAGAACAGAATCGGCTATAGGTAAAAAGATAACTTGTTTAATAAAAAAAAAAAAATACATATACATATATATATATATGTATATATATATATATATATATTTATGGAAAAAAAAAAAAAGGATGAATTTTGTCTAACCTCCGCCTTGGTTCGAGCGCTTCGTCACCCCACTATCACTTTCGGCGTCTGAGGGTCTCTTTCGGGAGTCTGATGTGTCCATGTCTGACCCATTCATGCCATCGAAACTCATCGCCATCTTTCGCTTAAGCCCAGATCTCGTGGGGTACCACGACACGAACACGAGACTAGTCGGATACTTAAAACAGCAGCAGCAGCAGCGACGACGACGAGGGCGAGGGCGGCGGAGGATGAGGAGGAGGAGGAAGAGGTGACGAAGTCAGGAGGTTGGAGGAAGAGCAAAAAAGGTGAAGTTGAGTGAGTTAGGGGTAGCAGGAGCAGCAGAAAGTGCTCGTAGAAAGAGGAAGAGGAAGAGACGGGCACGCGAACAAGAAGGGGAGGAGGCGGAAGAAGAAGTAGAAGAAGTAGCGGAGTAGTAGTAGGAGGAGGATGAGGCAGCTCCAGCTGTAAAAGTAGTAGTAGTAGTAGTAGATACTAGTGAGTAAAATGCTAGTAGTAGCGATGATAATTGCAGTTGTAGTGATGATAATAATTGTAGTTACTGGTTAGAAGTTTTAGCTACGACCAGTAGTAGCAGTAGTGATGGTAGTATTAATGAAAAGTAACTGGTTTAGAGATTGATAGTTTTAGTAGTTGTCGCTACTACTACTACTACTAGCCTTAGGTACGTATGATAATCAAGTTAGTTGCATATACTTGTCCATTACAGTGTGTGTGTGTGTGTGTGTGTGTAAAGTTCTACGTGGTATAGTTGATAAACTCATTTACACTTCCACAACATTCTGACAGCATAACACCACACACGCACACCCAACATGACGCACAATATTCATATACATACAAACATGAACTGCACATATAAAGCACACACACACACACACACACACACACACACACACACACGAAGAGACAAGACATGCTAATATAAATAAACATGCGTATTAAATATATACATTTACAAATTTGGATTTACATGCAAAATATATAAGTGGTAGATCACACAAACTTATAAAAACAGTGTAAACACATACACACCCTTATACATACAAGGCCGTACTACACACTAAACTCAGCAGGTATCCCATTGGCGTTTTTAACAACTAAAACATTTTAAACTGATTTTTTAAATTCCTGACACACAAAAAATAAAATAAAAAACAAAATAAATGAAACTTTTTCACAAATTAATCACGTGTCATAATGAGTGTTGTTAGGGGTCACAGAGCCATAAAAAAAAATCACCAACTAATTTTAAGCAATTTATGGTATTTTTTTTTCTTTTAACAACACTAAAGTACAAGCTCTATTTTTATTGGGAACATAAATGAAGAAAAAATAAATAAATAAAAAAAGCAAAAAATAAATAGATAAATAAAACAACTTTTTAATTGTCTACCGAAAAATGGAATACATCATGTACGTAACAGTTTCATTTGGAGAAGAAAAAAGTACGGGTACTTAATTAAATTGACAAATAAGTTTTAATTATAACTTTTGGGTGTATCCACGAACGTTTTACGTACAAAGTCCATATGATTGTTTTTATGTCAGGATAATAGAGAAACTCTATCCTTAAGCATCTTTACTATTCCTTCCTTACTTTCTGAAATGCATTCCATGTAGACAAGTATGTAAGTTTTCAAACATAAAAGGAATGTCAATGCAAGTATAGAATTTCATCATCGAAGAAGTAACCCAGTCATAAAATAATTACAGATATGTATGTAGTAACTTTTAGTGCCTTTATATTTTATGCAATTTTTGAACACTCTAAATTGAAAGTTAAAAAACATCAATATTTTAAAATAGGACTCACATTTTTACGTTGCAATGTTAAAAATTAAACGTAGTTGTATTTTTTTTTTTTTATTAATAATAATATATCAATTTACATGTAAATCTGCAGATATTGATTGTAGATTAAATTTATCAAATTAATAAGACAAAGTTGACAAAAATAAATAAATAAAGAAGTCCAAATTTATCCAATGATATTGACATGCATCCTAAAAAGGCAGGAGGATCTTTTAACCCACTTGAAATAGTTTTCAAAAAATAAATAAATAAAAAATAAAACCATCAAAATACTGATCAGTACTTTATGTCTATTCATTTATGTAGACATGTCCATTTTAAAATAAATAGTTTTCATTTGATTTACAAGATAAAAAGACCGAAAAGTATTATTAGATTAATATATATATATTTTTTTTTATGCAAGAAGGTACCAAGTCCAAATTTTGATGTAATCTGGTTTAAATCAATATTTTAACATTTTGTCATAAATTATTGCATATCATCTGAAAAAAGATTTCCCTAAATTATGCTCTATGCAAGTACATGAGTTTAGATAGATTATTAAAGAAATAAAAATATGAAGCAAGTTACATCAGGGCATGTTTCATTAAAGAAATGTCATTCAACAAGATTTTTAAAAAATAAAATAAACAAATATGGTCAATTATTTTAATCCTATAAACATGATTTTTTTTCTTTCTTTTTTTTTTTACAGACATGATATTCAAAATAAAATTATATTTTTGATTTATAATGAGTTGATAAAACAAATGCATATCTTTTCGGCGAATTAGATTACTCCATCCACACAGCAATATTACAATTTTTTGGGGTGGATAAAAAAAAAAGAAAAAAAAAGGTATGGTCATGTGGAGCAGGTACGTTAATGTGAATAAATAGATAAATAACTTTAGCAAATGCAACGCAAGTGGTGTATATATATATATATTCATCATTTTCATATTCCTATTTCAATACATTAAATCCATATATAACTTGTATATAGGACGATTAATTTAACGTTAGCCAATGATGGAAACATTACAATGTTACTGTTGAAAGATTTTTGTGTAGGTTGTACCGTTACATGAGCTTTAAAAAAAATCTCATTTTTAAGTTAAAACTTAACAGCTTAAAAATAAATATTTCGTTACAATTATTATGCATAATTCATATAAGAATGTTAATTATTATTTTACAAAAAAGAAAAAAATGTTTCGTATATGACTCATGTTTACCAAAATTGAACATAGATAAATTTAAAAATCTTTTTAGTATAAAAAAAAAATGCAATTCAAACGAAACCCTTTTTAATTAAAAGTCCATATTTATATTAAAAGTTAATAAAATACTCATCGGAATTTAAAAAATTTTCCAATATCAGGACGAACATAAAAAAAAAAACTAAAATATTTTTTTTACTGCCATTTTTTTCCCCAAAAATTACGACTTCGTTAAAACACTGTTTGGTCAACGATAATAATTGAAAGAACAAGAACAATATTTAAACGATTCTGTTAACTGTCCCACAAAAAGTTATAAATAAGTAATAATTAAAAAAGAAAAAAAAAGCATAGGGATGTTAAAAAATAATTAAGAGGTGGAGAGAGTAATAAAGATCGCGCGACAGAGAGACAATTTTTTTTTTCTTTTTCATTATTTCTTAAGAAAAAAAGAAATTAAAATATTTTTAAAAAAGAAAACTTGTATGATTGCGCCGATTAGTAAGTCTCATAGTGTTTTTATGTTATAGTCTGGATGCATTATACGTTTAGAGGTACCAGATAACCACAAATTCAAGTTAAATATTGGAGTAGATACATAGGTAGGTAGGCGTTGGACAACCCACCCCATAGCAGAAAGAGAAATCAGCTGACTATGTAATCAAGTTATATAGTACTTCTTACCGAACGAAAGTTCGGTGTGTTTGGTATTGTACGAACACATATGGCATCGGTGAGAGTACACGTGGCCGGTTAACAACTAAAACCCAGTCTAGCTAGAAAAGAGGAGGACGTTGGCTAGACTGACAGTCGTTCGGTCACTTTGGATGGACAGTTGCAGCTCGGCTTGCTTGTTGTGTGTACCTATTCTGTTCTGTGTCTGTAGTGGAAAAAAAGAGGAAAGATATTCAGCATTTTAGTCACATGACTACTGACCATTTGCTACTCGTGTGGAGTACTTTGCGTGTATCGCACGCACATGCGTATATATGTGTGTATTCGTTTTCTGTATGTGTGTGTGTGTGTGTGTAGAGATATAAAATTGTACATCTATGCAAATGAAAAAACAAACCCAAAAACAAACTAATAATAGAAATAGTACTCTTAATTCGGTAGTTACGTATAAAACAGACGATTTTTTTTCTTTACTCTGTCACATTTTTTTCTTTTGTTAATACCATGTCCTGAAAAAACAAAAAAAACAAAAAAACAAAACATCAACCCTAACTATAAATATCATAAACAGGATTATTAGCAAGATGTAAACCAAACTAGCAAGTGACGAACAACTACTTAAGAGGCCGAGAAAAAACAGTAGTTACTTATTATAGGGAGTTTGTCATTACTTTTTTTTTTTTTTTTTTAAATATGTTTAAGAACAATTTCATGTATGTACATACCGTATGACATTTCTTCAATCTCGGACAAAAAAGTGTCATTAATATTAGTGTCGTTAGCATTATCACCGTGTCCATTGGGCAAACCGAGCGTAACTGGTTCACTGTACAAAGCACTTTCAAACATTTAGATTTTTAAGTTACTTTTTTCTCTTCCCTACCAAAAAAAAAGTTGGGTCCAGGGTGCGGCGTCCAGCATAAGACTTTTAAATATGACAGAAACTTTCTAAAACCATTTTTTGTCACTTCTTTTTTTGTTTTTGTGTCTTTGTAAAATGTAATGTAATCAAAAGAAATTGAAAATCTGGAGGCGTGGACCTTGAAAGGCTTGGATGAAATAAAATAAAAATATATATAATAAAAGAAAATTGGGGAGTACGTCACGTCACGGTAGCTTCGAGATGAAACTGAAAAATAAATAAATCTGCTCGACCTCTTAGTTCGATTCTTTTTTTGTTTTTTTATGTTTTTTCCTTCTTATCTATACCTGCTCGTCCTGACCCAGAGACGAAAAGACTGCACTCCCCTATTTAAATGATTTTGTTTCATTCATGTCACCAAATATCACCAGAGAGCAGTCAAGTTTTCTTTCTTTCTTTCTTTCTTCTCTCCCCACCCTTTCTCTCTTTTTTCATCCTTTTTAATTTTTGTTTATTTTTTTAAAAGCTTCCTTCAATATTCCTGTTTTATTGTAAAAAACAAACAAAACAAAAAATAAAACAAAAAGTTAAATATTGCCACATAACATCGACTGTTGTTTTGTTTTTCTAAAAAAGCAAAACGTTAAAAGTTGACCCAATCTGTTGAATAGACGAAAAAGCAAAACAGCTTGTTTTATGTTTTTAAACATTGTTTACTTTTAACTTGTCAATTATTTCTTAGGCATAATGTTGACTCAATTCTAAATAAAATTAATCATTTTTGCTTAAAACTTTTAAGTGATATATTTTAATCTTAATTATATATTTTTTCTGCTGAAAGTATATTTAACAAAAATTTTTTTTACATCAGATACGATTTTGAACTTTTTATTTTTTTAATTTTTTTTTTCAGTAAAAATTTCAATTCAAGTTTTTAATTTTTTTTCTTCAAAATATCAATTTGTGAAAAATAAAAACTATAAATTAATTTTAACTAGTATTTTCTTTTCTATTAGTACTTTTCTTTTTGTTATTTGTATATATTTCTTAAATTCGGCTAATTTTATTTAATTTATTTATTTACAACATTTCGGATGTGTAACTTTAAGATTTCTAGTGGTGTTAGATATATTTCAGCTGGTGTCCAATGCCTATGTATTCAAATTAAAACAGACGCCAGCTACCATCAGCTGAATAAAATTTAATCCAACACCAATCACAGGAGAAGGCCGAAAATTACACAACCGAAATAAAATATTGTTAAAGAAAATTTTTAAAAAAATCAATTTTAACTAGTATTTTCTTTTCCAAAATATTTCATTAGACGGATTTTGTTTAAAACTGGGAAAACAACAACAACAAAAGACAAAAAACAAAACTGACTAGGGAAATGGCCCACTCCCAGGAGAAGGCCGGAGATTTTACAGCCGAAATATCGTTAAAAAAAGATATTCAATTTTCAACAGTATTCTTTTAAAAATATTTTACTAAGCGGATTTTGTTTAAAAGAGGGGAAAAAACCCAGACTAGGCACACTTACCAAAATAAATAAATACACAAATAATTTCTTTTATCTTAATTTTGATAATTTTATTTTAATTTCTATCGTAATTCACTCGGACCATCAATCTACAATAACAAGGATTGTGGAAAAAAGAATAAGCTCTCAGTTAGAGTCTAACTCACGTTACTGATATCTTATGTTATTTATTTATCTATTTATATTTATGTTTCCTGTTATTGTCATAAATTGGTAAGTTAGTGAAATAGAAAAAAAAGTAACGAAAAATTGAAATGAAAGAAAATACTTGTCAAAATTAAAGGTCGATAACATTTTATTACTTTCATAAAAAAAGATTTTTAAAAAATAAGAGATACACACACACACTATATATATATATATATTTCGTTACTTTTTTTCTATCAGAAAAAAAAAAAAATGTATATATATATATATATATAGTGTGTATGTGTGTATCTCTTATATATGGTAGGTGTGGCGCTCTACCTAAGATGCAAAAACAATCTCCTTGGTATAGCACTAGTGAAAATGGGATAGACTTCCCCACTGTCTGACTGATACCGACTTTAGGCCACCTCAAAAACTTACTTATATATATATATAATATATTTCACTATATTACATACATATATATATATATATATATATTATATATATATATATATATATATATATATATATGTGTGTGTGTAATATAGTGAACATTTTTGAAAAAACACAGATTCAAATAAAATAAGTGGTATTTATTCAGCCGACGTTGCAGTGTTTCACCACTCATTTCATTTGAACCAGAGTTTTTTCAAAATTTTCATTATATTACATACTGTCGGATTCACTTCCATTTTTCTCTTCACACATACATATATATATATATATATATATATATATAATATATATAGAGAAATATATATATATATATATAAAATATATATATATATAAAAATAAGTATATATATATATATAAGATATATATATATATAAAATAAGTATATATATATATAAAATAAGTATATATATATATATATATATATAAAAGTAAGTTTTCAGGGTGGCCTAAAGTTGGTATCAGTCAGACACTACAGAGTTTCGGTTTGTTTATCAAACCATCGTTGGGGCCATTGTCTGTGTGAAAAAGAAATTATTGGTAAACGGAAGTGTGCGGGCCTTTATGAGAAAAAGACATAAAACAGCAGGTAACATATCATATATATACATGTATGTGTATATATATATATATATATATATATATATGTATATATATATATATGTTACAGCAGGTAACATATCATATATATACATGTATGTGTATATATATATATATATATATATATATATGTATATATATATATGTTACAGCAGGTAACATATCATATATATACATGTATGTGTGTATATATATATATATATATGTATATATATATATGTTACATGTTGTTTTAAGTTGTATCCTTTTCTCTCTCTCTCTGTCTTTGTATATATATATATATATATATATATATATATATATATATATAGGAGTAAATCCAACAGAATGTAGTAAAGAATAGAGGGAGAAATGTGGACAAAGGAACAAAACTCAGACACATATATGTAGGAGATATATTTCGCCGTGCATTGAGCTCGGCCCCATCAGTCATTTTGATGAAGCTGAGCTCAATGCACGGCGAAATATATCTCCTACATATATGTGTCTGAGTTTTATTCCTTTGTCCATATTTCTCCCTCTTATCTTTACTACATATATATATATATATGTATGTATGTAAGAAAAAGAAGGTCCATAACAGAATCATTCCCACTACCAAGCCATCTGGTCTATTGGAAATATATACATTTATATATATATATATATATATATATATTCTGGTGCAGCTATCTAGCTTATTCTCTAGGCGTTTCATTAGGTTTTAGGTGGTGCAGCCATATAGTAGCACTGATACTACAGCTTGGAAGAATTGTCACTTTAACTTGTTATTGAGATTGAATCAAATATTGTGCAATATATATTAGAAAACTTGTGGCAGTAAACTATTGTTTATTCATTTTGAAAAAGGTATAATTGTATCAGTGCTACTGTATGGCTGCACCACCTAGACCCTAATGAAACACCTAGAGAATAAGCTAGATTGGAGCTACACAAGAATACTGCATGTGATCTTAAACAAATTTTGAAACAACACCCCACAAGAAAGCAGATGCATGGCCACTTGCCCCTTATCATGCAGACCATCTGAGTGAAACAAAGAAGACATGCTGGACACTGCTGGAGAAATAAGGACAAATTCATACACAACATTCTCCTGTGGAACCCAGAACATGTGTTACATAATTATTAGATACCTAATATTTATGTACAATAGTGTAGAAATCAAAATGGCTGTCATAAGTTGCAGCCCACGGCCTTGAAGGATCAGTGACAAGGCTTGACCTCATCCTGATCCTTTCCAGTGGATACCATGAGAATCGGTGGAGGAGACCCTCTTCTGGTTTAGATTAGAAATAGATTTTAGCAGTCGGCGAGAAACCACGACGGTGGTGAGTCATGTTATACACTAATAAGTTTTACCTGTGTAGAAATTAATTTTTGGAAATTAGTTTTGAAACTTTTATTTGAAGAATGTTTTAAGAGAAGAAAAAGACAAACTTTTAAATTTAATCAGTGATTGTTTGGTAAAAAGTAAACTTTGTAATTTTGATATTGATGATGAATTGTGGATTTTTGACTCTGGTGATTTGTTGAGGAGAAATTGTTGAAGAGAATTTTAAGAAAGATAACTTTGGATTGAATTTAAGAAAAAAAAGTGGAGGATTAATTGAAAATATTTAAGAGAAGGAAGGCCTTAGAGCCCAATGGAAATGAATAAATGATTTTGTATTTTTCATTTTTGTCAGTGACCTTGCTGTATTTTTTGGATCGAGTTCTGAACTCATGCCTGACTGTTTGGAGATTTTTTTTTCCAATTTGTGTTAGGAATCGGTGGAGATATGGTAAAGAAAGTAGTCGTATCGAAGGTTCACCATTCCACGAATTGCGATTCCTTGATGAGCGTCCCATGTGGTTACTGTAGTTTCGGGAGGATATTCCACACTCTTTGGGTTTATGATTCCGATGGTTCGGAATGTGTTTTGGGGTTATGGAAAAGCAGAATAAGAGAAATGGCAAGTGGCCTGCCCCTGTGTTTTATGAGGAATAATTTTGGATTGGAATGTGTTTTGGGGTTCTGGAAAAGTAGAATAAGAGAAATGGCGAGTGGCCTGCCCCTGTGTTTTCTGTGGATTAATTTTTTGGGGGGTTATGATTTTGGGAATGGTCTCCAAGACGCTTCGGCAGTGGAAGGTGTCTCGAATCTGAATGTGGACAGCAAGGTCAGTGAACAATTAGGTGTTAAATACAGACGAGTGCCTTTTTTTTGTGTTGGAGGGTTCCTGAAGAATTTGTAGCCACTGGCAGTGACTGAGATGGAAATGTGTTGATCAGGATAAAACAGTTGTCCCTCAGAGTAAAACTAAGTGGCACAGAAAAATATTTTTAGAAAGAAAATTTAAAATACTTGTTGGTATCAGTGTGTTGTGTCATGCATGCTATTTTATAAGATAAGAAATTATGAGTAACACATAGCCGATGAAGATTTTTTTGTTGCGCGGTAAAATTGTTGTTGTTTTCTCCATGCATGTTGATGTTTGATGTAATGTTGGGACCATATGTGCAATGTTCTTGAATTTTTTCGATATGATTGTATTTTTTATGTAAATTGCCTTCCCAGTCTCCAGGTAAGTGACCTGTGGAGCGGAAAACTAATGAATTGGTCATTGGAATCCAGGCGAATGTATTGCTGCAGTGACCAGGGTCACGTTGGTTTGTGACCAGGATTTTGGGACCAAGATGTTGGTCCAGTTGTGTTTTGATTTTGTCAAGGAATTGTAGATGGCCCTGCAGTGTTTTTTGTTGGAAATGAAAACTTGTTGTAAATGTAAAATTGATGTATGCATGGGGGGAACCAGACAACTGTGCAGAAAGAGAGAATAGAATTGGAAGTAATTTAGAAAGTATCAGAATACGGTAGAGCCTCGAAATGGAGAGGCAAGTAAAAAGTAAATTCATAATTAATTATGAATTTAAAATGTATGATTATGAGGTATGTTACATAATTATTAGATACCTAATATTTATGTGCAATAGTGTAGAAATCAAAATGGCTGTCATAAGTTGAAGCCCACGGCCTTGAAGGATGAGTGACAAGGCTTGACCTCATCCTGATCTTTTCCGGTGGATACCGTGAGAATCGGTGGAGGAGACCCTCTTCCGGTTTAGATTAGAAATAGATTTTAGCATTCGGCGAAAAACCACGACGGTGGTGAGTCGTGTTATACACGCTCCGACTCGATCTGCGCAGGTAGTCTGGTGGGGATTTCGAAATAAAATGTGATCTAAGTCAATGGAAGTCCTGTGTTATTATCTAAAAACTACCAATGACACAGGGCTTCTGATAAAGAGAAATCGCCAATGAAAGACCAGACACGAAGTCCCCAAGAGAAGTCCAGACGCTAGAAGAGATGTTAGAAGAGACCTAGAAGAACTTAAGATGTCAAAGACGCTAGAAGAACAGAAGAAGAATAGAAGAAAGTAAGAAAGAAGTAAAGAAAGGTATACAACACATGGACATGCCAGTGTGGGTCATCCTGCAAAGACCTACATTGTACAGCTCATTTAGTATTGATAGTCTATAATTTGGAAAAACATAGTTATCTTTTACGATTGTTATTTATTCAAAACAAAAAAAAACTGGACACTGTGAAATAAACATCTGTATGAATAGAAAAAAAAAAGTTCAGTTTGATTCTCATAGTCAACCAACTGGCTATGGTGTCCTGGGTATGACGTTAAACAGAATCTAATGTTGAAATTACAATTTAGAGCTTTGGAGAGTGTGGAGTACCCCTTCATCATCACTACTCCCAGGTCCACTCTAACCTGGAGTAATGGTACTGTAAGCAAACTGAATCCTTTGTTTATAAAAAATGTCTAATAAGAATGTTCTCTGGTGGGGGGGGGGGGGGCACAGTTAAGTCCGACACTTTTACTCTCCAGCAATGCTGCACTCTTCTCACCAACACTATCAAAATATCTTGTCTCTCATCCACTCGTCGCAACAGCCAAAATGCTACTGCAAGCTTTTCTCCCGGTTTGTGAGGGCTGGTCAAATAAATACACAATTACAGTGTTCATCCGGGCTCCTTACTCTGACCTGTCCGTGCAGCACGTGCGACACTAATCAGCAGGCGTCAATCCTTCACATCCGGGCCACTCTGGATAGTTTAGCAATTCCCATGCGTCAGGCCACGACTCACGATCAGGAGAATGCGAGTTCAATCTCCCCACTCGCCTCTGATTTCATTCTGCATGCCAAACACAGTTGTGCACGCTTCGAACTACTACGTTCGTGGTTTCTCTCGCCACAAAATGACTTAATTTGGCATTAAATGACCCAAAAAGGGTTGATATGTCATAAAATAAAACAATCAAGTTAAGAAGCAATGAACCTGTTCTGGATGATCACTTAGGCATCTGCAGGTACTGTAAGCAACCTGAACCCTAAAAAGGGTTGATATGCAGATGAGTGAAGTTAAGCAGTGATGAGCCTGTCCGATACTTAATTGGGTGACCACTTAATCAGCAGTAGGTATTGTAAGTAACCTGACTCCTTTGTTTATAAAAAAAATGACTTGATTCAGCATTAAATGACCCGAAAAGGGTTGATATGCCATAAAACAATACAACCAACCAACTAATGTAGAGAGTTTGGGTTTCATCAATCCATGACCTTGTGCCAGACTTAACTGCATTTCCTAAAGAAAAGATACAATCTCTTCTGATTGGTGTCTGCTGAGGACAAACATTCAATATCGTTTGGACAGAATAGTTTATTGATTAATTTTAAAGGCATGTCAACCTATCTGGGACTACTTTATGCCTAAAAGTTAGGGAATTATGTATATTGTACAGCCATTTCCCTGAATTTTTGTGATGAGACTATTGTCCTCATCTTTATTGGTATCTACACTATTTCTCTGAATTTTTTAGATGAGGCTTGATAATTAGTATTATTTGTATTATTCGGACTATTGTCCTCATTTTTATTGTTATCTGTACAACATTTCGGCCGATGTGCCCTCCGGCCTGCTTCGGGTATTTCTTGTTGAACTCGGGAACTTTCTTGGAATCGGGAACCTTCTTTTTAAACTCAGGAACCCTCTTGTCATAATTGGCAGCCATCATAGAACTTTGAACCCAACCCTTTATTCAATCCATGGGGGTATTCTATTCTCATTCCACTAACCATAGCTGGGGTACAGGTGTTAAGCTGTGTTAATTATTATTCTATGTTAGTGTTGTCCTTGACCAGGATTGAACCTGCAGAAGAAGGTTCCCAAGTTCGAGAATGTCAGAAAAGTTCCAGGAATGGTGTCACAAAAGATGTGAGGAGTATCGTCAACTGCAAGTTCTTGCTACAGGGCTAGACGATCAACCAGCATGTCTACAAAGAGATACTGTGGCGTTTGCTTCGTTTGAGAAGAAGCAAAGAATGTGGCAGGACAACTTGTGGGTGCTTCATCATGACAACGCACCTGTCCACATTGCCCTGAGTATCCGAGAGTTCCTGGCCCAGAAGAACATTACTGTGCTGGAGCAACCTCCCTACTCGCCTGACCTGGCTCCATGTGAATTTTTCCTCTTCCCCAAGCTCAAGAGGGTCATCAAGGGAACCCATTTTTAGGATGTGCACAACATCAAAAAGGCTGTGACAACAGAGCTACAGGGAATCCCAGAAGAATCCTTCGAGGAGTGCATGCAAGCGTGACAGAGAAGGATGGGAAAGTGTATTTGACTCCAGGGGGATTACTTTGAAGGGGATAACTTGTAGTTTGTGGTTTGGATTTGAAATAAATTTTTTGTGACACCAATCCTGGAACTTTTCTGACACACCTTGTGAATAATTGGAATCTCTTCTTGAATATGCAAGAATCTGTGCAATAGATTATGGAGCTGATTATAGGTGTGGTGCTCTACCTCAGATGCAAAACAAGGCTCGATAATTTATATTATTCAGATTTTTCAGACTCTTGTCCACATCTTTATTGCTATATACACAACGTTTCGGCCGATGTGCCCTCTGGCCTTCTTCAAGCATTTCTTGTCGACCTGATACAACACATCTTTATTTGTTTTAACTTTTTGGGGGTTCCCTGGTCTAGCACTTGTGTAAAGAAGTAGACTCTCTTGTTGTCCAGCTGATACCAAGAATACGCCATTCCATCAACTACATTGTATAAATAATAATATTTAGATTTTTCTGATTGTTGTCTTCATTTTATTGTTATATATACAACGTTTCGGCCAATATGCCCTCAGGCCTTCTTCAGGTATATTTATTGACCTCATTGCATATATAACAATAAAGATGAGGACAACAGTCTGAAAAATCTAGATAATATAAATTATCGAGCCTCATCTAAAAAAATTCAATCAAATAGAGATGTGTTGCATCAGTTCGACAAGAAATGCTTGAAGAAGGCCAGAGAGCACATCGCCAAAACGTTGTGTATATAGCAATAAAGATGTGGACAAGAGTCTGAAAAATCTGAAATTATTGAGCTTCGTCTAAAAAAGTTAAAACAAATAAAGATGTGTTGTATTAGGTCGACAAGAAATGCTTGAAGAAGGCCAATGAGTATATTGATTGAAACATATAATGATGAAGATGAGGACAACAGTCTGAAAAATCTAAATAATACAAATTATCGAGCATCATCTAAAAAAAATTCAGGCAAATAGTATGAATATCTTCAGATAAAAGTTTAGGATTCTCAATTTGCTGTGATTAATATTATGAATGAGTGCTGCCATTTTTACTTATATTAAATTCTTATCATTCTTGGACATTTATTTATCTATTTTCACCAAGGTCAAATGATTTAAATAATCCTTTTAATTGAAAAATATGCATTATATAGCACAAGTATATATATACCAACCCCCTCCGCACGAGCAGGATGCAACACAAGGTCAATTTCTTAAGCGGAGTTTAACAGGTTTTGAATTCAGAGTTTTCCTTCTCCTAGACAGGTTGCCTTACCAAGGTTGAAGAGCCCAGTCTGCCCTACTATTTACCCATAGCTGGAGGGAGCATAGTTAGATTCATACCTTTCCCAAGGGTATTAGTGCTATGGGAAATGCAACCAGTTTTGTTGCGGATTATATAGCACAAATAAAGTTGGTGGAGTGGCCTATTGTCGGTATCAGCTGGACAGCAAGGTAGCCTATCTTCTTTTTGCTAGTGCTAGACCAGGGAGATTGTTTTTTGCTGTGGTGGAGCGACACACCTACCGTCAGCTCCCCACTTTACTGAACAGATCAGATTAACCTAGTCTGTGCTACTCATGCGCTGAGTGGGTGGGGACCGGTAACGAAGACAGAACCTCACGATACTGAGGACCTACTTTTTAATCATGGCTACCATGCAGGCTTTGAAAACCAGTTAGTAGATCTGATTTTTACTACCTGTTCAGTGAATCAGTCTTAAAATGTTACTAAGGGTATGAATCATGTTGCAGTTTTTAGTATTCAAGATTTGCAAGTCATTATTAATAGGCCTGATCGACACTGTGTGTTCTATTGTTTATTGATTTTAATGGCATATCAACCTGTCTGGGGTTATGTCATGCCTAACAATTAGGAAGTAATACATATCGTGTATTTATATTTATACTTTTTTAGTAATTGGTTTAACAATGTGTTAGCATTATTGGGGATTATGTTGTATGGTATTGATTTGTTTCATGTCTATATTCTATGGTATAATTTATTTCCCTCAAAAAGAGAGAATTTCTCCATGTTGACATTTTCAAACAAATCTTTCATATTGTTTGCTTTAAAAATAACGGTTTCTGATGTGAGCAAAAAACCTGCATTCCATGAATAAGTGTTTGACATGTTTCACATTGTGGTTGTTGTTCTTGTTTGAGTATATAGGAGTGCATTAGTCTTGTATGACCAATGCATAATCGGGACACAATGACTTGTTCCCTTTTAGACTTCCTTAAGTTTGTCTCCAGCCTCACAAGTGGGTTTGATTTGAAGAATTTATTGTGAATGTTATTCCAGTGTTGTTCTATAAATCAGGCCTCATAACTTTGTTACTTATCTAGTATACTAATTATAGCATTTACTAAGATTTGGTACATAGACCTCAGATTGCTTATAGTACTGGCTATTTCTAAGTGGTCACCCCTTTACAGAAACATGGAGAGGCCCCCTCTGATCAATTGGCTGGTCATGTCAAGCCCTAGCACCTATATGATTACCCCAATCCTATTGCCCTTATGGCAAGCCCCAACTCTTTTTATCATATGGGTGCTAGAAGTCTGTGGCTGAGGGTCTACATGTCTTGGGAATGACTGATGGTGAGGTTCCAGTTTTGGAGGTTTGGGGAAAGTGGAGTATCCCTTCATCACCATTGCTCCCAGAACCACTCTGACCCGGAGTGGTAGTACCTGTTATGGTCCCATCTATGGGTTAAATAGAAAAATCTATTTATAAAAAAAATTGTGTATCCATTAAGAATGAATTTATTTCAAAAACTTAATCGGCATTAAATGACTCACTGAGGTTGACATGCCGTAAAAAAAAACACCAAACCAATCTACAGAAACAGATTTCAATCTTGGGGGGGGGGTCACGGGCAAGTTCTGGTTAGGGGACACTCAAGTGGCCTCGAAATAGAAAATAGGTACCTAAGAAATAAATTTTAAAAAATGAAGATAAATGATTTATTGTGGGGTCAGTAAAACGAAGTCTGGGTGGACATGTTCAAATGAGTTATCTTCCCTTGTCATTGTTGGTTCGGTCGATAGGTGGCGTTGGGTTTTGGCCACAAGCGGGAACTACGATTTCCTGACTCTTTTCACTCAGGCTGTCAACGAGTTAACATGGTCTAGGCGCCTGCTGCCTCTAAGCACCTTAGGTGCGGGGCTTTGTCCCCAAACCAGCTATCAGTAAGTGACATTCTCTACAACGCAAGTTGTACGCCTATTTCCTCATAATACATTTATGTATCTGTTGTGCATATCTTTGTAATGTATGTGTATCTCCGTCACTTACAGAATAAAAAATGTTATCGTTTTCACACCTTTGTCGGAATGTTTTTATGTATACTCATGTACCCACGTTAGGAGGTTACTTTAAGCCTTCCAATGTTAATATAACTATATTGATTGTAAGAATAACCTTTATTACATTTTTCAATTTGGTTGGTAATTTATTTCATTTTACGGTATATCAACCCTCTTTGGGTTATTTAATTTCAAATCAAGTCATTTTGATAAATAAGGACTCAGATTACTTACAGTACCTGCTGTTGATTAAGTGGTGACCTAATTAAGTATTGAACAAACTCATCACTGCTTAACTTCAGTGATATAGGGAACATATGCTTTCAACATGACTAGAGAGAGGGGGAGAGAAAGGAGAGGGGAGAGAAAGGGGAGAGGGGTGGTTGGCTGTTATTTTGTTTTATGGTATATCAACCCTCTTTCTGGTCATTTAATGCTGAATCAAGTCATTTTAATAAAACAAGGGACTCAGGCTGCCTACAGTACCTGCAGTTGCTTAAGTGGTCACCCAATTAAGTATTGAACAAACTCATTGTTGCTTAACTGTGATGATCTATCAAGTCATTTTAATAAACAAGGGACTCAGGCTGCCTACAGTACCTGCAGTTGCTTAAGTGGTCACCCATCTAAGTATTGAACAAGCTCATTGTGCTTAACTTTGGTGATCTAGCAGGAAACCAGTGCTTTTAATGTGAATTGTTTGTAATAGACAAATATGAACAGACTGAGATAGATAGATTGGTTGGTTAGTTGTTTTGTAGCATATCAACCCTTTTCGGGTCATTTAATGCCGAATCAAGTCCTTTTTGATAAACAAAGAACTCGGGTTGCTTACAGTATGTGCTGTTGCTTAATTGGTCACCCAATTAAGTACTGAACAGGCTCATTGCTTCTTAAATTTGGTTAAATTTTTTTTTTTCTTTTACAGAATATCAAACATTTTCAAGTCATTTTGATTAACAAAGGATTCAGTTTGCTTACAGTACCTGCTGTTGCTTTAGTGGTGACCTAATTAAGTATTGAACAGGCTCATTGCTGCTTAACTTGGGAGATCTAGCGGAACCGTTGCTTTCAGCATGACTAGAGACAGACAGACAGAGAGACAGAGAGAGACAGAGAGACAGAGAGAGATGGTTGGCTGGTTGTTTCGTTTTACGACCTATCAACTCTCTTTCAGATCATTTAATGCCTAATCAAGTCATTTTGATAAACATAGAATTCAGGTTGCTTATAGTACCTGCTGTTGCTTAAGTGGTCACCCAATTAAGTATTGAACAGGCTCATCATTGCTTAACTTTGAAGATCATGTAGGAACCGCTTTTTTTTTTTTAGTTTGTATTGTACACCAAAGTGATATAATTCTTTGCAGCAAATTACAATTATTTTTTCAATAATAAAAGTAACTCTATAATTGTTACAGCTTTTATAGAGGAATTGGAATCACAAGGTTCATGGTTCGATACCGGCCCTCGCCAACTCAGCGTATGAGTAGCACTGGGATCTGTGTGGTAAAGTGAAGAGCTGATAGTAGGAGTGGCGCTCCACCTCCGACACTAAAATAATCTCCTTGGTCTAACGCTAGTGAAAAGGGGATAGACTCCCTTGCTGTCTAGCTGATACTGACATTAGACCGCCCCAACAACTTTACTTTTTTTACTTTATAGAGAATGTCTGAGTGCCCCATAGTAGCAGGGCCCTGAGCAATTGCCCCCATGTAAACCTGGTCCTGCCTGCTTAAGTACTAATCATGGTGAAATCATCTAGGGTACTATAAATGGTGAAATCATCTAGGGTACTAAGCATAGTGAAATCTACAGTACCTATCATGGCAAAATCATCTAGGGTACTAAATATGGTGAAATCATCTAGGGTACTAAACATGGTGAAATCATCTAGGGTACTTATCATAGCGAAATCATCGAGGGTACTAATCATGGTGAAATCTACAGTACCTATCATGGTGAAATCATCTAGGGTACTAATCATGTCAGAATAATCTAGGGTACTAAAGGTGGTGAAATCAGTTAGGGTACTTATCATAGCGAAATCATCTAGAGTATTAATCATGGTGAAATCGGTTAGGGTACTAAACATGTCAAAATCATCTAGGGTACTAATCAAGGTGAAATAATCTAGGGTACTAATCATGGTGAAATAATCTAGGGTACTAATCATGGTGAAATAATCTAGGGTACTAAACGTGGTGAAATCAGTTAGGGTACTTATCATAGCAAAATCATCTAGAGTATTAATCATAGTGAAATCATCCAGGGTACTAATCATGGTGAAATGTTTGCCAAATAAATGCTACAGGTTACTCAGGGTACCCCATCTATAATTAGTAAATATCTTCCTAAAACCAAAAATCTTATCACGTACGAGTAGGATGTGACACAAGGTCAATTTTTAACAGGTTTGAATTCAGAGTTTTCCTTCTCATAGTGGTTGCTGTACCAAGGTTAAAGAACCAAAAATCTTATCACGTATGCTTTTAGTATTATTCACTCTAGTACAATTCCAAGTGAACTACATATACAACCATTAGACATTACTTTTATTGTATGTATTTACCCAACCCCTCCACCATGGTTAGGTTGTGACACAAGGTCAATTTTTAAGGAGTGTAGGGCTGGTTTGAATCCAGTTTTTTTTCCTTCTCCTAAAAAAAACCAGTCTGCCCCTATATATTCCCATAGCTGGGGGTGAACAGTCAGATTCATGCCTTTTCCAAGGGTTTTAGCTCAAAATGAAATACAAACTGCCTTGTCCAAGATTTGAACTCAGGTCACTGGTTTCATTTCCTATGATTATAATGGTTACACTAATTATATGCATTTACCTAACCCCTTTGCATGAGTAGGATGTGACACAAGGTTAATCTTTAAGCAGAATTCAACAGGTTTGAATTCAGTTTTCCTTCTCCTAGACTGGTTGCTGTACCAAGGCTGAAGACACTATCTACCCTACTATTAACCCATAGTTGGAGAGAGAACAGTTGGATCCATACCTTTCCCAAGGGTATTAGTGCCATATGAAATACAACCACTTTTGTCCAGGATTTGAACTTATCTTGTGATGTCCATTTCCAATGATGATAACCATTACACTACTATATAAGAAATAAAATGGAACTTAATCCGACAGTGTGAATTTGATATATTGAAAAAACAAAAGATGTTTACAAATGCATGGGATCATCAGGAGAGAATGTGCAAACCGTTTCGGGGCCTTCCTCTCTACGGTTTTAAAAAGCAACATCCCCCCCCCCCCCCACTGATGTGAGGACCCTTGGAATATCTGCATCGACCGCATGTGGATCGGTCTTCAACAAAAATAAGACGGGATGAAATGAAGGAGGAGAATTGATAGGAAAAGTGTTATAGGCATTTTAAAATGTGGGTACTGCATTAAAAATGAATTTTATTTAAGGATGGTTTGTATTGTTTGAGGTATAAAGCTTCAAGTATTTGGAGTTTTTGTTTATTTTTTTTTCTTTGTATTGTCCATTAGGATATTTCGGTAATTAGAGTGGGGGCATGCATGTAATCTTATATGTTGTGAAATGGAGCTATTATCTGTCATGTGAAGAGTTAAACGGCGTGACAAAGTCATTGAGGTAAAACTGATGTAGGTGGACTAATCCACGGATTCCATCCAAATATAAAAAAGATGGCCAGAAAGTTTGAAAGGATCATCAATAAAATTGTTAAACAGGAGACGTGTCTTTTGTTTAATTCTGCATGTATAAATGAAAGAATGCTGCCAAAATATACACACACACACATATATATATATATATGTGTGTGTGTGTGTATTTTGGCAGCATTCTTTCATTTATACATGTACATATATATATATATATATATATATATATATATATATATATGAGAATATACACGACCATGCCAGTTGTAAACAAGGACCATTAACATGGGGACAACACACAAACCAAAGTTTATGTGTGGTGAGTGTAAAACTTGTGTGAATCCCTTCTGCATTTCTCTATTGAGGCGCCTCAGGCACTGGGCCATAAACCCAGCCCTGCCACTTTAAATCAAGCAGGCAAATTAATCAAAGAAATCAGATGATATTTGAAGTAAATGATGGTATCTTTGTCAAACCAAAAAAATAAAGGTAGCAATTTCTAGGTTGGCTTGAAAATTGCATAGGCAAGAAACTGATGGTCACCAAGCACTGTTGTTTTAATGTCTTTACTACTCTAACTTAAATATACATGCTCTATCAATTATATGAACACTCTTTACTACTCTAACTTAAATATACATGCTCTATCAATTATATTGAACACTCTTTACTACTCTAACTTAAATATACATGCTCTATCAATTATATTGAACACTCTTTACTACTCTAACTTAAATATACATGCTCTATCAATTATATTGAACACTCTTTACTTATAAATACCCCAAACTATATTATTAACACACACACATATATATATATTTTTGGGGAGATTATGTGAAAAATAATATATATTAGCCTGGCAGTTAGAGTCCTCGCCTGTCAGCCTGGCAGGTAGGGTTCGAATCACGCACAAAGCACTGTCCTGTCTATAGCTCTGCTGATGAGGCCTAATAGGCTGAAATGTACATACAGAGATTGACTTTTCTCGATTTGTTTACGCCTTACATTTAAACCGATATGCATGCCTAATTCATTTAATTATAACTAATTATTTCTTAAATTAGGTATGACTTTAATTAAGCACATAATCTCCCAAAAATTGTCGGTGATCGCCATCTCAAACAATTGTTTGTTCACTTTGTATATATATATATATATATATATATATATATATATAAAGTTAAACTTAATGAGTCAGATATACCTACTAATAGTTTTGCTTAGTAGCTCATCAAGCGTTTTCAATAATCCTAGCGGTTTATATATATATATTTTTCATATATATATATATATATATATATATATATAATTTTTTCTTTTGGCCAAGTGTTATATTATTAATCGATTATTTTCAGTTGGTACAACCCTGTTGGTCTTTTCTTTTTTTGCATTTTTTTTCCCCAGGTGAAGTTTGGTAGTATATTTTTACAATCAAACTATTTGCCGGGTTCTTTCTTACCGCAAGGGTATACCAAGAAGTTTTGTATATATACATATATATATATATATATTAGATGCTCCTAAAAAACGGTAGAGCTCTCTAGAGGGGACTTTAACAAACTTTCACCACTTTGCGTAAGACAAAACCTGTCTGTTGTTTACTGATTTGAGTTCTCATGTGATTGTAACATATATCTACCAATGTACGTATTTATCAGTTAAATATTCACCTCTTACTGACGGCCNCTCGTAGAAAGAGGAAGAGAGATGACGGGCACGCGAACAAGAGGCAGGCAGCGGAAGAAAAGTAGAAGAAGTAAGCCGGAGGGTTAGTAGTAGGAAGGAGATGAGCAGCTCCAGCTGTAAAGTAGTAGTAGAGTAGTAGATACTAGTGAGTAAAATCTAGTAGTAGCGATGATAATGGCAGTTGTAGTGATTGATAAGTAATTGTTAGTTACTGGTGAGAAGTTTTAGCTACGACTTTAGTAGCAGTAGTGATGTAGTATTAATGAAAAGTAACGGCTTAGAGATTGATAGTTTTCAGTAGTTGTCGCTACTACGTACTACTACTAGCCTTAGGTACGTATGATAATCAACTTACGTTGCATATACTTGTCATTACAGGTGTTGTGGTGTGGTGTGTGTAAAGTTCTACGTGGTATACGTATGATAAACTCATTTACACTTCCACAACATCTTCTGACAGCATAACACCACACACGCACACCAACATGACGCACAATTATCATATCATACAAACATGAACTCGCACATATAAAGCACACACACACAACCACACACAACACAACACACACACGAAAGGACAGACATGCTATATATATAAACACTGCGTTATCATAAATATATACAATATTACAAATTTGGGATTTAAGGCAAAATATATACAGAATGGTAAGATCACACAAAATTATAAAAACAGTGTAAACAGCATACACCCCTATATACATACAATGGCCGTTTACTACACACGAAAACTCAGCAGGTATCCATTGGCTTTTTAACAACTAAAACATTTTAAACTGATTTTTTAAAATTCCTGACACACAAAAAATAAAATAAAAAACAATAAATGAAACTTTTTCACAAACTTAATCACGTGTCGATAATAGTGTTGTTAGGCAGTCACAGAGCCATAAAAAAAAAATCACCAACTTAACATTTTAAGCAATTTAGGTTTTGGTATTTTTTTTTCTTTTAACAACACTAAAGTACAAAGCTCTATTTTATTGGAACATAAATGAAGAAAAAAAAATAAATAAAAACAAGCAAAAATAATATTGATAATAAAACAACTTTTTAATTGTTCTACCGAAAAATGATACATCATGCTTACGTAACAGTTTGCATTTGTGAGAAGAAAAAAAAGTACGGGTACTAATTAAATGCACAAATAAGTTATTAATTATAACTTTGGGTATCCACGGAAACGTTTTACTACAAAGTCCATACTGATTGTTTTATAGTCCGATAATAGAGAACTCTTATCCTTAAGCATCTTTACTATTCCTTCCTTACTTTCTTCTTAGAATATGCATTCCATCGTAGAACAAGTATTAAGTTTTCAAACATAAAAGGAAAATGTCAAGCTAAGATAGAATTTCATCATCGAAAGAAGTAACCCAGTCATAAAATTAATTAAATACTGAGGTGTAACTTTTAGTGCCTTTTATATTTTATGCAATTTTTGAACACTCTAAATTGAAAGTTAAAAAAAGTCAATATTTTAAAATAGACTCACATTTCTTACGTGCAATGTTAAATTAAATCGTAGTTGTATTTTTTGTTTTTTTTGAATATAAATATATCAATTTACATGTAAATCTGCCAGATATTGATTTGTAGTTAAATTATCAAATTAATAAGACAAAGTATGAACAATAAATAAGATAACTAAAGAATCCAAATTTATCCAATGATATTGACATGCCATCCTAAAAAGGCAGGAGTCTTTTAACCACTTGAAATAGTTTTCAAAAAAATAAATAAATCAAAATAAAACCATTCAAAAATACTGATCGATGTACTTTATGTCATTCATTTATTGAGACATGTCCATATTAAAAATAAAAAATAGTTTTCATTTGATTTACAAATAAAAAGGACCGAAAAGTATTATATAGATTAACTATATATATATATTTTTTTTATGCAAAGAAGGTACCAAGTCCAAATTTTGATGTAATCTGGTTTAAATCAATATTATTAACATTTTGTCATAAATTATTGCCATATCATCTGAAAAAATCCCTAAATTATGCCTATGCAAGTACATGAGCTTTAATATATTATTAAAGCAATAAAATATGAAAGGCAAGTTACATCAGTGCATGTCATTAAAAAATGTCATCAACAAGCATTTTAAAAAAATAAAATAAACAATCATGGTCCAATATTTTAATATCTATTAAACATGATTTTTTTTCTTTCCTTTTTTTTTTACAGACAGATATTCAAAATAAAATTATATTTTTACTTTATAATGAGTGATAAAACAAATGCATATTCTTTTCGCGAACTTAGATTACTCCATCCACACAGCAATATTACAATCTTTTGGGGTGATAAAAAAAAAGAAAAAAAAAAGGTATTATGGTCATGTGGAGCAGGTACGTTAATGTGGAATAAATAGAATAAATAACTTTAGCAAATGTCAACGCAAGTGGTGGTATATATATTTTTATATATTCATCATTTTCATATTCCTATTTCAAACATTAAAATCCATATATAATTGTATATAGGACGATTAATTTAAACGATTACCAAATGATGGAAACATTCAATTTACTGTTGAAAGATTTTTGTGTAGGTTTGTACCCCCCCCCCCCATTACATGAGCTTTAAAAAAAATCTCATTTTTAAGTTAAAACTTAACAGCTTAAAAATAAATTATTCTTACTCCATTATTATGCATAAGTCATATTAAGAATGTTAATTATTATTATACAAAAAAGAAAAAATGTTTGATAATGACTCATGTTTACCAAAAATTGACATAGTATAATTTTAAAAATCTTTTAGTATAAAAAAAAAATGACAATTCAAACGAACCCTTTTTAATTAAAAGCCATATTTATATTAAAAAGTTAATAAAATACTCATCGGAATTTAAAAAATTTTCCAATATCAGGACGAACATAAAAAAAAAACTGAAAATATTTTTTTTTACTATGCCCATTTTTTTCCCCAAATAATTACGACTTCGTTAAAACACTGTCTTCGTCAACGAATAAATAATTAAAGAACAAAGAACCAATATTTAAAGTATTCTGTAACTGTCCACAATAAAGTCATATAAATAAGGATAATTAAAAAGAAAAAAAGCATAGGATGTTAAAAAATAATTAAGAGCGTGGAGAGAAGTAATAAAATCGCGCGACAGAAGACAATTTTTTTTTTCTTTTTCATTATTTCTTAGAAAAAAAAGAAATTAAAATATTTTTAAAAAAAAAATCTTGTAATGATGCGCGAATTTAGTAAGTCTTCATAGTGTTTTTTATGTTATAGTCTGGATTGCATTATGTACGTTAGAGGTACCAGCATACCACAAATCAAGTTAAATATTGGAGTACGATACATAGGAGGTAGGCGTTGGACAAACCCACCCCATAGCAGAAGAGAAATCAGCTGACTATGTAAATCAAGTTAGTATAGTACTTCTTACCGAACGAAAGTTCGGTGTGTTTGGATATGTACGAACCAAATATGGCCATCGGTGAAGTACACGTGGCCGGTTAACAACAAAACCCAGTCAGCTAAAAAGCAGAGACGTTGGTAAGACATGACAGTCGTTCGGGCACTTTGATGACAGTGCAGCGCTTGCTTGTTGTGTGTCAACCATTCTGTTCTGTGTCATGTAGTGAAAAAAGATGAAAGATAATCAGCATTTTAGTCACTATGACTACTGACCATTTCTACTCGTGGGTAGTACTTTGCGTGCTATCGGCTACGCACATGCGTATATATGTGTGTGTATTCGTTTTCTGTTGTGTGATGTGTGTGTTGTGGATGAGATATAAAATTGTACATCTATGCAAATGAAAAAAACCAAACCCAAAAACAAACTAATATAGAATAGTTACTTCTTAAATCGGTTAGTTACGTATAAAACAGACCGAAATTTTTTTTTCCATTTACTCTGTCACATTTTTTTCTTTTGTTAATACCATGTCCTGAAAAACAAAAAAACAAAAAACAAAACATCAACCCTAACTATATAAAATATCATAAACAGGCATCTATTAGCAAGATGTAAACCAAAACTAGCAGTGCGAACAACTACTTAAGAGGCCGAAGAAAAAACAGTAGTTAACTTATTATAGGGAGTTTGTCATACTTTTTTTTTTTTTTTCTTTAAATATGCTTAGAACAATTTATGTATGTATCATACCGTATGACTATTTCTTCAAGTTCTCGGACAAAAAAAGTGTCATTATATTAGTGTCGTTAGCATTATCACCGTGTCCATTGGGCAATCCGAGCGAATGCGTTCAGTACAAAGCACTTTTCAAACATTTAGATTTTAAGTTACTTTTTTCATCTTTCCCTACAAAAAAAAAGTGGGCGTCCAGGGTGCCCGCTCCAGCATAAGACTTTGAAATATGACAGAAACTTTTCATAAAACCATTTTGTCACTCCTTTTTTTGTTTTGTGTCTTTGTAAAAGTAATGTAATCAAAAGAAATTTGAAAATCTGGCAGGCTGACCTTGAAGGTTGGATGAATAAAATAAAAATATATAAATAAAAGAATGGGAGTACGTCACGTCACGCGTAGCTTCGAGATGAAATCTGAAAAATAAATAAATCTAGCTCGACCTGCTTAGTTCGATTCCTTGTTTAGTTTTGTATGTTTTTTCCTTCTTATCTATACCTGCTCGTCCTACCCAGAGACGAAAAGACATGACCACTCCCCTATTTAAAGATTTTGTTTCATATCATGTCACCAAATTCACCAGAGAGCAGTCAAGTTTCTTTCTTTCTTTCTTCTTCTCTCCCCACCCTCCTCTTTTTTCATCCTTTTTAATTTTTGTTTATTTTTCTTAAAAGCTTCTTCATATTCCGTTTTATTGTAAGAAAAACAACAAAACAAAAATAAAACAAAAAGTTAAATATTGACCACATACATCGACTGTGTTATGTTTTCTAAAAAAGCAAAACGTTTAAAAGTTGACCCACTCTGTTGAAAGACCGAAAAAGCAAAACAGCTTGTTTTATGTTTTTAAACATTGTTACTTTAACTTGCAATTAATTCTTAGGCATTAATGTTGATCAATTCTAAATAAAATTAATCAATTTTGCCTTAAAACTTTTAAGTGATATATTTTTAATCTTAATTATATATTTTTTCTGCTGAAAGTATACTTTAACCAAAAATTTTTTTACATCAGATACGATTTTGAATTTTTAGTTTTAATTTTTTTTTTCAGTAAAAATTTCAAATTCAAGTTTTAATTCGTTTTCTTCAAAATCAATTTGTGAAAAATAAAAACGAATAAATTAATTTTAACTAGTATTTTCTTTCTTATAGTACTTTTTCTTTTTGTTATTTATATATTCTTAATTCGGCTAATTTTATTTAATTGTATTTATTACAACATTCGGATGTGTAACTTTAAGATTTCTATGGTGTTAGATATATTTCAGCTGGTGTCAATGCTATGTATTCAAATTAAAACAGACGCCAGCTACCATCAGCCTGAATAAAATTTATCCAACACCAATCACAGGAGAAGGCCGAAATACACAACCGAAAAAAATATTGTTAAGAAAAAATTTTTAAAAAAATCCAATTTTAAACTAGTATTCTTTTCAAATATTTCTTAAGACGTTTTGTTTAAAACTGGCGAAAACAACAACAAAACAAGAAGACAAAAAAAACAAAACTGGACTAGGAAATGGCCCACTCCCAGAGAAGGCCGGAATTTTACAGCCCGAAATTATCGTTAAAAAAAGATATTCAATTTTTCAACAGATTCTTTTAAAAATATTTTACTAAGCGGATTTTGTTTAAAAGAGGCGGAAAAAACCCAGACTAGTCACACTTACCAAAATAAATAAATACCACAAAATAATTCTTTTAGGTTCTAATTTTGATAATTTTATTTAATTCTATCGTAATTCACTCGGAACCATCAATCTACAATAACAAGTAATTGTGGAAAAAAGAATAAGCTCTCAGTTCAGAGTCAACTCCACTTTAGCTCATATGCTTATGTTATTATTGTATCTATTGTATATTTATGTTCCTGTTATTGTCAGTAAATTGGTAAGTAGGAAATAGTAAAAAAAATAACGAAAATTGAAATGGAAGAAATACTTGTCAAAATTAAAGGTCGATAACATTTATTACTTTCATAAAAAAAGATTTTTAAAATAATAAGAGGATACACAGCACCACTTATAATATATATATATATTTCGTACTTTTTTCTTATCAAAAAAATAATGTAATATATATATATAATGAGTGTGTATGTGTATCTCTATTAAGGTGGTGAGTTGGCGCTCTACCTAAATGCAAAAAACAATCTCCCATTGGATATGCACTGCTGAAAATGGGATAACTTCCCCACTGTCTGACTGATTACCGGTACTTAGGCACCATCAAAAACTTACTTATATATATATATAAATATTCACATATACATAACATATATATATATATGTATAAAATTGATGGTATCGTATTATATATATATATAATATATATACTTACCTATATGTTGCTGTGTTCAATTGAGTAACATTTTGAAAAAACACAGACTTCCAAATAAACATAAGTGGTATTTCATCAGTACCGTCACGTCTGAGCTTTCACCACTCATTTTCATGAAACCAGAGTTTTTTCAAAATATTGTTCATTTATATTACATATGTCGGAATTCACTTCCATTTTCTCTTCTTCACACTGACATATGATATATATACTATATAATATATATAATATATATAGAGAAAAATAAGTATATATATATATATTATATAATAATATAAATAGTAATATATAAAAAAGTTATATATATATATAAAATAGTATATAATAAATCAGTATAAATATATAGATAATATATAAGCTATATATATAATATAAAAGTAAGTTTTCAGGGTGGGCCTAAATTTGTATCAGTCAGACGCTACAGAGTTCGGTTGTTTATCAAACCAGCGTGGGGCATTGTCGTGTGAAAAGAAATTATGGTAAACGAAGCTGTGGCGGCCTGTAATAGAAAAGACAGATAAACAGCATGGTAACATATCATATATATACATGTATGTGTAATATATATATATATATGAATATTATATATATATAATATATGTCATGACTAGTTTAACATATTATAATAACATTTATGTGTATATATATATATTATATTATATATATGTATATATAATATATGTCTAGTCAGCAGTAACATATCATATATATACATGTATGTGTGTATATATTATATATATGATATGTATATATATATATGTTCATGTTTTTTAAGTTGTATCCTTTTCTCCTCCTCTGTCTTGAGTATATATTATATATATATATAATATTATATATTATATATATTAGGATTAATCCAACAGAAGCTAGTAAAGAATAGAGAGAAATGTGGACAAAGGAACAAAAACTCAGACAATATATTGTAGGAGATATATTGTCGCCGTCATTGAGTCTTGCCCCATTCAGTCATTTGGTTGAAGCTGAGCTCAATGCACGGCGAAATATATCTCCTACATATATGTGTCTGAGTTTTATTCCTTTGTCCATATTTCTCCCTCTAATCTTTACTACATATATATATATATATGTATGTATGTAAGAAAAAGAAGGTCCATAACAGAATCATTCCCACTACCAAGCCATCTGGTCTATTGGAAATATATACATTTATATATATATATATATATATATATATATATCTGGTGCAGCTATCTAGCTTATTCTCTAGGCATTTCATTAGGGTCTAGGTGGTGCAGCCATATAGTAGCACTGATACTACAACTTGGAAGAATTGTCACTTTAACTTGTTATTGAGATTGAATCAAATATTGTGCAATATATATTAGAAAACTTGTGGCAGTAAACTATTGTTTATTCATTTTGAAAAAGGTATAATTGTATCAGTGCTACTGTATGGCTGCACCACCTAGACCCTAATGAAACACCTAGAGAATAAGCTAGATGGGAGCTACACAAGAATACTGCATGTGATCTTAAACAAATTTTGAAACAACACCCCACAAGAAAGCAGATGCATGGCCACTTGCCCCTTATCATGCAGACCCTCTGAGTGAAACAAAGAAGACATGCTGGACGCTGCTGGAGAAATAAGGACAAATTCATACACAACATTCTCCTGTGGAACCCAGAACATGTGTTACATAATTATTAGTACCTAATATTTATGTACAATAGTGTAGAAATCAAAATGGCTGTTATAAGTTGCAGCCCACGGCCTTGAAGGATGAGTGACAAGGCTTGACCTCATCCTGATCCTTTCCAGTGGATACCATGAGAATCGGTGGAGGAGACCCTCTTCCGGTTGAGACTAGAAATAGATTTTAGCAGTCGGTGAGAAACCACGATGGTGGTGAGTCGTGTTATACACTAATAAGTTTTACCTGTGTAGAAACTAATTTTTGGAAATTAGTTTTGAAACTTTTATTTGAAGAATGTTTTAAGAGAAGAAAAAGACAAACTTTTAAATTTAATCAGTGATTGTTTGGTAAAAAGTAAACTTTGTAATTTTGATATTGATGATGAATTGTGGATTTTTGACTCTGGTGATTTGTTGAGGAGAAATTGTTGAAGAGAATTTTAAGAAAGATAACTTTGGATTGAATTTAAGAAAAAAAGTGGAGGATTAATTGAAAATATTTAAGAGAAGGAAGGCCTTAGAGCCCAATGGAAATGAATAAATGATTTTGTATTTTTCATTTTTGTCAGTGACCTTGCTGTATTTTTTGGATCGAGTTCTGAACTCATGCCTGACTGTTTGGAGATTTTTTTTTCCAATTTGTGTTAGGAATCGGTGGAGATATGGTAAAGAAAGTAGTCGTATCGAAGGTTCACCATTCCACGAATTGCGATTCCTTGATGAGTGTCCTATGTGGTTACTGTAGTTTCGGGAGGATATTCCACACTCTTTGGGTTTATGATTCCAATGGTTCGGAATGTGTTTTGGGGTTATGGAAAAGCAGGATAAGAGAAATGGCGAGTGGCCTGCCCCTGTGTTTTATGAGGAATAATTTTGGATTGGAATGTGTTTTGGGGTTCTGGAAAAGCAGAATAAGAGAAATGGCGAGTGGCCTGCCCCTGTGTTTTCTGTGGATTAATTTTTTGGGGGGTTATGATTTTGGGAATGGTCTCCAAGACGCTTCGGCAGTGGAAGGTGTCTCGAATCTGAATGTGGACAGCAATGTCAGTGAACAATTAGGTGTTAAATACAGACGAGTGCCTTTTTTTTGTGTTGGAGGGTTCCTGAAGAATTTGTAGCCACTGGCAGTGACCGAGGTGGAAATGTGTTGATCAGGATAAAACAGTTGTCCCTCAGAGTAAAACTAAGTGGCACAGAAAAATATTTTTAGAAAGAAAATTTAAAATACTTGTTGGTATCAGTGTGTTGTGTCGTGCATGCTATTTTATAAGATAAGGAATTATGAGTAACACATAGCCGATGAAGATTTTTTTGTTGCGCGGTAAAATTGTTGTTGTTTTCTCCATGCATGTTGATGTTTGATGTAATGTTGGGACCATATGTGCAATGTTCTTGAATTTTTTCGATATGATTGTATTTTTGATGTAAATTGCCTTCCCAGTCTCCAGGTAAGTGACCTGTGGAGCGGAAAACTAATGAATTGGTCATTGGAATCCAGGCGAATGTATTGCTGGAGTGACCAGGGTCACGTTGGTTTGGGACCAGGATTTTGGGACCAAGATGTTGGTCCAGTTGTGTTTTGATTTTGTCAAGGAATTGTAAATGGCCCTGCAGTGTTTTTTGTTGGAAATGAAAACTTGTTGTAAATGTAAAATTGATGTATGTATGGGGGGAACCAGACAACCGTGCAGAAAGAGAGAATAGAATTGGAAGTAATTTAGAAAGTATCAGAATTCGGTAGAGCCTTGAAATGGAGAGGCAAGTAAAAAGTAAATTCATAATTAATTATGAATTTAAAATGTATGATTATGAGGTATGTTACATAATTATTAGATACCTAATATTTATGTGCAATAGTGTAGAAATCAAAATGGCTGTCATAAGTTGAAGCCCACGGCCTTGAAGGATGAGTGACAAGGCTTGACCTCATCCTGATCTTTTCCGGTGGATACCGTGAGAATCGGTGGAGGAGACCCTCTTCCGGTTTAGATTAGAAATAGATTTTAGCAGTCGGCGAGAAACCACGACGGTGGTGAGTCGTGTTATACATGCTCTGACTCGATCTGCGCAGTTGTCTGGTGGGGATTTCGAAATAAAATGTGATCTAAGTCAATGGAAGTCTTGTGTTATCTAAAAACTACCAATGACACAGGGCTTCTGATAAAGAGAAATCCCCAATGGAAGACCAGACACGAAGTCCCCAAGACGAAGTCCAGACGCTAGAAGAGATGTTAGAAGAGACGTTGGAAGAACTTAAGATGTCAAAGACGCTAGAAGAACAGAAGAAGAATAGAAAAAAAGTAAGAAAGAAGTAAAGAAAGGTATACAACACATGGACATGCCAGTGTGGGTCATCCTGCAAAGACCTACATTGTACAGCTCATTTAGTATTGATAGTCTATAATTTGGAAAAACATAGTTATCTTTTACGATTGTTATTTATTCAAAACAAAAAAAAAAAAATGGATACTGTGAAATAAACATCTGTATGAATAGAAAAAAAAAAGTTCAGTTTGATTCTCATAGTCAACCAACTGGCTATGGTGTCCTGGGTATGACGTTAAACAGAATCTAATGTTGAAATTACAATTTAGAGCTTTGGAGAGTGTGGAGTACCCCTTCATCATCACTACTCCCAGGTCCACTCTAACCTGGAGTAGTGGTACTGTAAGCAAACTGAATCCTTTGTTTATAAAAAATGTCTAATAAGAATGTTCTCTGGGGGGTGGGGCACAGTTAAGTCCGACGCTTTTACTCTCCCAGCAATGCTGCACTCTTCTCACCAACACTATCAAAATATCTTGTCGTCTCTCGTCCACTCATCGTCACAGCCAAAATGCTACTGCAAGCTTTTCTCCCTGGTTTGTGAGGGCTGGTCATTATATACACAATTACAGTGTTCATCCGGGCTCCTTAATCTGACCTGTCCGTGCAGCACGTGCGACACTAATCAGCACGCATCAATCCTTCACATCCGGGCCACTCTGGATAGTTTAGCAATTCCCATGCGTCAGGCCACGACTCACGATCAGGAGAATGTGAGTTCAATCTCCCCACTCGCCTCTGATTTCATTCTGCATGCCAAACACAGTCGTGCACGCTTCGAACTACTACGTTCGTGGTTTCTCTCGCCACAAAATGACTTAATTTGGCATTAAATGACCCAAAAAGGGTTGATATGTCATAAAATAAAACAATCAAGTTAAGAAGCAATGAACCTGTTCTGGATGATCACTTAGGCATCTGCAGGTACTGTAAGCAACCTGAACCCTAAAAAGGGTTGATATGCAGTAAAACAAAAGAACCAAACGACCTGCTAGATGAGTGAAGTTAAGCAGTGATGAGCCTGTCCGATACTTAATTGGGTGACCACTTAATCAGCAGTAGGTATTGTAAGTAACCTGACTCCTTTGTTTATAAAAAAAATGACTTGATTCAGCATTAAATGACCCGAAAAGGGTTGATATGCCATAAAACAATACAACCAACCAACTAATGTAGAGAGTTTGGGTTTCATCAATCCATGACCTTGTGCCAGACTTAACTGCATTTCATAAAGAAAAGATACAATCTCTTCTGATTGGTGTCTGCTGAGGACAAACGTTCAATATCGTTTGGACAGAATAGTTTATTGATTAATTTTAAAGGCATGTCAACCTATCTGGGACTACTTTATGCCTAAAAGTTAGGGAATTATGTACATTGTACAGCCATTTCTCTGAATTTTTGTGATGAGGCTTGATAATTTGGATTATTTGTATTATTCGGACTATTGTCCTTATCTTTATTGTTATCTCCACTATTTCTCTGAATTTTTTAGATATGGCTTGATAATTAGTATTATTTGTATTATTCGGACTATTGTCCTCATCTTTATTGTTATTTACACTATTTCTCTGAATTTTTTAGATGAGGCTTGATAATTAGTATTATTTGTATTTTTCGGACTATTGTCCTTATCTTTATTGTTATCTCCACTATTTCTCTGAATTTTTTAGATGAGGCTTGATAATTAGTATTATTTGTATTATTCGGACTATTGTCCTCATTTTTATTGTTATCTGTACAACATTTCGGCCGATGTGCCCTCCGGCCTGCTTTGGGTATTTCTTGTTGAACTCGGGAACTTTCTTGGAATCGGGAACCTTCTTTTTAAACTCAGGAACCCTCTTGTCATAATTGGCAGCCATCATAGAACTTTGAACCCAACCCTTTATTCAATCCATGGGGGTATTCTATTCTCATTCCGCTAACCATAGCTGGGGTACAGGTGTTAAGCTGTGTTAATTATTATTCTATGTTAGTGTTGTCCTTGACCAGGATTGAACCTGCAGAAGAAGGTTCCCAAGTTTGAGAATGTCAGAAAAGTTCCAGGAATGGTGTCACAAAAGATGTGAGGAGTATCGTCAACTGCAAGTTCTTGCTACAGGGCTAGACGATCAACCAGCATGTCTACAAAGAGATACTGTGGCGTTTGCTTCGTTTGAGAAGAAGCAAAGAATGTGGCAGAACAACTTGTGGGTGCTTCATCATGACAACGCACCTGTCCACATTGCCCTGAGTATCCGAGAGTTCCTGGCCCAGAAGAACATTACTGTGCTGGAGCAACCTCCCTACTCGCCTGACCTGGCTCCATGTGAATTTTTCCTCTTCCCCAAGCTCAAGAGGGTCATCAAGGGAACCCGTTTTTAGGATGTGCACAACATCAAAAAGGCTGTGACAACAGAGCTACAGGGAATCCCAGAAGAATCCTTCAAGGAGTGCATGCAAGCGTGACAGAGAAGGATGGGAAAGTGTATTTGACTCCAGGGGGATTATTTTGAAGGGGATAACTTGTAGTTTGTGGTTTGGATTTGAAATAAATTTTTTGTGACACCAATCCTGGAACTTTTCTGACACACCTTGTGAATAATTGGAATCTCTTCTTGAATATGCAAGAATCTGTGCAATAGATTATGGAGCTGATTATAGGTGTGGTGCTCTACCTCAGATGCAAAACAAGGCTCGATAATTTATATTATTCAGATTTTTCAGACTCTTGTCCACATCTTTATTGCTATATACACAACGTTTCGGCCGATGTGCCCTCTGGCCTTTTTCAAGCATTTCTTGTCGACCTGATACAACACATCTTTATTTGTTTTAACTTTTTGGGGGTTCCCTGGTCTAGCACTTGTGTAAAAGAAGTAGACTCTCTTGTTGTCCAGCTGATACCAAGAATACGCCATTCCATCAACTACATTGTATAAATATATAATATTTAGATTTTTCTGATTGTTGTCTTCATCTTTATTGTTATATATACAACGTTTCGGCCAATATGCCCTCAGGCCTTCTTCAGGTGTATTTTATTGACCTCATTGCATATATAACAATAAAGATGAGGACAACAGTCTGAAAAATCTAGATAATATAAATTATCGAGCCTCATCTAAAAAAATTCAGTCAAATAGAGATGTGTTGCATCAGTTCGACAAGAAATGCTTGAAGAAGGCCAGAGGGCACATCGGCCAAAACGTTGTGTATATAGCAATAAAGATGTGGACAAGAGTCTGAAAAATCTGAATAATATAAATTATTGAGCTTCGTCTAAAAAAGTTAAAACAAATAAAGATGTGTTGTATTAGGTCGACAAGAAATGCTTGAAGAAGGCCAATGAGTATATTGATTGAAACATATAATGATGAAGATGAGAACAACAGTCTGAAAAATCTAAATAATACAAATTATCGAGCATCATCTAAAAAAAATTCAGGCAAATAGTATGAATATCTTCAGATAAAAGTTTAGGATTCTCAATTTGCTGTGATTAATATTATGAATGAGTACTGCCATTTTTACTTATATTAAATTCTTATCATTCTTGGACATTTATTTATCTATTTTCACCAAGGTCAAATGATTTAAATAATCCTTTTAATTGAAAAATATGCATTATATAGCACAAGTATATATATACCAACCCCTCCGCACGAGCAGGATGCAACACAAGGTCAATTTCTTAAGCGGAGTTTAACAGGTTTTGAATTCAGAGTTTTCCTTCTCCTAGACAGGTTGCCTTACCAAGGTTGAAGAGCCCAGTCTGCCCTACTATTTACCCATAACTGGAGGGAGCATAGTTAGATTCATACCTTTCCCAAGGGTATTAGTGCTATGGGAAATGCAACCAGTTTTGTTGAGGATTATATAGCACAAATAAAGTTTGTGGAGTGGCCTATTGTCGGTATCAGCTGGACAGCAAGGTAGCCTATCCCCTTTTTGCTAGTGCTAGACCAGGGAGATTGTTTTTTGCTGTGGTGGAGCGACACACCTACCGTCAGCTCCCTACTTTACTGAACAGATCAGATTAACCCAGTCTGTGCTACTCATGCGCTGAGTGGGTGGGGACCGGTAACGAACACAGAACCTCACGATACTGAGGACCTACTTTTTAATCATGGCTACCATGCAGGCTTTGAAAACCAGTTAGTAGATCTAATTTTTACTACCAGTTCAGTGAATCAGTCTTTGTGCTTAAAATGTTACTAAGGGTATGAATCATGTTGCAGTTTTTAGTATTCAAGATTTGCAAGCCATTATTAATAGGCCTGATCGACACTGTGTGTTCTATTGTTTATTGATTTTAATGGCATATCAACCTGTCTGGGGTTATGTCATGCCTAACAATTAGGAAGTAATACATATCGTGTATTTATATTTATACTTTTTAGTAATTGGTTTTAACAATGTGTTAGCATTATTGGGGATTATGTTGTATGGTATTGATTTGTTTCATGTCTATATTCTATGGTATAATTTTATTTCCCTCAAAAAAGAGAGAATATCCTCCATGTTGACATTTTCAAACAAATCTTTCATATTGTTTGCTTTAAAATAACGGTTTCTGATGTGAGCAAAAAACCTGCATTCCATGAATAAGTGTTTGACATGTTTCACATTGTGGTTGTTGTTCTTGTTTGAGTATATAGGAGTGCATTAGTCTTGTATGACCAATGCATAATCGGGACACAATGACTTGTTCCTTTTTAGACTTCCTTAAAGTTTGTCTCCAGCCTCACAAAGTGGGTTCGATTTGGAAGAATTTATTGTGGATGTTATTTCAGTGTTGTTCTATAAATCAGGCCTCATAACTATGTTGCTTATCTAGTATACTAATTATAGCATTTACTAAGATTTGGTACATAGACCTCAGATTGCTTATAGTACTGGCTATTTCTAAGTGGTCACCCCTTTACAGAAACATGGAGAGGCCCCCTCTGATCAATTGGCTGGTCATGTCAAGCCCTAGCACCTATATGATTGCCCCAATCCTATTGCCCTTATGGCAAGCCCCAACTCTTTTTATCATATGGGTGCTAGAAGTCTGTGGCTGAGGGTCTACATGTCTTGGGAATGACTGATGGTGAGGTTCCAGTTTTGGAGGTTTGGGGAAAGTGGAGTATCCCTTCATCACCATTGCTCCCAGATCCACTCTGACCCGGAGTGGTAGTACCTGTTATTGTCCCATCTATGGGTTAAATAGAAAAATCTATTTATAAAAAAAATTGTGTATCCATTAAGAATGAATTTATTTCAAAAACTTAATCGGCATTAAATGACCCACTGAGGTTGACATGCCGTAAAACAAAACAAACCAAACTAATCTACAGAAACAGATTTCAATCTTGGGGGGGGGGGGGGGGGGTCACGGGCAAGTTCTGGTTAGGGGGACACTCAAGTGGCCTCGAAATAGAAAATAGGTAGCTAAGAAATAAATTTTTAAAAATGAATTATTGTGGGGTCAGTAAAACGAAGTCTGGGTGGACATGTTCAAATGAGTTATCTTCCCTTGTCATTGTTGGTTCGGTCGATAGGTGGCGTTGGGTTTTGGCCACAAGCGGGAACTACGATTTCCTGCCTCTTTTCACTCAGGCTGTCAACGAGTTAACATGGTCTAGGCACCTGCTGCCTCTAAGCACCTTAGGTGCGGGGCTTTGTCCCCAAACCAGCTATCAGTAAGTGACATTCTCTACAACGCAAGTTGTACGCCTATTTCCTCATAATACATTTATGTATCTGTTGTGCATATCTTTGTAATGTATGTGTATCTCCGTCACTTACAGAATAAATATGTTATCGTTTTCACACCTTTGTCGGAATGTTTTTATGTATACTCATGTACCCATGTTAGGAGGTTACTTTAAGCCTTCCAACGTTAATATAACTATATTGATTGTAAGAATAACCTTTATTACATTTTTCAATTTGGTTGGTAATTTATTTCATTTTACGGTATATCAACCCTCTTTGGGTTATTTAATTTCAAATCAAGTCATTTTGATAAATAAGGACTCAGATTACTTACAGTACCTGTCGTTGATTAAGTGGTGACCTAATTAAGTATTGAACAAACTCATCACTGCTTAACTTCAGTGATATAGGGAGCCAATGCTTTCAACATGACTAGAGAGAGGGGGAGAGAAAGGGGAGAGGGGGAGAGAAAGGGGAGAGGGGTGGTTGGCTGGTTATTTTGTTTTATGGTATATCAACCCTCTTTCTGGTCATTTAATGCTGAATCAAGTCATTTTAATAAACAAGGGACTCAGGCTGCCTACAGTACCTGCAGTTGCTTAAGTGGTCACCCAATTAAGTATTGAACAAGCTCATTGTTGCTTAACTGTGATGATCTATCAAGTCATTTTAATAAACAAGGGACTCAGGCTGCCTACAGTACCTGCAGTTGCTTAAGTGGTCACCCATCTAAGTATTGAACAAGCTCATTGTTGCTTAACTTTGGTGATCTAGCAGGAACCAGTGCTTTTAATGTGAATTGTTTGTAATAGACAAATATGAACAGACTGAGATAGATAGATTGGTTGGTTAGTTGTTTTGTAGCATATCAACCCTTTTCGGGTCATTTAATGCCGAATCAAGTCCTTTTTGATAAACAAAGAACTCAGGTTGCTTACAGTATGTGCTGTTGCTTAATTGGTCACCCAATTAAGTACTGAACAGGCTCATTGCTTCTTAAATTTGGTTAAATTTTTTTTTTTCTTTTACAGAATATCAAACATTTTCAAGTCATTTTGATTAACAAAGGATTCAGTTTGCTTATAGTACCTGCTGTTGCTTAAGTGGTCACCCAATTAAGTATTGAACAGGATCATCATTGCTTAACTTTGAAGATCATGTAGGAACCGCTTTTTTTTTTTAGTTTGTATTGTACACCAAAGTGATATAATTCTTTGCAGCAAATTACAATTATTTTTTCAATAATAAAAGTAACTCTATAATTGTTACAGCTTTTATAGAGGAATTGGAATCACAAGGTTCATGGTTCGATACCGGCCCTCGCCAACTCAGCGTATGAGTAGCACTGGGATCTGTGTGGTAAAGTGAAGAGCTGATAGTAGGAGTGGCGCTCCACCTCCGACACTAAAATAATCTCCTTGGTCTAACGCTAGTGAAAAGGGGATAGACTCCCTTGCTGTCTAGCTGATACTGACATTAGGCCGCCCCAATGACTTTACTTTTTTTACTTTATAGAGAAAGTCTGAGTGCCCCATAGTACTATAAATGGTGAAATCATCTAGGGTACTAAAAATGGTGAAATCATCTAGGGTACTATAAATGGTGAAATCATCTAGGGTACTAAAATGGTGAAATCATCTAGGGTACTAAAAATGGTGAAATCATCTAGGGTACTATAAATGGTGAAAATCATCTAGGGTACTATAAATGGTGAAAATCATCTAGGGTCCTAAGCATGGTGAAATCTACAGTACCTATCATGGCAAAATCATCTAGGTACTAATCATGGCGAACTCATCTAGGGTACTGAACATGGTGAAATCATCTAGGGTACTAATCATGGTGAAATCATCTAGGGTACTAAAAATGGTGAAATCTACAGTACCTATCATGTCGAAATCATCTAGGGTACTAATCATGGTGAAATCCGTTAGGGTACTAAACATGTCAAAATCATCTAGGGTACTAATCATGGTGAAATCATCTAGGGTACTAAAAATGGTGAAATCTACAGTACCTATCATGTCGAAATCATCTAGGGTACTAATCATGGTGAAATCCGTTAGGGTACTAAACATGTCAAAATCATCTAGGGTACTAATCATGGTGAAATCATCTAGGGTACTAAAAATGGTGAAATCTACAGTACCTATCATGTCGAAATCATCTAGGGTACTAATCATGGTGAAATCCGTTAGGGTACTAAACATGTCAAAATCATCTAGGGTACTAATCATGGTGAAATCATCTAGGGTACTAAAAATGGTGAAATCTACAGTACCTATCATGTCGAAATCATCTAGGGTACTAATCATGGTGAAATCCGTTAGGGTACTAAACATGGGGTACTAAGCATGGTGAAATCATCTCGGGTACTAAACATGGCAAAATCATCTAGGGTACTAAACATGGTGAAATAATCTAGGGTACTAATCAAGGTGAAATAATCTAGGGTACTAAACATGTCAAAATCATCTAGGGTACTAAGCATGGTGAAATCATCTAGGGTACTAATCAAGGTGAAATAATCTAGGGTACTAAACATGGAAAAATCATCTAGGTTACTAAACATGGTGAAATCATCTAGGGTACTAATCATGGCAAAATCTATAGTACCTATCGTGGCAAAATCATCTAGGGTACTTATCATGGTGAAATTATCAAGGGTACTAATCATGGTGAAATCATCTAGGGTACTTATCATAGCGAAATCATCCAGGGTACTAATCATGGTGAAATGTTTGCCAAATAAATGCTACAGGTTACTCAGTAGTTACAGGGTACCCCATCTATAATTACCAAATATCTTCCTAAAACCAAAAATCTTATCACGTATGCTTTTAGTATTATTCACTCTAGTACAATTCCAAGTGAACTACATATACAACCATTAGACATTACTTTTATTGTATGTATTTACCCTACCCCTCCACCATGGTTAGGTTGTGACACAAGGTCAATTTTTAAGGAGTGTAGGGTTGGTTTGAATCCAGTTTTTTTTCCTTCTAAAAAACCCAGTCTGCCCCTATATATTCCCATAGATGGGGTGAACAGTCAGATTCATGCCTTTTCCAAGGGTATTAGCTCAAAGTGAAATGCAAACTGCCTTGTCCAAGATTTGAACTCAGGTCACTGGTTTCATTTCCTATGATTATAATGGTTACACTAATTATATGCATTTACCTAACCCCTTCGTACGAGTAGGATGTGACACAAGGTCAATTTTTAAGGAGAGTAAAGCAGGTGTGAATCCAGTTTTTTTTCCTTCTCCTAGACTGGTTGCTGTACCAAGGCTGAAGACACTATCTACCCTACTATTAACCCATAGTTGGAGAGAGAACAGTTGGATCCATACCTTTCCCAAGGGTATTAGTGCCATATGAAATACAACCACTTTTGTCCAGGATTTGAACTCATCTTGTGATGTCCATTTCCAATGATGATAACCATTACACTACTCATATTTTACACTACAATATAAGAAATAAAATGGAACTTAATCCGACAGTGTGAATTTGATATATTGAAAAAACAAAAGATGTTTACAAATGCATGGGATCATCAGGAGAGAATGTGCAAACCATTTCGGGGCCTTCCTCTCTACGGTTTGAAAAGCAACATCCCCCCCCCCCACTGATGTGAGGACCCTCGGAATATCTGCATCGACCGCATGTGGATCGGTCTTCAACAAAAATAAGACGGGATGAAATGAAGGAGGAAAATTGATAGGAAAAGTGTTATAGGCATTTTAAAATGTGGGTACTGCATTAAAAATGAATTTTATTTAAGGATGGTTTGGATTGTTTGATGTATAAAGCTTCTAGTATTTGGAGTTTTTTTTTTTTTTTTTTTTCTTTGTATTTTCCATTAGGATATTTCGGTAATTAGAGTGGGGCATGCATGTAATTTTATATGTTGTGAAATGGAGCTATTATCTGTCATATGAAGAGTTAAACGGCGTGACAAAGAGGTAAAAACTGATGTAGGTGGACTAATCCACGGATTCCATCCAAATATAAAAAAGTTGCCAGAAAGTTTGAAAGGATCATCAATAAAATTGTTTAAACAAGAGACGTGTCTTTTGTTTAATTCTAACATGTATAAATGAAAGAATGCTGCCAAAATATAACACACACACACACACACATATATATATTATATATTATATATATATATATATATATATATGGAGAATATACACCCCACCATGCCAGTTGTAACAAGGACCATTAACATGGGGACAACACCACAAACCAAAGTTCATGTGTGGTGAGTGTAAAAAGCTTGTGTGAATTCCCTTCTGCATTTCTCTATTGAGGCGCCTCAGGCACTGGCCATAACCAGCCCTGCCACTTTAAATCAAGCAGGCAAATTACATCAAAAGAAATCAGATGATATTTGAAGTAAATGATGGGTATCTTTGTCAAACCAAAAATAAAGGTAGCAATTTCTAGTTGGCTTGAAATTGCATAGGCAAGAAACTGATGGTCACCAAGCAGTGTTGTTTTAATGTCTTTTACTGCTCCTAAACTTAAATATACATGCTCTATCAATTATATTGGAAGCCAACTCTTTACTTATAAAACCGACCCAAACTATATTATTAACGACACACACCATCATATATATATATTTTGGGGAGATTATGTGAAAAATAATATATATTAGCCTGGCAGTTAGAGTCCTCGCCTGTCAGCCTGGCAGGTAGGGTTCGAATCAAGCCACAAGCACCTGTCCTGTCTATAGCTCTGCTGATGAGGGCCTAATAGGCTGAAATGTACATACAGAGATTGACTTTTTCTTCGATTTGGGTTTACGCTTGGATTTAAACGGATATGCATGCCTAATTCATTTAATTATAACTAATTATTTCTTAAATTAGGTATGACTTTAATTAAGCACATAATCTGCCCAAAAATTGTCGGCGATCGCCATCTGGTTGGTTGGTTCAACAAATTGTTTGTTACATTTGTATATATATATATAGTATATATATATATATATATATATATAAAGTTAAACTTTAATGAGTCAGATATTACCTACCTAATAGTTTTGCTTAGTAGCTTATCAAGCGTTTTCAATAATCTAGCGGTTTATATATATAATATTTTCATATATATATATATATATATAATTTTTTTTCTTTTGCCAAGTGTTTATTATTAATCGATTATTTTCGGTTGGTACTACGCCTCTTGGTGCCTTTTCTTTTTTTGCATTTTTTTCCCCAGGTGAAGTTTGGTAGTATATTTTTACTATCAAACTTTTTGCCGGGTTCTTTCTTACCGCAAGGGTATACCAAGAAGTTTTGTATATATATATATATATATATTAGATGCTCCTAAAAAGCGTAGAGCTCTCTTAGGGGGACTTTTAACAAACTTTCACCACTTTTGCGTAAGACAAAACCTGTCTGTTGTTTACTGATTTGAGTTCTCATGTGATTGTAACATATATCTACGCAATGTACGTATTTAATCAGTTAAATATTCACCTCTTACTGACGCGCAAGAGGAAAGGAGTCGGCTGATGAAAAGTCAGTCAGGTTTCGCTTCTGGCTAGAAGTAGCTGTTAAGTCTAGCCACACTGAAGAGATGTGAAATGTCAAAACACAGTGTCTGGTGGATGACTAATGATATGCTGCTAAACCCAGTAGAGCTCTCTAGAGGGGACTTTAATGAACATTCACTGCTTAGTGTTAAGGCAATATGCATCTTGTTGTTTATAGATTTGAGTTCTCTTGTGATTGTAATGTATATCTACTGATGTATGTATTTATGAGTTAAATGTTCGCCTCTTACTGACAGCTACTGACAGCCGAGAGGAAAGGAGTCCGGACTGATGAAAAGTCAAGTCAGGTTTCGCTCCCCGAACCTCTAGAAGTATCTGTTAAGTTAGCTACACTGATGAGATGTAAACATTGAAACAACGGTGTCTGTGGATGACTATATATATATAAATATATATATACAAGTTTTGTTGAACTGTAACAGACAGTTCTTGTCGGAGGACGAGTTTTTGGTTGATCCTTTCTAAATTTTCCGGGCCATCTTTTGGTGTCAAGGTGGAACTGGTGGAACTGGTGTAACAGTCCAAAGCCAAAGGTTTTCGATATGAAGCGCTTTTGGCAATACAGTTTGCCTCATCAAGGGTGAAACCGATGTATGGTCTCGTGTCGCGTTTTTAAGGAGACGAGTAGTAGCAAGGAATTGAAAGTGGGAGGTAATAACAATTGGTAGGAGGAAGTTTGTAGGAATGGTAGTGGTTCGAGCGAACGATGCAGTAGTGATTTTTTGTGGGAGGGCACAAGTTGTGAGAAGGGGAAGGGATAGTGGAAGGAGGATAGGCAGAAAATTATAAGCATTGTTGAGAACAGACAAGAATTGTCTGTACAGTTCAGACAAAAACTTGTATTAAAGAAAAAATGCTGCCAAATACACTTATTTTTAAAAATTATATATATATATATTTAATATTAACTATACTTATTTTACAGTTGGATTGTATTACAAATAATTTTGATATTTATATACACTTTTTATACAAATTTACACTTTTTTAAATTACCTACACCAGACTTTTTTGAGTCTTATTTTATAACTATAATGCTTGCTTCTGATATTTTTAAAAATTAAAATAGGGTTCATTTTATTTTAATGGAATTCATTTTATTTTTAATTAAATTCATTTATTTTTGAATATATACAGCGCATTTTTTTGATTAATTCCAATGTTTGACTAGCAGCGTTCTGTTTTTGCTAATGGTCATTTTTTTTCCAGTCTTATTTTTGTTGATGACCGACCCACGTGTGGTCGATGCATGATATTGCGAGGGTCCTCACATCAGTGAGGATGGGCCGGTGTGCTTTTTAAATAAACGCGTCGAGAGGGAAGGCCCCGAAACAGTTTGCACACTCTGCCATCCCTGATGAGGCCGCGATTCAGTTGGTAAAACATCCTTGTTTTTTCATCTTAATCATATTCACAGCTGTCGGAAATTTAATTTCCATTTAATTTTCAATTATATATTATATCTCATCAACATAATCATCCACCGCCCCACAGGACTGCTGTGTTTCTTTTTTGGGCCGTTTCACAATCTCTTCAGTGTGGCTAAGCACACAACAATTCTATTACTTTTCGACTTGGAGCGAAAATCAGACTGACTTTTCGTCCAGCACTGGCTGGGAAAATCGTTAACGCAGTCGTCTTGGCCATATGACAGGCTGCATAAAGGGGGGGGGTGTTTTAAACTATTAAATAAATACATACATATTTGTTTTAATATATTTTACGATCACCAGAGAGATCCAGCCAGTTAAACAGACAATCATAATGCATTTTATATTGCTGGCAGTGAAAGTTAATTTTAAGGTCCCCCTAGAGAGCATCTACGCGAAGTTTTGGGAGGCATATAATATGTCATTCCACAAACAGAGCACTCGTGTTTCGGGCGTTTCATGGCCTCTTCAGCGTGCTTTCATTCCTAAGACAACAACTACCTCTGACCAGGAGGAAATCTGACTGGACATTTTCGTGTCTGCCCTAATTTAACATTATATATATATATATACTTATTATATATATATATATATATTGTTTTGTTGTAATAATAAGTATAAGTATACTTAAACCGGTGGTTATAAGAACGATCGTTGGAAGCGCACAATGATTCCAGAGGTTAAGGTTGAGAAAAAAACAAATACAAAGTGCTGCAATACAATGTAGAGCATAAAATTTAATTTTTAAGAATGGAAAGGGAGTAAGCCTATCGAGTTTGCAATCGAGTTGATTCTTCAGGGTTTACTTTAAATTAATCGAGTTCACGATTAATCTAGGTGTTTATAACATGCCACGTTGGAATGGGAACTTAAACTTTAGTAGAGGAACGGCTTGGTTTTATATTTTCGTAGATCAGGAAACGGTTTTGAATTATTGAATTAAAAATTTGGATTAATTTATGGGAATTATTTTTTCAATTATTAAATTTATATACAAAGAATCATGTTACAGGGTAATATTAATAGTATAAAAGGTGAAAAGTTAAAATTATTTAATAATTATAGTTTTAATTGGTTTCATCAAGAGTATTCTTCTTTTACAAATTGTGGTGTATAACTAAGACTCACCTTTATTACATTTGATATTATCATATTTGTAGCTAAAGCTCTTTGGTACATTGAAATACTGCTTATTTATTTGCTTATTGTTGTTATGACTTTTATTTTTTAGACATGGTGAATAATAGACCGCATCTAACTTTATTTATATATATTATATATATAATTTAAAGTTAGAATGGTATATTCACGAAAA